>VJWN01000008.1:1202410-1863686 GCA_007644065.1 Margaritispora aquatica
TCAACAAGGCTCTGTCTCCGGTGTGCCAATGCATCAGGTGTGGGAGGAGAACACATCAAAGCTCGAATGTATCGACCCTTGAAACCTTCCTTGTGAATGCCAAACTTCTACTCATGGACTCGCCGCCGATCGTGGACGTTCGTGCAGGTATCACCTCAATAATACAGAACTATGGGGAAGCCGCTGAGTTGTTGAAAAAGTATCGCAAAGGACGAACAGGAAAGAAGGGCGCAGGCTACGAAGAATGCGAGACGTCTTTGTACGAAGGCAAAGCGACAGTGGAAGTAAAGTTCGACCGGTTCTCGGTTTTGCATGGAGCGAAATTTGGCGCTGGTGATAGTAAGGCTTCGAGGTCACTTACTGCAAACTTACTTACCCTGACTAGGAAAATGCGTCGATAAGCTTCTTGAAATCCGACAAACCTTCCAGGTCACTGTGCTTGATACTTTGAAAGCATGCGTCGACGCAAGTGGACTAAAGTCAGACAAGATCGATGCTTCTACGCTTAGAAGAGGATCGGAGACCACCAAGAATGATACGATCATGGCCATGGACGAGCTCGCGACCCGAATCCAGGATGGAAGTGTTGGTACATATTCAACTATAGATCCTGGAGATGTCTTGCCTCATATGCCACTTCGGCCTCCACGGCCTGTTGGAGCAAGTGCAAGTTCAAGCCAAACATCATTTGCGAGTAACAATCCCCAAGGAAGTGGAGGTGTCGACTCAGTCCAAAGCTATTTTCCAGATCCACAAGCCAGCCAGGCATCGTTCGCATCCACTTCAGCAAGTATCAGTTCGAGTCAGAATGGGTCACCAAATTCTTTGGCTCCAAATGCCAGGAAGAACACTGTATACGGCTCAAGTTCAAAGTGGGAGCCACCCGACTTCAGTAATTCTCAAGCCATGGTCCTAAGCAAACCCTCAAGTTCCTCGAGCGCCTTGTCCTGGGTGATGGACAAGTTTCCTTCCAGGCCGACTCGCGCATACTATGATGTAGCACCCAACAAGCCAACTCCTGCCGTGATCCCAACCTTTGTCTACAGACACGATGACGATTCCACGGATATCATAGAAGAAGGTCGAAGAGCAGTGCAGAGACTCAGCGACGCCGCGCATCGTGCAGAGAACGATTTGTCAAGAGCGCAGGCTCGCTCTGCTCCCATTCCACAAGAGCCTTGGAAGAAGCCATTCGGGCAGAGAGAGGGCGATTTGCAGCCGCGGCCGCGAACGTCATTGACACATGACAGAGAAATAACACCACCGATACCCGATGATGATGGTTCGCAGATCTTCCTTGCGCCCGTACGTCCACCTCTCGATGTGCGGCCCTCATCAGCGCAGGGAGGGAGACGGATTCGTAGCGTACCAAAGTTGGAGTTTTCCGCAGCAACTCCAGGAACCAGGAGACATTTCAGTGAGTCGAGGAATGCTGCAACATGAGGACGGAAGGTCGAATTCCTGTCGTTTGGGATCTGCGGTATGGTCGTGGCAGAGATGTGATGTAGAGAGAGTTGCAAGATTGGGAGTTTGGAGTTAATTTACCAAAATCCTGCCTGGAAACGCGGGAGAGCTCCCTTGGAGCAGTGGCCGGTTTTGACCTTGGCCTGGGGTAAATGAGGAATGCATAATGATACCATAGATTTACGTCCATAGAAAAATTCCATCAATTATGCATATTCAAATATATTGTGGAAACAAAAACAAAAATTACTTAACAAGCATACTATCACTTCGCTTCCATAAAGTGGACCATGGTCAAATGTAAGATCTTACTTACTTACCAGCAAACCCTGCTCTCCCACCACAGAATAAGAAGGCTTGCTTACATTTCTTCAAATGTGGGAAGATTAGAAGGGGCATTATTGAGTGTAGTGATAAAGCTTGTGGAACCAGTAGAATACCAAAAGCTCGAACGAAGTACAGTAACAACGTCCCGAACTAAGTGTTCAGTGGAGAGAGGGCTCTATGCTTCTACTCCTTATTTTTCACCCAACAATACGATATTAGTTTATCTATAATACACTAGCACCCTATAAATGAAAACCCAAGGACAGGCTTTGGTAGAAAGGCTGTTACCCTCACTGAAAAATAACATCTTATTCAAGCAAGGGCTTCGCTTATAAAGTGTTAACATCCCATAACCCAATCCATACAATATCTTAGCATAAATACATGCGCATTTATGAGCTTTACGTGTAGGTATATATCTTCTAACATGCGAAGATGTCATTTCTACAATGCTCCCCAAGTCAAACCTTGGATCAACACAATACACCCGCCACCTGGGAAACATCCAAGACCTCGCTTAGATCTAGTCTTGGATGATTGAGTAGCCAGATCTCTCCAAAGGTGAGAGAGAGAGATACATCCAATCAAGCTAAATAAAGTAACTTTGGAATAGTATCCAGAATCCGAAAGCTATAAAGTGTTCCATCCTTCCCCTCTCCCTCTTCCCTCTCTCTGCCCATATCGCCATTTCCGTCTCCGTTACTACAATACCTAAACATAAACCACAAACCTCTCAAAGAGCAACCCCCCCACATTTCTCAAGACTAGACCCCAATATCAGCATCCGAGTGCCATTCGAATCCGAAGACACATTTCTTGTACTTATCCTGACGCCATTATGAAAACGAACAACAGATGAAGAGGAGAGTAATACACAAATGCTTAAGTTCCATAACCGAGCACGACACACCTCAATTGAACCATCAATCACTCCACCCTTGGGCTCTTGAGCTCGCAAGCTCCTCTAGACCACAACGAACAAGATATCCAAGCTAAAGGAAAATCTTGCTCCATCCAGCTTCGAATCTCAACAAGCTCCAGCGAAAGAAACATACCACCTACCTGACACACAAAATAAAGTTGCACTCAAGAAGGGATGTCAAGCCCAAAAGGCCAAGCTAAATATGTTGATCTGATTTACTTTATTTCCACACACACTATATTCGTCTGCAGCTGCCAATATATGCGAGTATATGACTCCCCTTGCCCCAAATCCGCCCATTTCACACTCCTCCGAAAGCACTACCTAGCACAAGCAGAAGCATAAGCAAGAGCACGAACCCCATCCAAACACTCCCACCCCATTTCAAGCCAATACCAAAAAAAAAGTTACCGGATTACTCATAAGCTCCTTTGCTTGCCTATTCATATCCATATTTCCAGAGTTCCATATTCATATTTCGCCCTTGCCTATCCATGCCATATCATATCATATCTTATCCCAGCTCCAGATCCCGATCCGTATAAATAATCAAAATTTTCCATACAAAGAAGAAGCCACGAAGGACCCAGAACACAAAAGCCAAGCACCACCCACCCAATTTGTAAATAATTCCAGTTGCCGTTTTTTATTGCCAGATTCTCTTTCCATTGTCTTCTCCGTCTCTGCTTATTGAGCAAGAAGCGCCGTCGCCCAAATGAATGAATGAAACCAAATGACTGCAAAGCGAGGCAGAATAATGGAAAGATAATAACAGAGGGCCAGGTCAAGATGACAAATGTCACACCATGAACCTCGAGATCAACATCGACAATGTGGCGTGATAGGAACTTGAGTATCACCTATTGCACCACAAAACACCGCTAGTAAATAATATTGCTGAAGCTGGGAAAGCTCAAGGAAAAAAGAATCGCAGACCAGAAAGAATGGAAGGGAAACCATTAGCAAAAGTTCACTTTTTTGATATGCCATCCTGTACTCAAAAGCAAAGCCGAACCGACCGAGGCGCCTGCCATGAATGATGGGATTATGTTTGTACCGTTGTGCGTTTCTGAGGAAATACTGAGATAAGGGTATATGGGACTAAATGCCGTTGATGGTCAGCTCTGGCAGAGCCTTGCCATTGGTCTCGAGACTTTTGATGTCGACTGGCTCATCAGTGATGCTGACACTGGTGCTAGGCAAGCTGCTTTGAGGGCTGTTTTGTCCATTGGTGAGTGCTGGAGTTGGGGCGCTGGAATTGATGTCGATAGGCTGTGTTTGAGTGTGTGGTGTTACTGATGATGGTGTCATGTTGCTATACGACGGACCGGTACAGATCAACTTTTCGATAGCTGCGATCTGCTTGCCGAAGTTGTATTTCTTGAGTTGAAGAAGCTGTGGCTTCATGTCCTCCACAAAGGACTCTCTGTCTGCACCTTTCAGTTGTCCGAGTAGCTTTTCTGTCATGATATTAGCGGAGATTGACATCTAAACATGTGTATGGCTTACGAATGACATAGTTGCCGAATTGATCCTTCATTAACAGCTGCAAAGGGCTTGATCCATCACTGTGGAGTGCTGTCAATTGAGCAACAATTGCTCTTCTCTGCTCATCATTTCCATACTGAATGCTCTTCTCAACCACATTGGAGGCAAACTTATGCTTTGATAATGTCAAGAGCTGGCTAGTGACGATCTTGATGACCTTAGCCCGGTCTTCGGGCTTGCCATGTTGGATGATATGCTGAGTGACATAGTTCCCGTACTGATCTGTGATTAGATTCGTTGAGCATATATGGAGCTCCTCAAGAATGCTAGCTTGATCCCTAGGCTTGCAGTGTTCGAGAATGCGTTGGATGACTCGGCAGCCATATGGGTGAGTTGCAAGAATGTGGACCTGTCCCCTGAATGCCTCGATAATAAACTGTAGGTGCTCAGTTGAAACACGCTCAATGGCCTTTTGCACAACATGGTTGCCGTTCTGATCCTTGATACACTTCATGACATCGGCCTTGAGTTCTTCTACAAGCTGGGCTTGTTGATCGGCAAGAACATGCTCAAGCGCCTTTTGGACAACTCTGCATCCATACATTTGCATGGACAATTCCATGACATGATTCTTCATGTGCTCGGCAATCATTCGCTTCTGAACCTGGTTTCCATGCTCGAAAAGCTTCTGGATGACATAGTTGCCAAAAACATCGGTCATAAGTTGCAAGGCATTTGGCTGGATCTCACGGAAGATCTGTTCCTTCTCGTCGCTGTTGGCTGTCTCAAGCTTTTGTTGAATAAATCGGGATCCATGTTGGTCACCACTGAACTCCACGACATGGCCATAGATATCCTTAAAGGAATTAGATATTGTATAAACGGAGAGCTTAGGAAGAAATACCTTGAGTTCATAACGCTTGCTTCCCTTTCCATTAGAACGGAACTCTTCTAATAAAACACTTCTGACCCCGACACCAATATCTTGATCCTTGGCTGGTCTAGTGGGAATCGCTTGAGTGGTAGGATACACTGGGACTGCCATCGTATAACCATATGGGCCTACACCTTGTCTATAAACTGGCGCGGCATAGTCAAAGCCTGCTGGAAGATACTGTCCTTGGAACTGGCTAGCGAAGAGATATTGGGCTTGCTGTTGAGTAAATTGTTGGTTTGCCATTCTTGCCATGTCTGCAGGTCCTTGTGGGATTCGGGCACCTCTTGAAATTGGTCGAAATACCTGTGCGGTCTCAGATGGTGGGGTTCCATTGTTTGAATAGTACTTTGGGCTGCCGAGACCCCGGCGGTATTCGCTGTTGGCTGGTGAGACAGAAGTTCTTTCTGTGAATCTGGACGCCTTGGGGTTGAAATACCCTTGTTCGGCAAAAGGCTGTTGGTTCGAATAAGAATCTAGG
Organism: Margaritispora aquatica; assembly: GCA_007644065.1. Lineage (NCBI taxonomy): Eukaryota > Fungi > Ascomycota > Leotiomycetes > Helotiales > Discinellaceae > Margaritispora > Margaritispora aquatica. The sequence continues at coordinate 1,208,027 of VJWN01000008.1, forward strand.
TTGGTGAGGCCCTTCCCGTCATTACCCCACACATTTTGAGTCTGCAACCCATATTGCTGTTGCACGAAGCTAGTATTGCCTGGAGAGTAGGCGATCTGATGATTGTGGTTTATCTGAGACGCAGTGGAATGATCGTCGCGACCAAGACCAAGACCCGCAAACTTCTCACTTACATCTGTTTCGTTTTGATTAATCTCATATCTGGACCCGTTCATTTGCGAAGGAAAGTTGGAAATTCCCGAGATCGAGGGACGATTCGAGTGTATGGAATTGCTTGGGGTGTGGTGGCCAATAGAACCAAATTGGGTGCTGGGGTTTCCGAATGACATGCTCACACCGTTCAATCCAGCATCCGATTTCCGGGAAGGGGGCGGCATACTGCCATCTCTGGAATGGCTGTTTCCAATTGTGCGATACATCGGGGCCATCTCATCCACATAAGTCTCAACGTACTGTGAAGAGTTCTCCTTGTCGTCACTGTATCCAAAAGATTGATTGCGCTTGAGCTTGAAGCTGCCGGACAACGGGTCTAGGTTGCTCTTTGCCTGCGACCTGCTGTAACTTGATACGTGGCCGATAGTGGGACGAGTTTGTGAATATGAATTCTGTGTCTCTAGGATGGTCTGTGGCGTCAAATTAGGAATACTATTCCTGGTGTGGGAAGGCGATGTGCTGCCACTATGCGACTGCAAAGTCGGGGATGTTGTATCAGGAGGATTCCATGGTCCATTGACACGCCCATTCCAGGGATCGGCCTCAGAAGAGGCAGCGAGGGCACCAGAGCCAGTAGGTCCATCAAGGAACTCGTCGTTTCCTGTAGTTATATCAATATCAGTGTCTGCAGATGCTCCTTCCCGCTGGTTAAACATACCACGGGAGCGTGAGGCATCTCTCTTAGTGTTCGAGAATGTGCTTCCAATTATATTTTGACCCCAAATGCCACTCGATGGTTGCCATGCACCGCCATTTCCATAGGATGGACCGATGTTTGAGGATTGGGAAGAATCGCTATTGTGCCTGCCAGCAGCCGTGCCAAATTCAGGAAATCGAGTGGATCGTGTCTATGTCAAACTCATCAGCCATGTGTAACTCGAAAAAAAAAAAACCACACATTCAGCGTCACTCACGGTGGTCGTCATGCCTGCGGATGTTTTATTGTTGGGGACAGTCGACATGCGAGCGTGTTCGGGAGAAAGTGTAGGTGTAGGTGTAGGAAGGATGCTCGTAATGCGGGTGAAGAATTAAAGTCGTTGGAGGGGGTGGAAGCTTTGAAGCTTGATATGTGGGCCTTTATATGCAGCACTGTTCGACTGTAACGAGAGAACACTCTATCTGCTGCGTTATTCACAGAGTCGTAGATTTCTATGTGACTGTTTTGTGGGCAAATATTGTTAGCGTTATTCGTGCGTAAGGCGTAAGGCTGATGCGAGCAACACTTCGGGCCTCTCACAGAGCTGACGAGAGAGGATGTTTGCTCACTCACCAGTATGGAATGCTGTATGTAGTATGTAACGGGGATCGCTGGTGCGGGAAAAGCTCATTTACAAGAAAGGTTTGGTGAGGGGGGAGTGAAGCTCAAGAAGAGTCGAGCATGAGTTGAGTGAAGAAGAAGTGGTTGAGGGCGGAAGTGGTGGTAGTTGATGTAGGTAAAGGTAGGTCGCGCGACACAGTCCCTTCGTTTGTCATATGCAAGTCAAGTCGGCGCGCACCCGCGAGAAAGGTAACAGGTAGTAGGCTAGGCGGCCGAAGTATTTGACGGTAATTTGCCTATCCTTCTCTCTTTGCGTACTGTCTTGCCTTGGAAAGGTTCTATCGAGTTGCCTTTACCACATTCGAGGGGAGAGTCGCAGATTTTTGTGTTCGAAATAATGTCCAAAGAAGCAAGGGGGAGGCCAGGAACGCAGTTTTTGCGGGTCGGTCTGAATCTGGAGATCAGAATTCCCCAGAGAAACGAGAAACGGGTGGAGAGAAGGGTATGGTAGAGGAGAGGGTGTTAGGTGGTACAAGTGTACAGTCAACACAACAGATGGTTGATTGTTCCTATGTAGAGGTAGAGATGGAGATGAAGAGAGGGGGCGAAAAAACGAAGAAGCGAAAGAGTTTGAGGCGAGAAGTACAGACGATGATGGATGTCAAGAAAATCAGCAGCGGTGCATACGTTTGGGCAAGGTATAGCATGGCATGGCATCCATCGTCTGGTGTCTGGTGTCTGGAGTATGTGGATTCTGGATGTTTGAATGTACGAGCTTCTATGGGGCGGGCATAGAGGAGGCATCCAGGTCAGTCAGAAATGTGGTCGTGGTACGGAAATGTGTCAGTCCTTTGGGGTTTTGGGGTGGTGGTGGTCGGTGGTCGGTGGTGGCTTGAATTTTAAAAACTGGGCGACGGTCAAGGGGACATTTTAGGTTACAGACCTGCAGACGGAGCAAAATGTGAGGTGAGGTACCCTGAGGTGCCGACTTGGTTGATGATTTCTGACAAGGGGGGTTTATTAATATGTGTACCTCTCGTCTGTATGTTGGGGCAAAATGCTTCAATTTTACGGTCAGGGAGAGTAGAAGCTGAGGTGGATTTGTCGTGGGGCCAGCAGCACTACTCAACAAATGATATGATACTCTGGTTGGAGCTGAGATTGCTGACACAAGAAACGAAGGTGGTGCACAAGCACAAGCAAGCAAGCAAGCAAGCAAGCAGATAAAGTTTGTGGACCAGTCATGGACTGAAGGGTCAACAGAGAGAACACTTACTGACAAGGGAGAGCTAGCTAAGGTAGGTAGGTATTCATTCAATTTCAACATACGTAGCTGACTTCAGCTAAACGAGACTGACTATACAACTCGCTACCTTACCTATAGACCCCCTTTCTCTTTCTCTTATATCAGCATTCAAATATATCTCCAAACAATGTACTTGACCTCCTCAGTAATGCTCTCATCAAAGAGTACTTTACTTTCAGACTAAACCCTCTCTGGCCCCTATCACTCGATGGCTTGCAGATCAGCTACTGTAACCACCCAAAACAGGTCTGGTCAGGAGAAACAGTGAGGGGAATCTCAGCTATTTCTGGCCAGGACACTACTTACCTGAGAAACTCACACTACACTGGTGCCCGTTGGACATGACACCTACTTGACCACATTGGATCTAAAACATGGAAACTAGTCGTTGATCCTGCTTTTGCTCAAGCCTCTTTCTTCCCTTTGCTCGCGCGCCGTTCCTCCTCTTCATGTTTCTGGCTACCTACTAGTGAAATCGGGACAAGACGCTTCGCTTCGTTGATATGGCTTCACCACCTACCTAAACTTCAAAAGCTTATGTCTACACTATGACTTGGCTGAGATGTAGGTGATACTTGTTTGAATCCCAATAACTTGGCCATTTGTCCTGTGTTCTCTCTCCTTCCTACGCTGCTCAGTCGAGTTTAATCATCAAGCTCTGCGCAAATTCCATCTCCGAAACACCTCTTTTCAATTCGACCCCAAATTACCCCCTGTGTTCTCTTCTCATTCTTGGTGATCAGTGAATAATCTAGTTTTGGAATGCAAGCAGACCATGAACATCTGCTCTTTCCAACCGTTACTTCTGAATCCGTCCGTCGCCAGCCACCCGCCGCACTGGAATGCTTCGCAACATACTTCGTATAGCATCATTCACCAAATTCGGTCCAACGAGGCTATTTGTAAGCAAACAGATATATGATGTGTACAGAGGTATCTAACCTTCTATTGCTCCTCGTCCTTGAATTGACTGAGTACAGACACACAAGCAAGGTGCCTCTTGCGTGATCTTCAATACCCCCTTCGTTATTTCTCGCACTGGGCTCCAGTCACCCTCCCGCATCGCAAAAGTGTCTATGATGACCCCAGTCTTCGTAGGGATATGCTACCTTATGCAACACAGGTGAAGTGTTTCATCCGGGGAACGGAAGACCAGAACACCCCTTCCCTTCCCTTTTCTTAAATCCCATTTCTCCTGACACTCAAGAGAAAGTCCCCACTCATCCATCACTGATCGACTGCCGACCGAAAAGAGACCCAGCTCGGACCCCATTTTCAGGAACAAGCACCCACCTCCACCACCACCATCGAGAGACACCTCGTCCATCGTCCTCCCCTTCATAGAAAGAAGCAATCAATCAGTAAATCAATCAATCAATGAATCAATCCTCCCTCAACTTGGGTGGACGTACAACACAACACATGAAATCGATCCACCATCATATCAAATTCTCCTCCTAGATCTGTCGGAAAGAAAGTGAGCGACGGGAGATCAGTGATGTACAGACGCCTCGCTCAACTTGTTTGCGTTGTCAAGTCACTCAGGCGCGCTAATGTTGCCCACGTCCAACTACAACAACGGAAAGCCGCACCTGCCTGTGAGACATCACGGATCGTTTGAGCACTTCTCTTCAACATAATGGACGCATCTTGAGAGGCAGCAAACGGACGCTTCTTTGGCGTGCATGATTATTTGGGCAACAGGTTCTACCTTTCGATCAGGCTTACGTCAAGATTTCAGCAGCAAACCTCGACACCGTGTGCATTCAAATGCTCATTAGGCTGCTCCAAAGATGAGGCTACCGTGGATGGATATCAAATGAAAGGCCGACTTTGCAGTCGCTCGCCTGGCTGCATATTCTGCTGCTAGGATAGAGGAAGCCAATCCCAAAGCAGGATTTTTAACTCCAACTTAGCAGCTTTCAATATCTTTTTATCATACTGACAGGCCTCAAATCTGGCCTACAATTCCAGACATCACCTTGGCTTTCGCGCCTCATCCGCCACATATGACTTCCACGTTGGGCAGGACCATAGTGAATCAAGAGACCTGGTCGGCCGTTGCGCATCAAGAAGATGCCTCCGAGATCGCTTATGTGTGGCTTCGAAAAGGAATATACTCAATCAGTGCCCATCCCTTCTTGCGTTTGGACATGTCATCTAGGTGCTGGGACAGGTGATAGTGGTGCTAACTGCTTAGAACACTCGGAAGAAATGCCTTTAGACGACGTTGGGCTCTTCTCGCAAGTCCCTCGTCTCACCGCCTGAGTGTAGCCTCCAAGTACTCCAATCTCTGCATCTTGGTCGTTAATATGCCAGCAAGTCGCAAGCCGAATTACACCAGAGCAAGCCGGGCCGATCTGGAGTGCGTGTCTGGCAATTTCACTAAATGTAAGACTTCCTGTTTCACGTGATACGCAATACCGTTGAGCCACGACATTCAGGTAGAGTATCCTAACAACCAAGCCACCGTCTCTGCCGACGGAAATGTGAAATGTTCTTGTAACTTGTCCGGGAAGCAACCTTGCCAGGGCTATTAGCATGTGGAAAGTGTCATCGTCAGGGCAGCTAAACCTCATTCTCCAATAATATCTGGCTGGAGAACTTGACAAAATTGTGAGAAACCAAGCTCGTCAAGATAACAAATATAGTACAGCGACACAATAATCATCTACGTCATACAACAACAGGAATACTTCGCTTCTAGAAGTTTGCAACCTTCTGTCACTGATCACAAGGCGAGGGTAATGACACCGAAGCTTCCACGTCAGGTGAACAGATACAACGATGAGAAGATGCACAAACATCCACTACTATTGAGGCAATTGGCATATGGAGGGTTTGGGACAGGTGGATAGAAGACCTTCTGATAACTATATATTTAATAACGGCATAGCAAGAGCGCAACTTTACTGGCACTCGCCAAACAGAAACAAGTTCAGCATACATCAATCAACTTGCCCTCGATGAAATCGTCACCAGAGATTCACAATTACATCTGACTCCACCTACCCTCGCACCTCTCGTGAATATGATCTGATATCTGGCCATGAACAAAAGGTACACCCACATCCCAAAATGCCTGACTAGCAAGCAAGGACTTGATCGAAATAAACGCAACGACGAACTGTTCTTGTGAAAAAAGAAAAGAAACAAAGCCGTGCCTTCAGCATGGACCTCACGCCTCTGTTCCAGCATCATAGTGACCCTAGACACGCGAAACGCTGACAGTTGTGCGAGCAGAGGTTCCTTGTGCTATTTTGCAGTGCGGTGACTCGTGAGGTGAGATGAGGGGAAGGGGAATCAAGACTTTTAGAGTTGATGTGGTCGTGGTCGTGGTCGTGGTCTGGGTCGTGACCGTGTTGTTTGTTTACCGACCTACCTACCTCAGGTAGTTTATTAGGTAAGATGGTATGTCCCTGTTCCCACGAGTTCGATGTTTCTTGACGATATGATGGTGATCTGTGGAAGGGACAGTGAGGTAAGCGCTTTGGCGCTGCCATGCTGTCAAAGGAGAAATAGTTCATCTGATCTTTCCGTTCATCCGTTCATCTGTTCAGCTGTTCACATGCCTTCCAATTAAGTTCCCATTAGGTTCCACACAGCAGCGCTTGGTTACCAGAGGTATTGGAAGGGAAGTGCTGCAAACGGAACTGGTGAAAGGGGAGAGCGCTTCCTGTTGGATTTGGAGTGTAAGTGGAAGGAAGGAATAAAGCAGGAAGGGGGAGGAAGGAGTGGAAAGGCAATGATTGGATTTAATTTCCGGAGATGGAGCTCGAATCGCTGGATGGGATGGAAGTTTTCCTCGGTTGGTTCGCTGGTTCAAGATGGTTGGCTATTGATTGCAAGGATAAAAGGCTGAAGGACCCCACTTAGCCTATCAGACCCGCTTCAGCAGCGTTTAGGAGTCAATTGATTGGCTTCTGAAGATTAAACACGCTGGTACCTTGCAGGACCAGGCGGGCTCGAGGTCCACTTTCAGATTAGCGCAAAGATACGCAAGTCAAGTCTGATGAATTCGGATGCAGAATACTGAGAACAGCCACGGAGTTACCCCAAACAGATAGAAACTAAACCATTTGCGGGAAAGAAGGTGTTGACCCAGCCACAAGGGTGACAAGGGTGGCAGGGGAAGGATTGAAGGAAGGAGGAGAGATACAGGCTAGAAGCCAGAGACTAGATCCAATCAAGACATCAAGCGAGCGACAGAAAGACTCTGTCAGTCCCTCGAGAGTTCAACTTCGCCGACGACCTGATCTCAACCTTCATCGACCTCGTCGTCAATCCATCGGTCTTTCCTCACGCTCACGACATCGACAGCGTCCTCCTCCTCTCCTTCCTTCGGGACCCTTACATTCATTCGTTCCTTCTCCTTCGGTATCGACTTCACTCTCTTAGTCAATCACCATCCACTCTTTCCGACCTTACCAACCTTACCAACCTTACCTCACGAAAATCCCCTTCACATCTTCCAATCCTCCAAGGACCAGCCTTCTGAATATAAATTGTCTCGCTCTTGGGCTTACTGTGTGAGTACATACATACATACTCCCTGTAGCCACCTCATTGATATCAACATGAATTATACTCTCAACACTATCTGCGACAATGCTAAGGATTCAATTATATCGGGAATGGCGGACAATAGCTAACCCTTACTTATTTACTATAGTCTACGATTAATTTTTGTGTAACCTCTTTACACCTGAATTCCCATCTTTGAACGACTCAACACTTAACGACTCTACTTCCAACAAAGCACAATTTATTAACATGGATTCCATCTCAAACATCATGGCTCGTGCCAACAGTCTTCTCCCAACCCGTTCCAACGACTCGACTGCCATGTCCGGAACTATGATCGATCTTCTCATCGCCCTGATGGTCTTGGTCTTTGTATCTCTGTGCCTCACAGCAGCTCTGTTCGGCGTCCGCAGAATCCGCAGATCCAAGGCAATTGCTAGACAGCAGCTCCCAACCCACAACACACCCGGCTCTAGGCCAACATCAAATCACCGTCGTTTGACAGTAACAGCTACCCCATATGGCCGCAACTCAACCATCTATGTGTATGATGAGAAGTCCTCCATGATCAGCAACCCAGCATCTCCACCACTCTCTCCAGTCCCAGAGATCCGCATCACCTTCCCGGATGAGCATGACGAGGCTGGTCGACCAAAGAGCGGCCGTGTGGTCGTTGTCCGCGTTGGCGAGAACGGAGTTGGATTAGAACCTCTGCATGACGAGCAACTCCCAGCTTACCAGAAGGAGACCGGAGGACGCTTCGCATCCATCGATCTGGACCGCATCGGAGGTCTCAAGGAGAAGGATCAATACTCATAGATGCCTCTCCCATGATGACCCATTCCCCCAACCTTCCTTCTTTCCCTCACACCGACAGGAACGGCTGGTTACTTGCACATACAAATTCCCAACATACACCACACGGGCTGTATACGACCTCATCAACCACACAACCATAGAGCTTTTTCTCTTCTCGTCATGCTTTACACGGCGCAACTGTTTCTTTCATCATGACCCTCGGCATTACTTTCTGGATCTGTCCACGTTTTGATCTCCTTGATCACGGAGTTTGAATTTCTAGAAGGAAGCGTCGGGATACGGGAGTTGTCCCATAGTCACGAACCGATGGAGAGGAAGCTGTCATTGCATCGCATACCGGAGGAGAATTGATCAACAGAACGTACTTTACACTCAGTACATTACCATGACCGCCATACGAACACACAAGATTTTCTCTTCGCTCTCTTGCTCCTTGCACCATTTATTCTCTCAACCACCAACCATTTTTCAGATCTGCAATCATCCACCATTGACAAAATCTTGCCCATGCTTCCTCTTGGGCTATCTGGATTGCAACCTTGGATCGAAGCTGGAATTTTGGATAGTAATTACGTTTTGGGAAGAGAGTTGGGAAGGAGAATAATCTTGTTTGTGGTTACCTGCGAACTAGAGAGAGCGACGCTTACTGATCGTACCTAATGTATTCTACGTAATTTGAATAGGATTCCCATAACAAGAAAACGAATTGATGACCTTTAATTTCCCAAAACTGTGTTCTCGTGTCTGTGTCTGTTTCTATCTATCTCCTTGTGTCAATACTGTTTGTTTGACTTAGGTGTATATGTTGTCCACTTACTATCAGTGAATTTTTTCTCGAGGACGACGATATTCATCTTGGACACATGTGGAAATATAGTTGGATAGAACGTAGGGATAGTGCTCCGGCATATACTCAAATGTTATACATATTGAACAAGAAAGGTATAGAATAACAACATGATCTATTGATACAAGTAAGTAGGTTTCCTGAAATCTCAACCTTACCTCATCCCACCTTCCCTACGGATGTTTAGAATGAAAAGAGTGCTCGTATGGTAGTCAAATCAGGTAGGTAGGTAGGTAGGTGAGGTGGGCAAGGTAGGTAAGGTAAGTAGGTGTGTATCTTTAGGGTGTGAAACTGAGAGAGAGAGAGAGAGGTCATCAAAAAGGTGGGCACATCAAAGTCAGCAAGCAACGAGAGAAGAAATCCCAACTTAACAATTTAACTCAAGCTGGAACCAGAACCAGAATCAGAATCAGAGTCAGAACAAAATTGAGCACAAGAAGAGCAAAAACTCAAGACAAAACATGAATTCAAAGGAAACTCGCCTAAACCAATAGCCAGCTCAAAGTCAACAGAGATGACCAGTCCAGCAGAGTCAACGAGTCTTTGATCCACGCCTAGAAGTACCTCAAGACTTCCAATACACATAATTACATAATACAACATCTCCTGCCTACACAAGCTCACTACTAGCTCCTATCAAAAGTTCACAGTGTGTGGCATGCCCAGCAAAAAGTTTATCGTTCAATGCATTTTTTTTTATTCCTCTATGATACTTGCCTCAGCAGCGACAAACTTATTCTACCACCATGCCGCTGTCCAGCCTCAAACTAGACTAAAGAGCACAAACGCGCAGAATCTATGGTCAAAGTAGTAAACGGGTGTATCCACGAAAAGCAGATGCAAGCCGCCCACTCGTAACGTTCTAATACCATATCCACCAAACCAAGCAAATTTTTTCCACGCATAAGCAGTAGCAGTCGACTGAAACCCAGAAAGATTACAAAAAGGGTGCAAAAATGGGGAGAAAGGATCAGCAAATCAAGAAATCTACCCTCGGTCCCCAAAACCCTATTTACCAACAACGCCTTAACGACCTATAATGAAATGCCGTATTGTCGTCGGGATGACAATGGTATCTTATGCTGTTCAAGGGATCAATGCACATGTCGTTATCATGCTCGATCGTGTCACTCGGGAGTGAGTTTGGGACTTCTACCAACGTCTGCCACCTCCAAGAGGTGCAGAGTTAGAAGAGGTGAAACCTCCTACCAGCGTCCTTGTTAATTCCATCAGTGATGGAACAGGGGTTAAAGGGTGCAACTTGACTTACCACGACCACCACCACCGCCTCGGCCGCCACGGTATCCACCGCCTCCGTAACGACCACCACCGCCACCACCGCCAAAGCGAGTCATCTCAGCGAGTCTAGGATCAATGTTCTGCTTGGCCTCAGTCAAGACGTTGACGAGATCACGAGCCTGCTTTTGATCTGATGTAAATGTCAGCAGAAATTCCATGTTCAAGAGGTGGAATACACATACTGTCAGTTGTGAAAAAGGTAATGGCAGTTCCCTTTGCACCGGCACGACCAGTACGACCAATACGATGGATATAATCCTCAGAATTGTTTGGGTAGTCATAGTTCAACACATGGGTGATGTTGCGGACATCTTCATTAACGGGTTAGCAAGAGCAAGAAAAGTGTATAGCAACGGTCCAAGGCGGCTAGTGAAGCTGCTGCATTTGCATGCATCCAATACTCTCTCGGCATCTGACATTACTGTCCATTGCGTGGTTTAGTGCCAGGGTTGATGATCCACACATCCAGGTCCTCTGAGTGGGAGTCTTGAAGACAACTTGATAAGATCAAGAGAATTCCTAATCTTGTACGTGAAGATGTACTTGAATTTGGAAATCGTTGGAAAAGCAAAAGCATGCTTCACCGCAGATCCAAGACACACTTGATAGAGAACCAAAAGACACGAAAGAACCCAGGCAAAATAAACACAATCTAGAAAGCGCCGTAGCGTCGAGAGTAAAGCACTACTAAATAGGCGACTGGGCGTTGCTGTGCAAGGGGGAGGGGATTTTATCATACCAATACCACGGGATGCAACATCAGTGGCAACCATGATGGGACTCTTTCCGGTCTTGAACTCGTTCAAAACCCAATCACGCTCGTTCTGCTGCTTGTCACCGTGAATAGCTAGATATTGTTAGCTGATATAGACTTGCGGATGAGATGAAAAGACTTACAAAGCGCGGGCCATCCGTCTTGCCTAAGGAAGCGTGTGATATCGTCAGCAACTCGCTTGGTTCCTGTGAAAATCAAAATCTTGTTGTCCTTGTCCTCCATAATCTTCTCCAAGTGCTTGGTCATCTTATCTCGCTTCTCGAACTCAGATACAACTTCAACGATTTGGGTAATTCTGTGGTTAGCAGACAATTCCAATGAACCGATGTTAACCTGGATGAAGTTGTTCAAGTAATCAGATGCAAGTGCGCGAACCTCCTTTGGCCATGTAGCCGACCACATGCAAGTTTGTCTGTCCGGGCGAATTTGGCTAAGGATCTTACGAATTTGTGGCTCGAAACCCATGTCCAACATACGATCAGCCTCGTCAAGAACAAGATAGGTCACACGGCGAAGGTTTGTCTTGCCAGACTCCAGCATATCGATCAGACGTCCAGGAGTGGCAATGCAAACTTCGACACCCTTAGCAAGATCTCTAATCTGACCACCCTTTGGAACACCTCCGTAAACACAAGTGTTGCGAATGCGGGAAGATTTGCCGAATTTGGTGATTTCCTGTTGAATTTGAACGGCCAATTCACGAGTTGGTGCAAGGACGAGAACAATAGGTCCGTCACCTGGAGCAAGAAGCGGTTGGGCGTTGATGTGAACGATGGCTGGCAAACAGTAGGTCAGGGTCTTTCCAGATCCAGTCTCAGCAATACCGACAACATCTCGTCCAGACAGAGCCATGGGCCAACCTTGAGATTGAATGGCAGTTGGTGCGGGGAAACCTTGAGCCTTAACTTCGCTCATAACGTAGGCAGGGAAACCGGCCTCGTCGAAGTTCTCAACTGGGCGTGGTACATCACTACCTTGGACGGCAATGTTGTGTGCGGCTCTGAACTTGAGAACATCGGCTTCGGAACGGTTGGTGACCTGGGGATCCTCCTTGTAGAATGACTTCTCGAATTTTGGCATTTGGCTAAGATCCCATTGTTGGGTCTTTAGTCCGTCACCGAGTCTGCAGATTTGATTAGCGGTTTTATGGGTTGAAGATATCAGCTTCACTTACGCTCCCATGCGATCACCTCCTTGTCCGAAACCACCTCCACCACGGCCACCACCTCCGTATCCACCACCACCACCTCCTGAGTATCCGTTTACAGATGCTCCATTACCACCTCCGTATCCGCCGCCATTGTTGTGTCCGCCACCACCGCCTCCATAACTATGACGCGTTAGTATAGTTCAATAGATTGCGCTGAATGACAAAGTTGATACCTGCAAAGATGAAGAATCAAGCTGTGTCCACTAAGAAGCAGCATAAGACTCCACCTTGCCAGGCAACCTCAAAGGAAAGCCTAAACTCGAGGTGTTTTGAATACCTGTTTGCAGAATAGTTGTTGTCGCGACTGTTATTATTATAAGAAGTGCGACCGTAATCAGCATACCCATTGTTTCCACCACCTCCGCCTCGACCGCCGCCGTATCCACCGCCACCGTAAGACATGGTGATTGAGGAGTTTGTTGTGTTAAACTGTGTTGTACTTGTGACAATCGTCGGGGGCAAATGCGAAATGCGCAGTTGCTTGTCGGGAAAGGAGCGGAGAGATCACGAAGATCTAGAGTAGCAGAAGTTGATATGTGTCTGCTTTGATGCCTTCAAAGATTGATGGCAAAGGATGAGAAAAAGGAAGTCGTGATAATTGCGTGTTGAAGAAGGCTCTGCGACAGGAAATTTTTGGGAGGAAACTGCATTTCACTTTTCCTAATCACTAGCGTGCACGTGATGATTGATTAACCTTTTTAGGAATAGCTTCCAGAATACTGCATATGCCGAAATTTTGATGCATGAGAGAAAGTGGGTCCTTGAAGTCTTGGACGAAATACTTTGGACTGCAACAAAAATATTATTCACGAAATGACTATTGCAATAAAACATGGGAGCTGCAAAGACTTACTGTAAATAATTGTCTATTCTCTGTTATCACACAAGAGAAAGTATCCTCTACCAAGAGATAATTTTGTAATTTCAGTATCCAATTCTTTTATCTTTGATCTTTCTATGTTCTCCTATTCTTGAATGACTCGAAGCCAAAACCTTCTTCAGAGACAGTGGTGGCGACAACGTCACAAAGAAGAGGCAAAGATTTAAATTTCAGCCACAATCACAATTTTTGAGCACCCATATCCCAGAATCCAGTCTCCATCTTCGAAATGTCAGTTTTCATTGTCGCTAACAATCTATGACTTCCACACATACCTTGGTTGCATGGATGAATATCATGACCAGTTCTTCTATTCGACTCGGCGATTGTAGTACTGCATTTCTCTCCAGCAGAGCTATGCTTCGTTAGCAAGCTCTATGCAGTTAGTAAGAGGGCCAATATACCTTTTCCAATGTCAACTGCTTCAACATAGTCATCAGCGACATAATTCTGAATCCATTTCCAGTAAATGTTTCCCTCCCTCTTGGTCTTCACGTCGGCATGAAGTCTCTTTGCAATATCTCCATATCCTATTAGGCAAGGTGCTAGTGAGACCTGTAGAGCGAACCAGTCTTGAGACTGTCCAATGTCAAGAACGTATCTTTCTCGTCAGTAAGTTTTCACAATCTTAGAGCTCGCTGTAGAACGCACCTGGTGTATGCTGTGCAAGCTATCGTCTTTTGTCAGCTTCATCAGAGCTCATGACCACAATTAGCATACCTTGACTCTCTTCTGAAGCATCCATCTCTTCCTTGGAGATACCAAATTCTCTGCAGTATTCAATGTGCAGCCTCATCTCGTGATGGATATGTAGAACTATTCTCGCAGCCTCAAAGTTGTTAGATTTATTTTGAAGGAATGTCGTCCGCCAGAACGTACAGCAGCAGTATCCTCCATCGTCTTAGCCTTGTAAGCAGACAATGAATGCGCTCTTGCAAATTGGACCTAGAGGTCAGTCTCTATCAGATTAAGCAAGCCATAGCACTCACGAGAAACAAATAGTCCTGCACAAGGTAATACTTGAAGCATTCGAGAGGCAGACTGCCGTCAGCAAGACCTGCCACAAAAGCATGTTCTGTGTGTTCAAGCCATGGCTTCTGGACATCTGGTCGTTCCAGAATGTACTCAACAAACCGATCTCTGAAACGGAAGTAAGCGTATGACTACTACTAAAAGTCTAGTCCTACTCACGGAGCAAACGGCAGCGTGTAAGTTGAATGGAAGTGGTTGATTGGGCCGTTTCCCTTTCCCAGATCGATGGCTGTCTTGATGCCTGCCTCAACATACCTGCAAGCTTTCTTAACAGCCTGAACGACAGCCATACCATTTGCAAGATTCGATGCAATAGCCGCTGGTACCAGGTATTAGCACTATGCAACTCCAAGACTACACCAAAGCACTAACATGCCAACGAGCACCCAGTCCCATGCGTATTCTTCGTCTTCCTGTATATAGTCTCAATCTTCGTCACCTCTCCCTCACCACAAAGAACATCGATCATCACTTCCCTCTCCGCGTCTGAACCGGCAACTGTTCCATCTTTCTTGAACGGCAAATGGCCCCCTTTCACAAGGACATATTTTGGACCCAAAGCCTGCACAGCTTTGGCGATACTAATCAGACCCTCCACATTCTTAGGATCATCGACAGGCTTCCCAGCTTCTTCCAGGATGAGCTTGGCTTCTGGAAAGTTTGGAGTGAGAACTGTAGAGACTGGAAGTAAATGTTCGATTAAGGCACGCACTGCTTCATGAGGAAGTAGTTGAGACCCGCTGGTCGAAACCATCACCTGATGCTGTTAGCTAGTGCTGAACTCAACAGCAATCATCAATACGTACAGGATCAATGATTGTAGTCTTCACATCCCATTTTCTCAAAGACTCTGCAACAACTTTGATCGTCTCGGCCGATGCAAGCATACCTGCACCAAAAATCAGCATCCACTGAGCAGTAGTAAAAAGCCTCACATCAGGTCCCCATCTTAAAATCATCAATGTCAAAGGAGGCGGTACCGGTCTTCACAACATCTACCCCAACATCACTCAAACACGCATCGATCAACTTTCTCACAAACCCAGGAGGCGTGTAGTGAATGTCCTCAACTCCGAGGGTATTCTGGGCTGTTAGCGCCGTGGTGGCTGTCATCGCATAGCATCCATGTGCTGCGATGACTTTCTGGTCGGCCTCGAGACCAGCTCCCCCAGAAGAATCCGATCCGGCAATGACTAAAATACGACCTTTTGTCATGGTGGAGATGGTTTTGGATTCACTGAGATGGTCTTTGATGGAAATGTCAGTCTGAAATGGTTCCACTAATTAGATGTACTAATTCTTGGCGCTTCTTAAGCGATTTTGATGTCACCGAGATCACGAAGCTGGCTAACCTTGGAACTGAAACCAATATTTGATTTCGAAATCTTCATTCGGATTATGGTCCATGGAGATCCCAAGGAATCTCAAGCAGTTATTTACTTGACCCAACTGTTGGAGCTATACTCAACAACGTGTTACTTCTCAATAATTCTACAGCACCCAGGGTATAATACTAGCGCCATATCTGATGGGTGAAATCCCAGACGCCTTTTGAGACAAATTGCCTCCAACAATGCACAAATAAGAAATGATTACCTTCAAATCGCAAAGTTCTCCTTCCCCGCCTCGGAGTTTTTCAATCGCTTCTTCTGCTCCAATCTAGCCTTTGCAGCAGCGAGTCTGTCTGGCGCCATTTCTCGTCTCACCCTGGATACATCAGCAGTCGCTAATGGTTGAGCCTTGAGGTTGTTGCTTGATCTTGGCTTGCTGAGCTGAGCTGGTTGAGGCCGAATGAATGCTGCTTTGGGTGGGCTAGATGCAATGTTGAACATCGAAGGTCTTGGACTCGCATGGCAATTCTTTTCGTGAATTGCACGGTGCGAATTATGGATAAACGATGGCTCTGGCGATGGAAGCTGCAAATCCGGAGACTCAGGCGATACTATCGAATATCTCTCATTAAGTGGGGTCATTGTTGGTACTGGCGTGTGCTGGACCGGGCCATAACCCTCCGGAGGCACTGTATCAACACTTGCTCCATTCACGATTTCAGATAGTGCTCGATGCACTGATCGATGTCGAATAGAAGCTGCGGGCTCTAAATGAGCTGTTTTGGTTGACATAATCATTCTTGATGGTCGTGAAACAGACGTTAGGACCGGGATCTGGCTGCTGCCTCTAGCAAAAGGATCTGTGATAGATAGCTCTCTTGGATTGGGGAGTAACGCATCCTCAGTCTTCTCCATCCTGGCCGTAGATTTAACAATTCCTCCTTCATGTTTTGAATCTGAAACTAGCGTTGAATTTTTCAGTAAATCTTTCTGACTTTGAAAATGCGTAACAACCTCCTCATGTGCAAGCGTTTGTTTGTGCGGGATATTCTTGAGATCCTGTGCTGTCGACTCCGCACTACGAAGGAAGGCAATCTCCTTTCTCAATTCCACCACTTGTTCATTATGTCTTCTAGACAGGTTGTCGGCTTCCAAGCGAGATTTCCTCGCAGATTCTTTAACACTATCAATATCTCGTTGGAGATTATGAATTCGCTCGTCTTTCCTCTGAAGCTGAGTATCGAAACTATCTCGTCGCTTCTCACACTTCTCTAGGTGGCTTGTGTGTCTTAGATCTGCACGAAGGAGATCTTGCGTTAGCTTTGCGTTTTCGCGTTCTAGTTGTGATATTTTTGCATCCGAAGCTGACAAGCCCTGCTGAAGTCGTTTGACTTCCGAGCGCAGATTCTCCAGTTCCTTTGAATCTTCTCGCGTTTTCCGTGATTCGCCACGACTCACTGCTTCAGCCCTTGATGAGCTCGAAATTTTTCGGTGATTGGCATCAGCTCCTTGTGGGGCACGAACTGAAGCCTCCATGGTCGATCTGAACTCCTCAAACTCTGTTCTATACTGGAGAGCAAGAGCAGTCTGCCTGGCAAGGTTCTTTATCATCTCCGGTGAGTTCTCCTCCGCACTAGGATTCGAAATCCTGGCAGACAATTGTGATACCTTATTCTCCATTTGAAGCACCTTATTCTGTTCCTCTTCCAGCTTCTGGGTCAAGGCAATAGCTTCGTCGTCTTTCATTTTCGCAAAAGATTTAGCAAGAACCTTGTAGTTAATCAGCCTCTCCATCTGCTCCTTGGCTGCGGCATGGTATTGTTCATATTCCGACTTCCAATATCTGCCTGATTGAGAATGTGGCTCGTTGAGATCCATTGTCGCATCGCAATTGACAGGTCGAGAGTCCACGATGTCTCCCGACATCGTATTCGTGGCCCCAGGAGGAGGCTGGCTGGACCTTCGAGTGGGTGGCTGAGGGAAGAGCTGCTCTTTGCCAGTGACATTTGGGGCTTTGCACTCTTTGCTAACTCCAACAGAAGGTTTCAGAGAAGGCTGTAGTTCAGAAGTACTGGTGCTCCCGGATGTGGTTTTGGGGATCTTGCTTTCGCGAGCGTTCTCGAGGGTTTTGGTGAGTGTGGTCTTGCGTGACGTAATGGAAGAAGTTTCAACATCCAAATCCCATTCAGTGGGAATTTTTCCTGAAGAACCATTTTGGTGACCTTTCTTTGAATTGATCTTGTTTGCGCCATATCTCTGTTCGTTTTCGACCACCTCGTTGCCAAATGATACGGTTTTGCGCCGGCTTGTTGCCGTGCCAGGAGTGAGAAGAATGCCAGGAGGCTTTGAAGGGGAAGAACTTCTTGATTGTGGCCGTGGAAGGTTGTTAACAGGTATGCTATCTTCATCGTCATGGTCGTATATCGTTTCATCGGGCGCAGCTGGTGTTCCAAATATGGCACTTTTGAGAGCGCGGGCTGCGAACACGGGTGCTGGCGTTTCTGGGACTTCGAGCTCAGGATTTGTGTCTAGGACTGACATTAGTATATTGGATATAGGTACTTGATATGAGGTTACCTACCTTGACTGTATTTCCCCTCCACTGGTCGGCCTAGCCACCAGTTGAGCATTTTTGCTAAATTTGAAGATTCAAAATGCTAAAGGTGAAGGCTATCCCAATGGAATTTGTGCGATGTAGCAAATATCAATCAGCACAGCTTCGTTGTGTTAGCACTGGCAAGTTGTGGTTTGCGAAAGCGGTCGTTTGTTTACTTCAAAATGAGCAGTCGCGAACCCCTGCAACTGCAGCAGGAAAGTGCGGGTTGGTGCCGTCTTAGCGCAGCCCTTCGTAAACCTTAATTGGCATCAGAAGCCTAGAGGTAGACACATCTTGTATTACATGCCATGAAACGCTCAACTGATCTTAAGATAAGCATTCCAGCTCTTGAACGGATGAAAGAAAATCAAGCTAGTAACTGCGAAGACTTTAGCAACCATGAAGCGAAAGAATGATTTTTCAGTACAGCAGGCGCAAGGGTCAACATCAAAAAAGGCTCGGCCAGGGACTACGACAAATCCTACATATGAAGTCGCCCAGGAAAGTGGCAGCAGTAGAGGAGCATTGCGACAAAGGACTTTTGACAACGACATAGATTCAGAGTATTCTTCGCGCTCTCCTGATGTGATGGATGCTCAGTCTATAGAGAATGATGCAGGGAGGAGCGATTCATCCGAGCATGCCAACACGATGCACACTCCAGTCAAAGAGATGCCTAGAGACCTGGAAACCCATACCAGCCATGCGAATTCGAAGATAGCAACGCCTAGCAAGAGTCTGCTGAACAAGAAACTCTTTTCTACACCCGTGGGAACAAATGGCGCAGCAGACAGCGAAACCCCAAGAATAGAGAGAAATGCGGATCGTTCTGCTAGGCGCAAAAGCACTAGGAACTTGATCGAACGCACAATACTTGGCAATACAAGCGACAATGAGGAAGAGGAGGATAATGTTGCGCGCCATCTTTATGACTCTGGTGGAGAGGAGATCACTGAAGAAGCTACAGATCAGCCTGTAGAAGAAGCTCCAACTCCGTCCAAACGAGGGAGACCAAGGAAAGTAAAAGAGAGAAAACAATCGCCCACACCACCTCAAGATCTTGAAAGCCACGAGAAATATTTTTTCCACAACCGTGGAGGTCGGGCAAAAACTTCCAACAACGACCTGTCAACACTTGCATTGCTCGACCATGAAGAGTACTTTAGTCGGTCTCGCAAGATCATAGATTCACACGCAGGAGATGTAACTTATCTAGAACAATTGCATGCGCAGTCGTTCAACCAGTGGCAGTTCGAACTTAGCCAAGATTTCAATATCTGTGTATTCGGTTATGGATCTAAGAGGAATCTCCTTATGCGATTTGCGGACCATGTATATCACTCCCAGATTTCACCATCAAATGGAAAGATTGTTATCGTAAATGGATACGTTAAGAATCTTACGATCCGTGACGTTCTCAGCACGGTAGCCTCAGCAGTCGCAGAACGAGGTCAAAAGTTAGGCTCACAACCATCAGACATGTTAGAGAGTGTGATAGCATTGCTAGAAGTAGATAAATCGCAACACATCACCCTCATTATTCATTCTGTCGATCATCTGTCTCTTCGTCGAGGAACAACTCAAACCATTATTTCTCGTCTCAGTGCTCATCCACAAATTCATCTCGTTGCTTCGGCAGATCACCCATCCTTCCCACTGCTCTGGGATAGCTCTTTACGATCAACTTACAACTTTCTCTTTCACGATTGTACCACATTTCAGTCATACAACGCTGAAATAGATGTTGTCGACGAAGTCCATGATCTTCTCGGTCGTAGCGGAAGGAGAGTTGGAGGTAAAGAGGGTGTGAGTTTCGTTCTCAAAAGTCTACCAGAGAATGCAAAGAACCTTTTCAGGGTCTTAGTTGGCGAGCAACTGGCAGCAATGGAAGGAAACCCAACCGGGGTTGTTGAAGATGATTCTGATGAGGACAACGAACAACAATCAGCAAGAATGATGATGGGTTCCACAGGAGTCGAGTACCGGATACTCTACCAGAAAGCGGTGGAGGAGTTCATTTGCAGTAATGAAATGAACTTTAGGACATTACTGAAAGAGTAAGTCCTCGAAACCCGGTTTAAATATACGTGCTAACAAAACCTTAGATTCCACGATCATCAGATGATACAAAGCAGAAAAGACGGTTTGGGAACCGAAATGCTCTCCGTCCCCTTCCGTAAGGAGGAACTGGAAACGATTCTAGAGGATATTTCATCCTAGGTTTTCTGCGAGCAACCGGTCTTGAATCCTCGGGCAGCGTGGTGTAAGGGGCATATCTCCGAAATGGAGTACAGAAACTCTGCTTGGTATAGCTAAGTATTCATGATTGTATACTTACTTACTTGACAATTTTCTTGGTGAGATTCTCTCGATCAGGGAAGATAATATGTACCAATTACCAAAGCTTCTCTGCATGAATAGATGGATATCTATGTATGCAACACCTCGCTTCGTGCTAGGTAGGTCCTGCGGACCAAGCCATTATGTGGTAAGGCACGTGTAGAATATTCTCACGTGATCAACGGAAGTCCGTGCACAAGTCACACTTCTTCAGCTCTTCAGCCCGCACACATCCTCTTTCCTCCTCGTTGTTTGTGTGAGTAGTGTACTCTACGCTCTAGTGAGCATGTTCATGATTTTGCTACATTCATCGACCCGAACTTACTTGCTTGCTCCAGCTCTGTCTTTCAACATGCTATCTTAGTTTGCTGTGCCACACTCCTCGATCACCTGATTTTTAGTAGTGTGAGTAAACCCCACTCTCGAGGAAGCAACAGGGCATGGGCAACCCCGCGAGGGCATGCCGGAAGCAGATCCTATACACTTACCTGCCTCATTCTCAAGATTTTAGCATGTTGGGGAATGTCGCGAGTGCGAACACTGAGTGCGCATGATATATGTAAAGGTATTTCGCTTTTTGGAGTGTGAAGGATACACGTAGACGGGAAAGCTCAATGAGAATGTCTTATCTCGAAGCATTCTCTGGTGCATGATCAACATAGACGGAAGGAATGCAATCCTTCGGAGAGCACCTGCATGCGACCACTGTGTTCTTTTCACTTGACGCCAACTCTTTTCGGATAGTGATATGAGCTTGGGCTCCAACAGTTCAAGCATTGGTTCACTCTGTGATGGGAGCTTGCATTCAATTTCTTTAGGTTCTTCCTAACAGCGGTCGCAGGGACGGTCATACTTGTCGTGTGATGAACAGGGGAAAAATGCATATGTGAAATATATTTCTAGCCTGCTGCCAAAAGAGCCTTTGCATCTCGTTCTTACCCTCGATATCAATTCAGTTTCCTTGGCTATGGCAAGATACCTCGACAACGATATGCATACCTTCTTGGGAGGTTTGCTTCAGCTTTCAGACGTATATAGGCTCTTACTTCTAAGTTGTCAAGGAACAAAGCTTCGCCGCACCATGTTATCCTTCGGACTAAAGTTTAATTTCATGCTTTTGGCGCTCAAGCTCGCTAGTGGCTCTCCCATACGAGCCGTAGGTTAGCCGTTAGAGGTGTACCTAGCTGGCTTCGTTTCTTCTGGTGCCACTGTAGACTAAAGCAACGTCGGGTTACCATGTCTTACTCGAGTACTACGTTCCCCATTTAAAAAGATTCGGAAGTCTCGGGGTTCCATCCAGGCGAAGACATCACAAACGAATTCAAACCATTACATTCGAAATTGCATGTTGCTTTGTCATTGATTGGGTCATATCGCGAGCGGAGCTTTCTGATTGGCTCAGTTTTACGCTGTCTGCATTTCAATGAGCCTGTCTGCAATTCTCCTCCGTGGCTTCACGGGAAAGACTAGGGGTCCTCTATGTGCTGTCAAGGAGGCTGCATTACAGACTACCACTGACGCACAATAGAGAATTTCTACAGTCACGGTAAGTTCTGTGACAATGCTGCCGGTGGCACAGTGAAGACAGCCGACCAAATGAGGCTCCATTTTGACGACGCCGAGTAACCCCAATCGTACATTCATACACTTGCACGTTTTTACACATGGCAACCTCTATTGCAACCGAAGATGTCCAAGCCAGTTTTCATCTGCCTTCCCGAAGCTGCTCATTCCGCTAGAATTTACGATTCTTTACGATTTGCGCTGTCGCCATTTGGCTATGTGGTTATATCTCTTGATTTTCCATCTATTGGCGGAAACTTAGCCACATACGACTTCACACAAGATGTTCAAGCCATAAGGGCAACAGTGAGCCAAGTCGCGAATTCCGGAGCGGACATAATAATGGTTTTCCATGGCTATGCTGGATTGCCTGGTAGTGAAGCTCTTCTGGGTTTGAGTAAACGAGAAAGAGAATTGGCTGGAATGAAAGGAGGCGTTGTTCGTCTCGTCTTTATCATGGCTTGTAAGTTGACTGTGGAGTTTTTACATTTACGTTATTCCTTCAAGATCACGATGGCATATTCTGTCAGTGGATCAAGAAATATTGTATGAAATATTGTGCTAACTTTATGCGAATGTAGATATAGCTACCGAAGGCTTTCGCGCAAGCACACGTGGAGATGTGACCAGTATGCCGCCTTACGTTCGCTGCAACCTACAAGTAAGTCTTCATTTCATTTTCAAGAATTCGTTACTAGTTCTATTCTCGAGGATATGTATATTTTCAACCTCTCATGTTGGTCCAATCAACGAGCAATGCTTAACACTGACCAGACAAACGTTCTTGTCGTCGATCCTGAGGATGCCATTCCAGCCTTTTATAACGACCTCCCAGAGGATCAAGCGAGGTATCTGGTATCGCAACTTCTTCCGCAAAGCATTGGTGTGTATTGGAGCCGTACAACCTATGCTGCTTGGCGTTATATTCCATCGACGTTTGTATTATGCGGCAAAGATCAAACGATGCCAATGGCATATGCTGAAATAGTACTGAATGCGGCGAGATTGTCTAGACCAAACATGATTGACGTTGTGGAAAAGTGCGAGGCGGCTGGACATTTCGTGATGCTGAGCCAACCTGAATGGTAGATATTTTCCTTCTTGTTAACTCAAACTTGGCAACCACTTTTAAACTCGAAGTGTGGCAATAAATGTATCTTGGATAAATCGATAATTATTCGATGATAACCGTTTCTGACATCTGGAGCAGGACGGCGAACATGCTGAGGCGCGCAGCTGGCGAACAGCTTTGAAGAGCTTGCGATTCTGAGATCTTTCGCGAACATAGATTTGCGTTGCCCATCAATCAAGCTTCTAAGCACCAGTTCATCAATCTTGTTGAGCTGGACCTTCACAGAAGCTTTTACGCACCCAAAACCCCTCAGAGACTTACCTCATCAGACATGGAAAAGCTGTCAAGAAATGAAGGCAGGCTATGCTTGAGCTCTTATCGCACTTCCGAGCTTGTCAAACAGGACATGGAGTTCGAACGCGAAGCAGCATGTCTTTCGCAACGCATGTTGTGGGGAGAGCTGGATGCACGGTGCGAGTTTCCTCTGGCAGGATGGCGGTTTCAAGTTGCGAGAGCCGAGCTGTCAGCTCTAGTTGGATCTCGAAAGTAGCATGTGTTGTTTGACAAAGATAACTTGAACACAGGCCTCTGAATTTCGCTTTCCCCGCTTCTGTTTTGATGTTTGGTTCCCTTCTATTGGGTTGTGAAGTGGATCTAATCTGATCTCGACAGATCTTGACTCGTGACAAAGTACGATACATCGCGAGACCTGAAATCACCA
This sequence comes from Margaritispora aquatica, assembly GCA_007644065.1. Classification (NCBI taxonomy): domain Eukaryota; kingdom Fungi; phylum Ascomycota; class Leotiomycetes; order Helotiales; family Discinellaceae; genus Margaritispora; species Margaritispora aquatica. Next base: position 1,231,813 of record VJWN01000008.1, read on the forward strand.
CACCATCTTGCGATGCGAGAGCTGTGTGTTGTCGGTGCAAATTGCTCGGATGGCAGTGTCCTCTTCAGAGTATCGTGTTGTGTGTGGCTCTAACATCGCACGTACGAGGTCAAGATTGAGAGAATTGTCCTCCGGAGCCACAAAATCCAAACAAGAGGAAGTAATCCTCGCGCAAAAACATGATATAAATCATCTGCATCTGCCCCTTCTTGCTGCATTCATCATACAGCTTCATTCTATCTTCTCTTCTTCCTCTCATATCATCAAATTAATACTTTCTATACATAATATTATTGTCCGGTACAATATCATTTCCATCCATCAAAATGCCAGTCACACAGCGCCTCATTCTCCCAGTTCAAGGTGGTCAAGAGCAATGGAAAGATAGCCTCAAGTCCATGCTTCAAACACTTAAGACACAAGAGGGCTATATCCGCACTCGCTGGGGTCCCCACAGCGAGAACGAGAACAACCTCGAGTTGTTGATCGGTTCGTCATCCCTATTCCCAACCCCATCCCGTTCTCGCAACACAAAAACAGAAAGCTAACAAGAGGACTTTTCAAATAACAGGCTGGGAATCCGAGGAAGCCCAAAAGAAATTCCAATCCGGCTCTGAATTCGGCTCCGTCATGGAGGATTTCAAGCCACACATGCGCGCAGGCGAGAAGCCCTCTGCTTACTTCGTGCAATTCACGCCCTACGCACCCAAGGAGATCATCGACGCTGCTATCGTGCAGCTCGTGACCGTCAACGGTGGCTCCACCCCAGAGTCCAGCATCCGCGACTCGTTGGCCAAGTACGCCACTCTGGAGGGCTGCACTGGCGTCGCAGGCGGATATGCCACCAGCGAGGTCGAGGGCAAGAAGGTCTTTGTTGGCATCATGGGCTGGACTTCACTTGAGGCCAGCCAGAAGAGCAAGGGCGAGGTCAAGATCGAGGTTGAGGGCGGCGAGGTCGAGGAGCACCACGTCAACTTCAGGTATCCTATCAAGGGCTTCAGAGGCTTGTAGGCGGATTTTCTGGCTGGCTGGCTGGCTGGCTGGGAGGGAGAGATGGAGGTGAGAGAGGAAATGAAGAGAGTGCCGGGGAGGAAGGATGGGTGGAGGCTAAATTGCATGATCAACAAACCGCATTGGGAGCGAAGATAGAAGCTGGCATTCTGTGTAATGTAGTCACTCCTTAGCATATGAAGAAACATACTTCTCAGAAATACCATGATTGTCCCTTCTCAAGACTAATCTAATTGTGAATTCGACAATAAATATCAATGTATTAAAATCAAACTCATAATCTCCAAACCAAACCCGCAAAAGTCACCACCCACCTCTTCACATATCTTCAAAGTGTGCAAGCCAAATCTGACACATCCAAACCAATGTTGATATTCATATATCCCGCTAGACCCTCTGCTTTCAACACAAAACAACTGGCAGATCTCATATAACGCAATGGTTAGGCGTGGAGGTTCAGGTCAAGGTTGTTATGGGGTGGATCAATAAACGCCTGGGTTCGACAAGGCATCAAACAGACGACAAATACACGCCATGCTTCACGGACTTTAAAATCCTCTAAGGGTTTACAAGGGACTCCTGCGGGAGTCCTGGAGTTTTGTAAAAATAAATAAAAATGCAATTATTCTTTTGAGCTTTTTACCTCTTCGAAACCTTTTGGACGCGAAGTGAATTTCCCTCGACACCACCAGTGTATTCGAATCTAGGCGCACAATCATGAGAATGTAATAAACAATAAGCTTAATATGTAAATTCTATTTGTAGCGTTTTCTAGACCGATACGCCCCCAAACTCCCATGATGATTTAATCATACAACAAAGGAAAACTGATGAGAAAGAAAGCTATAGATAAATGCCATATGTGAAAAACAATATCCTTAGAACGTATTCAAGCCACCTCCTCCCGTTTTCCATTTTCCAGCCAAAGTGGGACTTATTTACTCATCATCTACCAAGCGCCCAGCTTCCCATGCCTTCTTCGCCGCGGCCTTCAGAGCCTCGAGATCGCCACTCGTCTCGCACATGCCCTTGAAAACGGCATCTGGGCCCTCCTTCTTCAGCAGCTCATGTGGATGACCGTATTCAACCACACTTCCCTTGTCCAGGACCAGGACCTTGTCGTAGTCGACGATGGTTTGTAATCTATGCGCGATCGTGATAATTGTGCTCTTCAGTTGGCGGATTGTCTCTTGGATCTTGGCATCGGTGGAGTAATCGATTGATGCGGTGGCTTCGTCCATCATCAAGACCTTGGGGTTCTTGAGAAGGGCACGTGCGAGGCAGAGGAGTTGTCGTTGACCTTGAGAAAGGTTGTTTCCGGACTCAGTCACTGTTGAAGATAGGTTCAAGAAAATGTTCTTGTTCGTCACTGGTGTGGAAGCGCCTGATGGTAGCTCTCCACCTTCGAGTGCCAAAGCTGGTGTTTGCGGTCGAGAACCAACCAAAGGAGTTGAAGGTACCGTGGTCGACGTTGCAACGCCAATCAACTGTACCCTTCTGAGAGCTGTGAAGATATCCTCATCAGTGAAAAGACTGAATGGATCAAGATTGCTCCTGATGGTACCTGTGAAGAGCGTCGGATCTTGGGGCACAATAGTTATGGACTCGCGGAGATCTTGAAGTCCAATGAGTCCAATATCAACATCGTCGATCAAGATCTTGCCCTCTTCAGCCTCAAGACCTCTGAACAATGCAAGAGCCAAAGAACTCTTTCCAGCGCCTGTGCGACCGACGATACCGACCTTCTCCAAAGCCTTGATCTTGAAAGTGACGTTTCTGAGGACTGGTTCCAGATCAGGTCTATACCTAGTCGTGTAATTGATGAATTCCACTGAGCCTTGACTTGGCCAATTGGAAGCAGGTCTGGTCTCCTCGATCACAGCGGTTGCTTCCTGCTCAACATCAAGATATTCCTTAATACGCTCGACTGAGTTCATGTTTTGCTCATTCATAGCATAAAGTCTGACAAGCCAAAGAACGTTCTCCGTGAAACTGATCGCATAACTTAAAGACAGACCAGCAGAGCCAGCATCAATCTTGCCAATGCTCAGAACAACGAATCCTCCTGCAAAGAAGGCAACAAGATCGCCAATAACGTCGATTCTGAAGGCAAGCCATCTATTGGCGGCCCACAGATAGATGAAAGGTCGACTGTGAGTATTGATCCTTAACATGTTGTCTCGAATAAACCTCTTCTCATCTCCATAAGCTCGAATTGTGGTGATGCCGCTGAGAGTCTCGCCAAATTGTTGGAACAAAGGACTTCTTTGTACAGACTCAATTCTCTTGAGATCTCTAGAGGATCTCAAATAAAATTTGCCCACGAAGAAGTACAAAGCGCTGATGAGAATAGCTGCGACGAGGAAGCCAGGTGTGATGGCGGTGATAAGAGCAACTGTGACCAAGATTGCTAGAGCACAAGACATGACTCCGATAGCAACCGGAGCAACCTCCTGATCAACAGCCTCAAGATCCTTACTGAAGCGATTCATCAACTGTCCGAGAGGGGTCACATCGAAGAACTTGAATTTAGCGCGTGTGACAGCCTCCATGAGATCTTTGTGGATCTTCCAACTGGCAGTCAAAGAACCAAAGAAGAGCCAGAAATCCCTGAAGAGGGCAACAAGCATGCAGGCAAGACCAATGAATGCATAGACACCCAGGTAGAATGATACATCTACGTTTGGAGCAATCTTAGACATTATCGAAGTTTGATTTGGGTCGAAATAGGGCTGAACCTGAACCATACGCGAACTTGCAACACGGATCGTAGAGATTGTGTTGCCAATGTAGCTGTTTGGCGAGACAGAAATATGTGTATGGATTGATTCAGTGTCGTACTGGTTGGCCCACTGCCGAATCCAAACGTTGGCTGCGAGTGCACCAATCTGTTGGACACCAAACACCAAGACTGCGAGAACCCAGAACCACCTAATATCCGTTAGCTAATTACGCTAGCCGATTTGACATGATGGGATTGATTGCACAAAACATCACTCGTATGACTTACCATGGTCCCATAGATTTAAGATACAGAGCGAGAACGCCCCATTTTACACCCCCGGAGGCTTTCGTCTCATCCATGGCATCCTTGGTCTCCTTTACATTTGTTTTCGCCTTCTTATCAATGCTCTTGACTTTGTGAAGCTTATCACTGCCACTTAGAGAGTCATCTCCAAGTACGGTTTCGCTATTGTCGTCACCGACACTGGAGGGTACACGGGAAGGCATTTTGGAGACCTCAGCTGAGCCAGGTCTTGACTTTGAAACTTCGTCGCCCAGTTTGCCAGATGCAATAACATCCTCAGATTTACCTTGGATTTCGATCTTTCCATTGTCAAGGAGAACGACATATCGTGATTGAGGCACGCAGAGAGCTAAGTTGTGTGTCACCAAGATACATGTTCGGCCACTGTTGCAGTATTAGCAGCTAATTTTAACTCTGACAGACTGTCATGCTAAATAGGAATTAGGAAGACTACTTACTGCATAAGAGGACCTCTCACACAATTATCGAAAATCCATTTCGCAGTGTGAGAGTCTACAGCACTCAAACAATCGTCGAGAAGAACATGTTTAGAGTTCGAATACAAGGCACGAGCGAGAGAGATACGTTGTTTCTGGCCTCCTGAAAGAGTAATGCCCTTCTCACCGACCAAAGTCTGATCACCAGCATCGAGAATTTCAAGATCACGTTCTAAAGCACAAGCAATGATGACATCCTTGTATCTCTTTTCATCCAACTCTGCGGCAAACAGAATATTGTCCTTGATATTTGCGTTGACGAGCCATGCTTGCTGTGCACAGTATGCAACACTCTCTGTAAAGCCAGTTTCAGGGTCGACATGAACGTCTTCACGGCTTTCTCCACCAGGTAAGAAGACTTTGCCTTTAATAAGTGTCATCTCTCCCAAGAGCGCCATCAGCATGGATGTCTTTCCAGATCCGGTGGGACCAGCGATGATATTGAGCTTTCCAATCTCGAACTTGATGTTCATATCCATAAGTCGGAATGCAGTCGAGATAGCGTCTGTAGGTGCTTCCTTGCCACCCCAAGAGAAAGTAGCATCCTTGAAACCGATCATTTGCTCTCCATTCTCATCAAGGTTATCATGCTGAAGTTGCTCGTATTTTTCAGTTTCTTCCTCATTCAAGAACTCTTCCACACGATCCACAGAGACCTTGGATTCTTGCACATGAGCAATCATATCTCCAAGCTGATCAAGAGGCACTCGGAGAATGCTGAAGAGTGAGATTGCAGTGAAAGCAATCGAAGCGTGCAATGGCTTCTTCTCGACGACGGTGTACACAAGGAACGAGAAGAAGGTGATGATCACGGGTACAGTATTCCAAACTGCCACAGCAAAAGCCCAAACGATATATTTAGTTCGCAGTGCCTTAAGTTCTTCGGATCGCTTCTCGTTCACAATCTTGCTGAAACGGTGTTCCCATGCGAAAAATTTAATAATTCTGATGTTTTGGAGAATTTCGTTAGTGGTATGAATTCGCTTGTCCGTTGCAGCCATGATCTTCTTCTGTGCTCCGCCAAACGCTCTTGCGAACGCAATGTTGACAGGCAGAAGAACGACCATCACAACCAGACCGGGAATACTACTCAGACCAAGGATCTTGTAAAGAAGATAGATGGCCACAATGAGCTGAGTAGGAGCTGCAGCGAATAGGAAATGCAGGTAAGCAGTAACTTCGCTGACTTTGAAAGAGTCAACAGACATAAGATTGATGATCGTGCCAACATTAGCTTGCTCATCTCCAGCCTTAGCAGTGGTATCTGCTGCATCTGCTTCTGTTGTGAGGGTTGTATCAGCTGGTTTGGCATCATCTTTCTTCTTCCCACCAAGACCGATGAGCTTCTTAAGCTTGGAAAGAGTGCTTGTGCTAGCTTCTGCATCCTCCTTGTCCTTTTTATCCTTCTTCTCCCCGAGAGTAGTGTCGTTACCAGCGGCTGCTTTTCGTCTGAGAGCCTTCGCATAGATTTCGCCAATAATGATAGCTCTAAGTCTGATACAGATCTTTCGACCAATCCAAAGAGCCTGACCATCTGCTAGGGAGCGAAGGACATCCGTGAATGCAAGAAGGATTACATAGAGCCATATGACATTGCGGGGTGCGGTATCAGGATCCTCAATGTACTCAAGAATTGCCTTGAGAAGAAGAGTTGGGGCGAATGTAAAGAGGCCGGAAAATACTGCGTAGGAACACTGCAAAATAAGGGTACCCTTAAAGTATCGCATAAGATGCCAAGTGAGTTTGGTTGTCTTCTTGAGCTGCCTGTAGTCTGCTAGAACTGCAGCAGCCTTATCTTTGGGCATCAAATTCCAAACATCCTTCAACTCGAATTCCTTAATATATCCCTGATATACAATGGTATCGACCCAACCGAAGGTAGCAATGGAAAATAAACTCGCAAGAGGCTCCCTGGAAGGTTCAATGTCATTCTCCCATTCCAGGACCACAGCTTTATTTCCTTTGCGTGTTGTCATAGCTATACCGAAGAGGAGAGATACTAAAGCGAACTCAGATATAACCAAACCTTGTGCGAGACCAGAACGGGGATGGATAATTGCCGAGCGGAATATAACAAGAGAGAAAAGCCATGTCAATGCATACAGAGTCGCAGTGTGGTTCCATACTTGAGGTATCCTCCAGCTCGTTTTTGACAAGGTCAGCCTCGATGTGGTCAAGAGTAGGATATATGTCCAGGTAACTGTGCCTGCAATCGTCGCTAGTGTTCCCTTGGGACCATGGACATGCAACACCAAAGCTGTAATATTTAGAGCATCTACTGCAATGACTGCCAGGAGCTCCAAGACTAGTATGGTATATTGCCCTTTAGGAGTAACGACTGCGGCGACAGATCCTTTTGTTGTTGTTTTGGCCAAAGCCAATCTTCCCCCACCTATGGTCAAATTCTCCTCGTCCTCATCTGCGGTTGATCCATCCTCATCTGCAGGTACAGCATGATATCCGTTCTGGTGAGCAGATGCACCATTGGCAGAGCTACTGAGTTTGCCTTTCTTGTCTGACTTGCGTTTTAACCTGACATTGCGCTGGACAGCTTGTGATATTAGGATTAAGAACGAGGTACCGACAACTACTAATGGAAAAAGAACTTTGAGGAAGCTGTATCATGTTAGCAATATTCAAGACAAGAACCCTTAACTCTCACTCTCTCTGCACGCAATTCGATATGTCATCGACCTTCCATACCGGCCCCTCACAGTGGCCTAACATCTTCGCGGTGCCCCAGAGGTGTAGGGTAATAGCAGATACGGATGTACACTTCAGATAGGACGCCACTGGCGATGATGGGAAGCTGTCCTGAATGTCAACAGCCTCGTACGAAGAATGATGTATCCAGGAGAGGAGGAATGCAAAGCCAATGAGGAAAATTGATATGTTCCCCAAGGCAAAATGATATTGGTGAAGCTCCAGTAATAAGCAAGGTACACGAGCAAGGAATGCACAGCTTAACTTCCTCGAGCAAAGTGACTTATTACCTACGATACCCCACTAAACAATCTGCACGAGCTACCTGCTCGCGTTCGCGTTGCTTCCGTGTGAAGGCTAGGGCCTAAAAATTCAATAGTGGAGTGGTGGATAGCTTCTCGTTAAGACTTGAAGGCAAGATAGGTTGTTCCTAGGAGTGTACGTGCGTGCAATCTGAATTCTTATATATATGAGCTATCTATGCTATCGTCGCCACCAGTTAACTTCACAAAGTTTCGTCATCCAAACAACTGTATGATATGACTGCAATTCGAACATCATTTTCCCTGTTGTCAGGGTCTTGTACAACCTCACACAACAAGTCCGCACCCCGCATATCTTGAGAGTCATCCATCCATCGGCTTTGCACGAGCGACAGGCACATATGGCACACCGCTCAAGCCCGTTCGGAGTAATACTCCCACCTTTCCACACCATCCCATTGTACTGTTCAGGAAGGTCCTGATAAAGATTGAAGGAATCACATCGTTCTAATTGGTCAATTGGAGATGGAGTTGCATGAAATCGTCCGAATTCGATAACCAGTGTTGCATTGCTTTAAGACCGAAGGAGTCATCAATTCTTGAGAAAAGAATCGCGATTCAGTCAAGTCAGATTTCAAACACTAAATGAAGCTTGGATTTTCACTCGTAACTACTGTAAGTATGAGTCATGATACTTTTTCAACCCGATTTTAACGAGACATAGACTGCGTTTCTAATAAGAAATACCTCCGAACAACGATGCCTCACATTTGTGAATCATTCAAGAAGTAAAAATTTGCTTTTCACAAATGCATTACAATGAATGGCACAGGAGTTCGTTGCAGATATCAAAATGTCGCTGCTAGTCATCGTTCCAGCGTATATGTATCGCAATAAAATGTCATAGTCAAAGGCTATTCCTTTGGGAAAGTAAGTTGCAGGGTAACGAAGTCATCTTGTACTTAAGAATGGAAATGCCAAGTTAGATACAAGCTGAAAACATCTCATAACTATTCTAAGTCTTGATGGGTACGCAAGTAGATATACATAGGATACATTTCTGCCTACCACTAGGATATGTAGCTAGAATATATGAATCCAAGATCGCCCTCCCATGCAATGCATATTTCGTAAACCATAGGATTGATTCATTCCTTCCTTCAGGTGATATTACATAAGGTGCTTTTACGGATAGCAAAGAATCCTTAAAATACCTGCCCCTGCCCCACCCGTTGCTTTTGTGTAGCCCAAATGGCCATCCATAAGAGTAAGAAATTTACAAAGTAGTATAATCCTATCCCATGATCATGCCTTTAGCAGCTCCAAGATCACCCTCCTTGGCAGCGATTTCGAAATATCCGTAGATAATACTATAGATTGTAAGTATGTGAATATTATTAGAAGATTCGAGGCAAACTTACGTGACAGCCATCAAAATACCAGTACCAGATCCGAGGGCACCCATCAAGTCGCTAGTGACTGAGAGGGCACCAATGCAAGCTCCACCGAAGGCAGCAGCAGTTGGGATAATGCGCTTCAACTCCTTGTACATGCTCTGCTCTCTGTGGCCAGCCATGACGAGACCTTGATCCTTGAGTTGCTTGGCGACATCTCTTGGGCTTGAGCCAGAAATCTCAATCCAGGTCTTAGAGAAGACAGCACAAGCAGTAAGCATGTAGATAATATAAACGGCTGTGTGGATAGGATCAAGAAGAGCATCGGTGAAGTTCAATGGTGGGGACATGTAGTATGCGAGACCAGAGGTTGCGAAAAGCTGGGCAGATCCATCCTTAGCCTCCCAGACACCGAAAAGCTGAACGAGGAGGTTCTCAGAAAAGCGAGAATACAGCATTTGGCTGATCAAGAAGACGTTGGAAGAGAGCGCAGATTGCAACATGATGGGCATGTTAGAGGTATAGAAAAGGCGGACTGGGTAAGAGCCACGAGCTCCACGTTGGCGGGAAGACTTGACTGGGATCTCGACACGGAAACCTTGGAGGTAGATTACAGCAGCGAAGACGATGAGGGTTGCAATCAAGTTCATGACGTTTGGGAGATTCTGGCGATAGAACGCCTCTTGGAGAGCGCGTTGCTTGTTTGGCCATGTGAAGAGCAAGTGGAAGAGCGCAATGACGGCACCTTCGAACTCAGGTCCACGTCCAGTGTTGATGGTGGTTGGGGAGAATGCCTTCCACACAATTGACTCGCAGATGTTGGTTGCAATGAAGAGCGAGATACCGCTTCCAAGACCGTATCCCTTTTGGAGAAGCTCATCAAGAAGAATGACGATGAGACCAGCGACAACCAATTGAAGGATCAGAAGGAAAACGACACCAGCACCAAGATCAGAAGGTTGACCGTATAATCCAGTGAAGACATAGACTGTGCCTTGACCCATTGACAAGATGATAGCAAACAGCTTTTGCGCGGTTTGGTAGAGCTCGCGATCCGCCTTCAAGTCAAGGTTGACATCGATCAAGTGTGTGCCAGCAAGAAGCTGGAAGACCATTCCGGAGGAGATAATGGGTGAGATACCCAATTCCATCAGAGTACCTCTGTTACTCGCCAACATCATTCGCAGCCAGTATATCGGATCCGAACTGTCAGAGGAGACAATGCCGTATAGGGGCATTTGGCTCATGACCAAAAATATCAGGAGTGTTAAGCCCGTCCACATCAATTTTTGATTGAACGGCACCTTGGTCTCTGGCTGCTGCACCTCAGGGAGGAACGGCGCAAAGGGCTTAATGAGATCGAGAAATCGAACTGCAGAGATGAATTGTTAGCCATCTTGTTCCCTGAAGTTCAATTGAGGAGCCGGTCCAACGTGAAGCTGAAGATGGAGCTCTAGAGATGGAATGCGGAGAACAGGATACGTACGGCCACTCATCTTGGCGGTGATGTCTCTGAAAACCTCACAGACGTGGAATAAATGGAAGAAGTTGTTAGAGAAGGAGTGACAATGAAAGGGCACACGAGTCTGCTTTAAGTTGACGCAGAAGGACTGCGCGCGATGTGTTCGAAAGGAATAGAATCTTAAATTCGGAACGAGTCGACTTTGAAGCGTGTCTTCAGAGCGTTAGCTCGCTTCTTGCCCTTGTAATTCGGGGCTGGTGTGGATCTGATAGATGTGGCCTCCTGGGAAAGTGCACGTGACTGTTGGAATTAGATGGATGGCCCATGGATGGATTGGATTTCCTGGGGGGGGGGTCAAGCTATCCACTCTCATAGCCCCTGAATTGAAGTTAGTCACCAGGCGATGTGGTCAATCGCAAGCCCCTGAATTTGTCACGTAAGATATATGATACCGTATTGCTGCTTACAAGCTTGAATCAATCAATAAGGTACTCAAAGTTGAGTTAATTGCGATTGAGGTGCTTACTACAACGTAAAGCTAAAGTTCACTTTCCACTACCTAAGGTACCATCACACCAGCTGAATAGAGATATCAACAATCACCTCGTTCATGGCCAGCTTTCTCCGATTGTCTGCTTGCCGCGTGCAAAGATTCATGCTATTCAATTGAATGTTGCTACATGACCATTCAAAAAGCAATTCCAAGCAAGGAGACAGGAATCGTTGGGTCTTTGTGAACTGTAGTGTGCACTATGAGCTGAGGTGTACATTGAAGTTGGAGACGCTTTGCTCAGAGATTGTATCTGCTTACGTACTTGTCGATTATTATGCTCTGTTTGGAATTCGTTCATCTATCGAACCATACGGTATGTATAAACTCACTCTTGTTATACGAGTTCATTCTGTGCCACTCCTTGCTGGACATCGAAATGCTTTACGAGTGACATGCTTGAGTGTGTCTTTTTGCTGTACACATTTGATAGAGTGTTCAAAATTTCCTATGTGGCTTCCGTTTCTTTTTCCAAGACCTATTGCAGTGCTTGCTATGCAAGTTGTTCTTGAAAGATCACTTGATGAGGAGATCTTATGGTGTGATATAGAAGATAGATAGAGGTAGCTTATGATCGACTTTGAAGCAAAGAATTCCCTACTCAAAAACACACCTTCCAATTTCTACTTTGCAAGACGCAGATTTCAGAGGTCTTCATCTTTCTGTTGCACGTCGTATGGAATATCGAATTCCTTAGAATCATCTATCAAAGAAGTGGATAGGCGACTCATGACAAAGCAAGAGCAGAGCAAGGCGAAACGCCACTTGCTAGCAAGACATCGAATGTTCGCCCCTCCATGAGATACTGACGAAATGCCTATGAGAAGACGTCCCTCCAAATGTGCTGTTCATAAGCATAGAAATTAGAGAAGAAATTACATGGATTTTCATGTTCGGCAGCGCTATCCTCCATGCTTGCAAGTCACTGTTGTATTGATGCTACTTGTCTTTCAAAAATGCGTAACCAGATGCTAGGTATAATTTTAATTCGATACGGCTAACTCGATCTCATCCAGCGCGAGCGGAAATCCAAGAAAGCGATCTGTCGCACCTCGCAGTGGCGTATTGAATTCCATTTCAATAACTAGTGCTTTTTCTAACTTTGATAATGACTATTCGGACATTGAGAATCGTCGCCAAGCTGCCTTTGTTGCGCATCGCACTGAAACATTGGATTCCTCTGTGGTACAACAGTTCCTCTTTCGGCGATTATTCATGTAATTACATCATAAAATACGAAAGATTGTGTTTGACATTCTTAGTATACTATGCAACTTCCTCAACGCCATACACCCCAAATCACTACATGACATTCTTCAACATCTAATATCTGGCTATCCTACGAGGCGGAGATTCACCAAGCAATCCTCGCCACCCAGCTTCTAGGATACTCTCTCACAAAATACTTCCTCAGCTCATCAGCAGCCAGCATGAATAATCCAAAAGCAATCGGAAAGAAGAAATACTCGACTGGTATTCTCGCGCTTCCAGTCGCCTTAGCGAGTTCTGGGATATACAAAAAGATGAAGATCACCACCAGCGAGAAGGCCATTGCGGGAATTAGCCATAGGTTTTGTGTCTCTTTGTTGAAAATTGGCGGCTGCTGGAAGATTGAGAGTCGACGGGTGCGAGTCGAGAACAGGTTAAACCACTGCATGATTACCAAGGTAACAAAGTAGATGGATGATGCTTCAGCAATGACTTGCGAGACATATACAGGATCGTAGGAGGAAGGGTATTCGCCGAATCCGAGCCAGAGCATTGAGAATGAAACACCTTTGCGTTCGGCATACCACTGCCAGAGTGTTAGACACTCTTTTAGAAGCGAAGGACTTCGAATCTAGGTTAGATAACTTACGAAAGCCATGGCAAACGAGCACACGGTCTCTTGAAGACCGAGGAATATATACGCATGGAGCAACAGCTTCCAGCCGACCAATTTATCCTTCTTCACATTTCTTGGTCGCCTTAGCAATACATCTGCCTCTGGTTTCTCATATGCAAGCACGGTAGCAGCTGCACAATCCGTCAAACAACATATCATAATCATCAAGAACGAGCTCAGGATCTGTGGTAGACCAAAGATAACGCTAGTGAAGATGGGCCAGAACTCGGAGAATGTGCCAGCAGGCAGTAGGTAGATGATCGTCTTCTTCAGATTGTCGAAGACGACGCGACCATACTTGACAGCTTCGACAATTGCACCGAATGAGTCGAGTAGGACCATGTCGGCTGCTTCAATGGCAATATCCGAGCCGGAACCGAGGGCTATTCCAATATCTGCTGCTTTTAGTGAAGGAGCGTCGTTGACTCCATCGCCCGTCATGCCAACGATGTTTTCACGCTTTTGGAATTCTGTACTTTCAGTTAGCTAGAAGCTCTTTACCACTGTATACTTGAAGGTCCGCAATGTGCTATCTCGATTCGCACATTTGGAATTGGAGTCCCGCTCGCTTAAACGGTTTAGACATTCAGCATGTACGATATGTGTCGAAACTTCTAAATCTCTTGCAAAGATCTGGCACGTCAAAAGATAAGCGAATGAAGAAAAAGGAGCACCCACCTTTCACAATCCGCAACTTCTGCTCCGGCGTTGTCCTCGCAAACACAATCTCGTCATATCTGCACAACTGATCCCACTGATTGTCATTTAGTGTAATCAATTCGGGGCCACTCAAAGTGATACTCGTCGGTAGAGTTTCTAACCCAATCATTCCTTCTTCACTACTATTACTCGAACTACTGCCTCTCTCTTTTACTAGAGTATTTCTCTCGAGCTTGCTCACATCATGTACCATCGCAGTTGGGTTTGTGATAATGCCACACTCAATAGCGATGGCTTGAGCTGTGAGCTTGAAATCCCCAGTTACCATGAATATTCTTATTCCAGCTCGTCGAAGCACTCGCACGACAGAAGGGATCTCGTCACGAGGTGGGTCGACTATACCGACGAGGCCGATGAGCGTAAGTCCCGAGGCAGCTTGAGACATGATTTCAGTTTCGAAGGTATTCTTCTCTGGTGAATGCAGTGCTTGGTGGCCTGGCAAAACCTTTCTTGCTAGTAGGATGACTCGTTTTCCCTGGCTTGACCACTGGTTCTTGATGTCTTCGATGATAGATCTCATTGCAGGATGAAGAGGGCGAACTTCACCGTCCTCCCCGACATATGAAGTGCAGCGCTCAACGACGATATCTGGTGCGCCTTTGATCATGAGAAGTAGATCATTGGCCTTCCAAGCAGTTTTCTCTGCCGGCGACAAGGCAAATTCAAGACCCTCAGGGTCTGCCAAAGCGAGAGTACGGATCATGAACTTATTTTTGCTGTTGAAGGCAAGCTCGAATGTCTTCTTCCACAAACGTTGTAGATCGCGGACAGGACCAAAGCTCTCAGAAAGGCGCAACACCGCTTGGTCCGTTGCATCTCCTGCAATTTTCCGCTGCTCAAGAGGCAAGTGCTCGGTAGCTGCATCAAACTCGCCGGCATTGCAAAGGCCTGCGCATGATTGAAGTTGGGTAATTGCGTTGTTCGTGCTTCTAGTTGCAGTCATCCATTCTCGTGCTGCTTTGGGTGACATTTTGCGATCGGCAATGGAGCACTCTGTCACAAACATTTGATTCTATCTCAAATTAGTATGCTTAACTGATAGCTATTTTTGAAAGGACTGGCTCACTTTGGTTAATGTGCCGGTTTTATCTGAGCAAATGACAGATACGGCACCCAGCGTTTCAACAGTTGTAAGCGACTTGCAAAGCACCTGGTTTTTCTTCATGGTGTTTGCCGTGATAGTTAATGAAGCCGTAAGAGCGATTGGTAGACCTTCTGGTATAAAGGCCACCGCAACGGTGACAATATCCACTATCAAAATCGGCACTGTGATCCAGTCAGGATGAGCTTTTCGTAGCCACGCAGCCCAGCAGATGATAACAACAATATTAAAGAATATCATAAGGGAGCAAATGATCACGATGAACCTCAAAATCTCCTTCTGAAGGGTTGTTGAGCCAGTTTTTGGCGAGTTGGTCAGCTTAGCGATCCTCCCAAAGACTGTCTGGTCACCTGTGCTAACACATATTCCCAGAGCAGATCCAGAGATGCAATGTGTGCCTTGCATGCCGATGTTCTGCGTCTCGAGATAATTCACATCTGTGTTATCGACAGCGCCGGCAATGGGCTGCGATTCTCCAGTGAGTATTGAACGGTCGAACTTCGCATCCGAGGAGACTTCGATGAACCGAACATCAGCAGGAAGTTTGTTACCAGACTTTATGTACAATACGTCACCAGGAACCAAGCCTATGGCTGCAAGTTCAACACGATTGCCATCACGAAGAACAAAGCAGTCGTCTGGAAGCATTCCAGAAATTGATGCCATGGTTCTGTCGGCATTATGTTAGTCCATTCAAAACTTCAGTAAGTCTTGTGTTCGATATGCTCACCTGCTTGACGACCAGTCTTGCCATGCATTGAAAAGAGCCTGTATGACAAAAATAGCATACAAAACAATAGCAAGAGCCAAATTAGCTTGGGCTGGATTTGGCCCTCCCAGAGGCTTGTACGTGATGGTAACCAAGATTCCTCCGATCAGAAGAACACTACCAAAGCCGCCAAACATGTATCCGAAAATGCGGGAGAAGAGATCACTTGATGGTTTTGAAGGAGCATTCTTCCCAAATTCTTTCTGTTTTGCATCGACCTGATCTTTCGAAAGTCCCCTTCCCGTGGAAGTCGATAGCCTCGATTGAATCTCATTGACAGAAAGTGTATGCCACTCCAGATCTCCCAGCTCAGCTGCTGCATCTTTCTTGACCTTTGCTGCTTCCACTTTTTCCTTTTCTTTGGTCTCCTCGAGAGCAAACGAGACGGTGCGGAATGTGATTGGGAGAGCCGTCGCAGGATCGATGGAGTATCTGCGACCTCGGTTGCTAGATGCTGACCGGATGGAAAATTGCGAGGCATTGGTGTTAGTTCGACTGATTCGAGGTAACTCTCTCCTTCCAACTTCCTCATCACCACCGTCAAATCTGATTCGGGCGCCGGAGCGTGGCTCGGGATAGAAAACTTCGTCTCTTTTGGATTCAGAGAAAGTCACTTTTTCCGCCATACTTGCTGATTACAGAACAACACAGCAAAGTCGTTGAAGGAAAGAAGATGTATATGAGTGTGCAGGGAGCAATATTAGAGCTTAGCGAAAGAAAGTTAAAATCAAAATTTAATATGTTTGGGAGGATGATAGGACGAGAAGATGAAAACAAGTCACTTAAGAACACAGATGGAGAGGGAAGACTTTTGATAAAGATCAAAGCAAGGCAAAGCCCCTGATACGGGGACCTCGAGATCAAATGAGAAGTGCCCCTCTTAGTCGAAAGTATCATCACTAGCCATAGAAACTTGTATTGATATTCCTCGATTGCATACTAGAATCTGACAGGCAACACTTCACAATCCAAACAGATCCAAGGGATCCCGTGCAACCAATCATCTGCATTGAAAGACAATTACAAGTAGCGACTTTCGCGCGAAAGTAAATGCAAATTTGGGAACAAATAATCGCTCATAGTAAAGCACGACGGAGTCCGGTTTTAAGCGAAAGATCGATGCCAGAACTCTTTAGCGGTGGTAGTTAGAGCATGCCCACTATACTTTACTCAGCCTCCTAGCAATAAAGTTCACAGCTGCCACCAACAATCGCGGATGAAAAATCCCTCATAGGAACGAAAGTCACAAGAGGACAAACAAGGCGGTCATCCCTTGATTGTTTACAGGTGTTTGAGTTTGATGTACTGGCCACTATGGAGGAGGAAAGATGAGGCACCCTTGCTTGTAGTGAAATGTATTTTTTGTAGCCGAACTTCCCAACTATAAAATCCATCTTTCCATCAAACAGTAAATTGGAAATGCTTACAGCTAGTGAAAAATCAAGCATTTTAGGCTGTCCGCAAGTTTGACTCTTGAATCCTGCTTAGTCCCGAAGCAGACCTTGATCTCGTGTTGGAGCACCTGGTTCGGGTATTTCCTGACACTAAGAGATTCTGCTCACCATACACTTCAAGAGCTTCATCGCAGGCCGAAACTACTTCCCACTTCTGATCGCAAGAGTGAGAGTGGCTTTGGTACGTCAAGTGCATACTACTCACACCAACTACTTCATCTCGTCGAGACATTTGTGCCTTGCAGCAAAGTCTGATCTGAACCTCAATGATGTCATGGCATACAAACAATTGCCTTGCCCAGCGTTTGTACACTTCATTCTAAGACGATCATATCGCCAATTCGAAATCCCAAATGACATTTGAAATGGCTGGTTATTCAGGTGGAATCCTCTCCCGGGTCTTTGTTGACCGTGTTTCGAAGATACTTACCTCTCTCTTCGTTTTTGAACTGCTTCTTGACAACTCCCCGATGGCGTCGACTCTTGAGATGCGTCTGCCACTGTAGATCCGTGACAGAAACTACGCCGCATAATTCGCACTCTTGACGAAACCAAATGTCAGGCTTCTCATTGAGCTCACTTTCTGGATCCAGGAGTTCCTTTGCGGCCATACATACTTCCCGTGGAGGTGGAAGTGCAGCACCTTCCAAGAAAGACTTGGCAATTTCTATGCTTGGATTTGATACTGTCACCGTCCAGTTGGCCACGTCGGTTCCATCCAGAAGGTATAATCTGTCAAGCATGCCATTGCCCTTCAGAGCTTGGATTAGCTTCAAGCGAATCCACCTAATCTGCCGTTTTGCGTATTGCCGTGTCGCGGCTTGTGTTTGCTCAACCGCCAGGTCAAAAGCCTTAGACAACGACTCAATTCCGGATGTTAATGCTCTGATATATGGCTCAAATTCTTTGAACCCAATCGAGACCCAAATACCTCTTGTCTGGTCCACAGGGGTGCCTGCACTTGCCTTTTCCTGTATGAACGTATCCATAGCTTTGACCTCTTCTACAAGACCAGCGTCAACCATCTTTTCAACACGACCATCAAGTCGTTTCTTCAAAACTTCCTTGTCAGCGTGAACCCAGAACAGTAATGGCGAAAGTGCTCCGGTTTTCAAGCCTTGCTCTTCCTCCTTATCACTGCCATTGGATGCCTTGTTCTGTTTCTGCTCCATATATATATCTGAAGCCTTTTTGCCAGTCGTCAGGTATATCTCCAGCGACCTTTGTATCTTCCTCCGATCATTTGGGTGCCATCGATCTGCCATCACAGGATCCACCTGCCTTAGTCGCGCAATGATATCCTCAGTAGGACCGTCAAGTATTGGAAACCTTTCTGCTATTTCCTGAGTCAATGATGGTGTTTGAGAATCACCGTCCTCACTAACTTGAGCCTGGATAATCGAGTCCTCAAAAAGCAGTGATTGCGTATAATAATGCGTCCCTCCAACCAAAATCGGCAAACGACCCCTCGAATGAATTTCCCTGATGATCTGAGCAGCCTTCGTCTTGAACAGCCCAACCTGCCATGTCTCCTCCTCCAAGCCAATAAAGCCCAACAAGTGATGGGGTATACCCTCCTGTTCGGCTACTGTGATCTGGTTGGTGACTATAGGCAGTCCTCGGTACATTTGCACGGCATCACCATTGATGACCTCGCCATTGAAGCGTTTAGCCAATTCCACTGCGAGCTGTAAGGCTGTGAGTTGAGGAGGTTTGGTACAAGACAAGGACTCGTACCTGAGACTTTCCAGTGCCGGTTGCGCCAAGCACAACTATTAGAGGATTTCTTGGTGGCTTTTTTGCAACTGTCATTGCGCTGAGCCAGCGAGATGTTTGCATGCGCATTTGTGGACGAATTTAGTTTGTTCAAAACTCGGCGAGGCTGGAACTCTCAGTATTTAAGTGGGTCTAGCAGAAGAATGCCAGTGTCATATGATTATATGCTCGCTTAAAGAGGGGGTTAAATCCTGAATCCTTCAAGGAGCCAATAGTTACCAATATCATGATGTCAATCCTTCAAGTAAGGGTATTTTATTGTTTGGAACAAGTGATGAGCTGAACTCCCTTTTTGGATTATTGTGATTAGGTAGCTTTATGATGAATGTGCAGCATTCATTCTGAACATTATATGCATTTAAAAGTATGTTGCTTCAAACGTGTCACTACCTATGTAAGTACAGATCCTCCAGCGCCATGTATCATGCCTCCTTCCTGACTCCCAGCCTACCTCAGCTACCCAGCCTACCAAATATGTACCAAACATAAAACTCTCAGAACGGCAAAGCCAACTGTCTATTTCTTCAAGCTAGAAATTCCTTCTCCACCCTTCCTGACCACCTTTCTCGGTAGAACCTCCACCTTCCTACTGAGCAACTCTCTTAACTCGGGGCTGATAACCTTTGGTCTTGGATCCTGTATCTCCCCACTCTTTCTCCCTGGACTGACAGGATTTTTTCCCTTTGCATTCCCTCTCCCGTTTCCAGGACTGACGGGTGTGGTGCTTGGTCCTGCACTCCCGCTGTTCGTACCACCTGCTGATACGGTATCAACTCCCGAGGTGTTGGCTGTGCTTGCTCCTGGAGTAGTAGAGTTGGTGCGAAGTGAGGACATACTGCCAGATGATGTGCTATGCGAGTGTGCGGGACGCTGGCGAAGCTTTGGGGCAGGGAAGTTGGATTTCTTGTCGATGGCTTCGACTTGGCGCTGGAACCGGCGGAAGAGAGCTTCCGCACGAACAAGAGTTGATTCGAGGTCAATTGTATTTGATAACTCATTGACTATTCCACAATTAGTGTCGCCTCCATAAATGATGTAAGTGTCAAGCTTACCATATTTCAAAACCTCATCAAAGTGTTGTAGATGTGCCATAATCACATCTCGGTGTTTCTCCAAAATGGCCAGGGCGACAAACAAGTGAAAGCCGCTGCTCAGAGAATCTGTCCATAAGACTTCCCAAAGATGCAAAACATCTAGCCATTGAAACTCCCTCTTGTACCATACCAGAAGCATGCGGAAGAAGAAGAAAAAGTTTGTCGAGTCGGCACTCTGTAGGTGAAGATAAAGCTTTGGATCCATAAGTTGAACCAGATGATCCAACGTGAGGAGCTGTTTCCTCATGCCACTCTGATCGCGGAGGAAATTCCTTTCCATTCGATCCATGAACTTCTGGAAACCCCAAAACGCAATCGCATCATCTTGCATAACAGCATAAATTGGTGCAAGGAGATCCGACATTCCCTGAACATATCCCAAGTCACGGTTGTACTCGTTGTATGTCAAGAGCATATCCTTCATCTGCTCCAAATGGACGTTCGTGCCCACATCAGCGAATGGTGATGAGGGGTCTGGATGAGGGGTGTCCTCGCCCGCAAATAGCGGGATGTTGCGGTCTGTTCTGTGTACATCTTTCTCTATAGAGCCGACCCCAAGAAATGGGAGTAGTTAGCCAATACTGAAAATTTGATGGCGAACTATGGGGTCACACACCTATCCGTCCTTTCTGCTCTCGCCACCACTCTCCTTCCTCTCCTTCACCTCCAAGATCAACTAATCGATCCCACCATGCACCTTTCAGCTTGACATACTCGTCTCGTAAGCTGGCGATCTCGCCCTTTCGATCATCCGCCGAAGAGTCCCACTCATATACTCCCAGTAGGAACAACCAAGCTTCTTTTCTGACCCCATCATCTGCATCTAGTCCACCATGAAATATCCTCTCCTTCACTTCGTCGACTGTGACCGACAACCTGCCGGTCCTCTGATCGAAGAAGCTGTTCCATTCCTTCATCGTGACTATCTTTCTCAATTCCTTTAAACTCAAAGAATTCATCTCTGTGTCCAGCAGTTCAAACTCTCCAACATCAGTCTCCTCCATCTCGAGGACATCTTTTGCGGTCCAAATTCGTTGATTCCGGTCTCTTTCACTCTGCTCCGCCATTCCCATAGCCCACCTTGCAAGATATATCCTAGCGCTGTCAAACTCTTCCTGCAAGACTTGCACTTCTGGGTTTCTCAACAACCTCCTAACCTGGGGTGGCATCTTGGGGTTGTCAATGACAGAATCAGCTGTTCTTCTTGTGAAAGTGGTAACTTTGCTAAACTTCTCCATCAAATTCCACCCTGCCTCCTTCACAAACTTGGTGACAGGGTCCATAGCCGCATCTCTCGGACTCCTCGAGCTTGATCCACCCGCTCCAGCAGCTCCGCCAACAGTCATACCAGCCTCACTTGGGTTTCTCACGATCGCGGCCGTGATTGGTTTTCCTCCAAAAGCTTCTTTATCCTCTGCACTTGGTTCTATGAGGTAGATGTTCGGTTCCGCACCACTCCTCTCAATATCAACGTATTTCTTCAGCCATCGTAGGACCTCGTCACCACCCCAGAACATCTCCCCATTGGCACCAAACGGATCCATGTGCTCCCTCGCATGTCGCTTCTTCTGCAGAATCGTAGATTGGCATTCTGAATCATGGAAAAATAACGCGGGAAATGATTCGCCTGATCTAGTGTTTATGATCAAACTCCCAAACCACCATCCCAAGCTCGGTGGCCGAACAAGCAGACTATAGATAGCCGATACGGGAATTGCAAAGGCATAGTGGCCAACAGATCCAGAGCGAGTAGTCGTGGGAGGAGGAGGGACCAGATATGATTGCTTGGGCGTGGAATCTCCTTCTGCAAGATCAACCTTGACGTAGATGTCCAACGCATCGCCCAAGGTGTGTTCCGGCAACCACGCAAGCAGGAGTGAGGAAGCTGCCCTCAATTTCGAGGACGTAGAGGTAGATGATGTAGGTCGGTCATCGGGCGCAGGCTTCTGCTGTAGAAGAGCAATATATCCTGGAATATTGTCTTTCGCGGAGGGAGTTGGGTGGATGTAGACCTTTGGCGGGGTTGTCAGCTCATTAATCGACCCCGCAATACAACGCAGTAGAGTATTCCAATATTCTCAGAACTCACCTTGCTTTTCGAGTAGAGAAGTTTTACTCCTCGTCCAGTCTCGGTATGCGTCACTGTGTTATAATCACCCTCCTCGTCG
Source organism: Margaritispora aquatica (assembly GCA_007644065.1). Lineage (NCBI taxonomy): Eukaryota > Fungi > Ascomycota > Leotiomycetes > Helotiales > Discinellaceae > Margaritispora > Margaritispora aquatica. The sequence goes on from VJWN01000008.1 coordinate 1,253,689, forward strand.
TCGCTCATTGCATAGAAGCTATTCGACGGAGAAATTGGCCGGGCAGGACCCGAGCTACCAGAAGCCGTCATCGTGATTGAAGTTGGCTTTGTGAGGACTGTGTGTCGCTGGTTTCGAGGATTATGAGCTGCCTCTAAATGTAAAAGCTCCCTTATTCCTTCTCAGCCATGTTGAGTATTTATCATGTATTGGTAGTTCGCCCTCGCCCTGAGGTATGACGCGTTAGGACGGGTTGATTGAGGCGAAACCAATCACGAGATCCAGGCTTCCTCCAAATGTCTTGGACGCCAGATTCTTTCATCTAATGCAATATCACAATAAGGCCATTGAAGTCTCTATCTCAAATTTCCCCTTTTAAAAGGTGGAATGGTCTAGATGCAACACATGATTTTGCTAGTAGGAAGATCTGGATTCAGGGATTAAATTCGTGTTTGGTAACACAGCTTTGAATGGATGCGAGTGAAGCTGGTTCTATACACCTTTGAAGTGCTTCCAAAAAATTATATCTTTTTTGCTAATACTTTTATTGTCATATTATGATGGTCTTTACTATTATTGTATATGTATCCCCTTTGCCCCGTCAGGGATTGTATACAGCTTAGGTAGGCGTGCTCCATGTTTTGCACATCATACACCCGTTAACACTTCTCATCCAATAACTGTAATGCATGTTCACCTCCATGTATGACCTTCACTCAATATAAAGCATAAAGCAAGCATACCCTCTTGCATGTGCGATTATATCAAGTCACGCATTTACCTCAACACCCCCATCTCGACGTTTGCGAGCACTAGATTACTGCTCGATCGCTTATTATTTTCCACCTCATTTGAAAGTCCTAGGGTGGAACAACATCATTCGGATCCATCTCCAAAATCGGCTTCAAGGCCTTCATGGGAACCGGTTTTAAGGTGAACATATCAACACCACTCTGGAAGGCATCTCGCTGGACTTCTGCTGAGGAGAAGCACTATTGTAGATGTCAGTGTCAATAATCCTTCAATTTGAAATTAAACACAAGCGAGAGAATTATAACACATCACGTATTCCAGAGAGTTTCATGTTACATACTGTCACTGCTACAATTCTGACCCTTGCAAGACAGTTTGCACGCTCAAATTGGCGAATCTCTTTGGTCGCTTGGATGCCATCCTTGATTGGCATCGAAATGTCTGTGGTAGTGTTAGATGCTTCCATATCGTGTTACAATGGGCACATTCTTACCCATGAAAATTACTTTGATGCTTGAAGGGGCAGCCATGTATTGATGCACAGCTTCGAGTCCGTTCGTTGCTGACTGGTGTCTTGCCTTTGCTTTCTTCATAAGATTTACCAAAATCTAAAATCGCGTTAGCAAGAACTTGCCGAGAGCCTTAGAGCAAACTTGCTTTCATATTTATCGGGTTGTCATCGACCTAAGTAAAGTGATTTATAATTAGCATCGAATCTTAAGCTGAAGGATTTCGCACTTCTTCATGGATGTTATGAAAATGCAAGTGGTCAGTGATGAACAATGTAATAAACAGCAGGGAAACGGCTAATCTCATTATATCTTCTGTTCAATGTGTGTGCTCCTCGTGCACAATGAAGTATAGCGAGTGCAAAGGTTTTACATAAATTGAAAGATAATAGGAAGCTTCCAGAGTCCAACAGGACTGGAAATGACAAAATCACTTACCAGAAGAACAATAGAGCGATCTTGAGGCTCAGATATCGCCGCAACCACAGAATCCATGCCATCAGGAATTTCCTGTGGATCAACAGTCTGTAAAACCGGGTAAACAGCCGAGGGCGATCTTGAGTAACTAGGTCGTCCGAGTGAGACGTGTGTCAAGCCAGCGACCAATGAAGATGCCGGGTCTGGAGCAGGACTAGCAAGCTCGCCAGGCGTCATAATTAAGACCGAAGGACTACAAGCTAAGGTAGAAGCCTGGTCGAGTTCAGGAAATGCTGAGCGATATTCGAGGCATAAACCAACGATTCTTCCAAATTTATGGGGACCAAATGGCTGGGACAGGTAGTATATACCATTTCCAGTAGAGGGCCTGTTTCCTGATCGAAAGTCTTCGAATACGATCAATGGCTGTTGATGGTGCCATTCTGATAGATTGACTTGCGAAAATGGCGTAATGAAAATGTCACCTTCTGCTTCCGCGAGTGTGCGACAGTGTTTGATTTCGAGCCCGAACCAATTACTGGCACATACACTGATAGATGACCGAATGGAGAGCATTCGTCTGGCATGGACGTTGAGAATACCAGTAGGAACTTCGTCAATATCGGGATAATAGTCGAATCCAATGAGGCATACTTTTGTTGTGTTAGCAGGCTCCGTTGAATAATCTTGGGTGATATGTGTCTAGCGTGGACTCCTGACACGAACAACATCGGAATAAAGTTGGGAAAGGGCAAAAAGAAGTATACACACTACTAAGTCCTTTACACCACACTGCAATATCGCGTACTGAATCATTGGTCCCAGCGGCTGTCAAGTCTAGTATCTCTGAAAGCGTATGTTTGAGCGGTGCTTTGACTGTTATCCTTGTCCCATAATCGACTTCACTTTGAATGTCAATAGTTCCCTGAAGATCATCTACAAGTTGGCCTAACAAGGAGTTATGTCAGTCAAGGTTCTATCTACTAATCATGCTCTATGTAGAACCACCAAAGAAGGCAGCACTTACGAACGATACTCAAGCCAAGACCGGTGCCTACTGAGAGTGGATTGGCTTGTACAAACGGTATGTAAAGTCCATGCTTTAGGAACTCCTTGGTCATACCAATGCCCGAGTCTTCGATTTCTAGAATTATAGTGCCCTCTGGTTCGGATTGCAAAGTTTCACTTCTTAGACTGACTCGGATGAAACCTGCTTGAGTGTATTTCAACGCGTTTCCGCTAGGCACATGTTAGCACGGCTTTAAACTCCACCAAAATGCTAACACCAAAGGCAAGCATAACAAATTAAGCACTGAGAATGGGAAATTCTTCAAGGCGAAGGTTTTCACGGTCAGCTCCCAATAATGCGAAGAGGAGCAAATAAGGAGATGAAAACCGACAATGCATTAGTAATGATTCTTTTCCACGCTCCTATCTGTGATTCGTAGAGCCAGGAGAATTGATGCTCAATCTCTAAAATAACCATGACCTAAACAGAACCACCGTGTTAGCCTCCGCCATTAAATTGCATGCCAGGGAACTAGAGAGTATGTATGCAAGAGGAAGTTATCCTGGATAAATGACTAGAGGTTGTTGCTTCAATGAGCCTCGCTTGGTAGCTTACTTGAGGATTGGTACTAGGAGGAGTGACTCGTGTGGCTCGATACATTTCTAGTTGCGAAGTTTTTTCTTGGGGATTTATGTTTGTTCGAAAGGAGAAGCCAGCATGTGTGCCCTCTACTACATTTTCGACGAGTTTAGAAAAGTCGTAAGAATCTTGCAATAGTTAGCACACTCTTCCAACAAATAATCATAGCACTGATGAAGGAGGTAACAATAGAGCTTATGGCCTGGGATTAACGAGATGGATTGTATAGGCACTAACCAACCCTTCCTATATGCCAAAGCGTTAGCTGATTATGACACATTCCAAAGTTGTTGTTATTGGACAACGATATTCAGGCCTCAAGTACAACAGAGAATATACATACCAGCATGACTTGTTGTCCCTTGCCATGCTTTGTGACGACCTCCAGGAGTAAGAAGCTTCTGGTCGTTTCGGACATTTTTAGAGTAATCAAGTCTAAATAACGTTAATAGAGTTCTTTACAGTGTAAAGTGGTGAGTCCAACATATGATCCATAGTGTCCATCAAGACATCCCCGCAGATGATTATAGTGCGTATGTCATCTTGTGCAATGTGTGATACCGAGTCGGCAAGAGAATCGATCGAAGCAAGGATGCCATGCATCGGCGTTCTGAGTTCGTGGCTGATAATATTCCATTAGCAATCTTTTACCAACTTCGTCAAGGTATCAGAAATTACCTCACTGAACTAATGAAGTTTGATTTTTCTCGATCGGCATTCAGCATGTCGATCTTTGACTTCTCGGCCATTACGCAGCTGCCAAATGCGCCTAGAAACATGAGCTCTTCATGCTGCAGGACCCTGATAGGATCTAGAGACCATGCAAGTGAACCTGCATACCACTTCTCTAATCAGTAAATCTATTCCAGAGCAGAGGCTCGCTTAACACAATGATGAAGAATTTCGGACTCGCTAATTCAAGTGATCCCTTTACACAACATCCAATCCAAGCTTTACATTATAAATAAATCACTCTCACCTGGTCTCGATGAGGATCCCAAAGAGGAAAGAAAGCTATCGACCGTGGATAGTGGCATATCTCAAGAAGTTGGTATGCTTCTAGGAGGTCTTTCTCTTTCTCAAACTTAGCCTGCTCCTTCTGACTTTTGAAGGGAGTTTTTCCTGCCTTATGTGTTTTGCTGTCGGTCGTAATTGTTTGGAGAAGCTTGCCATATTCATCAAATTGAAATACTCTCCCACGAGGATACTTTTGAAGCAACCCGTTTAGTGTTGACTGGGGGATTTCTACCTGCAGGGTACTCGGGAATGAAGCACCAGAGCGAGCCCTGGATTCTAAAGAGAATCCGAGGAGATCACAGGACCGTCCTTCGTTACTTTGATTAGTCGATGAAATCCTAGTTTGAACGGTCACATTCGCCGTTTTTCGCCCTTGCCTTCTTTTGGCCTTGGTTTCTTGCATTTCTGCATCTAGGAAAAGCACACCGTCAAAATCAGCAGCTTGTCTTACCCAGTGACTTGCTCTAGAAAAGAGAGTTTTTATGGCAAAGGCTTTATCCTCCTCAGGCAGAACTGGAGACTCGGACTCGGCCGAGTGAGTCTCCAAACCCGAACCAAACATTGAGCTAGTGGTGTCCTCGATCGAAAAATAGCCGAGGCCTTCTTGCTCGTTTTTGTGGACAGAGCCGACTACGTCTGTTGGACTTCCAGAGGTTGGAACTCCGGTTGCTGTAGCAGAGACTCCCAGGTGACCCTCATCTTTCAGCTCACTTAAGGTATCTGAGATGTCTCGGAAGAAATTCGTTGTCGCCGTGTCTGCCGTGTTTATCATAGAGAAGGGCGATTGTGTGGAAATGGTGGTTGCAAATCCAGTATCCGGTTCAGGGCTAGCCTGTATTTGCTCTGGCAAGTTTTGCAGTTGGTTATCAAAAGCATCCTGCCAAAGATGCTTCACTGCCTTCCCGTCAACAAAGCGACCTAGACCTTTGATCATATTGTGAGATCTCTCCAGACGATCCTGAATCTGCACAAGCTGAAGATGATCCACAATGACGGATGCAATATCTCGCATTTTCTCAATCTCATCCTTGGTCATGCTCACGCGTGTCCCAGAGTCTGTTACGCTATACATGCCGATTACTTGACCATCTTGAGTGCGTAGGGGAACTCCAGCATAAAATCGCAGGTATGGCCAACTAGCAATTGCTGGCCTTGACTTATATTCGTCAACTTGGGTCATGTCGCCTACGAAATACACATCTTGTTCTTCTGGAAGCAAGTGGTGCAATGCAGAAGGATCAATCTGGCTCCCTGTGAAAGTACGAATTGCAAGAGGACAAGCTCCAAAGGACAATCCAAGCTTAGCGGCTCCCACTATAACCACAAAAACTCAAGTCAGTTACTTCTTTCGCGAACAACAAAAAGGACAGATATCTGAACAAACATGGACAAAGCAGCGGGCTACTGTTGATTAGGCATTTACTCAAACACTCGATTTGACTAGGTAAATCACGATCTCCAAGATTCTCAGAACTTGACCATATCAATCTTTTCTGACTGTACGCCTAGCCGGATTTAAGATCTTTGCTCCACTAGGACAAATTGCTTCAGCTTGTAGATTGATAACAATAGAGGAAATGATGAATAGTTACAGGCAATATTTTCTCCAGGGTGGCATTTCGATGAGTCCTGTAGAGATACAGATGGAGTAGCCTCGGCTAGGATGTATTGGGATTTGGAATCGACCAACGTGATGAAGCTCCTTTGGGTATGGCAATGCAGAGTACCAAGTCTGATTGTCATTAAGGTGAGTAAGTGAAAGGATTCTTGGACACTCACTGCGCTAAAGCTACCAGAGTTGGGCTATTGACGGATCAGTACATGTTTTAGAAACAATGTTCGTGAAAGGAAGTGTCAGATAAATCCTTCACACTCAGCGTAACAGTAAGAATAAAGAAGGGTATTCGAACTCATCTCTCAAACGGACGGCATTAGGAGGCAATTCCGTTTTAGATTTCGTGCTTGGAGCATTAATTTCTCGACCTCCATCAAGCGATGGTGTGTAGGAAGATTCATCGGGCTCGAGTGCCTCAGGCAGAGCATAATATCTGATCGTTAAACTGTCAGAGCAATATACTATGACCACAAGCACCAAGTAAACATACCGAACTAGATTGGCGACGATTGCATCTATTTGTAGGTCATGTGGACTCAATGGACGAGTAGCCTCATCCACATGATCTGGCTCGGCCATGGAATGCCTCGGACGCGGCTTGCACGAAGCAGATTCTGGAGCTCGTGGGTGCAACCCTAACCCTTACAACAAGAGAGATACGAATAAAATAGAAGAATGTTATAAATATACACGAGGATACCGAGGATGAGGTCGGGGGCGGGTTCTGTTCTGGGATTGCATTCGAGGCGTATGAATGGAATGGAAACTCTCAGGATCGCACAATCTCACGGGCTTAAGTCCACAACAGATGTTGTTGCAAAGTGAAGTGGCGAACACCTGCATGGTGGATTGACGGATTGGTGGATCGATCGATGGTTGATTTAGATGACAAATCATGAAGGAATGCAAATGGCCGGGGTTTTTGAGATGGCATTTCCTCATGTGGAGGGGTTAAATCCCTGATAAACCTCTCATGTGAAAATAAAAGCTAGTGGACCCCTGAATACAAGGATTAAATCAAGATGAGGTCATATTTTGTGCCTCGCACTCCACTAAAAGGTCCTTACCAACCAATTGTGACGTGGTAAAAACTGCTTTCATGAAGGGAAGTCTCGACTCGTCCCGACGCCATCAAATAGCCGACTAAACTCTAAACTGGTTTAGCTGAACAGATGATTTATCTAGGTATATCTGTTAGGTATACTTATAACTATCTAAGTGTTTAGTAGAATCTTACTTTAGAATAATACTAATAGCAGATGAGCTTTAAATATGATCGAAGCTTGCCTGAATTCGTCTTGCAATTGGGCATATTGATGAGACCAAAGTATATAATTATACCACAACGACACTTGAAAATCGTCTTAAGGTTTTATTATTTACTTTTGTATATATGGAAATTACACGGTATGAGTGCATGTACTTCTAGTCTACATTGATCACGAGTTGGATAATTGTCATTTGAATTCCCGCTTCGCCAACGGCAAATTTAGGTTGGTTCGAATGTTGTGAGAGAACAACTACGTGCTGATCGATATTTCAAATAATGAAGAGATGATTTAGAAGCGTCATGCGTCGTACTTCATCATCCGAGATCGTATATCTCAGCTACATAACGAATATTGTGAGCACGTCGAGAACTAATATCTTTGTAGTCAATCGGATAGAGCATCGCAAACATTCAAGATCAGCGCCCACCCGCTATCCGCTCGATAAGTGCCTTAGAGAAGATCTGATTTAAAACTCTAATCTGTAAAGGGGGGTCAGAAGTATTCTGCAGTGACATCTTGAGACTGTGTGGTTCGGTTTCATAGCAATATTCGCTGAATTAGGAAACCACCTTGTCCCGTAGCACGTAAGCGAATCTCCAGACCACCAGTTTCGTGAACAGGGTTCATTGTCAGTTAATACATAAGTCGGGAGATATCTCAAAACCGATTCCATCTTCAGAAAATACAGCGGCGCTGGTCCCAAATTCAGTGCACTGAAAGCCATGTCTACTCTAGCAGGAAAACCAATCACCGAGAATGGGTTTGGTTTGATGAGTAAGTATGACAATCAAGTTCCATCCGAAATATCTGACAGAGACACAGGACTTACTTGGGAGGCATACCCTATCACAGACGATATTGCTTTCGCTATCTTGAAAGCCGCGCTCGCCTGTGGCGCAAATGTTTGGAACGGTGCAGATTTCTATGGAACTGCTGAAGCGAACACACTTCATCTAATGAATCGTTATTTCACCAAATATCCCGAAGATGCCAACAAGGTAGTACTCTGTATCAAGAGTGGTGTCGTGAGCATGATGCCTCCGAAAATCGATGGCTCTCCCGAGTACCTGCGCGGAAGAGTCAATGAATGTAACAAGATCCTCGATGGAAAGAAGACCATTGATGTCTTCGGATGTGCAAGGGTGGATCCGAACACACCCATTGAAACCACGATTGGAGCACTGCATGAACTTGTCAAGGAAGAGAAGATTGGAGGCATCCAGTTGTCTGAGGTTAGAGCAGAGACTATTAAGCAAGCTGCCAAAGTGACCAAGATAGACATGGTTGAAGCAGAGGTTTCGCTTTGGGCAGCCGACATCTTCGTCAACGATGTTGCCAAAGTTTGTGGTGAGCTTGGCATTGTGATCTCAGCCCATACTCCTTTGGGAGCAGGAATGCTCACTGGCAAATTCAAAAAGCCAGATGATATGCCATTGAAAGATCATCACAGATTCTTCCCTCGATTTCAGGCCGACAATTTTGACAAAAATGTCCAGCTGGTAAGTGCCCTCACACCATGGTTCATCTCCCATGACCTTGTACATGTCACTGAGGACCACTCACAAAATCTTGCATCTCCCTCACTTGATTCCCAAAATATTGCGTCGGCTAACATCAGCGTTCTTGCAAAGGTCATCGAACTTGAGAAACTAGCTACAGCAAAAGGATGTACAACGGCTCAGCTTGCACTGTCTTGGATCAAATCATTCAACGGACAGACTGAAATGCCATTCATTCTTCCGGTTACCGGCGCAAGCTCTAGCGACAGAGTCTATGAGAATTGCAAAAATATTGATTTGGATGAAAGAGATTTGGACAAGATCAAGGAGATTTTAGCTGCATTTCCTGTGGCTGGAGGACGGTATCCTGAAGCTATAAAGCTGGCAGAATACTGATCTAGTTACCGCCCTGCTTGTTCGTAAGTTATGGATGATATGAATCAGTATGGAATGACTGGTGCAGAGGGTTTTCATAGCCCTGTGCTTATGAACGAGAGAATGCTTACTTGAGATGACAGGAGGGGTTGTCGACCAGCTGCTTTCCTATTGTAGACTAGCTTTACTTCGGCTAATTATCGGCTACTCAAATGCATCAATCCGGGCCTTCACAATCTCCTCCGTTGCTCAACTTGCTACCTGTGCCTTAAAGCTTAAGACCGTCTTACTAGATATCTCGGTGAACGTTCCATGACATGAATACTCTTCGTCATGCTGTTCAATATTTTGCCCTCCTTCTTACTTCATTCCAATTTACGTAGCTTTGTTCTGGAACATTGGATACACCAAACTTTACATCTATAATCTCGAAGCATAATGGTCTACTGTGGAAAACCGTCCAAAGCCTGTCGACAGTGTCGAAATCGCAACATCAAGGTATTCGAAATTTTCATTTGCATTAGAATCAAACACTAAACCAGATGTAGTGTGATAGAAAGAAGAAGACCTGTGGGCAATGCAGACGTGCTCAACTCATCTGCCCTGGATATCACAATCCCGCAAACCTCGTGTTTAGAGATGAGACGCAAACTGTCCTGAAGAAGGTGCATCGTAGCGAGTCCTCAAGCATCCCGGGAATCGTATGGGAACCTCTTGAAGTACGTGCAAAGGCTCTCTTCATATCTCATCACGTTCTCGGGGATGCTCCGATCCTGGTATACATGCCATTCTTTTTCACAGCAAGCCCACTGCCTGTGCATGTAGAGTTTTTCGAGTCGACCCTGAGGGCTGTTAGTCTTGCATACATGGCGAACGAGACCCACTCTCATGATATCCGATTGAAAGCAATGAGAAGATACAGCTCAGCATTACGACTGACTCAGCAATCTTTGCGGGTGCCAGAAGTAGCTGCTCACAACTTGACGATACTCACGACTCTCCTACTTGATCACTTCGAGTGTTTGACATCGAAGGAGCATGGGCAGACCAAAAATTACTCCAGCAGCCATCTCAACGGTGCTCTCGCCATTGCAAAATTTAAGGGCTATGAACGGTTTCAAGATCCTCTGAGTAAAGCAATTTTCATGCATCTCAGTTCGAGCATTCTTGCTGACTGCCTCAGACGTGAGGTGGAGGTACCGGTAGAGTTTCTCCTTCTCCAATCTCAAATCAAGCAGTTTGCCGATGTCACTCAGCCTGAGTGGCAGGTCTTAGAGCTAATGGTTCGAGTTGCCAAAATTCGATCTGGCGAGAGGTCAACCCCAAACGCAGAATTCGACCCAGCTTCCGAATTACAAAACGCCAGAATGGACTTGGAGTTGATATCTCAATCGATAAAAATCGGGGTGCCTTCCATTGCATTGGACGAGAGGACTATTCAAAACACAGCACGCCTGAATAAGGATATGGAGTTTCTCAGATTGATCTTGAACAAGGACCTTGGTTCTTGAAGAGAGCTACTGTTCTAATCACTACAATTTGCCGAATTGACTACTGAGGTCATTTGATTGTATGTTTGCATGGAGCCTGAAATCAGTTGTTAGGACATCGCCCAGCCAGTAATATTGAAATGTTTACAGCGACAGTTCTGTAATTTTAGCAAGCCACTACTACCGAAGAGACCTTGATACAATAATGACAGGCCGGTATAGGGCACTGTTAGTATCTAGACTACTGCACGATTGTAAAAGATTGTTGGTAATTGTTAGCTGAATTTGGCATGCTGGAAGTAAGATGCCAAATCAGGGCTTCTAAACCCCATATCAATCGCTTTCTCAAAAGATTTGCACTTTTTTCCCTTCTCGTTTCGAAGAAATATGCTGCCCAGTGTCCCTTCAGACCTCCGAGGTTCCGGTGTCATCGGCTCCGTGAGTCGTCTGCTTTGGGAAGTTGCAAAAATCAAGAGCCGCATAAAATGCGGGGAAGCTATAATACGACCTTATCTGGGGTTTTGACGGAGTGTTGAGGTCGTATTGGGCATATTGAGATTCCTTTCGTCCCTAGATTTGTTTAAGCATACATTTTAGCCTATTCGGCATTGCAGGACCCTTGGCGAATACGGCTTGGCTGATATTTTGTCAGATCTTATACATCTTTTGAAGTTTGGTATTGTAACCCTGTATATTACAGGCTATTTGTATTCATTGCCTTTGCGTTGCAATGTCACTAGTTGATGGCGTTGCGCCTCCAAGAGAAAGGATTGTGGCCAAGCGCGATTTTGACCGATGAGCGCAACAAATCCATCACCTAGTAGGTTATGAATTTTATCGATGCCACAATGAATCGCCTTGCTCTTTTCAGATCTACACCTGCGAATTTCTGCCAAAAATTAGCTAGCAATCTCATCAGAGAAAGTTAGCTATGTGCAACACTGTGTACGGCAGTTGAATAGCAGATACGTTAAGCGAGAGTTTCCATTCTCAAAACATGCTCACCCAGTTTAGATCAATAACAAATGCTATACTGCATCGAATTTTGATCCTTGATTTCGAGTCATGAACTCTGCGTAATTTCTATTCAGCCTACTTTCAATTGCAACTTCGGTTTACCGGTCGTGAGATGATACGTCCACGATTCCTGAATACTGCGGTACATTGAACAAGTTGAGGATTGAACGAATCACCCGTACTTCGTATTGCAGGTGGATCGATGGGAGACGCTTTCTACTTGTTGCAGTAATTTCCGGGACCGAAATCTGGCTTGCGAAGGTACTCAGTGACCCCCTGCACTTTCAATCTAAATCGCTGAAACAAGAGTCCTTCACGGCTAATTGCATAACATGCAGCTGACCGCAATTTTTTTGAACAAGATCTCGTTTATTTATTTAAGCATAAGTACAGTCCTGGAGAAAGCTTCTGCCATCGGTCTATCCATCTTCACTTCGTTAACGGTATTTTGTATATATTTTCTCTTCTCTCAACATTTGAAAATGGTCAACTTCAAGAATTTGGCTGCAGTGACAGTTCTGCTCGCCAACATTGATATCGCAATTGCGCAAAGTCCCCTTTACGGCCAATGTTTGTCTCCAAAATTCATACTTTCATATCACTCTAGCTGACTTGAAAAGGCGGTGGAATTTATTGGGTTGCACAAGGTGGAGCTACTACTTGCGTTGCTCCCTATGTTTGCATCTACAGTAGCGACTACTACTCTCAATGTCTCGTAGGAACCGCAGCAACTACAGCTAAAACGAGCACGACCGCTAAGCCGGCCTCAACATCCACCATTGCCAGCACACTGAAGACGTCAACCACGTCCTCCGTCGCAGTGTCCACTTCAGTCGCCAGTTCTGGATCGGTTGGGTATAGCACGGGAGGTGCCAACAGCATTGATGTCAAATTCAGAGCTCGTGGCAAGAAGTACTTTGGTGTTGCTACTGATCAGGGAAGATTGACAACGGGGAGCAATGCTGCTGTCATTATGGCTGATTTCGGATCCGTTACACCCGAGAACAGCATGAAGTGGGATACTATTGAAGGTATGAGGGCTGATTTGCAAGCAAATTTGAAAGAATGAAAACTAATTTGATATGTAGCATCTCAAAACACCTTCAACTTTGCTGGTGCTGACTACTTGGTAAGATTTCTTGAAAAGATTTGCGAGATGGACCATTATCTGATCGTTGTAGGTCAACTGGGCTCAAACAAACAAGAAGCTGGTCAGAGGTCACACTCTCTGTAAGTACCAAGCGCCGAACACTCCTTACCAATGACAACTAACACTTCACAGGCTGGCACTCTCAGCTTCCATCATGGGTTAGCAGCATCACTTCTGCTACCACTCTCACTGCTGTACTCAAGAACCATGTCACGACTGAGGTGACCCGATACAAGGGCAAGATTTACGCTTGGGTATGCTCCTCTCTAACCGCATATCTCTGATGTGCCAAACTCGCCTAGAAATCACTGCTAACTTGTAACACAGGATGTCGTGAACGAGATTTTCAACGAAGATGGTTCCATGCGCGCCTCAGTCTGGTACAACGTCCTCGGCGAGACATTCGTCAGCATCGCTTTCGCAGCTGCTAAGGCTGCTGATCCAAACGCCAAGCTGTATATTAATGACTACAAGTAAGCTTTACGACTCTCCTTTTCCCTCATGTCAAGCGGGACTAACAGATCTCCTTAGCCTTGATTCTGCAACCTATGCAAAGGTCACCACCGGCATGGTCGCCCACGTGAAGAAATGGATCGCAGCTGGTGTTCCTATTGAGGGTATTGGCTCGCAGGCACATCTCAGTGCCGGTGGTGCAGGAGGACAGGCTGGCGCTTTGGCTGCATTGGCAGCGAGTGGTGTTGGAGAGGTCGCTGTCACGGAATTGGATATTGCAGGTGCTGCTGCTAGCGACTATGTCACCGTATGTTCTCCATTACTTCTCTTTGCCATAAATTGCGGAGAACTGACTTCTATTAGGCCGTGAACGCTTGTCTCAATGTTGCGAAGTGCGTCGGTGTCACTGTTTGGGGTTTGAGAGATCCGGTAAGTGCTTGAAGTGAAGGTTTTGTCCAAGTATATGAGTGCTAATGGTGCTGTGAACAGGATTCTTGGAGAGCAAGCACTACTCCACTGCTGTTCGATACAAACTATGGGGCTAAAGCGGCTTATAATGCAATTCTTGCTGCTTTGTAGGTACGCTATAAGGGTGGCGAGCGTCGGTTGGTGGGTGGTGAGGGTTCAAAGTATTGTACATATTCAGGATACAGGTACATATGGGAGCGGACAGAAATATACTGTTCTACTTTCAAGCATTAACAAAATAATCTTCTGGATACCTGTCACATTAGGTGCTTGGTGACCCAATACTCATAAAGAAGTGGTAGCTATTTGTTGTTGGGCGAAACGCCCGCTGGAGGTACAGACTCGTTTCAAAGACTTCAAAAGTTGTTCTAACAAGCAAGATATTATCACTTGTCTTGTTTGCCAATTATGCGCTTGTGCAGGTTATTTAACAAAGTAATGAAATTCTTTAGCAGGCTAGCAAAGAGATAGGCAATAATAATTCATGGTTGGAATGCGCCGTAACTTCTTGTTGAACGGCTATGGTTGCAAAGACAGGTGAAAGCACGGAATCAGTTCAACAGCCCTCAAACAGTTTTCGATTTATTCCGTTTTGACTTCAGCACGAACGTTGTTTGCCACCTCGCCAGGTAAAGCAGAACACACACGTGGCGCTGTTGTCAGACCCAAAGTTTAAGGTGCACTAAATTCACGGTTGAGTAGATTGCAAGTGCTGAAGCAGAAATGGATTGTTTGTCATGCCCGAGAAGACGATGTTCTTACTGATCAGAGTGACAGCTTTCACACTGGACCGAACATAGCTGCTCATGGTTGTCTCTCAGATATATCATGAAATATCTTTGCTATCGATCCTGCTGTAATCATATTTCGGAATGGAGTTCAAGAGGTGATGGCATATTTACTCAGAGCAGGAGTTTTGGTTTCAACGCTGTTGGATATCATTGATCTATTGCGGCCACTACATACCATACATTGATTTTAATACATATCATACACAGTCTATCTCTTGACCCAGGCAGGCATCTTCCTCGCCTTAACATGACCTGGCTTCTTTCTCTCCACTCTCCTTGGATCACGGGTCACGCAGCCAGCTATTTACTGTTAGTATATATTACTCAGAAGTAGAACTAGCAGAAATGACTTACCTCGCCTCACTGCAGGCTTCAACGCTGGTTCATGAACCAACAATGCCTTTCCAACTGCCAAAGCTAAAGCTTCGGCTTGTCCTGTTGTTCCACCACCATTACAAAGGCCCCACACATTGTACTTATCCAACCTGTTGGTAGCCTTCAATGCCCAAATGACGCTCTCCCTATCGTGCACTCTTGCAAATGCTTCTGCAAGAGTCTTTCCGTTGATCATGACTTCCCCTGTGCCCTCAACAAGCCAGGCTCTTGCAGTCGACGTTTTCCTCCTTCCCCCTCCCAACCCTCTCCCAAATTTGTCCACGGTACGCGTTTTGGCGGCATTGCCAAAAGGATTGATGTCTCGTTTGTACTCGGCAATGGCTTTCTTGACCGCAGACGGCATCACTGCAGGATGTATCCTGTTCAAGCGGTTCAGGACTTCGATGATCTTGTAGTATTTCGACGCTTTGACATTCTCTCCCGAGATATTTCGATAGTTCGCAAGCGACTCCCAAGCAACGCGAGGCATATCTCCAGGTTGGATGGAAGGTAAAGAGGAGTATTTGTCGGCAAGAGCTTGAAGTTTCAGGTAGTTGTCCATGAACTCTGGCTGTGCTGTGAAGTACGATCGAGAAGTTGGCACCAATCGAGCATGAAAACGGAAAGCCTCTTCACCGTGGGACGCTCCTGACCTTGAATTCATCTTGTCGAATTCGAGTGGAGGTGCTGCTATCGACGCTGCGTATGATCTAGATGATGTTGAAAAGGGTTTCGTTGTCACATCAAGAGCTCGCCGCCGAATTGGTACATTGAATGAAGCATGTCGAGGAGTGTACAGACACTTCAAGCCCTCACGGAGACTTGAAGACTGCAATGACACCTTCATTGTGAGGATATAGCGTTCGCAATTGCTTGGTACGAGCAACTGAACAATAAATTGTAGACCCAAATCTTTGTGCCTAAGGCCGAAAGCAGAGGATCACATGACAGTGCGCTAGTGCTCTTCTGTGCCCCTCTGTCGCTAGTCCAGCTACAGTTTAGCGTCAAAGCTCTCCCACCATCAAAAAAGTTCTTCGTCGCAGCTCCAACCATCTTTCTCCTCCATCCAAACAAACAAACCGCAAATATGTCTTTCGGAAAGCTTTACACCTACCCGGTATGTCTGCTTGTCTTCAGCTCTTCCTAGATTTATATGCATCTGCAAAGAGCTTATGCTGACTTGTCTTCACAGGGTAACCCCCGCTCCACTGCCATCCTCGCAGTCGCAAAGGCCAACAATGTTGAGCTTGAGGTTGTCGAGACTGAGCCAGCAAAGGGTGTTTCAGCCGAGTATCTCAAGTTCAACAAGCTTGGAAAGGTCCCAACCTTCGTTGGCGCAGATGGTTACACTCTCCACGAGTGTATCGCCATCGCCATCTACAGTAAGTTTGAAGCTTGTTGTTCTGTTGAACAGTCATACACAATCTGCCTTCGTGGCACCCCCGCTATGATGAAAAAAATCATTCAGTTATCCCTGTCTTAACCATCCGTGTTGATTTTTATTAATTAGACTCTGAGCACCTTCTTCACTCTTCATATCTTGTTTACAGCTTCCTTTGGATATATGCTAACACGATTAAGTCACCTCCCAGAATGAGAAGACCACCCTCCTTGGTAAGACCAAGCAAGAGTAAGCTTAATCTGCTCTTATCTAGCAGAACAACTTGTTAATATTCCATAGCTATGCTTCTATCCTGAAGTGGATGTCCTTCTTCAACTCCGAGGTCCTTACATCTCTTGGTGGTTGGTTCCGTCCCATGATTGGCCGTGACCCATACAACAAGAAGTCTGTCGAGGATTCATCCAAGGCTGCCCTGAAGGCCGTCGCTGTCATTGAAGAGCACCTTACTCACAACACATACCTCGCTGGTGAGCGTATCACTCTCGCTGATCTTTTCGCCGCTGGCATTATCTCCCGTGGTTTCCAATTTTTCTTTGATACCAAGTGGCGCTCCGAGAACCCAAATGTTACCCGTTGGTACGCTACTGTCTACAACCAGCCAATCTACTCTGCTGTTGTAGACAAGCTCAACTTCATTGATGAGGCCATCAAGTACACTCCTCCCAAGAAGGAGCAAGCCCCCAAGAAGGAAGCCGCTCCAAAGGCTGCCCCAAAGCCAAAGGCCAAGGAAGTCGAGGAGGAGGAGGAAGTTGCTGAAGCCCCTAAGCCCAAGCACCCTCTCGAGGCCCTTGCTAAGCCAACCATTCCTCTTGATGAGTGGAAGCGTCAATACTCCAACAGTGATACCCCCGTTGCTCTCAAGTGGTTCTGGGAGAACTTCAATGCTGAAGATTACTCTATCTGGGCCATTGATTACAAGTACAATGATGAACTTACCCAGATCTTCATGTCATCCAACTTGATTGGTGGTTTCTTTGCCCGTCTTGAAGGTTCCCGCAAGTATATCTTCGGATGTGCCTCTGTCTATGGTGAGAAGGATGCTTCAGTCATCAAGGGTGCTTTCGTTATCCGTGGTCAAGAGGCTCTCCCAGCTTTCGATGTCGCCCCTGACTATGAGAGCTATGAGTTCACCAAGCTTGACCCAACCAAGGCTGAGGACAAGGAGTTCGTCAACGAGCAATGGACCTGGGAGAAGCCAGTTGCCGTTGCTGGCAAGGAGTATCCACATGCTGATGGCAAAGTATTCAGTTTGTTTTCACCATTCCAATCGTTCAAATTCTTGCTAATTGTTCTGCAGAGTAAACGTACATTTGTAAGTTTGTTGGCCACTTTCCGGAGCCTTACTTTTTCCCTTGAATTTAGCGCTTTGAGGTGACGGTGGGCAATGATGACGATTGACGAGCTCAAGAGAATAAGCCTGAATGAAATAAAGAATAAACTAAATCTCATATATTGCATTTGTCGTGACTTTTTTTTTTTTGAATCGTCGGGTTGAGAAGATGAATTGAAATTTGTCAACCTTATTCTCGAAATCAAGTCCTGTTGGACCTGTGCCTAAGTTGACAGGCTTGTAACCTCCCCTTCGCTTACAAGTACATGAATCAAGTTCATCCTCTTCATCTTCGTCCTTAATTAATTCTAGCGTTCAAAAGCGCATAGCCTCTAGATCTTCTGTTACATCAGCACAAGCCAAAGCTGCAAGAGTAGCTCGTTCAAATCGCGAATCTTGTCGAGTTCTTTGGCTCCTGAACAATCTGTCTGCGAGAAACTTGTCACGTTCCAGCAGAAATAGACAACAGATGCTTATTTTATGTTCTGCGCCCTTTTGTAGATGATATATTCCAAGCTCAGTACCATTTTTGGCCGAACAAAGAATATTGAAGAATTAAAGGAGGTATTAACGTATGTTGTGAATGTGTCACAATGATTGACACATTGAGAAGAGGCAAATCAGTTTAACAAGTACGAGATTTGTAGAGGTTCTTTAGTAATCTTTTCATAATTTACAAATATTGGTTTGAACAAGGACAAATTGCACTAGTCTGATTCTAAAAGTGTTGATATACTTTTCTATCAAAACCTCATTCGCAACAGGAGATTTATCAATCAATCCATTCCCAAAAGGTTCAAAACAGCAAAACTCCGGGGCGCACAACAAGTGCGACGCCCCATAGAAAACCCCCCGGCCGGGTGGGGGATTTTTGCGAAGATCCGTTGTCGTTTCGTATTTATTTTGCTGGCCTTGTCGAGTATT
This sequence comes from Margaritispora aquatica, assembly GCA_007644065.1. Lineage (NCBI taxonomy): Eukaryota > Fungi > Ascomycota > Leotiomycetes > Helotiales > Discinellaceae > Margaritispora > Margaritispora aquatica. The sequence continues at coordinate 1,272,172 of VJWN01000008.1, forward strand.
TGTTGATTCACCCCAAGCCAACTTTGCTCCGAGCCTTGACGCCTACCTATTGCGCTATTGAGACCGCCTGTTGGCTTGTGTTTAAGATAGAGGGTGCCGGTGGGTTTACATATGTGAGATTTGGGGAGGGAGGGAGAGGGAGGGGTCTGTTAAGTCGCTGATATCGATTAATATTCTACTGTTGTACAGGGACGTTAGAAAGTATTTTCATATCGATTCTTGAATGCCTTACACATGAGATTCTCTGAAACACAGACGACCGTTTACGTCTGATTCTCAATTGAGTTTGGCAGAACCGCTACACGTTCTTCAATTTCTCAATTTTTCATTACTGGGCACACTGTCTTATGATTATTAATGGCACTACTTTGCAAAGAGTATCCCTCAAGCTCGCTAACAAATTTCCCCAGTCAATCAAGTCCAAGTTCCTCTGACACGAGAGTGTTGCTAGCCTTATGGATTTGCTTTTCAATGTTTAAGTGATGGTAGGATAATTGATAGAGCGATCAAAGCTAGCAATTCGAACTTGAATGATGAGTAGGGAAAAGGTAGGTTGCATTTACTATCACGATATTTGAACTGCTTGATAGAAAATTTGACTCTCTCATGAACTTCTGAACTTTCAATCAATTTTTGATCTATCTGATTTTGAAGCACTGGGTATCCATCCATCTCCACCCCCTTCACAAGAACAACGCTTGATTCCTCAATTTATTCTCGCATTTATACAAATCGTGACGTGGAAGAAGAAAACATCCTTGGTCTTGATGCTAAGGATATCATGTGTCAGCGAGAGTGTTAAGGAAAAAAGCACATTTTGATCTCCACATACCAGCACGAGAGAGGCTTATTCTAATGACGATCAAAACTCATCCTCCACCTTGACCGTATCTCCGCGAGTTTTAGCATGTCTGCGTTGTGCCTATGATTTCAAAGTGTCTCAGCTCTGAGCTGTTGAGACCTTGACTCTTAGTCAATCTGTACAGTTTCTCTGTTTATCTGCTGCAGCTGAGGTCTGAATGGCATTGTACGCAAGCAGGCGCTGACATTCGAGTGCATAGCCAGATGATTGAGATGATCATGCACTTGAGGTAGGATATTTCCCTTCTCATTTCCATCACCAAAGAACTCTGGAATCTCAATCAGATTAAAAGGTTCACTCCTACCCTTCTCATACGAATCATCCACCAATACCGTATTCGTCTGATCCCATACTCCTCCATTCATGTAATTAGGATGCGCCTTGGCAATACCCTCATCTGTCCAGAGCTTGGTCAACCGCTTGTAGCACTGCGTCCTTAGATTATAATCAGTTGCTGTGAGGTTGAACTTGTCTCGGCCCCATATTGCGGCAACGTTCTTGCGCATGTCAGGCGAAAGAATAGCGTCGCACATCATCCTCACATTTTCAGGACGAGCAGAGGACCAAATCACAACCGTAAAGGTATCGATGCAGTACCGTAAGAATCGCTGGGTGTTGGGTCTACTGGTGAATTTTGTAGGATTTTTGCGGTTGGGACGGAAGAGCAGTGTACCATTCAGATCGATCACCACGAGAAGGTGTTGCGGCTCTTGGAGCTTGTAGACCGGGTAACTGCTTCTGTGCAGGTAGTCTTCAGTAGGGTCTGGTATACCTCCTGACCCAGCGGAAGGCTGCGTTTTCTTATCGCCGCGATCAGGCGTCATGTTGGATCTGTAGGAGTTTTGGTGCAGGCGTTTCTTGGAGTGATCCTTGAAAGCTGAGGCACTTTGGGTGTAAGAAGGTGCTTGGAGTGAAGGTGAATTGGTCGATTTGGTTGAGAGAGTAACACAGGCAAGAGACCGTGTCAGAGAGCTGAGATCTTCTTCCTTGTTGGCTGCTGCTGGCTGGAAAGATTGAGCTTTGGGCGAGAGAGTCGACTTCCGCTTGCTCTTCTCGATCTCAGGTCCAGAAGAGGTTGTTGACTTGTTCGGGGTATGTATATTTGTGGTTTCTAGCGAGGATGCCGTACTCATTTTACGAGCCGATCGAAGTCTCAACAGAGAGGAATGGACTCGACTGAGCGTCCGAACTGAAGTGAGTCGAGGAGCGAACATAAAGCAGGCAGAGGTCTTGACAACCTAAACTTTGATTCCAGACTGAGGGAGCAAATAAAATGCTGTCAATTCCTGACTGCATTGGGCTCACCGCCTGCACATGCGACTTGATAAGGTTTAGCGTACATGCAGATCGTGGGGTAGTTTTCCGAGCCGACAACTTTTTCTAAAATAGCTGCAGCATCGAGCATTTTGATACATATCACTTATAATCCGCCAAAAATGTCTGCAAAACGAAAAGTCTTGGGCGATGTGATGGGAAGGAGAGTCCGAGCTCGGCGTGAAGCCAGCGAGGAAATTGAAGAAATCGAAGCGTCGGACTCTGGATCCCAGAGTAACGAATCTGAGCCAGAAAGGAAAGCTGCAATTGATGAGGAGGACTCGAATTCAGAATCAGAGCAAGACGAGGATGACGAAGAGGTGATTCCTAGATATCGTTAGCGAATGAGCTATATCTAATAAACATCTAGTCCGACTCAGATACATCAGAATCGCCCGAAGCAGCACAAATCTCCTTCGGCGCCCTCGCAAAAGCCCACGCCTCCCTCACCGCACCGTCAAGAAAATCCTCTTCCAAAACCGGCAAACCTGCCCTCGCCGCTGATGGCTGGGAGGACAAGGAGTCCGCCGAGCGAAAAGCCGGTCGCGCTGACCGCCGCGACTTCAACCGCTCCTCGAAACACGCACCGACCGAGATATCGAGCAAGAAAGCCGTTTCGCGGAAGCGGGAAGTGGTGCCCGTCTTGAAGCGCGAGGTGCGGGATCCAAGGTTCGAGATCTTAGCTACGGGACCTAGCGACGGGAAGCAAGACGAAGAGCGGACGAGACGAGCATATGGGTTCTTGGATGATTATCGCGAGGATGAGATGAAGGAGATTAAGAACGCCATCAAGACGACAAGAGATGAGGAGGCGAAGGAGAAGCTGAAGAGGGCGTTGTTGAGTATGGAGAGTCGAAAGAAGGCGCAGGCGAGGAAGGACAAGGAGAATGAGATTATTAGTAGGCATAGGATGGAGGAGAGGGAGAAGGTTAAGGCGGGCAAGCAGCCTTTCTATCTCAAGAAGGCGGAACAGAAGAAGAGGATGCTCACGGAGCAGTTCGAGGGACTCAAGGGCAAGCAGCTTGATAAGGTTATGGAGCGCAGGCGGAAGAAGGTCGAGGGTAAGGAGAAGAAGAAAATGCCGTTCGCTCGGAGGGAGGTTGAGTGATGATACGCCAAGAGGATATTTGAGCTCATTGGCGTGGGATTGCATTCTAGAATGCGAAAGCCTTCATGTGCATATGTATGTTTTGAGATGTGATGTACAATTATGCCACTCAGGCTAATCTAACTCTCCTTTTTTCTATCATTACATGTGCCTTTTCCTCTTCCAACTCTTACAAGATGCCAGCCTTCGTCATGCTATTTTCAAACAACTCCCTACATCTTACACGACTCCCAAGCCTCGCACAAAGTAGGAAAGCACCACTCAGCTTTCTATGCAAGCTGTATGTCTCCTCAGGTGGCGGAGCCAGTCTCTCTCTAATCATGATTGGAATAAGAGCCTTGACTCTATCCGTAATTGTCTGGTCCTTGAAATCATAAATTTCAGGCGATGACTCCAGGAACGGCTCAGCGAGTGTGAGCACTGATGCTATATGAGCATCTAACATAGCTTTCGACTCTTGTCCGGTCAGATAGCGCAGCTCGATAGATAGATCTCTGACTTTGTCTTTGTCGGTCTTTGAAGCTGCTGCTAGAAGATTCGTATATTTTGTAATGAATTCCTGTGGGTACTCTCTAGATGCTCCGAAGTCAAGAAGCTCAAGCTGGTTTGTCTTGGCATTGTATAAGAAGTTCGTCCAGTTCGGATCTGTTTGCATGAATTTGAATTCTATAATCTCGCGAAGACATAATCTGAGGATCTGGGTACCAATCCAATCCTTTTGTTCTTGAGTGAAACTCGAAACTCGAGTGACGCCAATACCTTCCATGAACTCCATCGTTAGTACTTGTTTGCCAGATGCTTCGTCATACACTTTGGGGACGAGAAAAACATCCTTCTCATCAGCGAGCAATTCCTGGAAGCGTCGTCCACTCTCGGCTTCCCGGATGTAGTCGCATTCCCAAGCCAGCTCTGTACGTGCATTTGCAATTGTCTTGTCAAGAAACAGGCCCTTGGGGAGCAGTCTAGATGCAGTGAGCAATACAGACAGGTTGTTTAGGTCGGAATCGATCGAATCAGCGACACCTGGATATTGCACTTTGACAGCAACCTTAGCTCCATTTGATTTTAGGACAGCGCTGTGAACTTGACCGATGGATGCCGCAGCCAATGGCTTCTCGTCGAATGATGAAAATAGATCTCGCCATTCAGGTCCAAGATTAGCCCTCAAGACCTTATCTCTTTGGGAAGCAGGCATATAATCTGCTCTGTCCTGTACCCGTTGCAATACTTCCTGGATTGCAGCAGGGAGCATTTTTGTATCCTGAAAACTGATCATTTGGCCGAGTTTCAGTGCAGCGCCTCTCATTTGAGACAGCTTTGTTACAAGTCTGTCCATATTTCCGGCACTGAGCATGAATGAGCCCTCACCACCACTCCCGCTGACACGTCGAATGCTTTCTGAAATTGCACCGCCGAACATACCGGCAGCTAGGCCGCCATAGTTCCATAGTCTCCCTAGCCGTGACGAGGGTACTTTTGACTCACGTAGTTCATAGGGTGTTGAGTTAGACTGAATGGTTATCTCAGTCTGAATCACTGTTAGTTATCAGCTTAGCTGTTATGCCTGGTCTACTGATCTTACCTTTTTCTCTGTCTCACCATACTCTTCAGCAAGATCGCGAGCCAGATCCTCCGTATCCTTGGATGCTACAGGAGGTTTCCTTGGGGTATATTCCAATGGTGCATTGAATGAGGTTGAAGAAGCAGAATTACTCGGATCTAAAGGATGTTTCTGAGATGACTTTCGAACATTGAAAGTATCTTGATCTTTTCTAGTGGCAAGCTCTATGTGCTCTACAGGAGTGACTGTTGCACCTTGCATTTCGAGACCTTTGTTCGATGCCCCGTGAGTCTTTCCACCTAGCAGTTTGGCTATTCGTGGACTGTAAAATAAAGCTGTGTCAACCCCCTCTGGCACCTCATCTTGCTCCGGCACAGCCTGTACTGACGGGATATCGGAGGACTTTGTCCCTTGAGTAAACGAATCTGAATTGATCTGTCCAACAGTCTGCCCGTCTCCTTGCACATCTGAAGTGTGTTTTGGGAGCTTCACCCGTGGTAGAGATGACAAAGTAGGCGACGTATGAGTAGATTTCCTATAGAAGCTATCCTCGTCATGGCCAGCCTCCAATGGATCCGCAGGACCATCGTCCAATGAGTCAGCAGTTTTGGAAGGTATTTGAAATTCTGATTGTCGTTGGAGTATCCTGGTGAACTGTGAAGACCGTGGCTCTCGTTCTGGAGTTGGTATTGTAGAGGCAGAGGAGGACTGGGGCTCCAAGCCTTTACTGGCCAGAGGCTTTTTAACAGGCTCGTCTTGAGGTATTTGCGACACAACATCATGATCGGTTTTACTCCTGTTCAAGTCGGACTTGGTAGGAGGTATTGTGCCATCTGGGAGAGGATATCGTTCCGGCTTTTCTTGATGAATATTCAGATCATCCCGTGGGGGTGGATCAATCACAGAATTCTCTGCAGACCTCTCATAGAAATGATCCTCTCCCAGAGGACCCTGAGGATTCGGAGCTGGAGTCTCCTTTATAGATTCTTTGCTAGGAATAGCTTCATCCCCACCTCTTGATCCTCCGTTCGCCTGCTCTTTAGCCTCCGCGGTCCACGATGGCGCGTTTTCGTTCAGCCGTGAGGCAAGAAAAGATGCAGCTTTGACTGTTTCTGTAACTCGATCGGTCTGACTCCGAACTGCCCTGGCTAACGTCGATGTTCTGTTGTAGACATCAACCTGCCTCGACCGCAATGCGACATGCTTATTCGCGACCCCGCGTGTCGCATTGAACAACGCTGCTAGGTCCAGAAGCCTCTTCCCAGACATTGTAGAACTGAGGGTTTCAGAACTGGCTAGCAAGTCATGTTGCTAAGGTGCTGGAGGTTTTGGGGGGAGAGAATGTAGAACAAAGTCATTGAAGCTCGCCAAGATCTGACCAGACCCCTGTTGTCATGACGCAGGTGGAAGCTCTCCTCGTAGACCTAATGCTAAAGAAAAATAATACATAACATCACACCAGCATATATCCTTTCATATGGTAAGCATAATCATAATAATCCTTCATTGATTCATTCACCATCTATCTTCGAAATCAAATTGGTATTCCCAGACGCCTTCCCAATCCTGACTCTAAAGTGACTGATGTCCTACTTCTCTTTTCCTGCTGAAGGAGTCCATCGCGCTCTTAATCCTGACTTGACCTTGACAGTGTGAGGTGTTTGACTTCCAAAAGTCCCAGACGAGCTTCCACCATTTCCTACTTTACTCCATAGTCGCTGAGCAGCTGGTGTCAATTGACCAGATCCAACACGTGGACTACTAGGAAATTTTGGAACTGGAGTCAAAGGAACTTTACCAGTCATCCCAACCTGTGAAGAAGTACGTTTCGTCCTCGCATTCTTATCGACCATCCTGTGATGGAGATCTTCTCGCTTACTTTGTTCCCTGATCACAAAGGGATTTTTGACATCCTCTCCTTTACCCAAATTGATGATTGGTAACGGGTATTCAACCTCTGGTTCGGGCTCGTCATCCACAAAGGCATAACCATTGACTCTTGGAGTTTCACTCCCACCAAAGCCTGATTCCAAGTCTGAAGCACGGCGTTTCCCAGCAATAGCATCCCTCACTGCAGAGAGGGAAGGAGATGCAGGTACGCTAGCTTTCTCAACGGTCATTTCTTCTGGCAATCGAGTGTTGGCATATGCTACGCCTTTTGGTTCAGCTCTTGACTCTCTCTGTGCCTTCTGTGCAACTGTCTCGATCGAGTCTTCCACACTGTCCACCCCGAACATGAACCCATTATCCGGCTTAGATTTCCACCCGTCGGGCCTAGCAGGCTTCTCGGACACGTCTCGGATGGCAAGCTTATCTCTTTTACCTCCATCGTCTTCAAGAGAATCTCGGGACTGTAACAGCTTCGTTTCGACTTCTTTCTGCTTTAGCATCATCTTGGAGGGTAATTTACTGTTCGCAGACCACATCCATGCATACTTCTCTGCTCGCTTTTGATTTTGTTTATCAATAAGCTTGTAGAAACTCTCATTGTCCTCACTAGTGTAAAGTGACTGGAACTTGTCCAAGCTCATGTTTGTGTTGACCTCTGGCCCTACCACTTGCGTTGATGTTGTGATATCCGACACCACAGACATAGGAGTGTCCCCGCCATATCCTCTTGGTGTATCTGATGCTCGTCCTGGTGTTTGAATTGATGTCCCTCTTCTTCCCTTCCGTCTGCCAGGCGTCATGACATGTTGGAGCCGACGGCCAGCGCTTGAAATCCATACAGGATCCTGTGAATCCAAAGCGTCTAGATACTCTTGCTGCGTTTCCGTTTCTAACAGGCCAGGAAAGAAATCTCTGGCAATAATCTCCGAGATCGCATCTGTGTAGGATTCTTCGTCAATGACGTTTCGTGGTCTTTTTATCCTCTTTGGTGGGGGAGGCATGAGCTCCAGATCCACTGAACGACGAACAAGTGCATTCGACTTTGAGGGTTCCATGGCGTCAAAGTATATACTCCAATAATTTGATGGTCCAGGAGCTTATTCCCACTCTTGTCGTATAGTTGTGAAACGGTACGGTAATGTAAGAGTAGGCCAGGTAGGAGAGACAAGTCAAAATAGCAGAGCCTCCGAAACAATCTGAATCGGATCTGATAAGCCAGAAATGCGGGAGCTGGTACGCTAAGCCTCTTCAAGTCGACAAGATGTGGGGCCGTGCCTTGAGCTTGAATCTGCTTGAGCCTTGACGCATTCAAGATCCTCACCCGCTGCTATTCACCCTCCACTGCTTTGGGGATTTCATTTTTACAGATAGTGTGCCTTTTACCCCACTACCCACCGGTCATTCAATTTTACAACTTCTTCAAAGCTACAGTGAAAGACTAGACGAACGCATTCAAGTCAATCCAAATCATCTACAGTGTCCACCACTTTCGCAAATATGTCGGCGGTTGGAGAGAAAGACGCAGTTGCGTGGAAGAACGAGGGCAACACAGCATTCGCTGCGCATGACTGGCCAAAGGCTATTGAATGCTACACACACGCTATTGAATTGGATGACAAGCAACCGACATATTACTCCAACAGAGCACAGGTTAGATTTCATAATCAATTTTCACATGCTCGTGTGACTGACCTATGAAGGCAAATATCAAATCAGAAGCGTACGGCTATGCAATCGCAGATGCAACAAAGGCAATAGAGCTTGATCCAAACTTTGTGAAGGCATACTACCGAAGGGCTGTGGCATACACAGCAATTCTTAAGTCTAGAGATGCTCTCCGAGATTTCAAGACTGTAGTAAGGAAGGCTCCCAACGACAAAGATGCAAAACTTAGGTTGGCCGAATGTGAGAAGATCGTAAAGAGAGTAGAATTCTTCCGGGCTATTGAGATTGGGGATGAGCCATCCGCTGCTGAAGGGTTGGACCTCGATTCCATGGTTGTCGATGCAGACTATGATGGAGCAAAACTTGGAAATGAAATGACAACAGAATTCATTGAAGACATGTTGGTTCGATTTAAAAATGGCAAGAAACTTCACAAAAAATATGTCTACCAGATCATTCTGGCAGTCAAAAAGATTGTGTACGACGAGGCGACCATGGTCGAAATGACAATTCCTGATGACGCCCAGCTGACTGTTTGTGGAGATACACATGGTCAGTAGCTCTGTTTGAGTTAAGTCAAAACCTTCTGTAGCCGCTAACAAATAACAGGTCAATTCTTTGATCTCATGGAGCTCTTCAGGTTGAATGGACATCCAACCGAGAAGCACTTCTACCTCTTCAACGGCGATTTCGTAGATCGAGGCAGTTGGTCCACAGAGATTGCACTTTTGCTTTATGCATACAAGTGGTTACGTCCAGCTTCGTTCTTCATCAACCGTGGTAATCATGAGACCGATGATATGAACAGAGCATATGGGTTTGAGGGCGAGTGTAAAGCCAAGTACAACGGTACGTTTCCATACATTTCATTCATTTCAGTCTACTAACTTCATTAAGATCGCACTTTCAAGCTTTTCTCGGAAAGTTTCTCTGCTCTACCACTAGCTACTTTGATTGGAGAGAAATACCTCGTGCTCCACGGTGGTTTGTTCTCTGATGATAAGATCACTCTCGACGACATTCGAAAGCTGAACAGACATAATCAACGCCAGCCAGGCCAGGCCGGGCTAATGATGGAGATGCTGTGGACCGATCCCCAGACTGAACCTGGCCGTGGGCCAAGTAAGAGAGGCGTGGGCATGCAATTCGGACCAGATGTTACCAAGCGATTCTGTGATAATAACGGATTGACTGCTATCATCCGCAGTCATGAGGTCAGAATGGAAGGTTATGAGGAAGAGCATGACGGAAGATGCATTACAGGTAGGGAGATCCAACCGCTAGTTTTATTATTACTGACATTTTCTAGTCTTCTCTGCCCCCAGATACTGCGACAGCACGGAGAACAAGGGTGCCTACATCAATATCGGACCAGATTACAAGCTTGAGTTTCACAAATTTGATGCCGTACCACACCCTAACATCAAGCCAATGGTAAGTCTATTTCAATGAAGAAACTAAACAGATCTAATCTTCGATTTAGGCATACCAATCTGGCAGTCTCATGTCAATGACATAGTGATCGTTTCCCAAATTTCAACAATAATGCATGAACGTCTTGGATGGGCAATTCTGTAGGCATGAAGCGGGCGTTTACGGACTTGGGGAAAGGCCATATCCCGGAGCATCATGAGAGCATTTGGCGCATATGATGGCATACATACATAATGTACAACAGATAGGGTATTGCAGTAGCCATATATCAGTTTGGCGCTTGGCTTACTATTAAAACAAAGACGATTGATCAAGCCTCTGTCTCATCGCCTTAAACTCGCTTGCTGCCATTCGACTCCAAAGTTTTCCTTGCCGTTCCCCTTTATTATACACCAATCCATTCTTGATCTTTAACCCAAAGCCATGCCTCAATCCTTCCATACCCTCCCCTCATCCACACTAGCAACAAGCCTACTTAACCAATTCCCACTTCCCCTCACTCGCCATCCTACCCTCTCATCGACGCCTTGACCCCTACCGACCCAGCCCCCCGTAGCAGCCAACACAGGCGCCAAATCCTCCCTCGGCACCCTTATCCACGCCTTCAGGCCCTCAATTTTCAAGATATCAATCGATATCGAAGAGCCCGTCAGACCCAGGAACTGCGTCAAAGCAGAGGTGAGATAGCTGCGTGCTGTGAGCTCGTCCAATGCTGAGCTTGTTGCATTGGAGCCGGCGGGCACTGAATTGGAAAGTGAGCCAGACGTGGATGATGTGAGTGAGGAGATCAGCTCGAGGCAGGCGTAGGAGAAGGGTGGTGTTTTGATTGTTTTGGATGTGATTTCGTAGCCACGTGAAGGTTTTGCCTTCATGGTAGATTTTTTCTCGGGTGCGTCAACGTCCATTTCATCACCACCGGCAGTTTGCGCGTCCATCTCTGCCATTCTGCATGCGCAACGCTGATGTAAGGTTGCGGAAGAGAATTGGTGCAGCCAGTTGGAAGTGTTCCTGATTATGGTTGTTGTGATTATGGTTGGGCAGCATTCGCGAATCGCGAGAGTGGATCCAATCTGTTCTCCCATAAGCATCAAGAACAATATACAGAACTACACACTTTCTCAAATTCTATCACTTGCCATCTCCCCATCTTTCGCTTTCAAATCACTGCACATTCGGCTTTGTAAGTCATCGTTCAACTGTGCAGGTTGATTGTTCAGACAGAGACTTGCTTCGGTCGTGTCACGCTGTTCATTGGTCAGTCTGTGTGTTGGAGCTGTCAGAAAAGGGTCAGAAACGCCCAGTATCTCCACCTTCAACTGCACAGTGGCACAATTGATCCAAATCACCACGCACTAAAAGTTACAGTGCCCTGTTTGTGGACAGTAATTTGTCTCTTGAGCTCTACAGAGCAGCAACTGGCAGTAGCATTGTTCCATCATTTGGCGGATTAGAAATACCATCAATCTTAGAAATCAACAGATATATATATACCTATACCTATATAACCATGATCAAGGTTGCATTTCTCTCTTATTTTGTATCATTCATCTCTAATCTCCGCTCTATTCATCATCTTTCACACATTCAAATCCCTAAACCAGCAAAATGCCAAACATCTTGATCACAGGTGGTAACAGAGGTATAACTACATTGAAATTTGAGGCATTAATTCAGAGACTAACACACTCCAGGCCTTGGCCTTGGTCTCGTAGAGTCATATATCGCTCAACCTAACAACACAGTCATTGCAAGTGTCCGCGATCCAAACGATGCTCGATCCAAAGCAATGTCGTCACTTCCAAAGGGAGCTTCTAGCTCCCTGATCCTTATTGTGATTGAATCCACAGTCGAAACGAGTGCTCTTGAAGCCATTGCTGAGCTTAAATCTAAGCACGGCATCACGTCTTTAGACCTAGTCATTGCCAATGCTGGTATCGCAGCCATTTACCCCAGGACAGAGGATGCAAAGCCCGCGGACAGTGAGTAGAGATAGTTCTTACTTGAAACACTCGTCAGTAGAACTTATTTGCTAATATTACCTTCAGTGATACTTCACTATAATGTCAATGTCATTGGTCCCGTACTTCTCTTTCAAGCCGTGCTCCCTCTCTTGAAAGCAGCCAAAGACACCCCAAAGTTTATCGTCATGAGCTCCTCAGCTGGCAGCGTTGGCATGATCGGGGAACTTCCTATTCCAAATTCTGCTTATGGTCCGTCGAAAACCGCTTTGAATTGGATCGGTGCAAAAATCCATGCAGAGCACGAAAACATCATTGCATTTCCAATGTCACCTGGGTACGTACATTTTTATGCCATTTGCCAGCGTAGTTTGTGCTGAACTGAGTGATCAAATAGATGGGTGCAGACGGAGATGGGTAATGCTGGTGCGGTGGCGTTTGGAATGGAGAAGGCTATTTTGGAGCTGCATGAAAGTATTAACGGCATGGTCAAAGTGGTAAGAGCACCTGGATTGACAATTTGAAGTCCAATACTGACTATACTTGCAACAGATTGCAGCTGCAACGCGTGAGAACAGTGGAGGAAAGTTCATCAGCTACGATGGAACCGAGATTCCTTGGTAAAGATGTGGTTGAGTTTGCGATAAGTTGCCTGGAATTGCTAGCAGCAGATGTTTAACGCTACACCATGTTATATCCTAGTTTGTCATGGAAATTTGAATGTTTATTATTATATCCTGACTATTGCATCGTCAAGACGATGCACCTATTTCCTAGGTTCGCGAGCTAGCTAAACTGGGACAATATTTTCTTACCTTTTGCGCCAATATACTCGCTTGATTTCATATCGAGGTTCAGGAGATATGATCATTTCTTTTTACACATGATCTCGGGTGAGTTTGGATCACCTTCTTATTTTGAGAGGGAGTTTGACCTACCACTGACAGATTGGGTAAAGCTTAACGACAATTTCTCAGCTGCAGCTGGAAGATTAGCTACATATCGGTATATTCTCTGCAAAGTTGAAGATTGATCTGAGGTGTGATTTCCCTCCATGCTGCCTTTTTCACACATCTGAGTTACGACTCACCATTTTAAGTATTCAAGTCTTGTGTGGACGCTATCATGCAATTATCTCAGTAATATTGCCGCGGCTATTTCATCTCTTTGCATAGAAACGTTTTGTTCTAAGACGTGGTTATGTGCAAGTTATGATTGTCAATCGCAAGTAAGGTTCACAAGTGCGGTTCGCTTATGTTCTCATTGCCTGTAGCTTTCGCTTGATATTTATTTGACTTCAAAAATATAACTTATCTAGGGTTCTGTTTGAAGAGAGACGGAATAAATAAATTCTGAGAGTACTTCCCCAGTTGTCAAGTCCCATGGATTATTTACGTGATGAGGATTGGATCACCCATTCTCGCCACTCTCCAGGCATCAGCTTCTCCCTTGGCACTTCAGGCATTACAACACACACCAAACATAATCTCAGCGAGGCCCAGTTTTCTATTCTCCATATGTTGGCAGAAAACCTGCCTTGAGTCTGCCAGTCAGTTCTCTGTAGACATCCGATACAGACCAAAGCTACACAGAAATGGCCACCAGCTCATCGACCCCCTCAACAGCCATCCCAACACCATCTCTAATGATAGGATGGACGGGCTCAATGACAATAAACCGCAATTTTGGCGCCTGGGTACTCGAATCCCCAACCCCCGCCCAACTCCAAGTCTTCAAAGACGCCTCCTTCGACCTCTCCCAACCCGGTTTCGCACCTCCAGCGCTCATGGAGGAAGCAGGCGCAACATACTATCCCAACCGCCGCTCTTGTTCCGCCATCAAACAATGGCTGTGGAACGATCCACCACACCTGCTTATTGGCTTCGGTAAAGGCAACCTGAATCGAGTAGGCATATGGACGTTGCATTACCCCACGACTGAGCAGCGGAAGATCTTTACGGACGCAGGCGTGGACCTGAACAAAATGCGCTTCGCCGTCGATGCGGACCTCATGAAGCAAGCGGGCGCAACGCTACATCCGGACATGAACGTCGTGCCGGAAGTGGTGTCGGTGTTCTTCGCGCCTCCGACGTTCGAGGAGCGAGTGGGCGTTAACCTCTTTGGGTGGCCGATGACCGGCGGGGTGTGGGCGCTGCTAAGCCCGAGCTTGGAGCAGCTTGAGAGCTTGAGGGAGGGAGGCTATGATTTTGCGAGCTATGATAGTGAGGATCGCTGGCATGGGCTGTTGGAAAAGGTTGGCGCGGTGTGGTTTGCTGATCCGTGGGACGTGAAGGACGAGGTGGAGAAGATTAGTCCTGGGATGCAAAGGCATGAGAAGGGAACGAGAGGAGGTGTTGCTGCTTAGTTTTATGATGTGATATATCAGTGGTGTGCACGAGGTGATGATTCTCGTTAGTTTCTAATAGCAGATGCCCCTTGTCTCCGAGGAATGAAAGACTTGGTTTTATTTTCCATTCAGCACTCACTGATGAGATTTTGACTGTACACAGAGCATAAGCTTTATTGTCTAGCTGCACAACTTGAGAACATTCTCAATTCCATACTAGGACTCCTGAAACTAGTAAGCCATATAGTGATTAAGCGAGTTCATTCACTTCACATTGCCGAAGCCAAGAGAACAAAACTTGATTCCAAGAAAAGTATCTTGAATTATTCATCATCATAATCTAAATGACCGACCATCCCATCGCATCTACCAGCTCGTATCACTGGAGACATTAACAAAAAGCCATAATCTCATATCAAGTCCCACCGAAGAAGCAGAAGAACGCCCAGATGAATGCAAAAGTAAGACCCAAAACCAATCGCTATGCAGAAACCCCTCGATAATGCCATCCAGACAATGCAATGCAATCGCTCAAATACAAAAAACCAAGCACAAACACACAAACACAATCATGCCATAGCATCGCTGCTCCTTCTATTTCGATCCTGTCTCAAGTCCACACTCCAAGCCGCTCAGGTGTAGGATAAATTTAAACCTTGATGTTGCACCTCTTAAGGCATTCCTCAACACCGAAAGCAATACTAGCCGGAATAGCCTTCTTGAACTTGGCGACCTCGGCACCATCAATGGCCTGTCCAAAAGCCGCAGACACAACATCGGGAGTCATAGCGAACAGCTCATCAGCGACCTGTCCAGCACCGAAGTCCTCGGCATTGAACGATGCCACGAACGTAGCAGGCGCACAGTCGGGGTTGAATTGCGTGTGGATGGAGCCTTGATAGAACGGGGTCATCTGGAACTGCGAGACCGTGTTGGTGATGACTCTGCGTCCGGAAGCCGCGCCCACCTTGGGGTCATTGAAGACGCCGTTCTCGGGGAGCATCTCGACGACCAGGCGGCCGGAGGTGACGATCTGGAGCTCGGTAGCGCGAGGGTGAACGTGAGGAGTGTTGAAGCCACAGGGGCCGAGGAAGCCAATAGCCATCCCGGAACCGGTGCCCACAAGGGCGGGGAATGTCTTGCGGTTTGCGGCGAGGAGGTCGCCTCCCTTGCCACCCTTGCCCTTGAGCGCTGGGTTGCCGAAGTCGAAGACAAATTGAGAGTCCTTTGGCAGTAGGGTGAAGCGGTCAGCGGCTGTGTCAGCGAGGAAGAGTTGTTGTGTGAGAGATGGGCCAGTTGGTGCTGCGGCGGGAGTGGTGGTTGCAGCAGGAGCGGCGGCGGCGGTGGAGGTGGCGTTGGCGGCGCGGGCGTAGTTGTTTGGTGCGGCGGAGACGGTGAATGCCAAGATGGCGGAAACGATGGCGGTGGTGAATTGCATGATGGAGGTTGTGTGTTGGTTATTGGGTGATTGAGATAATGTAGATGATTGCTGGATCTGAAGAAGAGAGTATGCAAAGACGAGAAGATATGGAAATCTAAAGATCGAAGATAGGAAAAAGACTTAGGAAAAGACTTAAGAAAATAGGAAGCTGTTTTTGGTTGTTTGATTGTTTGATGGAGAAGGGAATATTGCAACCAGCGATCAGAGTTGTTATATAGAATTTTACCTCACTTGTTTGCCTGCTTGTCATCGCGGACGACCATGGTCACTGGCGCAGTACTTTTCCAATGTTTGTTTCTATTGTCATCATGAGAGCTTACCCCGCCATTCCGTGCGCAGTATAACCAACAGCTGTCAAAAAATGTTTATTTCGAGGTTTGTTTCCCTTGGAACTGTCAGAAATCCGAATGTCGGTATGCGGCAAAGTTGCTGACAGCCGGAAAGCTCTGTGCCCGAGAGCATCCAGCGAAATGTTTCTGGAATCAGGTGGGCAGCCTTCAGCAGGGGTCGCGCTAGTTTTAGAGCTGGTCGTTGAAGTCATTGGATAAAGTGGTGAAGATGCGTTCGTGGCGTGGTGAGATAGCTATTTTGTGCATACGGTTTAGCGAATCAGGAGAATGGGAGAATAGGCGAGGTCGGCAAACAAAAGGTCCAAGGGGGTCAAGTCAGCCATGCAGGATGCACAAGCAGGGCTGACTTCGCCTTGCTGCAGCCCATAATTAGTCTTGATTGTTTTCCAGAAACGGCTCTTTTGCTGCCGACCGGCCACCAAGAGCTGCTTTGGGACGGAAAACCGTTAGGGTTCTAAAATAGCTCGAGTGACCAACACTTGAGATGATTTGCCTCCAATGAGCCAATCATACCAGGCGTATAGATTTGTTGATAAGTGTTGCACATCGTAACAGATCTGTGAGTATGGGAATCAATGACTTTCTCTATATGTGATAAGGAGAATTGCTCCGCAATTGAGATCATTATTGTAAATACGGGAAAAGAGTCGCAAGTGACCGGCCTTCTTACTGGCTAGGAATGGATAACATTGGCTCTGCCACTTCCTCGGAAACTTATTGAACTCACTAAACAGTGAAAATACTACTACTCCGTAATCTAGACCGCTCTCATGTAGAGAAGCTATTCCAACTTATCGGAGTGGATCTCCGTAAAAGATCATACGATGTCATAGCAATTCGCTTAAGTTTCCCAAAAGGTGCAGTTTCCTTTGACACTATCATATTGCAAGACACTTGCGACCACCATATTCCATATTTGACATAAAGGTATAATAAAAATTAGATTCAACAACTGCTATTTGGCGCGCCAGATTGTCCGCGCGGCAAGCGCTTGGAGGAGCAGCCATTACAACCTCTTGGTGTTGGTTTGGAGCTCAGCCTACCGGCTAGCTCTTTGGCCGGGAGGCCACATTACGCCTGCAGGTTGTATGATAACCACAAATGAAAGAGCCGCATACGGCTTGTAGGACAATAGTGCCGTGCTTGATATCCTATGTTGGTAGTGTGAGATTCAAAGCCTCACGGCTTCACGCATATCCGGGTGGTACTAAAGAGCTCCTTCAGAGATAAATCCCATGGGCGTGATCAAGTGCTAGCAAGGTTTGGTGCTTATTGATCCCGACTTTAAGGAAGGCTGGGCTCCCTATTGTGGTTGCGTGGATACTTTGTGCTTGACCAACAATAAAGTTTTGCTCGGAAGCTTCCTCGTTTAACCTTCTCTGCTTCTCAGCACTTAAGGTTGAGCATATGCATCTTACTTTGCTTTGCTAGTTAATGGATTTTGGTGATTTGGATACTGGGATTCAGCTAGCTTTCTGTTAGGTAATGATGAAGGATTAAGGATTTCGAAGCTGCATACTCGAATCCGTGATTGCGAAGAAGCCATATTTCTTACAATAACCCCCAACTTCTTGATTTTAGGGATGCCGAAGAGTTTTCATCCTTCGGGTAAGCTGATGATGCCAAGGAAGACATCAACTCAAAGTTTGGGGGTGGCATTTGAAGTACGATGCCAAGTGGACATGCTTGCTCGCTCGCCTGGTAAATAGAAGGGCAAGAGAGGTCGAGGAAGTTGAAGTGAAAGAAGGAGTCATCAGAGAAGGATTCATTGCTCTCCACAGAGAGTGCTCATATATCCTCCTGTTGTGCCAAAGGAACGTGATTGCAAACTAAATCGGGCAACAGGCAGCACCTCTCACAGTTTCTTTACTAGAAAGTGCTTTTCAAACTGAATGCATTCAAATCCCAAACATGGCAGAGTAGGATTTGGCATGTGTGGGAACTTCCCTCACAAAACAGCAACAGCCGAACAATCCTGGTTGAAAAGCAGAAAGAGCTCTTCACAATGGATTGATTGAAGGTGCATATGTGATTCCTTGATGTTTGAATGACCTCCTTCCTTAACTTGCAATTCAATATCAACGCCTACTCAAGCACGACTGATAGAAGATCCTCCGTCAATGCGATTCCCTCTTTGGCGTGGTGGTCGAGCATTTACCCTCACTGGTGCAATATTTCCTCCTCGGATCGTGACTAGAGGTCTTATTAGAAATCTTTCTAGATGATGGGTCAAAAAATAGGAAGATTTTAGCTTACGCCCAAATCTGCATGTTGCGCACAACTTCATTCTCGATTTTTGACTGCAGTTTTCACATCTGCTTGTTTCGTCTCCCATTCCGCCACCATTGATGAACTCATTGGTGAGATCCATGGCTTTCCCATTGCACTCGAGCGAGTTGCATACTGGCACGATTCTATCGTATATTTTTGAAGTGAATGGGAAGAGCTTTGAAACTGAACAGTGGTAGAGCCCTGTGGCCCGGTTGTTACAAACCTCACATGACCAAACCTTCCCGCTGAAGCTCTTAGTGCTGTAGAACTTCAGAAGGTGTGTTTTTATGCCGTCGCTACTGTTAGAGAAAGTGTTCGATATCGACATTTGCGAGGATCTGATCGGCAGGGAGAAGGAGGCAGGGGACATTGTGCGAGACTCGTCCATTTCGCTCATTTTGAAGGATTTATTGTGTAAAAGTCTTGATGACTAGTAGATGATAGATGAAAAATGATCATAAAGTTCGGTTTGAAGCAAAGTTGCCATCAAATTCTATGTGTGTTGTGCATCACACACCGCAAGCAGGTAAATTCATGCTACGTACTGTAATTGATAGACACCGAAAGCGGTCACAAATTCAGGTTCCAATGTGATCGCATTATCACGTGATATTTGAAGTGGTGTGTGGGCATTTGAATCACAACTATTTTAACTAAGGTATTCATAGGACTGAGGATATTTTCAGAAAGGATAGCTTACTGTGGGAGTAGGAGAATCATTTGCAGGTCGGGAGAAATGATTGTCGATAAAAACCCCAACATGCTAGCCACCAACCCACATTGTAATACGTCCAGTGGTGCTTGTGAATATTTTAGTCACTGCAACTGGAATTCTTGAATTCTGAGGAGTTTTTTCTTTGTCCTTGACTGGTGACATGAGGTTCTTCTTCGGGGGGAGGGGCTGAATTTCTGACTGCAATACTGGTCACAGTCTAATTCGCTCGTGAGACTGATTCCGAAGAGGTCCTTCAAAAAACCGAGTCTCAATTCAAACTATTTAAGTAACCATGTCTTCTCCTTCTATGTCCATCGATGAATTGAAGCTGCATATTCAAGTCCTTCTCTGGATAAGCTTTCTAGCATGTTTCGTCCCAAATCTCAATTTGATTTCCGACTCCTACATATTGGTGTGTGGAAGTAAAGATAGAACATATCCTGGCGCAAACTACGAATCATCCAGCTGAAAAGCTTGAACTCTAAGGCGCGTCCAATTGGGGACAGATCTTAAGGTACGCGTTGGGATGGCAGCTAAACTTTCTGTTTCCAAACTCAAACCTTTATGCATAGTACTTCTTCTGACATCCTATCAAGGAGAAGCCAGATAGTCAAGCTGGAAACGCTCATCCTGGAAGCGTAAAAGCAATCAAATAAGAGATCCCAAGCCCCTATATTGTAGAACATAGATTTCACACACTATTGCATCTAACGGTCTATGCCTTGCAACTTTGCAATTAGAACAAGCTCTTAGATCTACCTGCAATGAAGGTCTTTCGGGAACTCGTCGATCCACATATAGGTGACATAAATTGCAGAACAAATATAATATAGCACATGGATTGATTGATACACTGGCGACGACTCAGATACAGTCTCGAATTGATTTCTGCTCCTCACTGGAGGAGAGACGAACAAGTGGATGTTGCCACGAGGAGAGCGACGTTTCAGTATGCACACCTGTCCATGCATGCCCTGCGCAGCAGAAGAAGACTTTCTGTATATATCGGAGGCGTGAGCCCCTTGGTCGCAAGAATTTTGGAATTTGGAATCGAAGGTCTTCAAGGACTAGAAACATAGGGGATAATTGAGTTGTCCTGATTGTCCTGATTATCTTGATTGTCCCCATTATCTTGATTGTCCTCATTTGGCTTTACACAATGGCAGAAATCGACCGAACAGCGATGATCACCCCACCCCTAACCGAATTCGATAGCGGTGAAAGGTTTCCTAGCGAACAGCCAGTGGATAGCCTCGCCAGCGAAGAAGTAAACAATAGACTCGTCATTTCGACTGATTCGAACCAGTATCCACCTTCCCCTGCAAATAGCATAAAGTCGAGAAGAGATCGTAATTCAGTACTAAAGGAAGAGAAACGATCTCGAGCAATTACTACACGATTGCAACGCAGCAGTTCGACTACAAGCAACGAAACTACCCCCTCCTCTGACTTTCCTCGCAAGAAACAAGGTCGGGACTATCGAAGGCAGACTCACAGTCTACCAGCAGATCACGGATTGAAGGCAATAGAACCGCCGCATGAACAAGCCTTGACGAAAATGGCATTTGCAGAGCAGCAGAAATGGATCACTGTGCAGCAAAAGACCTTCACTAAATGGTAGGACTCGACATGCAATGGGAGCGGTCTAGCTGTACTGTATTAACATAGAACAGGCTGAACACCAAGATTGAGCCTCGAGATTTAGTGGTAGTGGATTTAGTAAAGGACTTGAGTGATGGTGTAAGTTTGGTTTTGGTCAAGTCCAACTCAATTGTTAATAATTGGATCAGGTTGTTCTCATCCATCTTCTCGAATGTCTCTCCAATGAATCCCTTGGCCGGTACGCTGCAAAACCGAAGCTCCGGGTACAGCGATTCGAAAATGCGAACTTGTCTTTAGATTTCATCAAATCCAGGGGAATACAAATGACGAACATTGGTGCCGAGGATGTGGTCGACGGGAACAGGAAGATCATTCTGGGCCTGATATGGACTTTGATTTTACGATTCACCATCTCAGATATCAACGAAGAAGGATTGACAGCTAAGGAGGGCCTGCTACTGTGGTGCCAGAGGAAAACAGCATGTTATGAGGAGGTGGATGTACGCAACTTTACGGATAGTTGGAACGATGGACTGGCTTTCTGTGCTCTCCTGGACATCCATAGACCGGATTTGATCGATTACGATTCTCTGGACAAGAATGACCATAAAGGCAACATGCAACTAGCATTCGATATTGCTAGTAAGGAAATTGGCATCCCTGAGCTTTTGGATCTTGAGGATGTATGCGATGTTGCTAAGCCTGATGAACGATCTCTTATGACATATATTGCCTACTGGTTCCATGCCTTCTCGCAGATGGAGAAAGTCGAAAATGCAGGTCGGAGAGTTGAGAAATTTGTCAATAATATGCAAGGTGCATGGGAAATGCAGAGCAATTACGAGAGGAGGATGAGAGAATTACTAAAGAACATCAAGGAGCAAGGCTTGAGTTGGCAGGATTCCAAATTCGAAGGCACATACGTTGATGCAAAGAGACAAGCGACCGAGTTCAGTGCATACAAAAGAGGCGTTAAAAGGCAGTGGGTAGCAGAGAAGAGTGATCTAGCTGCTTTGTTAGGAAACATCAAAACGAAGATGAGCACATACCGTCTTCGAGCCTACGAACCACCGCCAGAATTGAGGTTGAGTGTCTGCGATCAGGAATGGGCAGTCTTGGTGAAGGCAGAAATGGTCAGAGGCCAAATAATTAACGAAACTATTCGAGAGTAAGTTTCGCAGATCCTTGGTATCAAATGATCGTTAATTTTAGGTAGTATCAAAAATGCGCTACGAAAATCATTCGCCGACAAAGCCAACGACTTCGCGCTTACCTTGAATGCGATGCAGTTAGCTATCTCTGGACTGGAAGGCGATGTCGAGGACCAACTGATACATGCCCGCCGACTAAGTGAGAATCTATCACCTCTAGACCAATATCTCGAAAAAATCGCAGATGTTGACCGCAAGTGCGAGGAAGCAAATATCGAAGAGAACGACTTCACAACCTACACATACGATGAATTATGCTACGAGTTGAGTCTAGTCAAGAACTCTGTCTCCAAGAAGCTTGCTTTCCTAGACAACCAGGTCGTGGCCCGAAATATGACCAATCTGACACCCATTCAACTGGAAGAATTTGAGAGTGTCTTCCGTCACTTTGATCGGGACGCAACAAACAGTCTTCAAGAACTCGAGTTTAGTGCAGCATTGGCCTCTTTAGGACTTGTGTTCTCAGAGGACGAGATGCATGAGTATTTCCTCGAAACGTCCAATGGCAGAGACCACGTCACTTTCGAGCAATTCATCCGCTTCATGGTTGATGTGACCGAGGATCAAAATACAGCAGAGCAAGTCTTCCAGTCCTTCCGCGAAGTAGCAGATGGAAAGCCATATGTCACGGAAATGGATCTCAGACACAGTCTCGTACCAGATGATGTGATTGAAAAGCTCACGAAAATTGTACCCTTACACAAAGGTCCTGATCTGCAAGAGGACAGAGGCATGCCTCAATACGATTATATCAGTTTCATGGACACATTGATCAGCGATCCAGAGGACAGTGAAACTGCGAGCGAGAGCGGTGAAGTGCAAGCAAGCAGTACCAGGGTGCTGAGCGATTTGCCTAACGGGCGGCTACCACAGCGGAACAGTCTTATGACCGCGAAGGCAAATGGATACCATTGAATCGCGAGCCTGATTCCAGGGACTTTTTGTGTGGTTCTTCTTTGATTTTTCATTTGCAGATTGCATAGACGAGCAAGGTGGACAGCGTTGTATTGAACGTATTATACCAGATACCAAATGGTGATGGCGCTGTGAGAACAGATTGCATGCATGCGCCGGCGGTGTTTATAGGGACTTGACAGGACTGGGGCCTTGGTTTAGGGTAGCGACGCATTTGGAAGATGGAATCTGGCAATTCGTTTTGTTTTGCTTTGTGGAGTGTATGGCGCGAGTAAATTTGTGGGAGACGCGTGCATATGGATGAAGGACGGAGGAGGAATGAAGCGTCGAACTTGTTTGGATGCCACAAGGCAAAAGGTAGATACAAATACATTATTCAAGTAGATATTTTTGACATTACACGACTTGAATCGAAAACTCTGAGCTAGTATCGAGGAAAATAATACCACAATACCATTCATTCTGATTCCCAAAATCATTGTAATATCTGTGAGAGCAAGTAATATCGTCAGACAGTGCCAACGCATCATCTGAATAAAGCAGAAAGAGGAGACCCAAAAGGGCTCTATTAATTCTCAGAAATACGATTCATGTCTTGATAACCATCTACCTACGTAACAATACGATATTCAACTGAACTAATATCACTCGTATGCAATTCCAACTCATGACATGTCAACAACATTCCCCTTTAGAAAAAAAATCTTAAGCGAGCTTCCAATCTCAAGCAACCACAAAACACAGCAAAAATAAAGATTCAAAACCGCTCCAATCAAAACCGCAAAACTCAAGGCCCTAAGAGTGTATAGAAGACCCCTCGCTGAGGAGTTTTTGAAGTTGGGGAAGCTGGTGAGTCGGCGAGTCGAATTAAGTTGAGTTGAATTGGTGACCAGTCGAATTTTGTTCTGTGCCTCTCCATCTACACCAGCTTGACCTGACCAAGAGAACTCGTTCTTGGCGCATTCTGGATGTCAGCAAAAAGTGGTCGTTGAATGTATATACGTAGTTCGGGACTGAGAATTGGAATATTATATTTGTTTGTTTATGTTTGTGAAATGGATCTTCATTCGTAGATCTATGGTTGGGAAATAATAATACTAGGTAAGTAAGAAGATATTAGGGACATGAGTAGAGATTTCTTGCTTTCGCCCTCGATTCTCTGTTGCTTCCTGGCCCCTTTTAATAGAAACTCATTTCGCGACTAATAAAGTCTATCAGAACGGAACACTTGCAGCCAATCCCCAAAGGGCCACTCATATAAATACCATTTCTTTCTATCTCGAATCATCTTAACCCTCGGACACTCGATTTACCTTCAAGTACCCACTCACCCATTCCCACCAAAAACAAACGAAGCAGATCTACCTATTGTGACTTGACGGCCATACTTCCACCTCACTCAAGTATATGTGCCAACAATATACGTTCTTCTCTCATTCACACTCACGGTAGTGAAGAATTACCTCTAGCTACACCTCCGTGCATTTTTTGTTTGATAATAGTAGGTGGATTTGGGGAGTCTTGAGGTAGTCTGTCTGACATTGAAGTTGCTCTATTGAGAGATATTTCACCCATAGTAAAATTTACGCCTCCCAAAGAGCTGTTACCTTTGCTCCAAGTAATGACCATAACATGCTCGTTAAGTCCAAACCACCACAAAGCCAGATATCCAACACATATAATAAATACAGTCAAAAACCCAACACCCCAAATTCGAGATCCAAGACATATACCCAGCTTATCCCACCTTCCACACAAAGTAAACCGAACTCCATCCCTACCCTTTGCCCTCAATCACTACCCCTCATAAGCGCCATCAGCACCGCCGTCGCGATAACTGGAAACACACCTCCACCTGCACCCCCAGCGGCTTCGGCGCGCATTCGCGTCTGGCCTGTGTTGCGATCATGTTGAACCCGCACATTATTACCTATCCTCTCTGCTAGCGCGGCCTGAAACGGGTTCCTGTTATTGTTCGCGAGAGCGGCTAGGTCGGCATGGCGGCCCCATGGGTTCGCTGGTGCTGGTCTCCCAGGAGGTGGTGGGGGAGGGGGGATGTGGTTGGGCGGAGGAGGGGCAGCGCGGTAGCCGTTGTCGGGATCGCTGAGTTGGTTGTTAGCTTTTTGTATAGAGAGGTAGCTGAGATTTGAGGGTAAGACGCAGACGATAGAATGGATGAGGTGTGAGAGAGGGCAGATTTGAGTTCTCGTAAGCGAGATGGGGTGAGTGCTCTATAAGCACCAGTTTGCCCATTGCCAGGCTCCTCGAGACAACCCTGTCTTCCAAAACAAATGCAACCGCAAACAAGATCCGGAAATCAAGCAAACTTACTCTCTACTACACGAACTCCCACAAATCTCCCAATCCCGTAAACATGAATAGCACCAATTCGCACCACACCGACACGTCATATGCAGACACCCAAATGTGCGCTCGAGAATCTGGCTACAATTCGGGCACTGCTTCCATCCTTGCTTCTTCGCGAGATCGACTAATTTCTTGCCCTCACGATCGTTTTTGCACACGCCGCTGTGTTCCGTCTTGCCGCACGGGATACACGTCCGCGTCTTGCAGGATGTGCAGATGCCCAGTGGTCCGTGGATTGAGGACGGTGGGAGGAAGGCGGAACAGGTTTTGGAAGAGCAATATTTTGGCGAGGGCGTTGAGAGCTCAAGGGTGAGGAGGGCGTATTTCTTTGAGAGGCTGGAGGAGAGGTGGGGCAGAGTGTTGACGGTGGGGGATTTGGCGCAACATTTGAAGAGGGTATGCGATTTTAGGGCGCTTTTGAATGCTTCTGTTTGGAGTTAGCGAATTTCATAATTTACGAGAATGGTGAAGGGTGATGGGTAAAATACCGTTTATACACTCGGTGCAATAAGCGTGCTTGCACTCCAACACCGACATGTCCCTCTTACTCCCAGGCTCCATGCATGAGACGCAGTCGATCTTCTTAGGTGAATTGACCTTCTTAGATGGCTCTGGTTTTCGCGGTGGGCTGATTTTTCTCGCTGGCTCAACATTTTCGACTTTTCGAGTTGATTCGGACCTTTTGGGGGCTTCTGGTTTCTTTGGTGGTTCGGGTCTGCTTACGGCCGAAGTCGACGACCTCCTCTTCGATGGCTCTCTATCCGAAAAGCGAGTCTTTTTCACAGGAGCGGGGGGAGGCTCGTTCCTTCGTGGCGACGACGCCCTCCTAGCTACCGAGTGCCTCCTCTCGGAATCTCTATGTCTCGTGCTCGAAGAATGTCGATGTCTTCCCTCACCCCTGTCGCCACGATCCCGCTCTCTCTCTCGCTCAGCTAAGCGAGCCTTCTCCCTCTCTTCCTCCCGCTCTCTGCTTACTCTTCCCTCCTCCGCTAGCGCCCTCTTCTCATTCGCCTCCCTTATCTTCTTCTCAGCCTTCCTCTTTGTCTCCGTCGCCAGCGCCCTCGCAGCCGCTTCCCACCTCACCTGTTCTCTTTGCGCCGCCTCTCTATTCCTGCGGACTGTGTCTTCTCGCGCTTGCTCTTCACGCTGCAGGCGACGCGCGAAGGCTTCTTGTGCATCAAGACGAGCTTGCTCTTCTAGCGCCAATGTGGCAGCCATTTGTTCGGAGCGGAGGAGGGAGGCTTTGCGCGTTCGCTCTGAGAATGCGTGCTTTGGGGACGATGTCGTAGGTGCCATCGGTTTGGTTGCGTTCAGGTGGCTATGATGGGAGGTCATTTCGGAGGTTATGCCTGTGTTGGTTTCGTCGTCTTCGTCTTTGTCTGAGCTGTTGTCTGAGTTGTCGTCTTCGCTGCTTCCTTCCTCTGTGCTCTCTTCTTCGCTTCTGTCTTGATTCTTGTCCTCGACTACCGGTTTAGAATCTTCTACTTTATTCTCCAAAATTTCTTCCTCACTCTCAGATTCAGTCTCCTTTTCGTCTTCCTCTTCTTCTTCAGATGTGGAGTAGTAATTTGGGGTTTTCAACGAAGACACTTGGTGATGAGACAACTTCCTGGAGGAACGCTTGGGTAAAGATATAGTTGAGAAGGAGAGGGGGACATTAGGATGTAAGCTTATTGCTGGCCGTATGGTTGAGCCAGAGATTGGTTGTACCTGCTTCATCTCCGGAGATTTTGCTTGCACTTGGTCCAGGTGACGAGGCATTGGGAATATCTTAGTCTAAACATGGAGCCACGTCAGTAGTCATATTGATACGTACAGCAAAGACACTGTACCTGAACGGACATCGGATCATCCACGCAGTGCTCCGAAACCCCATCATCTCTACCAGACGGACCCGCTGAGTTTCTAGTGACGGGAATGATCCACGATCCATCAAACGGATCCAAAAACGGGACTTCCTCTTCCAAAAACGCTTCATATCGCTCAGCATTCGGTTCAATCACAACTGTGTGGTCTCTCATGCGATCATCAGGATCCTCACTCCACCTCAGGACTCGTCTGGCGAGCCGATCGCAGCACTGGATACACGTTTCGACGCCAGCGACGCGACTGTGGTACTGGTCTTGTGTCGTGACGTCGGCTGTTGTCTCCACCCCCTTTCCCTGGCGAGGGAGCTTGTCCTCGCGTATTCTCTGCTGGTGAGACAGGAAGGAGAGGTAGCATGCAAATGCATCTTGCAGCACCGCGGTTAGTTGGGTCTCATCTAGATCCATGGGTGGATTGTATGCTGAGTTTGGGGAGCCATGAAAGTGAGGGAATGAAAGGGAAATTTCAAGTGAGGCTCAGTGTGGTGTTTGAGATGAGCCCATGTCGTGGGGTAAGGCTCGCATGCTGAGTTCGGGAGTCGGGAGTCACTTTGAAGAATGTGCCGTTTGGTAGGTTGTGTGTAACAGCTGGCTTCATCAAAACGAGGCTCTGGACGACAGGCCGAGTGTTCTGGATTTGAGTTGTCTATTGGTGGTGGTAGAAAGAACGTTATGCTGAGATGTCTGCCTTGCGGGCGTTGGCTTTGAGTCAGAAGAAAAGCGGCGTGGCGAAGTCTTGGAACTCAAACGTGTGAGAGTCCTTGATAGCTCTAACGTCCTTGTTTCTGGTGAATCTACACAGTTTACTTGATGAGGCAGTACGAGTGACTCTCGAGTACCAACGTGTCATATGAGTGCATCATACTATCATACTATCGTGGACAAAGAAGTTGTTGTCGTGGACGGATAACTGTTGTCAACTGCGCACTGCTGCTTTTAAGCGAGGAAGTCATATCGAACCATATTCCGGGGTTGGCTGGCACATAAGCAGGGCGATGCATGTACATTCTAGCCTCGATTCTTTCACCGAGTATAGTTGGTTCCTGATGGTGAGGCTCAAGGTATCAGAGGAAGATAGTCTCAGACAGAAGTATTGGTCTAAGAGGAGATTCCCTGACGAACAATACTTGTTGCTGACATCATGAGACACAAGAGTGGTCACGGGGGATGATTTCAGATTCATCAACTTTCCTCATGATAGTAGCAGCGCTCAATATTTGTTCAACGAATTATTGTTGATTTTCTTTATTTACTCTTGATCTGTTCAAGGTTCAGTCTGTTTGCGCTATATACATATTAAACCCCCGTATGCCATTATATATCCCATCTAAAATCATTCAAACCCCAATCTAAAAACCACCTGCAGCATTGTTACAGCCCGAATTACCACACTTTAAACAATAAGTAGACAATTCCACACAGATAGTGCTCCACTTGGTACATGTGAAGGCTCCGAAAATGTTAGCAGCAAGGCATTTGGGCGACTCTAAATAGCACTCAGCTAATGCTGCAAGGCAGGTCGCCTTATCCTTGAAGGGGTCGATAGATCCACACCACTTGCCATTGGTTAGTAGGCATGTTGCAGTGGTGGGTGCCGGAGCAGCTGCAGTCGTCGATGTCTTGGTGCTTGTAGTAGAAGTACTCTTAGTGCTTGTGGAAGAACTCTTGCTGCTTGTTGGCGTAGAAGTAGATTTGGAAGTATTTATAGAGCTGGTCGAAGTGGGCTTATTGCTGGTTGATTGAGATGTGGTCTTGGTGCTTGATGGTGATGTGGTCGGGATAGTCGAGCTTGATACTGCGAGCGTGTTGGAGCTGGTGGAAGTTTTTGAAGAAGTTGAAGACTTCGAGCTTGATGAAGATGAGGAGCCTGACGTGCCGCTGAGTGAGCGGTACCAATTAGTACGATCAGTGTCGCCGAGGCAGTCTCCAGCAGTGACACCCTTCAACCCTCTTGCCTTCATCAGATCGAAGAAATAGGAAGTCAAATTGGTCACAGATTGCTCGCCGATATCGTGTTGAATGGCGAGATAATCACTGGCACCGTTGGCTAGCTGTTGCTTGACGACATCCTTGGACTTCTGGACTAGTAGTGGAGAAGGATTGAGATAATCCTGGGTGTCCAAGTCAAAGTAAACGCGGTGGTAACCGAGAGTTTGCATATCAGCCCAGCAGCCAGATGCTTGTGAACATTGGGAATAGGGTGGGCGCATGTAAGTTGGCCTGAGATTGAATTAGTCTCTTACGAAGAATTGCAAGAATGCTTCGGGATCTACTTACCACATGCCAATAATGTTGTTGAATGCCATCTCGTTCTTGACCATTTGAGAAATGCGAACAGCTGAGCTGCTGTCGGTGAGAGAATAATGGGACCAAGTGTGAGACGCGACTTGATGACCTTCTGCAATCATTCTTTTGATCAAGTCTGGGTAAGGTGCAGTCGTATCGATAGCGCCCTTTCCATTGTTGTTTCCAGTCATGAAAAAAGTCGCTTGAAACCCATATTGCTTGAGAATATCGAGAAGTTGTGCCGTGTAGATGTATGGGCCATCATCGTACGTCAGTGCAACAACATTGCTTTGGACGCAGGAATATATATCATCGGTATAGGAGACGGGTCCTAAAAATGGTCTGGGAGCATTCGCGGTGGTTGGTCCAGCAGGCGTGAGATCAGAGTCGCATCGTCCGAATCCCACTAAGCAAGAACCAGGATCCGCACAATAATCGCTTGTCGTACCGCAATATCCTGACTGACTGCAGCATTGGCTATTTGAACATACTGCATTATTAAAGTTCGGACCGCATGTCTCGGTGGCAGCATCACCCCCATCGCATGTTCCGAACTTGCTCTGGCACCCATCACCACAACTGGCAATATCGTTAGTAATGCATACAACAGAAGCAGAGGGGCTAATGAATTACTAGTCTATAAATTGTCAGCTTTGGCTCTTTCGTTGAATTTCGGTTCCGATTACATACCTGATGTACTGCCGCAGTAACCATATGTACTACAGCATCCACCGCTATTTGTAGCTGCATCGCAAGTGTAATTATTGTTTGCGCCATTATACAGAGTACCGCAAGTGTTATCTGGACTGATTGTTCGCTTTGTATGAAAAGATTTGTGGCTAGGATGGGCAGAACTGGTGCCAGCAAGGACAAGGCCCAAGGCCAAAGTGATGAAGTTGGAATGCATGTTTTGTTCCTGGGTGTGTTAAAGAAAAATAAAAAGCCAGTAAAGGAGAGGGTAATAGCGAGTGATCCTCTATCAAAAAAAGAAGTAAAATCGGAAGCGAGAGGCTTACCAGATGCCAAAAGAGTCGGCTGAGAGGTGAAGAATGGAAGTTATAGCAGGATAGGAGGAGTCTCTTGTTATAAGAGTCTCTAGCAACAGCGCCTTGGCCTCGAGATACGAAATTTATAACACCAAGAACACCTGAGGGACAAAGCTCATGCAACCCACCACGGCCCATGAACTGCTAGACATTGAAGTAGCTTCATAGCGTGAAGGGCGAGTGTTCACTTGACTCTGCCAAGGCATTTCCTTCGTTCTTTGTCAAGATTCCCCACTGATGAATTTCTAGGCGACAAGTAGCACGATGCTCATCTCCATATTCGTCGCTTCTCAACAGACTAGTAAGCGTTCAGGCGGAAAGTACCTGCATCATCGGATGAAGGTAACGATGCAACTACTCAAGCTCGTCAAGCTACGACATCAAATCTGAGTTGCGGATGTTCTAGTGGCATGTATGGCTGAAAATCTCAAGAGGCTTTTCCACTTCCGAAAGTCTGATCTCCCGCTTGGGTTGAAATTATCGACGCTCGGTCTGCTACTATTACTATTTTGGACGTTAGCGCTATGGTTCAAATTCCGAAAAGGGGTTTTGTGAACTTTAGCGAAAGAGCCGACGTTCGATAGTGGAACATTCAAGTAGATTCTTCAACCGACGTCCGTCATACACCTGTGAATCAACCGGAACTATAATTTGTGATTTTGACTCCAAGACTCGATGGTTTTTCAGCTGGTTGGTTGTAAAAATTAGTCGACAGCCATCAACTGATGGTTTTGCCGCAATACGGCGCCGTGAAGCTGTGTATATCATACAACTTTGCAACCGTGCATGAATACGAGAGTCATGAATCTGTGAGTCGCTTTTGAGGACGGTTGTGCGATGCACAACGCGCGGCTGATGTATTTTGTCTTAGCAATCCGCCCAAAAACGAATCGTGCGCTCGCAAAATGAAACAATCATCCATAATGTGCCATCTGTTCTCGAGATGGCAGCTGTCAAAATTCGGAGTTTTCGGCAGGTCCGCGTTGTGGACGGGTGTTTACTCCGTAGGTTGCTGGTCGGATGAAGTATCAAAGTATCGAGATGGTTTTCATTGTGACAAATGAAATGGAAGTCGGCGTAATTCTAGGTTGAGATCAGTGGAGTGTAGCGCACGGCCAACTCCCATAGTCACATGACCTTCGGGTGTCACCCGCACTCGACGGACACCACACGACTTCCAAGTAGAAGGTTGAAGCAAGCAAACACTCACTGCCTCTCCAACAGTTAACCGATACATTCAAATTCTAGTCCATCTCATTGCCTTGCTTCGCGCTTCTACTTTAGCATATCATCGACTTAAAAGAACAGGTTTGTTAGCTACATTATGACAAGCCTCTCCCTAGATAGGCTCCCAATCGAGATCCAGTTGGAGATATACCAGCACCTACCACCCTCAGTTCTTTCAATATTATCCGCTTGCTCGAAAGATGTAAACAATGTGACAGTGCCCCTACTCTACTCGAATGTCCGCAACCTCCACAGCCCCGAATCACAAGCATCGTTCTTTCTTGCGTTAGTGGCCAAACCATATTTGATCCAGCTGGTGCAAAGCCTCGAATGCGAGGCACTATACTCTGGCGAGGACGTCACAATGCCGTATGGAACTCTAGATCTATCAACTGCAGGCTATCGAGATCGGTCTTGGATACGCGAGCAGTTGCCTAAAAGCCTGCGGGATGATAACTTTCGTGATGGATGGCTTACTGCTATGTTCTCCGCCAATAACTGGAATGCTGTTTTCGCCTTCCAGTTATTTCTACTATCTAAAAATCTAACATACTTGCGAATATCAGATTTCGGGGTATGTTTTCAGAGTCCCTACCTAACAACACTGGTGAAGCACCTGAGTCTATACCCTGAGTTGTGTCCTAAGTTGGTTGAGATTAAGCTCGAATGTGCTGGACGTCGGAAAGTGAACCACATGGAACATATCATGCCATTCTTAAGACTCAAGTCGGCGACCATTTTAAATGTTCAAAGACTTTCTCCACCCAAGCTAAAAGGCCAGACTACAACCGGCCATCCGCCAAGCGAACAATTGTCTAATGCGGACGCCTTTACACATGTCAAACAAATGACACTGACCACTCTAGATCTAGGTCGTTCTTCACTTGACCTACTTCTTTCGAAATTTACGAACCTTAACAGCTTCTCTTATACGCGCAAGTCAGGACGTCGAAGACGCGATGATGGGTTTAGCTTGCTATGTATTGCGAAAGCACTATTGAGTGCCAAGGCATCACTTCAAAGCCTTCACCTTGTCAGCGAGTGTGATATATTCAGCTTTTCGGATGTCTATGAAGAAACTGGATTCGACGATCTGCAATACGTCGGCTCCCTCGTCGAATTTGAGAACTTGACGTTTGTGTCCTACTTTCCTCTCACTGTCGTACACTCTACTATGAGCTAACTTTTCTTTCGCTAGGCATGTCGAAGCAGACGCTTGTGTTCTGATAGGGTGGGAAATCCACGAACGTGGGACCCCTAGTATCGGCAACCCTTATTGGCCCTATGCTCTTGAGGACATAGATGCTTTCACGGCAAAGCTCCCTAGCTCTCTCGAGGAATTAGTCATCACCAAATGTCGTCTCCCAGTCCTCGATTGTCTCGCACTGCTTCTTCGGGAAGCCTCCACGCGGCTGCGGTCGTTAAAGTTGATAAGTTTAGTGTTCATATCTGACGACTCTAGAATTGCGGAGGAGTGGCCTCGCTGGCTGGAAGCTGCTGCAGGTCAAGGCATCACGCTGAAATTAGCATATACTTGGTGAGCATTGCGCTGATTGCGCACCAGATTCATTTTCGCTGATCCGAAGACAGTTGGGAAAACAAGCAGCGTTTAATCCAGGAAGAATTTCCGTGAGAGAGATAGCACAACTCAAACATAACGTGTTGTCAAAATCAAGTCTTGAGACACAGAGACCATTATGCAGCTTGATTTTGGATTCGTGAAAGATGAATCTCGCTTGCCTCACATTGCTATTGGGTATACGCCTAAGTCTAGCCGTGGATGGCTCTTATGGGAGACATGTACTGGCCCTGGAAGCTTTACATGCTTGAGACTATGCCTGGCCACCAAATTCATCGCTTTACGAACCAGAGTCCAATGTCCTACCTCTCCACTTGCCCAAAATGAGTCTGGTTCCGAATCTGGGCAGCCTTCGAAGTTGAGCTTGCTTCGTCACACTCAATTCGAGTTTGTCTTAGGAAAGCGCGAATACATGCAAACACTTTCAGAAAAGCGGTACATACCTAGCACCTTCTATTTGAGCTCGAATTTCGACTGCTTCTCATCCAGATGAGGCACCAACATGGAATCTCATTATCCTGAATTGATCTGACCAAACAAAGAAGGGGCTCAGCAAATGGCAGGCTGTTTGGGATCACGGAGGCAGGGTGCGTAGATGGTTTATATCAGAAAAACGCAATACTCTCACCTGGCTTGAATGAGGTACACTACTATGAGCAGGCAAGATTCCAGGTTTCTCCCCGGCAAGGCCACTCTCGCGTGGTCAACTCGAACATCATTGCTGGGGAAGTGAGCAATCGCTACCTATTCCACACCTCGCCCAAACGACAAACACATTATATCTACATGTTCAGCGAGATCTAGCAAAGAAACGCGACCAGGTGGAACCAGCCCGCCCCCTTTCTCAAACCAAAGGAGTGGAGATCCATACACCTCTATGTACAATCCCGTGAACGATTGTTGTTCGCGTAGCTCTTCCACCCTTCATCACGAGACCTAACAGACAACACGGCTGGCACCTCACCTATGAGTACCAATTCACCAACTACCTTAGGTAGCCATTCAAGCAATAGACCTTAAATACGACCTAAACTAAAATAAATAAATTTTTCTATCATCTTATTACCTTACTCTTGCTCCACTTTCCCCTACCTAACCCTAAACCCTAAATCTACTCCATCCCAACCACATCCAAGCCAACTAGAGAGATAAAAACAAACGTAAGATCTTACCATTAAAATTACACCACCTCTCCTCGATCTACCATGCAAAATCCCACTTCGCTCAAAATAGGTGAACCCGAGTAAATCCACCTCTGAATGCAATGGGTCCTTTAGATAGACTGAAGACAGCCAGACGACACATGAGCCTGAAGCTTTCCAAAACCTCCATCAGGGATAAGAACAGAGAAAAAAATAACCTTCACCTTCACATTCCATGTTTATAAATTAATGAGATGCATTTCTCATAATGAATACTGTACTAAAGAATATTTGTGGGTATTGCAATGCTAATACGCCTCCCTAATGTCCGTGAATACCTACCCTCCAAAACGCCACCACAATGCGCAAGTAGGTATCGCTCCAAAAATATCTATAAAAAAAAAAGAACAAGGAAGCACCGCCCTCAGCGAGCACTTTTCCATAGACCCAATCAAGGGGTACGAGGAGTTCTATTCGAAAGAACAGCTCGACTCTCCTCGCTCAAGCCAGCCTTTCTCCTATCCATCAAAGCAGTACTGGTCCTACGAAAACCCGCATCTGATGGCGCAGGCTCCTCAACGATGACTGCATTTTGAAACTGCATCCGAAAAGAAGATTATTATGACGACGCTCATGGACGTAAATGGTATCTAAAATCCTCTGAAACTCACCTCTACTGATCGCTTCAACAGTGCCGAGACGTCTTGCTCGGATGTCTTGCTCATTTGCTCGGGGGCACCAGGAAGATTCTTCAAATTTTCTACCATACTGTCGACATTGCTACCCATCTCAAATCTGCAAAGATAATCGTCAGCATTGGGTTAGGTCATAAGAGAGCTATTGAAATACCTTTTCAGTGCCGTGACCCTGATAGCTTTATTTCGAGCCATCGCATCATAGCTTGAGTCTGTCATGTCTTGTCGCTTGCCATCCAGCAGCAAGTCACCTGGTCGTGGACGATTTGGCTTTCTTCCTGTGACGACATGGATATTGAGATGGCATGTGCCAGACTCAATCACATCAATCTCAATTTTTGGGAGTTGCTCACGGAGCTTGATTCTGTTAGCATTTTCACAAATTTCATTTGAGCAGCTTTACCTTAGGGACATCATCTTCAAGCCCCATTTGATAGAGAATGTACTCCTTCAGACGTTGGCCTGGTCTCGAATTTCCACCAACTGGAACCGGGATAATGATTTCCTTGACATCCCAAAATCTGAAAACAAAATATAAGTTAAGAATATACAGGCTTAGAGTCCGGCTTACCCTCCACCTTCTAACCAGGAGGTAAGATTTGCTGCCGGTACACCATCTCTAGGTCGCATCGTTGCCTTCAAACGCTCTGCAACACGTTCCGTCCAACCAGGAACATTCGTGGCAAGTTCTTCATCAAATGGATCGCGAAATCTATCTTCGATGTTATCAGTCCAATTAGTTTGAGGACAACTCTTATGCTCCTCAGAAACACCCTCGCGTCTGACAACAATAGCTCGTGGTCTTGGATCGATTTCGAGAAATTCAACGACGCCATCAGGCTTTAGCATTCTGTATCCGATATTAGTCTTAGAGATAAGAAGCTTCTGTTAGACCTTACAATCGAATGTCATCCAGGAACGTCTTGAAGTTTTCAACTCGATCAAAAATTTCTCGACCTCTAATAAACTCGTACACGTTGTGCAGCATCGGAATCTCATGATTCAAGAGATTGTTGATGTTTCGGACTGTAAACTCTGGGAAATTTTGCTCGAAACTGACTCGTGAAAAATAATCTTGTAGGTTTTTGGAACCGCTTGGTTTCATGAAGTCGCTAATAGAAGTAAGCAGCTTGTAAAACATATTTATATTCGAATGCGTTGTTGCTTCAACTTACTTGACTTCTATCTTGTTGCCAAGACAAGCCCAATGATCAGTATCGTCAACTCCCTCTATGATCCAATCTGGCATCTCTTGCTTGAAATTTAAGCACCATGCACCATCACTGCAACCAATCTCGAGAACATGTGGGGGGCCATCGTAAACTGGAACATTATGTGGATTAACTGGTGATGCTTCAGCCATAGGTTCTGTTGGTGTCTTTCGTTGTTGGCTTTTGAAATCCCATGAAGTGAGGCGGTCCTTGGATACAAAAGACTCTACAAGGACAGAGTCTTTTCCATCGCCTATAAAAAAAAATTGTTAGTATCTATATGAAGAAGTGCATTCCGAGCCGAAAATTTGTGAGACAGTTTCTTGGGGAAAAACAAAAACTCCGAGGTCTCGCTCCAGGAATGCAGCTTCTATATGTTCCATACAAGTCAGGTTAAAACATAACGAACCTTGGGGAACAATGATCTTTCCAAGTTTGTCTCTGAGCTATTTTAATTGGTTAGCATGATCTGATGTAGGATAGGATTAGAAATTTATCTCTCATGCAATTCGAACTCATCCAACGTGACTACAGAAATTGGGAAGACAACTTACATCATGGTGAAAGCCCTTCTTGACGACTCTCAGTAACTCTGTAACACTCAATTCTTCTGTTTTCTGTGGTTGATCGAGAGTCCTCTTATCGACTAACTCTCCATACTCGTTATAATCCATCTCAACTAACACGAAACTCTCCTTCACTCTGGCACGTTTACTCATAATGCCCTTTCCCTTCTTCGCACTGCTCGATGGAGATACCTTGGTATCTTCAAATTGGTCCACCTCGATCTTCGGAATGATCTTGACAAGCGGCGACGTGCTCCTACAGGTCGAGTGAACTTGGTGATCATCACCCGGGGAGGCCGTGCGACCTCGGATTGATCTTGTATCCTCCTTGTTAACATCCATCGACCTATCTATTTTTTCTGCCTCTGAACGGCCGCCATCGACCATCTTTGAGGTAGATGACCTCTCGGCGATTCCGCCATCAGGACATGAATTCCTCTCTCGAAGTTTACCACGTGATACGGGGAACGTCATTTTGGCCGCCACTTCGGGTGTGACAGGTTGAGGTTCCTGCTCCAGCATCGTGGGGATAGTGGTCGAGATATTGCTGTCGCCGCGTGGTTCAATTACATGGCGTGTCGACTCGTCGGACTGTTCCGTCTTGTGAGTGACAGCGGATTCCATAACGAGTTTGGGAGGAAGAGGAAGAGACGGTTGGTGATGAGAGACGGAGTTGATATGTTTTAGTTGACGTTGAGGTTGAGGTTGACTGAAAGAGGACGGGCCCAGAAGCCCTCGCTAAACAGTCGTGGTGGATCCAGAATTATTGGAAAGAACTTGTGGAAGGAGCTCAGTTTTGACGAGATGGGTAAATATGATGGATAGGTAAGGTACTGTAGTGTGCTGTATATCTATCTCATAGCTGCGAGTCATCTTCTCTCCTCATATCTTCTCATACCAAGAGAAACGAATCGTAAACACAACCATCAACTCACGAACAGAAAGCAAAGACGAATCTTGAGAAAATATCAAGAACAAAAACAAAAATCGTAAAAAGATCCAGATTCTTCTACGGAGATATGTCTCCTGAATTATTGCTTATGATGCGCCCCACGGCAAAGAAGACAAAGAATTTCCCCATTTCTTGGATTGGATGTAAAAGAAACCCCCCGTTCCTTGTTTATGTTTGTGTAACTTTAAGCCTGTACCACACCAGCATACTCCGACCCGCCAATCAATATCCCAGCAAACAATGAACCTTACCCTTCCTCACAAGGATTTTACCTCATTGTGGCTTGTGGCGGTGACCCCAATTTTCTCCATTCCCTCCCATTCACAAATCCCATCTCAGATCACACATCATATATCACATATCACAACCTCGAGAACCCTCCCGCAGCCTTCACAAACTTCAAACTCATCGGCGCAGCGATGAGATCTTCATCCTTTAGCTTCTTCTGAAACGCCTTGAATGTCGCCGAGGAACCGTGTGCACCGAGAGATGCTTTGTCTTTATAGCTGTTTTGCTCGTTTTGCGTCAGCTCTCTCTGATCTTTTCTGAAGCTGGCAGTAATTGGGAGAAGAAAGGGCAAAGGAACCTTTCAACCATGATGACCTCGTCATCTCCAGATTTCTTATTCACCTGCCTCACGATCTCGTATTTGAGGGTCCCGGGCTCGTTGTCTTTGACGTAAACTGAGACCTCATTGAGGAGTTCAACGACCTATTGGTAGTTTATCAGATATTGTACATCAGACGGATATATGGGTGCAATGTCCCAGGACAGTGGCATCTCATCTCACTCTATCAGTCTTCCCAGCTTTGGGGAAGAGAATGGCGAGTATTTCAATGGGAGGAGACATGTTGATAGAATACGATATGACGGTGGTAGTTGGAGTTTAGAATGGTAAAATAAACTCAAACTTAAAAGGTAAAAGCTTATAATAAGGTAGATGAGATGAACATGAAGTCAAGCTTCTCACTAATCCTTAAACCCACATTCAGCAAGGAACTTGGGGATGCATAGCCGCAAGCCTCGGTACGTTACTTGCTATTACTAATCACGTTGGTAGATCAGATGGAGATCTGAATAGCTTCATTCTTCTCGCATGTAGTTCCACAGGATCACCACTATGGGAGAAAGTGAAGCAGTCAAGCATTTGAAGGGATTGATTGTATTGAGTTAAAGTCAACGTCCTCATCGCACTATTCAACACCCACACTTCCTCATGATGTAGGAACGAATCTCCAACTTCAAGCGAAAAACGTTTGTCTGGGAATCACGGAGATACCTCCGAACCATTTAAAGCATCCCATCACATCTACTGTCTCAGCGAAATCCAATTTTCAGTTCTCAATTTCCAAGTCGCAGCTCACGATGCCCATGCATACTGCAAACCATATCCAAAAACCCAGAACATTCCATCCTTACACCAAACACCCAACCTTTCCCCTGTCCTCCCGTTTCAAAATTTCAAATTTCAAGCCTAAGCATTCTATCTCTGCCCTTATCCATTTCAAGCAAGCGAGTCGAGTTGAAGAAAGGAAGCGTACTGCTTGATCAAGAACAAACAGCCTCATAAGATCCAAAAGTCGACAAGTCGAAACAATGCCCCTCTTGCTTCGGCATGGGGAATCCATACCCTTTCTCACAGTTCTTGTCTTGGAACATGAACACTGTTTTTCACAATCATTAGCCTCAGTCTTCTCCCAATCCTCGCTCTCCTCTCCCCCTCTCGCTGTCTTCACACAGACCCAAACCAAACCAAAACCCAGCCAACAATTCACAAAGAAAGAAGAAAGAAAGAAAGAAAACAACTCACAGCGACACCTCCCATCATAGTAATAAGCCGCCAATCCCGGGTACGGCAACACCGCACACGTCTGGTTGCCACTCACATACATCGGCTCCGGGACGCTGAAGCGCGCGCACGCGTTGTGGTTGTAGAAGTTCATCTCGATGGATGGGTTACTGGTGTCTCTGCTGCTGATGGCGAGGGCGGCTGCGGTGGTAGAGCCGAGGAGTGCGGCTAGGGTTGCGAGAGTAGTGAGGGTGAGGGTGGAAAAGTGCATTTTGAGGGTAGTTGAGATAGTAGTGTTAGTGTTGAAGAGGTGTGTTGAGTTTGTATTGTAAAGTGTTGTGTATGCGTGTGTGCAAGATGAGTGACAGAAAGCTGAGATGAGCGAGAGTAGAGCTGTTCGAACAATGCTAGCTATTTGAGCTGGTAAAGAAACGAGCAGAGAACGACCATCCCAAGAATCTTATACCTTTCTCTCCGGTCTCCCCAACATCCCCACGAGATCACAATCCAAACCCACAAGCAAGCGAGACCACCCGGCTGCCTACTCACCTGCCTGCATGACATGGCATACACAATGAAGCAACGGGATATGCAAGCAAGCATACAAGCATACAAGCACACAGCAAGACATGCGTTCCAGAAGCCTGACACTGGTGACTTGTCACTGTGCCTACCTTATCATCCGTTTGCAACTTTGCAATCCCATCAATCGGATACCAATCCTCCTTCACCTTCACCACCAACCAGATGCTTCTTTCCACCAGACGATACTTTCGCTCCGCCCTTTGTTGGCTACCTAGCCTTCTCTCTCTCTCTCTCTATGTGTGTGTGTGTGTCTGCACTACTAACAAGCAAACGGACAGACAGACAGACAAACAGCCTCATTCGCGCTTTGAATCTCGAGCTTCGTATATTCACACCCATTCAGCTGAAAGAACCCGATCCCTACACTACACCTCTTTCCTCCAGCTCGCGAGGAGCGCAAGGCAGCTAGCTAGCTGTAGGCTTAATTCTGGCACTCCCCGTAGTAAGGAAGGTATCTAATCTAGTGCAATTAGATACCGAGAAATTTGGAAAAACCAAGCTACATAACCCCCAAGTCCCAGGGAACGAACGAACAAACGAACGAATGAACGAAGGAACGAATAAACCAACTAGCTGAGTTCCGAGAGACAATGAACGTAAGGCTGCAATGCAATGTGATGCAATGCAGGAACCCGCAACGAAGACGTGCATGAAAGGGAAGGTCTCTCTCTCCAACCCCCAGAGCAGGGAGCAGGTAACATGTAGCATGTACCCCAGATATGAAGCTGGTAAATCGGTAAAGGTGGTTCATGCGTGCGTGGAAGCGAGAGCGACCTAGCAGCAGAGGCTCCTATAGGTCCCGCCGCTTGGTATTGCCGAACAAGCTCGCTCTCTCTGTTGATTCGTTACCAAAGATTACCTAGGTACCTTAGATTTCAGACAGTACAGCAAAGCAATCAGGAGAACGTATGTTTGAAAGAAAGGCAGCGATTCTGAGCCACTAGGCTTTGCGAAATAAGGTAGGTCGTGAACTAAGAAATGGAGTGTGAAATTTTTGAAAATTCCATCTATTCTATGAAGTACAATGTAGGTAGAAATACAGAGTGATCGTACCGGGAGAAAGCTTTGCCTACTGTTGAGACGAGTTTGGGGACAAAACCCCGATGACGATCAAGTAAAGTATTTTGGGTATCTCGAAACCCAGACGCCGTTCGCAGCTCAAAGGTCCTTCCCAAACTCCTTCCACTTCGACGCCCTCGCCGCCACGTAACTGCGACTCTCAATAGCCTTCCGAATACCATAAAAGCCCCCAAACGGCCACGTGCTCCTGAACCAGCCGCCCCAACTCCTCTTCGCTTCGCTCTCCTCGCGCGCCTCCGCCTCGACATCCACAAACACCTTCTCATAGACGCTCGGCAGCGTCCTGGCGCCATACTTCTCCCGCAACGCCTCGTACCACTCCCGGTCGAACTGCCCCCAGAACTCGGCGGCCGTGTAGTACGTGTGCGCGTACAGCCACTTCATGCCGCCCAGCGCGCGGAGCTTCTGC
This sequence comes from Margaritispora aquatica, assembly GCA_007644065.1. Lineage (NCBI taxonomy): Eukaryota > Fungi > Ascomycota > Leotiomycetes > Helotiales > Discinellaceae > Margaritispora > Margaritispora aquatica. Next base: position 1,313,615 of record VJWN01000008.1, read on the forward strand.
TCCAGGTCCCTGTTCTTGCGGACGAACTCGCCGTGGTTGGGGGATCCGGGCCCCCAGAGCCCGATGTTCAGCATCGGCTTGAGGGTCTTGCCGTCGGCTTCCGTGGCGTTGAAGTGTGGGTGCATGGTCGGCAGCGGGCTCTGCTTCAGCGGACAGAGCCATAATGGCCATATGTTGAATTCTTCAGCTGTGTAGTCGACGAATTGCTCCGCTGTGTCGTATGGGAGCGCGAGATCTTGGACAACGTATTGTTTGGATTGTCCACTTGCGTGGAGTGCCGTGTACATCATTCGGGTATGCACGAAGTCATCTAGCCACCACCGCGTGAACTTGTTGAACGGGAAGGAGAAGTAATCGAACGCCGACCGACCAACCCAAAACCCACCTCTGTCGTAGCGGAACAGATACTCGGCGAGTGGGATCGCCTCAGAAGTAGGCCTCTTATTCTTCGTAATCGCATCCTTGACATGCAAGTAGAACCACGGATCGCTCGCCGCACTGAACCGCTGAACTGGCAGTCCCTCTTTCCGCTCATTCGTGAGCTTCCCCGTGACAATGGCGCCCTCGGTCTTGGAGTACATGATGCCATCGACATAATCGAGTTCCGGGTCCGCAGTCGCCTTATTCAGCACCTCAATGGCCTCCTTCATGCTCGCGACAGGATGATACGTCGTCTCGACGAAGCTCTTCGCCTCCTGCAGCTGCAGCTCCACCAACGTCGTGACCCCAAACGTGCCCACCGCGCCCGCCGCACCATGGAAGAGATCCGCCTTCTCCTCTGGTGAGAGACTCACCACCTCCCCATCCGCAAGCACCATCTCGACCCTATTGATCGTCATATTGAAGAAGCCATGTCTGAAGGAGCTGCTCTCGCCACTCGTGCCAGAATACCCGCCCCCGACCGTGATTCCTGGGAACTCCATCACCACCTTGGGCACCAGGCCGTGTTTGAGTGTCGCCTCGACGAGGCGGTCCATCGGCACATTGGGCTCCACGAGACATGTTTTCGTCGCGGTGTCGACGTTCAGCACATGCGAGAGCGTGCTCGTGTCCACGAGGTTCTTCTTCGTCCCGGACCGCGTGCTGTTCGTCGACCCGTGGAAGATGCGGAATTTCTCCCCCCGATCGTAGTATCCCCTCACACTGGCCGAGATCTCCTTGACGGTCTCCGCATGCTGTTCAATTGAGCTCGTAGACGCCCATCGCACCGCCTGCAGAGGTTTCAAAGCTGCAATCCGCCTAGGACGCAAAGATACACTCCTGTAAACCCCATAGTTGCGAGCTTGGAGCTTCGAAGTCGCAGTCAATGTCGAAGTCAATGACGACGATGAAGCCGTGAGATACCGAACAGCATTAGAAATCGCCCTCTGCTGCGTCTGATGGCGAACACAGGAAGCGCATCTAGCAATTGACAGGATCCGCCGCGGCCTGTTGGCTGAAAAGGCCGTCCATTGGGGCTTCATTGGGGTTCGCAGCAGCAGGAAATCGAAATTCGAGGTTGTTGAGTGAGTGGTGGCGCACCAGGGGAGACGCGAGATAGGGAAAAAAAATTTGGGGAGACGCGATTTGATTGATGATCGCTCGGCTCATGCAAGTCTGGACTCTTGAAGACAAAACGAACAATCTTCAAGAACCAACTTCTTATGTTGATCGAAAATTATTTTTTACAATTGTTTTTAACAAAGAATCTAATTCAATACTATAATATAATATACTACCGAAGACCCTAAATTCATGTGCTTCGAGTCAAATCACCACACAGCATACACTAGCAGTTATATATCGATATGTACCCAAGTAGTTATAATGCCACCAACACCAACCGATCCATCCCACCCCTCCTCACAAATTCACTGTACTCTTACAATCTTACAATCTTACAATCCTATAATCTCTACATATCGTCCTTGTTCCTAGCTATAGCTACAACCACCTCTATTTCCCAACAACGGAAGCGAATCCCTCTGTTCGAAGGGCCTTGAAAGTGTTGGTGCTGTTAGGCGTTACATTTTCATTTTCACATTACAGCAGTCACAGATCACTCCAAAAGACTCAAGACATTCATCGTAATACTATACATTTACACACGCTCTATCTCCGCTTGCTCGTTCACTTAGTGCCCCCCTCAAACTCGCCACTTTCCTACTCTCTACTCCGTATGCTCCATTCCTCCAACCACCACACACAGTAGCCACTCCTGATGATACAAGATGTCTTCTCTCCCTCCCTCCTCCCCCATCCATGCCTTTTACCATCTCCCTCCTCCCTCCCCTTCCACCCCTTCTCCTTCTCCTTGTGCTCCAACCTCACCGCTCACGCTCATCCACACTCTTATCACAAACCAAGCTCTTCAGCACCAACACCAACACCAACACCAACAAAAGAGAAAGAGAGAAGCAGAGATGAGTGAAGTGTTTTGTTTGTTCGTTCGTTCAGTTCCATTCCTCCATTCCTCGCTGTCCTCCTCTAAAGCAAATGCACCTCTTGCTCAAAAAGTGCAGCAGTACAGTGCAGTGCAATGCCACTTGAAAGAACGCCCGAAAATGCCTGTACAGTAATAGCAACAATAACAACAAAAAGAACCCTCTCGGACACCTCCATTCCCTCCCCTCCCCTCCCCTCTCACCTCGCTTCGCTTGAACTCTCATGTTTTCTTCATTTCGCTAATTCTTTTTTGTCTTCCTTCCCCTTATTCCCATCTACAAATATACAACTATCCTCAGCTTCACCTCCATCCCCTGCGCTTACACCGCAGTCGATTGCTCAGGTGGACTATCCGTATTCTCCGTAGGAAATGGCGGCGGCGCGCTCTTCCCGCCCATACCACCACCAAAGTACTTGGTAAAGTCCTTATTCTCGTCCCAAGGTCTGGGGCCTAGGAGACGCACCATATCATTGCGATCCAAGACCTCCTTGGACAGCAGCTCCTCGGCCACGATGCCAACCTCAGCCTTCTTCTCCGTGAGCAAGTCCTTGCACTGGACGTAGGCCTCCTCGACGATGCGGCGGACCTCCGAGTCGATCGTCTGCGCCGTCGACTCCGCGAACGGCTTGGTTAGCTTATTCTCGTTGTCCTCAAAGTGCAGAGGGCCGAGCTTCTTGCTCATGCCCCACTTGGTGACCATGGCGGTGGCCATGCGGGTCACTTTGTTGAAGTCGTCAGATGCGCCGGATGTCACACTCTCAAAGTGCAGTTCCTCGGAAACACGGCCACCAAGAGTCATAGCCATGCGGTCCATGAGTTGGTTAACGTTCATGAGGTAAGTGTCGCCGGCGGGCAAGTACTGTGCGTATCCCAATGCACCTTGTCCACGTGGAATGATGGAAACCTTCAGGAGTGGATCGGCGTATTTGAAGTACCAACCACAGATAGCATGGCCAGCTTCGTGGTAAGCAACAGTCTTCTTCTCTTCAGGTGAGAGGACAAGAGACTTCTTCTCCAAACCACCAATGACACGCTCGATAGCTTGCTCAAAGTGAAGCATGGCTACTGACTTGGCGCTTGTACGGGCAGCTACTGTATGTTAGCAATGTTATGATAGAGAGGGCTTTTGTACATACCAATCAGAGCAGCCTCGTTGACGCAGTTAGCAATGTCAGCACCAGAGAAACCAGGAGTGAGAGCAGATAGACGTCCGGTGAGATACTCCAAATCCTCATTAGTCACAATCTTCTTGAGATGAACCATGAAGATCTGTCGTCGTCCCTCCATAGTTGGGCGATCAATGGAGATATGTCTGTCGAAACGGCCTGGACGCATCAAAGCCTTGTCAAGCACATCAGGTCTGTTGGTACCAGCAAGCACAACAACTTGCTCCTGAGTGTTGAAACCATCCATCTCAGTCAAGATCTGGTTAAGAGTAGCTTCCCGCTCGTCATTACCACCACCAAATGATCCATTCTTGCTACGAGACTTTCCAATCGCATCAATCTCATCAATGAAGATAATACAAGGTGTATTCTTTCGTGCCATCTGGAAAAGATCACGCACCCTGGAGGCACCCACACCAACGAACATCTCCACGAATTCAGAACCACTGACGCTGAAGAAGGGCACTTGAGACTCGCCAGCCGTAGCCTTGGCCAGGAGCGTCTTACCAGTTCCTGGAGGACCAGACAGAATGGCACCTCGAGGGATCTTAGCACCAAGTCTCTGGAACTGCTCTGGTGTCTTCAAGAACGCAACAAACTCCATGATCTCAGCCTTTGCCTCGTCCATACCAGCCACGTCAGCGAACTTGACCTTGACATCCGTTTCGTGATTGAACTGCTTTGCTCGGCTCTTGCCCATGCCAAAGACGCCGTTTGCGCCTCCACTGCCGCCAGATGCGCGTCTCGACATGTAGAAGATAGCTCCGATGAACAAGATCGTAGGACCAAAGCTCATGATGAGAGCCCATGCATCCGTCTCGGCAGCGTAGTTAACAGGGATTCTCTCCGCGCTTGGGATGCCCAACTCCTTCTGTGCGTCGTCCATCTTGCGCTCGAAAGCCTCCACAGATCCAATGGAGAAGTAGTAGTGGAAGTTAGGGTTCACAGCTGGCGAGTCTGGGTACATAGCTTGCGTCGCCTCACGGTGCAAGTCAACTCGGACTTTGCCTCCATTGGTGACCGTAAGTTTCTCAACCAGTCCCTTGTCGAGGAAAGTGCTCCGGAATTCCTGGTAGGTGATGTCCCTCCGACTCTCTCCTGGAATGACCATCCGATACAGCAGGTAAGAGACGAAAGCAGAAAGCAGAAGAGAGCTCAGGTCCAGCTTGATCTCTCCAACCTTAAAACCCTCCTGCTTGTTGCCCTGCTTGTTCTTGTTTCCTCCCAGTGGTGGCGGGGAACCAAACCCTCCCGTAGCCTTGCTCGAGTCAAATTTCGGTGCCTTGCCTCCATACCCTACATCCCTCTCCGCCTGCTTCCGCGCCATCTGCGACGTGAGTCTCATCAACCTGGCGGCGTTCGCCAGCGTCATTGACTTGCCCCGAACTTGCTCCATCAGGTCCTTCAGTTCCGTCGGCACACCCTCCTTCTTAATGGCAGCAAAGGCCTTCTCAATGACGTCGACCTGGCCCTTGGGTAAATCCTTCTTCAAAGTATTCAGCAGCTCCCCCAGAGCTTCCTCATCCGCGGGACTCAGTTTCGTCATTCCCTCCTCCAACGGAGGCTCACTCGCACCATCCTCGGACTTCTTTGACAGCGGTGTGTCTCCATTATTCAGATTCTCCGTCCCAGGCGCAGACTTTGTCGACTTGTCCGCAGAGTCCTTCCCGGTCACCTCGGCGGAGCTGGTCTTCTTCGCGGCATCATCATTCTTAGGCTTCTTGCTCGGCGCAGAGTAAGAGCGAGCCTGCTGCAAAGCTAATCGCGTCGAGAGAGAAGGCAAGCAATTCGAGCAGCGCAACGACGGGCGAGTGGCAGACGGTAAGGAAGCTCTGGATATCCTCGCCAGGTTCCGAGACTGTCGTAATATCGAGGACATATTTGCTTGAGGGAGATGTGGAGATGGAGATGGGAGACGAATTCCCCTGGAAGTGAAAAGGATGCGTTGCTGGGCTCCTGTCTGCCTGCTGTTCGTGTCGACCAATTGCTGGAAAAATGTGGTTGTGCAGGAATCGAGCTCGGAGGCAAATGGCTTTCTCGATGATACCAAATGGAAGCATCTACATACATACAGTGGTAGTGCATTTTGAGTCAAGCCGAGTCATGTGACCGTATTCGCCCCTCCGCGCCGAAAACGCCGTTTGCTGACTCGGATTTCGGATTTATGAATTGGATTTATCTGAATTTACGATAGATTCAACTTTTATGTGTAAAAGGATCAGAAATAGAAATATTGTTCATTTACATATTTCTACCTCAATATGAAGCAGTATCCAACCTAAGGTATCACTTCAAATGATTCGCTTATGTAACTGAATGAGTGAACTACCCAAAGACTACCTCTTCTACTACTCAAGTCTATTATAAGCGAAGTCTTATAAGCTATCCTCCATTATAATTCAGCTTATCAAATTCACTTACAAGCGCACGTTTCTTCACTTACTACTTCTTAAACAACAGATCGACGTACGTCCTTCTAGCCAGCACAATCACTAAACCACACAATACCTATCCACCATCACCATCACTTCACTTCACCACCAACTCACCGGCCCAGCTCCTCTTCACACAAGACAAACATATATCGACAGTAATTAAAGTCCCCGATTTGATAACTAGGTAGAGTAGAACTGGACTTGAATAAAGTACATCCATCCCGTCCAAAAAAAAGCGCTCCCAATTCCATGCAACCTCATTCAAACTAAGCCAGTCAATCAGCTATACGCAGCGCTCTGCACAAAAAAGCCACACACACAGCAACGATAACAACAGAAGCAAAGAGTCCAAGCCTCCCACACATCGCCATCTCAATAGGTAACACTAATCCACCAGTATCCACCCATTCTCGCTCTTCAGAGCAAAGCAAAGTAACACATCCAGCAAATCACCACCAAGCAAAAGGTTGACGCCCACAGATGCAAGATCCCTCGATGCGCCTGTACGCCTCGATCCACAAAACAGAACCCTTAGCAAAGAGTTGAGATACACCATCCATAATACATGTCCATTTGCTCGTTATTGCGCCGACCCATCCATCGACCGATCGATTTTCTTCCGGAATTCGTGAGGGGGGATATCATAAATTATACACTCGACACTCAAAACACCAGCAGCTTACAGTCGGCTTTCATCACCACCCACGCTATGTTTCATCACATCTGCTGCTGGTGGTGCTGGTGCTGCAAATGCTGGTTGTCCATCTGATGCAAAGATGCATCGCCCACGATCCCGTTCTCGAAACTTGGATAGGTACCGCCAGTCATATCCGCCCAATCCCAATCGAGACTCATAGGCATCTGCCACAAGTCCTGCGGAACGAACGGTTGCTGAAAGTTATTCATCTGAAGCGGAGAGTTCATGTCGTGGCCATTTCCATTTGCGTTGGTGTAGTTCTGGATCTCGGCGAAGGGAGTCATGCCTTGCCTAGGTGTTGCGTATTCGCTACCATTATAGTCTGGACCCCAGTTTGGTGATCCATTGGTGGCTGGACTGAATCCATTCGGCGGCATGGCATTGAGCATGCTGCCAGGAGAGAATACGCCTACCATTTGGGGAGCTTGCCCGTTGAGCATAACCGGAGTATGTGGTGGGCCATTCGGGTTCGACATCTGTTGCATCTTGGCCTTGCCGGTCTGCTCTTCGTTGTTCTTGCGCTTCCTCCTCGAGGAAGAATCCTTGTCCGCCTTATCCAAGACAACTTTAGCAATTCTCTCGAATTCTGAGCAAACTCCCAACATTCTCTTCACACCTCCATTCTCTTCCTCCGCAACGAGCAGCGACAAGAAAGTGACCACGGTATTCATTAAGCGAACGTCAGATCGTGCTCTTGGATCCTGTGGATTTTGCAATATATTTCCGAATAATGTCACCAGTGCCGAAACTGGGAAGTACAAGATGAGCCTAGAAAGTTAGATGAGTTTGAATTTTGGAAATAGATTATGGCTTACCAAACGCATTGAAAGTCGCCCTGTGGCACGTATTTGATCAAATGTATAGATGCCCGAGCAGCAGAGACACAAAGAGCCGCGGATGAGAAGACTCGCGGGTTCAAAGGCTTTGCATTTAGGCCTTGGATAGCATAATTTGAAAGTCTACTCGTCCAGTACCCATGATGAATTGACATGCGGTGAATGGTAGTGAGACAGTTATAGTATGCAAAATGCAAAACCACAACGTGCAATATTAGCGGTGTATGCGATGCCTTGATTTCATGTTCTGGCCGGAAGTCCACCGGTATGCTATCTTTCCACTCCTCTAGAATATGGTCCAGCTCGCCAATGGTGTTGAGCAGTTCCCCATCAGACTGTTTGGAGGCCTTGGTGGAGTAGAGTTGCTTGTAGACTTTGCTCTCAATAGTGGAGAATTCACACATGAGTCGGAAGAGATTCACTTTGCCCTTTCCATCCGCGAGTGGTATATTGCCAATGTTGTCTTCCGGATCAGCACTTGGGAGATCTACATTCATGTCATCGTCATCCTGAGCAGGCGGACGACCTGAGCGCAGACAAATATCCTTATCCAGCATGTACCCAATCCAGAAAACTCGCTTTCGCTGTTCAATCTCAACTGGGTTAAGGTTGAACCCCGAACCTCGCTTATGAAGACCAATACTGTGAGAAAGTCGAATCGCAGCCGCTACCAAAAAGAACGAGGGCTGTGGGTTAGGAGTACCTTGCATAAACATCGCCATTCCAAGCAGTGCTTGTACACTCAAAAGGTCAGTATTTCGCATCGTGAGTTCGGTAAACACGCCCATTGCGTTCTTGAGATAACCCCATGCCTTCTCATCCTCATCGTTCGCCACAAGCTTACTCATGACCCGAAGTCTATGAGCTATTGCGAGCGCAATATTCAAACTTGCCCACCATCCAGAACCCTCGTAGGGATCGCGAGAGTACTGTCGGTCAACCAGATGCATGAATGTCGGCTGGTGGAAAAGAGGGAACATGCAGTTGAAATTTTCGAAGAAATCTTTAAGTAAAGATATGCACTCTTCCTTTGTGGGAAGACGCCTGAAGATGCGTCGCTCGAACAAGTCCGAGAAGACCTCTGGTTTCCAGTACATCCATTTGTTCTCATCTACGGATGCAGAGGAAATCATTTCTGCAAAGGATGAATCTCCAGTTTTCTCATTAACCCATTGAATACCCTTAGGAGAGAAGATCGAAAATCCAGAAGACGATCCTAAAATCTATCAGCATGACACTTCCACATAAGCTCTTGAATCTTACCAATGTATCGAGTTTCACCACAATTATTCGTGACCAGAGAGCACATCATATCCGACAGAGCTTCCACTTCCTCCTCAGACTTCTCAGGCGTCGCACTCTTCCGCTTATCCTTCTTGATCTGTGGCTCTGGCGAAGCTATGGCACTTTTCGGTGTCGCGACATTGCCATCTGCTGTCGAGTTCTGTGAGGGCGACGTTGGTTGCGACCCAGGGCCTTGGGAAGCTCTTTGCGAGTCTCGTTTGTCTGCCAGTCTCTTCTCCAATGTACCCAAGTCCGTCCTTCCATTGTCGTCCTCGTTCAGTAGACCTGGGACGTATTAGCCCACGCCAGAATCTTGGTCTGCAGCAGTCCCCAACCCACCAGATAATTTCAACAAGCTTTCCATTCTCCCCAGTCGGTTCTCCAATCCCTCGATATATTTCGCACTAGCCTCCCAGTCAGTCAAGCTTCCGTGCACACCAGGCCGGATGCCGCCACATACCCTTTGGGAGGATTCCTCTTCTTCTCGACTTGCGTAAACACACATTCCGTCTTGTAGTTGATGCAATGCGTGCAGGCCGGTAGCTTGCCGTCGCACTTTATCTTTTTCTTCCTACACATGTCACAAGCCTACGTACATGCGTCAGTCCCGTTGTCCCGTTCCTCGTGCTCGCGCACAGTGCAGTTCAATTCAATTCAATTCAGAAGAGCCTACTCTTGCTATCCTCCTCCGCTTGGCCTCAATGCTCTCATCCATCAGCGTAGCGTCCCCGTAGAGAGGTTGCGACAAGTCTTGCATGTTCATATTGGGCATCCCATCGTATCCGGTGTACATCTGCGGCGGGGGATTCATCATGGGCGGCGCATTCATGGGCATGGCGAAGCCATTGTTATCCAGGCGTGGATCCATCATCGGAGAGTGGCCCTGCGACATCATCTGAAGCTGGAGAGTAGGAGTGAGTGTGGTGGGAAGAATTCCCTCGAGAGTCCGGAAGGAGGTCGACACAATTCACTGGTGTTGCCAGGCCTGGGCTTGGCTCGAGGTACCTAGGTATGGACAGACGTTCTACCGTGTTGGTGTGTACGTGGCAAGCACCGTTCTAGGAGGTGAATAGGTAAGGTTACGCTGGTGCCGACAAGAGGTCTTGGGATGTGATAGTTTGATAGATCTCTGGGAAGTGCCTAGCTACGGTAGTAAATCACCTAGAGTATAGTGAATGTCGATTATTCTTCGAGTCGGTAACGGGCTTTAGAGAAGTCCCGCCGGAGCGTAATGCCAAGGGTTTATTTATCTGTACCTTAGGGCAAGGTAGGTAAGGTAGGTAGGTAGGTAGGTAGGTAGGTGAGGTTGGATTTGCGTGGGGCAATTGGACCTTTCCAGGCAAAAGAGCTTCTTTGTATGGAGGTACTGGAAGGCGGCTCGGGTAGAATACGAATCAGGTAAGGTGCTGGTCGAGTACTGTAACCAAACGATCTCGAGACGATGCAGACAGAGCGATGGTATTGACTTTTTGGAGAGAAGAAAGAAAAGATTCTCGAGTCAGGATCAGAATGTTGGATGTTGGGCGGCGGTCGCAATTGAGGGGTCAGATAATACCTAGGTAAGTAAGGTAAGGCAAGGCAAGGCAAGGCACGGTACTCTAAGATAGATCTGGTGGTGGCAGAAGGCTTGAAAGGTTGAAGGCTTGAAGGGTGGTTGAAGAAGCAAGCGCTTTAGTCTCACGCACTCTGATACAAAGTCGAAGAACACTAGAACCGAAAAGCGCCGTTATGGTTGATGACATGACACCTACCTACCCTTAATTCAAACCATGCTTGTTGCTTGCTTGCTTGCATGCATGCATGTCAACCTACAGAAAGGAGCAGCCATCAGATCGTTCTTCGTTCCCTACCGTATGCTACTGTATGATGGATGATGATGATGATGATGATGATCCCGTCATTATTATTCTTGGAGGGTTCTTGGGATGCTTGGGGATTCCAGGGACCTCGACATCCGGATGGCGGCGGACGAAGATCTCGAGGCGTCTAGTCTTGGTCTGACGCTGGGCTGGGTTGGGTTGGATTGGATTGGATCTAATTCTTTTTTCTTTGGAGGGGGACACAACAAGCACAGGCACAAACACACACACAAAAACACAAAGCACAGAGCAATCTCACGGTTCCTCGTGGTTTCTCACCACACAAATCTCACACACAAAGGACGGATGGAAAAAGATGTACAGGGTTGATGAGGGAACTGCGCCTCAATCATCGGAAAATCAGAAACATGGTAAGGGATTTGTATGGACAGGGCAGTGCAATACGGTTGCTATTAGTTGTGCAGTTATGTGTTTTTTCTTACTGTGTCAATGAGATTCCATCCCATCCTCGCCCTTCGCCCTTCGTCATCTTGCGTGTGTCCATCAACGCCCAAAAGAAGAAGAAGCAATAATATATATTTACCTTTAATTAGACTGGGAGCCGAGAGAAGTGTGTGTGAGTGTGAGAGTGTGAGAGTGTGAGAGTGTGAGAGTGTGAGAGTGTGAGAGTGTGAGAGTGTGTTGTGAATAACTAGATAGATATTCTCTTTTGAGACGAGACGACCCACCACGCACCCACATTTGATTTTCTGTGACACGGGTGGTCGGATTAAGGTTGCTGACAGATCCAACATTCAGCATCCGACACCTAACCTAACCTAACTTAGCTAAAATCCAATTCAATCCATCGAGTTCCACCAACCTATCCACCGCTCCGTTCTCCTCCTTGTTCACCTCCTCCTCTTCCTCCACCTCCACCCTCACCATCCTCATCAAGGTACAGGATGTATCAAGATATCAAATCAAAATCGCTAAACGTCTCACTCACTTCACCATCATTATCCGTACCAATAGATCTATCAACCTAACCAAACCTTAATATTGCTTTCCCATATTAATTTCTATTCCCGTCCTCACTCACTCACTCACTCAACTCATCATTCGTCATTCTCTACTATATTATACTCACAATGCCTCATCTCCTCATCTCCTACGATACGTCCCTACCTACCTACTTACCTACCCACAACAAAAAGGTCTAGACTCTACCTTACGTAGAAGAACTCCAGGCAGACACCAAAACCTTTCTCCACTCGCATTCGTCTTTTCACGACTATGGAAAAGTTTAATATATTACCTTACAACATGCCATGCTATACCATGCCTAGGCACAAAAGTACCTAGATAGTTAATTCAATAAACCAATCACCATTTCGTCATATCCGGTATTCGTACACTACACCGGACTATACTACCCTTCCCTTCACCACGCTCCTCTCCCTCCTCTTCCTCTTCCTCCTCCTGTAATTCAGCCCAATTCAATTCCAACCCAATTCACTATGATATGATATACGAACCAGTAACAAAAGTCAACTACCCACCCTACCCACCTACCCACCTACCCACCCTCCTACCCAACCATCTATCCGTGCCCCGCCCCACCCCACCTCACCTTACTCCACCCATCTTCTCTTCTCGTCTTTTGGTTTTCTCGTTTACAAAGAGAGAAAAAAAAATCTCATACGCTCTTGAAACCCGGCTTGCCATATGCTTGCTTGCTCTGTGCTTGCTCTGTGCTTCTTGCCCTGCGCCGTTCTGTGTAACCCGTGCCTGTCTATCTATACCTGTGCGTACCTTACCACCACCACCACCACCACCACAACCACCACCACCATCAAGCAAGCAAGGCACATCAAATAACGACCGATCCAAGGTCGTATAAACGCCCACACCTACCTACAGTATGCCCAACCTTAACCCCTAACCGATCAACAGCAAGAGGGATCTTCCACCATCTCCACAAAGGGTAAAAAAGGGTAAAAAAGGGTAACAAGGGTAAATTTGAATCCCGTTGAAGAAAATAAGGCAAAGAAGAAAAGAAGAAAAGAAGAAAAAATGATAAATACATGCATGTATGCATGTATCTCATGTACAGTACAGTACAGTACAGTACAAAACGGTACGGATACGCAAGCGAGGTATCCACTTCCACTTCCACTTCCACTTCCACGTCCATGCCATTTTCATTTTTCTTTTTCCCTTTTGTCTATCTTCACCGGACTGGTATGCCAGGGTAATAGTTCCGTCAAGAACACTAGGAGTATATTTCCTGTTCGAGTAGTATTTCGTGGAATCTGATTGGTTTATTGGTTAGAAACCCATGCTTTGGGAGAAATATCTAGAATGCTTGGCGGTATCTATTTCGCTGAAGTACCAAGTAGTTTACTATGCGGATTCGCTTAGGTAGGTAGGTAGGTACCTTCCTAACTTAGTACTACTACATATAGATACTTACCCAAGGTACTGTACCGTACCGTACTGGATTGTACGTTCTTCAGATGGAAGGGATAGAGATATACCAGACTTGTTAATTAGGCGTCACGTAACGTGAGGTAAGGTACCTACCTACCTACCTACCTACCTACCTACCTACACATGGCGGATATATGATATATGATGCATGATGCATGGTACAGTACATGATACACCATCAGATTAGATAGATAGATTCACAGACCGGATAGGAGGGTCACTTCAAGAACAGGCCAGGCCAGGGCAATTGATCGACCATGTGAAGTAGATAGGTAAGGTACGTCGGTATCTTTTATATCTTTATTTTTATTCTCACTTACAGACCACGCTCGCTCGCTCGCTCTCTCTCTCTCTCTCTATATCCTCAATCTCATTTTTTAAGTTTTCAACCTCAATCAATCAATCAAGCAAGCAAGCAAGCAAGCGACAATAACAGCAAACCGATAGTACTGTACACAACAACCTATCCTATGTGTATCCAGTAGAAGCAGCAAGAGCAAGAGCAAGAGCAATAGCAAGAACTCGGTTCCTATTGTCTTCTTCTTCTCATAAACATGGCCTTCGAACAGCCAACAGCAAATAAGAATGGATCGCTTAGAATCGTCATCAGCACAATACAAGACGACTTAGACACACCAAACAAAGGCTCACATAGGTACTTTATCCAGTTCATAGGCACCTAGGTACACACGACAAGACAAAACACCCCATCAAATGCAAGCAATCAAAGAGATATCCAGGCATGAGCAGAAGTAACAAAACATATCAAGTGCACGCATCAGGCACAAAACTGCAAGCGATATGGGACCGAAACAAAATCTACAAATAACAAAAAGACTAATGATGATGATGATGATGGGATTCGTGTGTGTCATATCGTGTATCCTAGTACTATGGTTCATACATATTTGAGACGAAAAAAGGCTTATCTCAAACCTCTTCCGTGAATCTAGATGCATGGGAACCATCTTGGGACGGATGGGACCGCCCTACCATATCAGGTCGTGTGGGTGGTGTGAGCGGTACCGGGCCGAACGCAAATGGACCATTCTCTTGGACTGGAGTGCGTGCTGGACTTGGTCGCATAACCGGTATTCCACTTTCGGGTCTCTGACTGTGGAAAGGAGCACTCAAAGTCGGACTACCAGGACCCGAACCACCATAAAACCCTTGGGAGTCTCGGTAGAATGACGATCCACTTAATGTATTGTCAACAATCCCTTCCCCGTCCCCGTCTCCGAAACCATCCCCTCCGGTTTGCAATACCGACGTCAGTTTCCTTCCAGACACTCGATAGAAACCTCTTTCTCCTTCAGGCTCGGTAGATACGGTTTGGTTAGATGCTCGTTTGAATCCAGTGAGACTGACAAGACTAGCTGGCACAGAAAAGATACTCGATCGAGGTCCAGCCATTCCCCCAGCTGGCTGTGTCGACGGTGGTCCTTCAATGCCACGGCTCAAATTACCACCAGATCTAGCATCCCCACTACCCAACAACAACATGTTCTGATGTCGCTTTTTCCATCGTAGAAAGGCCATGAGAAAAAATATTAAAATAGCTGCACCAGCAACACCTCCCACAACTCCGCCTACCACAGATCCTGTGGATACCGTCGAGGACGAGCCTGAGCTGGTTTCATTTCCCGAGGCAGCCGTGCTGGATGATGTGCTCGCCGTCGTAGCACCAGTTCCTGCGCCAAATCCCCCACCACCACCCACCGTTGGTGTTGCATTAGATTCCGAGGTGGAATAGGACTCGTAAACAGAAGAAGACGATGACGGGACATATGATGAAGAGACCTCGGAGGATGTCGAACTCGACGAGATTAGATATGTGAAAGACGATGAGACGGAGGTGGAAGAGGTTATTGTAGAATTCGCAAAAGTTCGAATCTGGCTGGTAGTACTTGAAATTACTAGAAAACAATTAGCTGGCTGATTGCATTTCCAATCGATCTGAAAACATACAAGTCGTAGAATTAGAAGAAACAGAGAGCAAAGCAAAAGAACTGGTGGGTATCGAAGAAGCAGATGACGACGTGGACGTGGAAGTAGACGTAGACGTTGTACTCGAATTAGAAGGTAGAGACTGGATGGTGGAGGAATCTGGTTGCAAAGGAGCGACTATGGTTGAAGGTGCTGCGGAAGCTGTGTTGGTGATGCCAGGGCTCGCTGGATCTGTTGTTGTTGTTGTTGCTGCAGAGGAAGCACCTGTTGTTGGAACAGCAATACCTCCAGTCGAATCCGCCAGGACCGTCTGAATAGCGATTGTGCTGCCATTGGAGTCGACATCGACTTGTTGGATGTAGGATACCGTCTGCACCACCTCGGTCACGACCTGCTGGACATCGATCTGGGTTTCGGTTTGTCGCTTCAACTTGTGAAAGCCTTTATGTTGTTGTTGCTGTTGTTGTTTTTTATATTGTTTATGTTGTTGATGCTGACGCTGATGCTCGCGATGAGCTTTCTCTGAGCGGGTCAGAAAGAGTGATGACCCAGCTACTACTACCACCCCGTCGACCTCCATTGCGACACTTCAACTGAGCTGAGCTGTTGCGGCAGCAGTCAGCAGTGAAGTGAGTTGATCAGGATTGATTCCGCGGATTGACGCGATATTTCAAGATGGCATGGTGGTCAACTATCGAAAGCCATTGTAGGAAAGAAACAATCGGAGGAGGAGGAGGAGGAGAGAAGAGGCGTTTCGAGGTGGGTGTGGGTGCGGGTATAGATAGGTGTGGTAAAGGTGTGGTATGGGTGAAGGTTGGAGGGTGAGATTGATGGGGAATGGAATGAGTGGTCAACTGGTCAGGTCAGGTCTGGTCTGGTCTGGTCCGGGTTTGGTTTGGTTTGGTTTGGTCGTCCGGGTGGTAGGTAAGTGGGTGAGTGGTGAGTGGTGTGTTTGGACAGGAAGTGGGTTGCAATGGGCTACAATGGATGCAAATGGGATGCAAATGGGATGCACTGGGCAATGAATGGGTAATGGATGATGGATGATGGATGGGTTGATGAATGGGTGGTGATGGTGCTTGCGTCGTGATATTTCATAACTAATTTCGCTTCCTAGCCATTGACCAATGAAAGACTTGAGATCGAGCTAGGATGTAAATGAGCAAAGCACAAAATAGCATGCTTGGCCCCACATAGGTCCCACCGAGATCCACATTAATCCAGCAGGACCCACATCCAATCCACATTGGTCTCCATCAAAAGGGCACTAATCCCAATATCGTCTAGTCTCTTTTGGTCGTTTTGGTCCGTTTCCTGTCACTGAGACTTCTGAGAAGGTGAGAGGTGAGAAGGTCCGCGCACGGGTATAGCTAAGATATGCTAAGAGATTCCCAGAGATGGCGAAGGGGAGGTATGCAGAGACATCAACCACAAGATGCTCTCGAACACATCCTGCCCCCTCCCCATTCCCATCCATATCCATGGGTCATGGGTCAAATCTGCATCGAACTGGCTGGTCAAGACGTTCAGACCGTTAATTTCCTTTAATTTGTTTTGATTTCTTCATCTTTCACCATTTCATCATCGATAGGGACAGAGGGATCAGAGGAGGTACAGAGGTACTCTAGTAGACGGGAGGAGACGAGGCTCAAGTGTTGCCACGAGCCACTCATTCCATTCATTCCATCCCTTTCACTCAGGAGACGGAGACACATAGACACAAAGTCACAAAGACACATTGACATATAGACACATACGTGTTTTCTAGTGTTACCTTACCTACATCCCATCTCATCTCATCTCATCTCATCTCATCTCATCCTATCTCATCCCATCTCAACCTTGTATCTTTTATCTTTAATTATAATAAGTACCATACTATACCATACCATACCATATCTTTTCTATCCCGTTGCAAATGGGACCGATTGAGCACCGACTTCATCCAGTCATTACAGTACTGTACCTTAGTCATTGCGGAAGAAGTAGACTAGATTATTTGTGGCTCATACAGTATTAAGTACCGGTACTTAGCTCAGAAGCTCAAAGCTCAAAGCTCCAAACTCATGGCTGGAACACTGGCTCGACTGGCTCCCGCTCCTCCCTTTCCTTGGTCCTGTCCCTCCTCGTGGTCCTGAAGCTCGTGCACTTTGCCATTGCCTTGGAACAAAAAAATAAAAAAACAATGGAAGATCAAAACAACTTAATCTTACTCGCACTGTATACATGGTATCTTTAATACTTGGTGGGTTTTGCTGTATGAGCGATCGTATCGCTGACGGTATATAGTTTGTAGATATAAACATGTATAAAGTGCATCTTCGAGCAACACACTCTTTTTGAGTTTAATCCCCGATCAAATACCCGCACGCAATGAGTACAGTCTGATCGTCGAATGTTTCAGATATCTCCAGTGCTCGGGCACAGTCTTAAGAATTACCTGCATTAGCTTTGACCATTGCCGGACCGTCCAAACTTTGGATACTCGAGATCAGACTGAACTTCAAATCTCTCAAAAATAAGAACAATCCTGAAAGTAATAAAGGAGCAAGTTAAATGTCCGTTTAGCTGTCGATTGTTTCAACTTAGTGAGTACGTACGAGGTACCGTGTGAGCGTGAGAACAGTCTCGCAAGGATTCGCCACTTATCAGCTCCAGTGCCAATAATGCATGTCTGAGAAATCCCTTTTCGAACCATGGAGGGACTCTTTAGTCTCCATTCGATGGCGATTCGGGTCAACAAAAGCAATGTTCACTACAGAACTGTACAAATGGCAGTTGAGACAGATGACAGATGATAGAAAAACAAACGGTTCAGTCAAGCCAGACGCAAGCCAGAACCTGCAGCCATGTACAATGACGACCAGTCGTGGTTCCTGTCCAGTTCAGCCCCCAGTCCAGCCCGGTTCTACTCAGCTTTCCAGGCCAAATGCGGGGCAAGCTTCTCGAATAACTCGCAACCCCTCCAACGCTCTATACGAGCAATATCACCAACATACTGCATCCTGCATACATACTGCATCCCATTTGATCTGCGAACTCCTTAATCTATAATAGTAGGCTCAACAGATCATGCTGCGATAAATCAATTCGCAGAATTCCGTCTCCTTGTGCCAGAGCCAGCGCCATGGCGACACCAGCTCAACTTGCAGAAAAGCTGCGACAAGACAGGTTGGGCGTTGAATCCAAACCAGACCCAATAGTGGAACGAAGTCGATCAAGCTCAATCCCCAGCTCCTTATTCGCAACTACGGCACAGCTCGCAGAGAAGAATGCACTCTTTGCTACACCTGCGCAGTTGGCAGAGAAGGCTTCATTTGCAACACCTGCCCAGCTGGCTGAAAAGTCGCAACAACATCGCCCTCCGCCCCTCCCCCCTCGAGGCAGCTCTGTGACAGTTCCTCCACCAGCCTACTCACGAGACGATGAGAGAAGAAGCGAGCTAATCTCGCAGCAATGGAACTCGAATGACCCTCGTTCCTCGTCGACACACTCCCTCGTCCCATCAGAGTCACCGAGGGATGGGCGTCGAAAGCTGCTGCTCGTGTTTATACATGGCTTTATGGGAAATGAACTGAGCTTTCAGAGTTTCCCGGCTCATGCTCACAATCTCCTGACGATTGCGCTCGCGGAAACTCATGTGGTCCATACAAAACTTTATCCCAGGTATAAATCGAGAAATTCGATACAATCTGCCAGAGATGATTTTAGTAATTGGTAAGTATTTGCTCTATTATTAGGTTGTGCACAGCTCGCTAACTTTAACGCTAGGCTGGAACCACATGAGAATCCCGAGACGGATATCGTTCTTCTCGGTCACAGCATGGGTGGCATACTAGCAGCTGAAGTAGTACTACAACAGTCTTCACCACCCACCAATAGCAAGCCTCTGCGACATAGAATACTTGGTATGATAGGTTTTGACACTCCATTCTTAGGCATGCATCCAGGAGTGGTGGTCAGTGGAATCGGTAGTCTTTTTCGTCCAGCTCCTGAGCCACCTGGTGTTGCGAATAGCCAATCTGGCAGTGGTATGACCACGCCCATGGGCAGCCATGCATCTGCTTCCTCACCTGGATATGCTGCGTCTTCGGTCAGCTCAGTAGAATCTTCACAGCCAAGCTTGGTTCAGAGTATCACGTCGCCATTAGCAAGTCCTCCAATAAATGATCCAAATTTCGATGCTCCTTTCACGAATGACGTTCATATCCAGGAACGCAAAGGCTGGAACAGTCTTCTCCATTTTGTGAACAAGCATTCAGATGGGCTTGTGGATGCGACAAAGTCGTATTTCATGTCACACATTGAATTCGGAAGTTGTCTAGCGGATTACCCAGGTATGAAAATCCGATATGAGAAAGTTCGTGCCCTAGAAGATGCGAAGGATTCCATTCCTGGAACTGGAACTGCAACGCAGGTTCAGACCCGTAAAGTTAGATTCTTAAACTATTACACCGCTAGCACTGGTCGACCTAAGGTTCCAAAGACACCTAAATTCCTACCTGAGGAGACAGCTCCCGAATTTGTGAATGAAGAGCGCCAAAAGGAAAGATTACATGTTAACGGCGATCGCACACCAACACCTAGCATCACGGTTCATGAACATAGTGGTGGAGCAGTTACTCCGCGCCAGCTCGATGAAGCTCCAACGATGTCACAAATTGAGGCAGAAATGCAAAATCTAGGAAACAACTCTGGAATTTACGACGCAGATGACGAGCCACCGGAGATGCGTCACATCGACTCAATGCCGATTAATGAAGATGAAGAAGAACCTCAAGTATTACATCATACGCAATCCATCGTTTCTGAAATATCATCCCATGATCTACATTCAACCAAGTCCGAGCCAATCCTTCCACCTCTACCTGAAATCCCGATCGAGCCTGAGCCTGTTAATCTAGATGCTTATACAGACAAAGATGAGCGAAAACTCGTAGAACGAGAGCACAAGAGAGTGATGAAAGTCTATCAACAAGCTGTCAAAGATCGGGAGAGCGCTATAAAAGATCGAAAAAAGATTTTTGAGAAGCGAGAAAAGAAAGCAAGGCAGGAAGCAGAGAAGAAAGCTAGGGCGGAAGAAAAGCAGAAAGCGAAGGAAGAGAAAGAAGCTGCTAAACGTAGACAACAGGAAGAGAAAGCAATAGAAAAGGGTCAAGGAAATTTCATGCCAAGACCTGAGGAAGAGAGGTCAAGGCATGGCTCGTCAGCACATTCGCTTAAAGACGAGAAGCCGAAGAGAGACAAGAAATTCTGCATGTTACCTCCCACGAATCGTGGCAAAGTCGACAAATGCTGGGTAAGGATCTACATGGAAGGTGTCGATGAGGTTGGGGCTCATTGTGGCCTCTTCTTTGCCGGTCCTCAATACGAGAGTTTGGTAGGGGATCTAGGAGCCCGGATCGAGCAGTGGGTTATGGATGCTGCTGCGACGAGAGCTGCGTTGGCGAATAGGAGGTTCTAGGTCTATTGGATACCACGGTGGCAATATTGGATTTTAGCGAGTCATTAATTTTGCAATATTTGAGCGATCTTTGCACGTTTTTAATAATATCTGACATAGTGTCACTAC
The DNA here is from genome assembly GCA_007644065.1 of Margaritispora aquatica. Lineage (NCBI taxonomy): Eukaryota > Fungi > Ascomycota > Leotiomycetes > Helotiales > Discinellaceae > Margaritispora > Margaritispora aquatica. Next base: position 1,334,269 of record VJWN01000008.1, read on the forward strand.
TGGTACGCACTGGTTTGGTGCCAAGGCCATGTTGAATCTAGAGGATTTGTTCATCCAATCACTTTGAAATCCCATCTGCATCTCTTTCCCATCAAATCCACACCATCATTTGGTGCATTTGGTGGGGCTGACTAACTCTGTCCAGTACTTACTGTAACTCTACCCCACAATCTGGTTCGAGCTTCCAGTTTGTCCTTCCCTTGTCCGATCTTTAGCCACTTCTTCGCTTCCGTTAACCTTAAATAAGTTGTCTCTCGTCTACTTACTGCCACTCCACTTACATCTCATCTCAAATTTGTTCAACTCCACCACATTTTTCACCAAATGTGTGATATAATTCTCACACATCTTATTTTGCTCTAACTCTCCCACCACCCATATTCCACACCATGACATCTCGAACCTCCATAAACACAAAAACCTACGCCCTCCCGACCTCACTCCCCCACTCCCATGATCCGCAACAACAACAACAACAGCAGCAACACCTTCCACCTTCCACCCGCAAGTCATGGCATCACCGTCTCAACTTCCTCGGCGGCAGTAGCAGCAGCAGCAGCAACAAGGACACGACCCAAAGCCAAAGCCAAAGTCAAAGTTATGCAGGTGGTCTGCACAGGACGAACAGCCATGCCAGCAGCAGCGCAAGGAGCAAGCACGTGCCGCGATGGTGGAAAGTTCGGCTGTTCAGGGGCATGGTGAATGATGTTCGTAGGCGCGCGCCGTTTTACGCGAGCGATTGGGTGGATGCGTGGGATTATCGGGTCGTTCCCGCGTCGGTGTATATGTATTTCGCTAAGTGAGTGGCGCGTTCGAGAACCAGATGTGGTCGTGTGAATGGAATGGGCTTGGTGTTTAGATGGAGGGAGACGGAGGCTGATTTGAGTCGAACTTAGTATTTTACCTGCGCTGGCTTTCTCGTTGGATATGTGAGTTTCTCGTCTCTTTTCTGGCGGAGATGAGATGAGTGCCAGGGACTGAGGACTGACGGGCGAAATCAGGTTTACCAAGACGAATATGAGTTTTGGTGTTAATGAAGTGCTGCTTTCCTCGGTCTTGGGTTCGGTGGTCTTTGCTGTGTTTGCAGCTCAGCCGCTGGTTATTGTTGGTGTAACGGGGCCGATTACTGTTTTCAATTAGTGAGTATCTTGCTGTCATTGTTTGGTGAATGATCCTGATTGGGCACAGTACTGTCTACGATATCATGGTGCCTACGGGTACAAACTACTTTGCCTTTATGGCACTAATCGGCTTGTATAAAAACCACTCCATTTATGGAGATTTTCTAACAGCACCTCAGATGGTCTCTCGTCATGCATTGGATTCTTGCTATTACCAATTCATGCAATGCTCTAAAATACGTTACTCGTTTCTCATGCGACATCTTCGGGTTCTACGTGGCATTCATATATCTCCAAAAGGGCATCCAAGTCCTCACTCGCCAAGGCTCTGGCGACGGGTTCTACCTCTCAATCATGGTTGCTCTCCTGGTCCTCGCTGTAGGATACTTATGCGGTATCATTGGCAGTAGTTCCTTGTTCCAGCACTACATCCGAGTGTTTGTCAAAGACTACGGAACTCCACTCACAGTCATTTTCTTCACAGGTTTCGTGCACATTGGTAAGATGAGGAACGTGGAATTGGACACGCTGCCAACAAGTAGAGCTTTCTTTCCAACAGTTGATAGAAGCTGGTTTGTGCATTTTTGGGATGTCAGTATAGGGGATGTGTTCCTCGCTATTCCATTTGCAATTTTGCTCACAATTCTGTTCTACTTTGATCACAATGGTATGTATCTTATTCCCAAACCAAGTATAAAGACACTAACAAGCCCAGTCTCATCACTCATAGCTCAAGGCACCGAATTTCCCCTCCGCAAGCCCGCTGGTTTCCACTGGGACATCTTCCTACTAGGTCTAACAACCGGGATCGCCGGTCTCCTAGGCATTCCCTACCCCAACGGCCTCATCCCTCAAGCACCCTTCCACACGGCCTCCCTCTGCGTGACACACATCGTTGCCGATCCCAACGAAGCAGGAACCTCCAAAGGCCATATCACTACGCAAACCTCCCACGTCGTCGAGCAGCGTGTATCAAATCTTGCACAGGGCCTCCTGACGCTCGGCACCATGACCGGCCCGTTGTTGCTCGTCATTCACCTCATCCCACAAGGCGTGCTCGCGGGCCTCTTCTTCGTCATGGGCGTGCAAGCCCTTGAAGGGAACGGCATAACACTCAAACTCCTCTTTCTTCTCCGCGACAAATCCCTCACGCCCGCCTCCGAGCCACTGAAGCGCATCCAGCGCCGCGGCGCAGTGTGGGCGTTTGTGGCTATCCAGCTGCTGGGGTTCGGGGCCACGTTCGCCATCACGCAGACGATAGCGGCAGTGGGGTTCCCGGTCGTTATTTTGGCGTTGGTTCCGCTGAGGACTTGGGTACTACCCCGCTGGTTTCGGGAGGAGGAGTTGAGGGTTCTGGATGAGCCGACGGCGAGCCGCTTTACAATGGTTAGTGTGGGTGGGAATTATGGGGAGAGTGAAGGGGAGGAGGAGGAGGGGAGTGGTGAGGATTTGAATGCTGCTATTGTTGGTGGTAATGCTAGAGGTGGGGATGGTAGTGGCAGTGGTAGTGGTGGGGTTGGAGGGATTGGCGGAAGTGCGAGTGCGAGTGACGGTGTCCTCGTCGACGCAGAAGGAGATAGTGATGAAGCGCGAGCGGAGATGGGACAGATGGGGCGTGCGAGGGGTGTTAATGGAAGTAGAAGCTTGGGTGTTGGTGCCGAGAAAGGTGTCACGAGGAGGGAGAGCTGGAGGAGTGGCAGTCGTGAGAGAAGTGGGAGGTGGCGTGCTGGGTCTGGGTCTGGTTCTGGTGGTGTGGGAGGGGTTGTGAGTACGGGAGGAGGGATAGAGAGCTTTGAGTTGAGTACGGGACCGGGTGTGGATGTGGGTGGGAGTGGGAGTGTCAGTAAGAGGATGAGGAGTGGTAGTCGGCAGACGGAGTAAGTGATGACCGGTTGGTTGTAAAATGGTACGGAGGTCAATAGATGGCTTGATGAATGGGCAAGTAGAGGTAAGATAGAATGTGATGGAGAGATGGAAGGAGAGTGAATAGAAAGATCGATAGGAGGGAAGATATGGAGATAGAAAGAGGGCTTAGAACGAACAGAGAAGAGGGGGAAAAGGGGGGAAAGGGGAATAGCCTTGCCAAGGTATAGGCTATAAAGTATTACGATTATAGATAAAGCCAAACGAGACGGTGAAGGCGAAGGCGAGGAAGTTTGATATCTAACGTTTAAGAATTGAGAATCGAGAGAAAGGTTGTGTTTATATAGAAATCTAATTTGATGGATGGGCAGTAGTTGAAAGAAAAAAAATGAAAAAATTAGCGAACTTAGGTCCATACGTACGTACTCGTAGAATAATGTTATTGTGTGAGTTTCGAAAACCTAACTAGTTAGTTTGTTAGTATGTAAGTAAGGAAGGTATTTTATGGATTATATCAAGGTGTTATGAAATGTATGTAAGGAAGTAAGTGAGTTAGGTTAGGTCAGGGTTGGAAATATCGTTATTGAAAAGGGGTTTGATTGGTCTTCTCTAATTGATTTTCTCATCGATTGATCTTCCTGTTAAAAGATTATACTCTTTAGAGGTGTTTTTGAAGGGATATCAAAGGACTGGATTATCAAGTAGAAAGTAGCAAGTAATGGCTCTGAACGCGAAACAAGTGGCTACCAATCCGCTCCAGTTGTGTACGGCCGGTGACTGTAGGTAGGTAAAATACCAGCTATTTGCGGTTTTTTTATGGGGTGTTTTGGGGGGGGAAAAATATCCATTTTTTGGGGCCTCGCTGGCTACTATGCACCATGCCCGATAAATATTATATAAAACAGAATCGCTCAGGTGAGCTGAGGTAATTACCACTCCTATACGGACGCCTTACCTGGTAAGCAGGTAGCGTCTTTCGAAAGCTTGTCGTTGTTTTGTAGTCGTGCATGGATGCTACTTTGAATCTACTGTTATGTTGTGTTATATTATGCTATGTTGGCTTTGTGGCTATAGCTGTGGTTTGAATTATTTGACGAGATTTTGGAGATGGGCTATTCGGGCTTAAATGTAACTAGAAAGAGAGTCCTTAAACTGAGAAAGCGTATCTCATGTAAAGATGAATCGTGATCGTGGTTGTGGTTATGGTTAGAGCTTTGCATGTGCTATTTTGTGCCTTTCTCGCTTAGCGCTAGTTAGATAGATACCTATTTACAGCGAGGTCTCGTTGGCTATGCAGTCACTTGGTCAGCAAAGATAGATGAAGAGTTGGTGGATTGCTAGAGAATAGAGAGCCAAAAGTGCGTAAAACTTCGTTTACTATCTTATGAATGGCTTGGCTATTAGGCTGCGGTACGGTTTATAGAACTGTCGATGAAGTTTACACCTACCTCTTCCCTAATCGCAAAATTTCCATCCACCAACCTAGGTACCTAATAACCTACTCACTACCCTCTCATCTACTCGAAATTAAACCCCTTCCAATCTCTTAAGCCTACTCTACCCTGAACCTGGCCCTGGCCCCCAACACCAGCTCCATTCCGCCCCAATACCGTATCAACGGCCCTCAGCGGCCAAAAATCCAGCTTTTCGTACACCACTCTAACCTCCCTTCCCGGCCCCCTCGCCATGCCCATGTTCCTCAAAGCCTCCATCCTGTTTCTCATCACCAGCGCCGCAAACGCCGTTTGAGGCCCGAAATGATCCTCTCCGAACACGAGCCTGATCTCGGTCAAGTTCTTGAGATAGGAAGGGCTAGATGGCGGAAGCTCGAGGAGGCGGTCGAGGAGGCCGAAGATTGAGAGTCCGCACTTTAGGAGCGTAAGGGAAGTTAGGGATGGTGGGAGCGAGGAGGCGAAGGTATGGATTTGCGCCGTCGTGAAGGTTTCGTGTAGTGAGGTTGTGAATGAGAATAAGGGTGTGGGATATGAGCGCTGGATGTTGCGTGGATGGGGGGAGGAGGGGCGGTAGGTGGATTCAAAATGGATGTCAAAATCTGGATCTATGGTATTGTTGGGAGGGGGAAAAACGGGGAATCGGTGTAATTGATGATAAGGTGCCTTAGCGACGTATGTGTCGGGCCCAGCTAGGATTTGTACGTCTGCTGTCAGGGATCTGTCTGTGTCTCAGTATCATGAGGTTTGAAAATGCAACACTGGGATAATATGGTAAAAAGATTATCACCCACGTACCTCAGCTTCACAAAATCGGTCCAAGACCCCGCAACAGCGCCCGGTTGCCCACCCTCTTTCCAATAACCGCTGCTTCCCCCTCCCATAGTCACCTTAGAAACCCTCCAATCCTCACGCCCAGCAGACACATGATCACTAACCACAACCTCTTCAAGCGTGTGTCTCGATGACAACAAGCCCTCTCGAAAGGGCACGCTGCAGAACAAAGGCATATCCCCCAACGCCAGATTCGCATGCTGGAGCTCTACTCGCCTGAGGTGCGTGAACATCGATAGGAAGGCCTTGATGCTGCGTGAATGCATCAGAGACTCATTGAGCGTCAGATTCGTGATTGAGTTCTGCGTCTGTGTCAGGTTATCGCGGTGTCCAGTCGCCGTTCCCATGGTCACAATATCCGTATGTAATTTCAGTGCCCAAAACGCATTCACAGATCGCAGCCTCAGAAACGGAAGGGAGATATCATCCACGATCCCATTGGCTTCCCCGACCCTGCCCTCGCTGAAGACAAAGCTTGGTTGCGGTGCATCCAACCCTCGCAGCGCCACGTAGCGGAGTCTCGCCATGGCGACCCCGTTGCTGAGCCCTCGCTCCGCTTGCTGCATCGCCGCATCCGCTAGGAGGCGCGTGATGTGCGGATATCGTCGTGTACCCTCGAAGTAGAACTTGATGTCCACAGCACGCAGCGTGAAGCGCCAAAGATACAGCAGGAACGCGACTTGGGCATCCCACGGCTTCCAGGACAGGTAGCCTGCCGCGTAGGCGAACATGTCTGCGAACCAGGCGTCGCTGTCGGCCCCGTCGGGTAGCATTTTTCGTATCCACACTTTTTCCGGAGCTTGGAGGTTGTCGTCTGAGCCTCCGTCACTGAGAATCCAGAGAGGAGGCTTGGTCACAGGCCCGAAGGTAGAGAAGTGCGTTGCATATTGGAGGAGGGAGGGGCGGGAGGCGACGGTGCGGATATATCACGAGAAAGGACGTTTGGGAAGGGATAGGCTCACACGACTATAAAGGATGGGTTCGAGTATGTTGGGGAGGAGTGAGGAAGTGAGAGAGAGGGCTTTGAGCGAGGGGAGGTGGTTGAGTTTGTGGATTATGGCTATGAGGAGCTCAGGGGGCAGATCTTCGAGTTGCATGTTCTTGATGATATGTGTATTCCGAGCCAGTTCTCTGTGTTGAGATGCGAAGAGCTCTCTTTATAGTTTGGATTGGAGTGGTTGAAGTGAAAGAAAGGCATTATGCAAGCCAACGGATAAGGCTGAAAAAGCAAAGACAACAGTAAAATTCACGTGCGAAACATTGGTTTGTATGTAGCAAAAGAGCAACTTGCTCATTAATTTTGTGGATGTAATCCTATCGGGCTGTATTTTGTCTTGAATATGGTTGTAAAGCCTTGCTGCTTGCTAACTGGAAAGTTCAAACTGAGGATCAACTGAGGATCAACTGAGAAGATAAGAGAAAAGTAGTTCAAAAGAAGAGATATGAAGAGGAGGGAAAAAAACATCGCAAAGAAGAATGAGTGAAGGATAGAATGTAAAGAGCAGAATAAAAAGCCCACAGTGCCGCTTCTATGCAGGGAGCACACGAGCACATTTAAGCTTAAATCAAAGCAAGTTAAAAACCCAGGGAAGCCGCACATCCAAAACACTATATCCGTGAAGTGGTCAAAAGAACATATAAGTATGGACCGCTCCTTTGACTCCGTAAGACAAGATCTACTTGAGCATGCCCAGATTCCGGCTAACGAATGCCCGTGTGTTGTAACATACACCAGAGCAGCCTCCCTACAAGCAAAAAGTGTAGCTTCATGTGCTCCGCCTGCCCTGACGCCCCACTAAAATTGATGATATGCTTCCCCGTATCTAGCCAGAGATGTAAGGGAGTTTCTCCTCTGGTGAAAAAGCAAGACAGCGTCATCCCATCATCTCGTCCGTATCTGCTGTAATATTAGGCCAATCGTGGTGGTAGGTACTGTTACAAGCTGTTGCTTTCTCAGCGCTTCGTCGAGAAAGTTTATGATTCCTGCTGCACGGTTTGCTGGTAGATATTAGCTCCTAACTTCAAGCTTTGGTAGAATCCAAAACTTACAACAAGCCAGTCCATTCCCTCGTCGACACCAGTTCCGTCCACGGCGCTACAAGCCACGATACTCCAATTCCGATCCCTCAGCTCTCCCAGCTTCAACGCCTCACTGATCTCTCCAGCGCCCTTTGCTCCAGGCTGATCCTGTTTGTTTGCAAACACCAAGAGAGCAGCGTCTTTTAGCTCATCTTCATTCAGCATTGCTGCTAATTCTTCTGAAGCTGTCCCTAAACGGTCGATATCTGTTGAATCGATCACAAAGATCACCGCTGCTGTATTGGCATAATAACATCTCCAATATGGTCGAATCGAGGTTTGTCCACCGAGATCCTGCTTGTCTTAAAACCATGGGTGGTCATCGGGACGAGACTGCTTACCCAGACATTGAAATTCAAATTCTTGTAAGTGACTGACTCGACATTGAAGCCTATCGTTGGTATGGTGGTTACGACCTCTCCAATCTGTGCATCATCTATCAGCAAAGCCCCGTCAAAACAGAATCAGATTGCAGACCTTCAACCTGTAAAGAAGTGTAGTCTTTCCAGCGTTATCCTATTATTGAGATATGTCAGCATCATGACAAGTATAAGGACACCACGTTCGTAGTTTCATACCAGTCCCAGAATCAATATCCGGATCTCCTTCTTCGCCCACAACATCGACGACAACCAAGAAACACTATTACCCATCTTGCAGTTCTGTTCTCAACGTCAAGCTTCAAATTGACCGCCCAGTTGCCGCGATATGTTGCGCCCTGATGAGAGTAATACTATGCCGCAGAAATCGAGTGTATGAAAACCGATTCACAGTGTTATGTCTACGTGATTGGCGGTGGTGTTGAGCGTCTAAATGTGTGTTTAATTATATTTGAATAACTGTTCACCTTTGTCTCTCCTCCTTGGAAATGCCACTCTGCACCGGCAACAGCCTCATTCGGAAGTCTTGGCCTTCAAGGGTCGTGAAAAGCGGGTCCTGACATGTGACTTGAACTGTGGCGTCGCCGAACTAAGCGAAGCAGCCCACACAGTTCTGATTTTCAACCTCAACCACGAACGATTCAAAGTCAAGACTCCTCGACACCACGACAATCTGTCAAAATGCCGGTATGTGACCCTCTCACGATATTGTTTGTAATTGTCTGGATGGGCAACCTTGGGAAGGAGTTTTTGGATATGCGCAGATGTGCAGACGAATGCAGTGGTGGTCGAAAATGCAAATGAACGGATGCTGATCATGAATTTCGATACAGAGCCACAAGACCTTCCGCACCAAGGTGAAGCTCGCAAGAGCACAGAAGCAAAACAGACCTATCCCACAATGGATCCGTCTACGGACTGGTAACACCATCCGGTATGATTCTACTCTCCCACCACCCCTCCATCAACGCCAAGATTGCAGCAATCCCTCCCAGACGAAAAACTAACATGCGTGCAGATACAACGCAAAGAGAAGACATTGGCGTAAGACCCGTATCGGTATCTGAACAACTCGCTACTTCACGATCCGAACCTCACAACCTCTCCTCCATCGCCTCTTCTCAGCACCCAAATCCTCCGAATTCACACACACTTCTTCTACGATTGCGAACGCAACTTGTCTCTGGCTGGGATGGAAACGAATATGTCTTGATGGAATGGGCGCGTGGGGAGGATTGAGGGTGCGTGGTTTGTCGGTACTGCGATGTTATTTGCATGGAAATGGATTTGGGGGCGTACTCTACTTTGCACAGGGCTTGATTGACAAGCTTTGCCATCGGCGGCATGTAGCACAATGAAAATCACGTCCAGCACCTACCAAGGATTTTGCCTCGACTTGTGCTTGCGATTTTTCGTTCTGGGCTTAATTGCTTTCAATGTGGTGGATTTTCTGATGGTTCTTGGACTGGAAGTTTGGGCACGGGACAAACTCAGGCATTGTAGTGATGTGTCTGAGAGGAGGCTTGTCTTGCTGGCATTTTGCTACAATTGTAGGTTTGCTTTTCGAGGCGATTTTCACTTTTGTCACAACACCATATGACGTTGAGGGCAGCAAGGCATCCCGCAAGCTATTGAGTGAGGCCGCCTAAGTATTCCCAAACTCCTCGCAAAGCCAGCTCCACATACCTCGTATTATTTGATCAATTAACGAAAATCCAGATACCCCGCTCTTTCAACGTAATGCAAGCAAGTACGCCTCACGCTCCTGATATCATCACCGAGAAAGGACAAGATTTATGCGACCTTGCTTGACCTCTATCCAAAAGTCAACATTCAATCTCCCAATGGAAGCACAGTCAGTGCCTAGAGGCCTCCAAATTCCAATCAAGCAATCTACCTAGCCTTTTCAGATCCTATCTCGTCATACCCTCGAATTCCCATCCATGCAATCATAGCATCTCTCACGCCATCACTGGATTCACTTCTCAGCCTGCAATCTCTCCAAACGCGAGATGGAAGTAGGGGAGGAAGCAAAGGCACAGAGTATAGAGTACACGCCAGAACCATGATATCATGCCCATGCCCACTCTAGCATAGCCATGGAATGTTCACGGGGACTTCCTTCCTAGGTCTTGTTTGCTATCTGGTACTCCTCCGACTCTATCACCAAAGCTTAGGATTGAACACAACCTACCCGAGCATCACAATCCGTCTTCAGATCATACATCATAGCACAGCACCCACAATGCAAGATCAATGCACCTCTAACTGCAACTGTAGCTCTCCATCAGATTCCGACCAGCAGCAATAGCAACACAGTCAAGCTTAAAGCTACATTGCCTACTCAGCTAGCCGCCCACCTACCTCTGTAGAAAAAAATTACTCTCACCTGGATACTTACCTACACATAACAATCAAGTTACGATGTCCCCTCCATATTCAAAATATTCCAAACCTCTACCTCTACCCACCCATTCACACATACACACACATATCACCACCCACAACACATTGCCACACTCACCTTGACAAGTCCCGATCCAAGCACACCACAAGACAAAACATACGTACATACCGTAGAAAATATAACAAAAGGCAAGCTAAGCCCCCTCGATTTCCTTGAAGAAACACTTCATTGCCCTATCTACCTACCTTTACCTTATTCTTCAAAAATAAATAACGTGACTGAATTGCTTACTTAGGAAACCTTAGGCCTTTCCATAACTTTTATGCTATAGCTCTATCAATGACAATTCAGTGGGCCTCTTAGCCCCACATATTCCCAAACCGAGAATTCCGTCATGACGGGAACGGGAGCAGACTAGGTAGCTACCTACCCTACACCATAAGCCCGATTGGTACTTAATTATATCAGAAACTGTCGTGGCATCTTGGAATGATGCCGTTGAAAACTAAAGCGCAAAAAGAAGTGGAAATGGAAAGTGAGCATGTGTCTGGTTGTCTCTGAAAGAATTGAAGAATTTTGGCCTTGCGAATATTACTGGACCTTGGGCTGGGGTGGGAACATAGAGAGTGAAGCCAAATATTAAGCCTTGCAACATCAAAAAGAAGAAGAAAAGGCAAACAATTGCCCAGGATCTTTAGAATGCAAACGTTTTTTATTTGGGCCCTTCCTATCTACTCCATGAAAGAAGACGCCAATGGTCCTTGCAAGAAGTACCTCCCGAATTCCCCTCATTTCGTGAGTGATACCTGAACGCCATGCCATATGAGGCGCATAAGCCTACGAAAACCAGAAAGAAAAATTGTATGTGCAGTCCGACAAGCAGAGAGGACCAGGCGATACCTCCGAGAAGGCATCTGTTGCTCACAAGCACCATGGGAGTATGTGACCTATCGCAGAAGCAAATCCACAGACACAAAAAGCAGAATGCTTTGCACATAGCCACCAACCTGATCATGTCAACGCCTCAATGCAATTCTAACCCAACACCAATGTATAGAGCTTTGCATTTAACGATCCTCGGCCCACTCGTTCTCACGGCGGATTTGCTCCTCCTCCTCTGGGGTGAAGTCGTTGGTGATGTTGAAGGTCTTGCGGATTTCCTCTGGAGACTTGCCCTTGATCATATTGGCAACGGTCTTGCAGCCAACATCCAAGAGCGGCTTGATATCGAGGTAGTTGGAGGCCTGTCGGGGGAAATGAGTCAGTCTTTTGATCTGCAGATGCGATTGTCAAGTAAACCTACCAAGATGATCTCAAACAACATCTCCTGGTCGACCTGCATGAACTTCTGGTCCCACTCGTCAATGTCGGTCGTCTTCTTGCGGGAGTCGGAGTCGTCATCATTGGCTGGAGCTGGGTCGCCGCGGTGGTGTTCGCACCACTCGATAACCTTGCGGAGGACGGCCTCATTGACCTGTGGAATTGTGAGTATGACGAAACAGTGCGCGCAAGTCGAACGGTGTGCTTACGTTGGGAATGGGAACTGGGGAGTCGAAGGCCATATCTCCAAGATCCTCCATCATGTTCTTGATCAGGACCGACTTCTCAGCAACTTGACGATCTATTGCGAACAGTCAGCGGAAAGCTCAAATTTCTGCGGCGCAGACAACAAGATGGGCGGGGGAATCTTACCAACAGAGATGTTGGTTCCATCATTGGAGATGAGAGTGATGGTGCTTGGTTCAGCAGACATGTTGATGGTGTCGAATTGTTATTATTTGAAAGTTGTAGTAAAGTGCTGAGGTTAGAAGTGGTGGAGAGTTGGAGAGTCGAAACGTTTGGTGGGGAGGAGGAGGATTGAAGGTTGGAGGGGGAGGTCTTTTATGGAGAATGGATTTAGGTGTGATTCTACGCTAGCGTGACTGCCTTGCGCTAACGAACTGGGCTGTGAATGGAACCTCTAAGGTGAAGTTGCTACCTAGTAATGGAGCTGTTCACCTTTACCTGCCTAAGGAATGATATATTGGACAAGAGTTCATGATTCACACATAGCCTATTTGTAGGTCAAAGCGAGACAGATGCAGACATCTATGTCGTATATGATTGCGGATCCAGGCAGCTCGCCTGGTTGCAGCAATCTCTAAGGATATTTTGTTCTTTATAGCTACTCTTTGTCCATCACTGAGTGAAGTTTGGCCGCATCAAGCAATTTTTCTTTATCAATGCCATCGTATGGGTATCGAAGACCTTGTCGAGAACTGGATCTGTTTCCCGCTTTCAAAAGGTTGAGTTATGAGTTCTATTAACCTCAGGACCAGGACATGCAGATACGAACCTGCAGCCATAGAAACTCAAGGAAACGATGAATTATTTACACAGCTGCACAGCTGCTGAGCATTCACCTGGAGAGCTTTTGAAACGGAAATAAAATAAAGAAACTTGCGAATATAGTGACATGATAGTTTGCAAACCATTTGCTGACCTTTGCGGTAAGCAATTGCTCATAACTATGTGCCACTTTGTCTTTCACACAACACAACACAACACAACCAACCACCACCCTTGATATTTCCTCTCTTTTCACATTGTATCTTGCTCCGTGTCTGTGCATTCAAAGGAGAGGGAGGCCCCTTGCAGCAGCTGATTGGATGGAAAGAAAGGGGATCCAAGAAGAAAATACACCTGCAGTTCAGCCTTCTCCACAGCCTCTTTCTTTCTCGAGAAGGATGGAATTGATATGAATGCTTGGAAGAAAGCCTGACGAGTTGAGCAAAGTGCAAAGGGAAGAGAATTGACCAAGATATGTTCTACCTTTTTAAATCTATCTGGGAGAAATATAACTCTATGTACTGTATAGCTGTCTCTGTACTGTCTGACAGAGTTCCAATTATCTCAGAATATTTTACGAGTATGAAGAAACAAATACCATGCGCAAAACATACCTATGCAGCCCTACAGTAAAGGTATGTACTGTTGTCCTTCGTATCTCGTATTGCAGTTGTCTACCTCACCAACGGTACGTCCAGTACAGTACGGGCGGGCACCTTATCTTGGTTAAATGTTCCATTCTTGAGAAGCTCTAGACCTCTCCCAGATGTTTCAATGCTTCTTTCTTGAAGATCGGTAATCAGTGATCCAGTACAGTATGAAGAAGCTTCAACAATGTCTCAAAATCATCTAATGGTAAATTAATTGGTCATCGAAGTCTCCGAGATTCCTCAAATCTCCATCGCAAAGTCCGAATCCCCCTTCCCCCTGTGCCTGGCACCTGGCCAAAAACATCCCTGCGATAGGGAACGCGACATTTATGGACATTCCTCACGCATTTAACGGACCATCGGCCGTCTCAACATTTCTGTTCTGAAGCCAAACGCAAACCCGCAGAGGTCATTGTCTACAAATGCCCTCTGTTGTGCTCTCGACTTCGCGCTTGCGATCTTCTTCTTGCAGATGTACCCATCGCATGCAATAGATAATCCATAATGTGGAGGCGCGCATATCTGTTTCTTGTTCTGGTACGACTTTACTTTGCGCTGTCGCCGAGCTATCTACATCCTGATGAGAACTTCCAAGGACCAGAGGTTATTGCTGGTATGTTGGATATTCTATTTTTCAGCTTCTCGATCTCAGAGAAAAGCGCATCGCATACATTATTTGTTGCTGCCCAACAGCGGAGGTGCCACGTTGGAAGTCGCATTCTGGCAGAATATCATTTTGGTACACTTGCTAACTATTCCCACAGGCCAGATCTTCAGCTATCCTGTTAAATTAACCTGGGAATTTACATCAGAAAACCCAGTGCGAAGTGTATTTCCACTATGGCCGATCTATGGTCTGCCGATGCTTTTACTTCGATGGCTCTGGATTGGTAATGGAAACGATGGCGAGATACCTCCGATAGCCGTCTTTTGGACTTTGCGGGTCTTGATGTTTGTTTTGAGTTTCGTGCTGGAGGATTGGGCTATTCATGAGCTTGTCCAGTCTCCGAGGCATCGCAAGGTTGCGGTGCTGTTGGTTGCTTCTTCCTACGTGACTTGGACCTTTCAAACACACACATTTTCAAACTCGATAGAGACCTTGGCTGTGGCATGGAGTCTTGTTTTGATTCACAGGATAGTGGAATCTAAGGTAGGAGGATATTACCCAAACAAGGAATATTGCTGACTTTTTACAGCAACGATCACAGTCATTTGCGGCAGCTGTGCTTGCATTTGTGGTTGTTTTTGGCATTTTCAACCGTATTACATTTCCTGCCTTTTTGCTCATACCTGGACTTCGACTGATACCCCATTTTATTAAAAAGTAAGTACACTCATTTTGTTAAGATTCATAACCTAACCTCAAAAAGACCTTTAGCGCTCGTTGCAGCCATACTTTCAGCGCTCTTCACAACGTTCATAGCGATTTACTTAGATACTACGTTCTACACAGAACACACTGTTACATGGTCATACCTGTTCACGCATCCGACCATCACTCCACTCAACAATCTCACATACAACCTTTCCTCGAGTAATCTTGCTCTCCACGGACTCCATCCCTGGTACCAGCATCTTCTCATCAACATCCCAACTTTGATTGGGCCAGCAGCTCTCCTACTCTTTCTCCGACCACATCCATCACTGCGCTTATACTCAGCGTTATCGGGAGCCTTCGTCCTTTCCTTTTTTAAACACCAAGAGGCTCGCTTTCTTCTCCCAACAATACCTTTAATACTATCATCGGTACAGCTTCCGAAAAACCCAACCCTTACACGTCTATGGACTGGCTCCTGGATCCTTTTTAATGTGTTTTTTGGTATCCTAATGGGTACGTACCACCAGGGAGGCATTGTTCCCACACAGGTGTTCATGAGCAGACAAGCGGATGCTACTCAGGCAATCTGGTGGAAAACCTACAGTCCTCCCGTCTGGCTTCTGAACGGAAAGAATGAGGTTCTGACGACAAACGACCTGATGGGAATGAAGGGTGACCTGATGATTCAAGAGGTCACAAAGCTTGCCACGTGTCATGTGGGCACAAATAAGTCGTCAGCTGAAGAGGGAAAGGAGGGTACATATCTGATCGCGCCTATGTCGGCAACATTTCTGGACAACTTCACTAGTAATGTGGACTCAGGACTACATTTTGATCAGGCCTGGGTTTATCCGCGGCATCTCAACCTCGACGACCTAGATTTCGGTGACGATGGAGTGTGGCCCACATTGAAGCGGGTGATAGGCAGGAGGGGCCTTGGCGTGTGGAGAGTCACGAGGGACTGTGGAGCAAAAACGTAGATACAATATATGATGTTTGAAACATTTGAACGCCTGAAGAAATTCTAACTAGGCTTCTGATATTTGATATGTTTGAGACATTGATAGCCATGGTGCAGATAGGAAAGAATGAAGTAAAAAACCCAATTCCAAAAACCAGAGCAGCTGCACCCCAGATCTTGGCACCGAAGTTAAGGTTCAACCCATATTAAGCGCACATCACTGAACAGCGCCGGCATGGATTTAGCTCTTTCGTCCAACCCCTCATCAATATGACGCAAAGTCGGCGATATCAAATCTCATGAGAGGCGTTCTCAATTCCATTCATCCATCTCTCAAGTCCCAAGCCTCCTCTCCCAACAAACCCATCCCATCTCTTTCCTCCCTAACTCTGCCCCAAAATATTCGAAACTTTCGACAATCTTGAACGTGCAAGAACCTCTACAATGGCATCCAGACCCACCACCACAACAACAAAAACAACAACAACAAAGCCCAAACCAGACATAACGCTCTACTTCCTCCAGGCCTCGCGCTCCATCCGCATCGCTTGGTTGCTGGAGGAGCTGGGCCTGGAGTACGAGAGCGTCTTCTTCCCGAGGGAGAACAACAAGGCTCCGCTGGACTTTGGCGAGAAGAGCGGGAATACACTCAAGAAGGCGCCAGCGCTGAGGGATGGTGCGTTGGTTGTTAGTGAGAGTGGCGCTATTACCGAGTGAGTTCCTTTATACCTCTACATCGCTTGAAGCAGTACCTAACTTCAACTTCATCTCCAAGCTAACTCCCACACAGATACCTCCTCGAGACCTACGACCTCGACCCCGACTCTGCTCTCCTCGGCGGCTCTGATGTTGCAGCGCGCAATCGCACCCGCACGTTCGTCCACGCCGCCGAGGGCACCTTCATGATCCACGCCCTGGCCATCACGTACGCGCGCTGGTTCGCGCCGCCGTCCGTGACGGCGGACGCGTTGCGGGAGATGGAGAAGGGGATGGCGATTAATGTTGGGAAGGACTTGGATTGGCTGGAAGGCGAGTTGGAGGGGAGGAGCTTTCTAGGCGGCGAGAAGGTTAGTGCTGCTGATGTGAGTGTCTAATTCTTCTTTCTTGGAAAAGGGAGTAAGGGCGAGGGTGTTGGATTGGTGAAGGTTTGGAGGATTAGAACAACTGACATCATGCAGACGATGGTGCTGTTTAGTATTCAATTCATATTTGCGAGGGATTTGATCGGAGGCAGGAAGATCTCTGCGTGGAGGAATGTCGAGAAATGGGTGAGTGAATGTCAGAATACTGAGAGCTATAAAAGGGCCGTGAGGAAGACGGGTCATCAGTTGTGAGGGTGGTGAGATTGCTCACCTTGAGATATACTGCTTCTTTATCTGATCTGTACATAGCAAATAGGAGCTTTGGGGCCACGCTAAGCGAGGCTTAGTTTCATGGTATATAAGTAAAGTATCTAAAATGTTTTCAGGACTTCGTGCCCTCTAGTATTTGATCACTCTTTCATGTATGCATCTTATCAATGACACATCGTTCTTCTTTTATCTTACACCAAAACTGGCCTTCCACATCACAGCTTCGACGACCCCTTCGGCCTCTCCATCTGAGCCTCAAGCTCCTTCGTCTTCCTCTGGAAATTCTTAACCAGCTGTCTAATTCCTAAATCGAGCATCACGTCTTCGCTTCCCCCTGGGATCCTAGCACCTGGAACTTCACGATAGATCCCTATTTGTGCATGTTAGCCTGTTTTCTAATCTTACACTACATTTCTACCTGACAACAGAGAAGTGGGTCATGAAGCGAATCGAAAAATGGGGCAACCTACGTTCGGCAATCTCTCCTTGTCCAGTGCGTGTGTATCCATTCCCTCCGAAGAGAAGCACGGATGTGCTGGCACACACTTCTAGTACTCGACCTGCTTGTGCTTTGGCCATTGCTGTGAGGCCACCGAGTTCCTTGTTTGCCTCTTCCTCGGTAAGTTTGGTCATACAATATACTTTTCCAAGTCAGCATCAAGCCCTACACATCAATAATCGCCATGTCAAACATCCCCACGGATCACATACCGAAGCTCTCCACCCAAGCCCAATGCGACTCCAACTCTGCACCACACTTCGCCAACCTGTGTCTCACAACCGGCTGCTCCATCAACGTCTTCCCAAACGCCTCTCGCTTCAGGCAGTACTCAAACGCCGCACTGATCGCCACCCTCGCGATCCTGTTAACCCCAATGGAGATGGTCAATCGCTCGTGGTTGAAATTCTGCATCACGTACTTCATGCCCATCCCCTCCTCACCGATGAGGTTTTCGACCGGCACGAGCACGTCGTCGAGCTCGATGAAGGTCGTGCCGGCGGCGGATTGGCCACCTACTTTGATACGCCGCATGTTGACGCCTGGAGTGGAGAGGAGTGGTACAACGAGCATGGAGAGTCCTGAGGGGCCTGGTCCACCGGTTCGGACGGCCATCGCTGCGTAATGTGACCAGAGACCGTTCGTTATCTAGAAGTAGATTAGTCTATGTCTCCTCTAGGCGAGACCTTGGCTACTCTCTAGCCAAAAGTCCTGTTGATCAGAACTTAACACATACCCATTTCTTCGTTCCATTCACAACAAAATGCTTCCCATCCTTCGACCTCGTCGCCGTCGTAGCGATGTTACTCACATCACTCCCGGCTCCTGGTTCCGTAATAGCAATACAAATCCGCGTCTTCCCCGTGATCAGATCACCCACAAACCTCTCCTGCAACTGCTCATTCCCAAACTTCAAAATCGGCGGTAAGCCAAAGGCAATGCCCGTCGTCACGGCACCAGAAGGTCCCATAGAGCCGGTGCGCGCCATCTCATCCACGTAGATGAGATTGTGCAGGTAGTCGAAATCCTCGACTTTCAAGCCGCCAGGCAGCTCGTGGATGCCGAGTTTGTGCAACCATTTCACTGGTAAGGGGGCCGAGAGGTTGGGGATCAGGAAGTTGGCGGCGACGAATTTGGAGTAGAGATCCTCTTGGGATGGAGTTAGTACAGTGCATAAGTATATGGGTGGGTGGTGGAGTAAGTTGGTGAGGAAATACCAGGAACATCGCCTGCGCGCTCCCACTCTCCACCCTCGGGCATCAGGAGCTCGTCTACGAGAGCTCGACATGTCTTTTGCCACTTTCGGTGAGAATCGTTGTAGTATGGGGATGGGAGGCCCATGAGCCATGGGGGCTCGGAGAAAGGGACCGGAACTGTTTTGGACATTTTGATTGGGAAATGGAGAGAATTGGGCTTGAATTTCATGCGAACAAGAGAGTCTAAATTATATGTAAAAGAGCTAATGCTACAGACAATAATCTTACAATCGTGCTTTCAAGGGCTAATTAAAGAAGTACAAATCTGGGGTCTAGCGGATTGCGGGGTTAGTGTTGCCGAGCTGACCGAGGCACATGTAGATCGTATACATTGACCACATGTGTACGAAACAGACACATATTTCATTGAGAAGTTTGTGATACTCCAAACTATAATTAAGGGAGGAAAGATTGAATGTTGTAGCTGCTTACCGTACGTTGCAAATTATAAAGGATTGGAGAATTACCTATGTTTGAGCCATCGAGATTTATGTTTAGCAACGTAGCATAATCACTAAGTCAAATGAGCTACCAAAAGTTAAAGAAAGCAAGCAAACATTATAATCTGAAATCAAAAATCCTCTAATCTCTTGTTAGCTTCAGCTCCTTGATGATCTTCCGCTCATTGCCTACTCAATCTGTGTCGGCCTCATTGACCTCTATTCAGGCGACATCTTTAGCCATTCTACCCAGTCAGCTTCATGATTGTTCTTTTCACGCAATGCTTCTAACTAGAACGAAAAGAACGCATGAAATACTCGCAATTCCCAAGATTTCATCCTCAATCATACAGCAAAGCTGGGCTGTATGGTTAAAGCAACTACTTCAGCTCATTATCGATATAACTTAAGCTTCACCTTGCCTTCAAGCTCACTGGGCCTGGGTAGTGAATGAGTACCTGTACTGGCTAATCCGGACTACTATGCTCAAATCACCAAATACGAGGTCGGGGTGAACATGCTAACTGACATACATGGGAACAGAACCAAGCATGAATAAACTCTGTTTTGGTATGGTGATGTGCTATCTATGCCTCGAACTAACTAGCTAGGTAGGTAAAGAGGGAGAGAAGGCCAAGTAAGTGATAGATGAAAAAAGATGCAAACGCTAACAGACAGACACAGGCCTCCACTCCACTCTGGCGCATCTTGCTACCTAGTTCCGAAGCCCACCTGTCGTAGATCCTCCCATAGTTACCCATGATATCCAAACGCCATCCACACATACTAGTGTGAGAAAATGCACAACCGTAAACGTGAACATGAAGTGTGTTGGACAATGATGACATAGCTGTTGATGATGGCATAAATTCGTAGTGAAGTGTCAAGGAACAACTTTTGTGCCCCTGCTAATCAATGCATGAGAGTCTGAACACCATCCACTCCACCTGCACCATATAAGGTATTTCTGACAGCACAACGCTTCAGCTATATTATGCTTTGCGGGTTCGCACGTATCAGCCCCTCCAATTACTCCGATATGGCAGCTAAAAGGGGTGCAGGACGAGATGGAACCACCACAATGGATTTGCGTTGATCGGCCAGTCATTTCTCCTCTTTCCATCCCCAGACGGTGGAGAGGAAGTGGGACATGTTGACACGCTTGCTTCGCATCTCAATCATCCAAGGATGTTCAAGCATACGCCAAGGTGATGCACGGCGAGATGGCTCTTTCTCGAGACTGCAGACGTCAGTATATTGTCATGTAGCGAGGTAATTGTCAATAAGAGAATATGCAATAATACGTACCAGCACTCAATAAAGTATTTGAAATTATCACTCCATTTGATCCCCGCCTCTGGCTCGTCTTTCAATTTTGGAATGTTTTGGCGGACAATATAGGTGAGTAAATCGATCAATCCAGCTCTTGGTTGCATCTCCGTTCCATCAGCTGGGAAAGGGAATCGATGCTGTGCAACTTCCAAAAGTGTCACACCGGTTGACCAAACATCAGAGGTGATAGTATAGGATTGACCAGTGATACGCTCGGGAGCCATATAGTAAGATGTACCAATGAATGTGTTTGCATCTCCCTTGGTCCCGAATTCTCCACTGACTCCAAAATCGCATAGCTTGACCTGTCCATCGCGACAGAGTAGAATATTGCTAGGCTTGATGTCTCGATGAATAATCTTCTTGCTGTGCAAATATGTCAAACCATTAAGAACACCTTCAGCAACCTTGCCCAAAACCTTTTCGCCTGTGCGCCCGCCAAGTTTCTTCACTTCGCGGTAGATACTGTCCAATGATCCACCCTCACAGAATTCCATGGCAATGGAGATGGTGGCGGTCGAAGGTTCAACGAATGCACCGTAATACCGGCAAATGTGATCACTAGCACAATCTTTGTTGAAGCCTAATTCTCGAACAATTTGCTTTTTGACATCCGGGTCCGGATTGGTGGTGATTATCTACGGCAATGTTAGCAAAGCACTTGTGTCTATCGCAAAAAAACAAACCTTGAGCGCAAATATTGTCTTTCCACCTTTCAAAACACACTTTGTTACTGCACCTCCAGCACCCTCTCCCAAGCTACTCAATTCATTAATCCTCTTTTCCAAACTAGCTATGCGCCAGCCTTCGTCATCTAGATCCTCAACATCAAGTGTTCTCCCTCTTTCTAAGCTTAACTTATCAAATCCTTCTAAACCATTCATGCTGCCATCTCGCTCCATACCGACACCTCCATCACTTCGTTCCGAGTACAGAGACCCCACAGCTGAGGCAGGATCTGGGGTGCCCATGGGTTGTCGTAAGCCATATTGCGAAGCAAATGACAATGCTGAGTACTGAGACCCAGCAGATGTAGGCCCACTAGCACGCCCGTCTAAAGGACCAAAGCTGCCTGTTCTTGAATGGGCAGCACTGCTCTCACTACCCCCAATCGCAGAGTGATTCGTGGCCACTGATATACTAGGTCGCCCGTTTTGTAACGAAAGTGATGGTTGCTCGTATGGAGTTTGGTTGCTTCCCATCGGCGTAGCAAGCTGTAGTCGAGGTAATGCTGGTCTGGATGGCATTTGTCCAGGCATTTGCAATTTTAAGCCTCCCATTTGGGGGCCGCCATTGAGGGGCTTCGCACTTGGTGAAGGCGGGATTGCAAGTCCTAATCTTGGTATTCTGGCACCACTATTCCCCCGACTACCAGGGATCGGAGGACGAAGTAAAGGCGCTGGTGAGGACATGTTGGGTTTCGAGAAGGTTGGATCTAACGAGTGTGAAGTCTTGAGGAAGTTAGTGTTGCCTTCGAATCAATACTGCAAATGTAGGTTGAAACGAAGTGAGGGTAGATGTATGTGAAAGCAAACATACTTGGCGTACAAAAGCAGTATCGAGACCAAGACCTGCAGGAGTCCTCTGCTCTTCTCGTGGTACACCGTTGCCGGTACTCCCCATAGGGAAATTATGCTGCTCTTGCATAGACACCACCGTCCACTATCTGCAGCAGACCTGCCTCCCTATGTAAAGGTTTTCGTGCTTGTGGTGATCAGTGCCGGTCCGTCAAGCTCTAGAACCAAGACTCGTATGTGTTCTTTGTTGGTTTTCGACAGCGACAATTAGGGCTGTAGCTGTAGAGTCCTGGAAAAAATGCGTAAAACTGCGTTACTCTTTACTGCCCTGATGTTTGCAACTCAATATTCGGCAGTCCAGTTCACTTGGAGAGTTTCAGCTTGTCGTCAGCCGGTAGTGGGGAAGTGTCAGCGGCAGGAAATGGCCCCCAATTCGTTAGATTTTAAAGTATGGAGTGATTCAGAAGACGCAGACGCAGTCAGCGAATGTTGGAGGTATTATCATCTGGGTTGGATCATGATTTGAAGAGGTGTCAGACAGCATGCATAGTTGGTCTCCGAAGCTTTGGATGTAATAGGTGGACACTCCCTTCACTGCAAATGCAATTGGGAAGAATACAAGGGAAATCAGGCGTGCCATGCAGGCTCAAATGGGGGGGGCCAAGATCGGCGGGCCAGTCACGGAGGGGGTATGTGGTGTGGTAGTGGTGGTAGGGTAGGTATGGTATGGTATGCAACCTTGGAAACCCCAAATTTCTAGCGCGCGGTTATGAAAAAAAGTTCCCCATGTGAGAGAAACCATCACAGAAATACCAACCACAATTTCTGAATCCCAAATCCACAATCATAACAATGCCCGCAGTTGAAACCCATGCGAAGGGTGCTCGGCATACAACAGACTATGATTCGGATTCTTCCTCGTCTTCCTCTTCCGCTTCGGCTGCGGATCATCCCTCAGTGTCCTCCGATGAAGCCTCCAACTCGGACTCTCTTGATAGCCATGGATCACGGAAGAAAAGGAAGCTCTCTCCGACAGTACACGCAGATGCACCCCGAATCCACACAACATCGCGAATAAAATCCAAGAGTACAGGAACTAGTGTCACCAATCAATTGACATTGAAAGACAGCAGCATTCTCGTTCCTCTCGATGTGCAGGCAACCTTCGAATCGTTGACGGTCAGGCCATGGCTGGTAAATTCGCTTGCCTCTATGTCAATCAAGAGACCGACTGGCATTCAAAAAGGCTGCATACCCGAGATCCTTAAAGGGAGAGATTGCATAGGAGGAAGTAGAACTGGATCTGGAAAGACTGTCGCTTTTGCTGTACCAATTCTGCAAAAATGGGCCGAAGATCCGTTTGGAATCTATGCCTTGATTCTGACGCCAACGAGGTACGTAGTGTCCAGGGTTGGATGTTCTTTGTTATCATATGCTGATTGAATATGTCAGGGAGCTTGCGCTGCAAATATATGAGCAAATCAAAGCAATATCATCTCCGCAAAATCTAAAGGCAGTACTGATCACAGGAGGTTCTGATATGCGACCCCAAGCAACTGCTTTGGCACAACGACCACATATTGTTATTGCAACACCAGGCCGTCTCGCAGATCATATACGCACTTCCGGCGAGGATACCATTTGTGCTTTGCGTAGAGTCAAGATGGTGGTACTCGATGAAGCAGATCGATTGCTAGCTAGTGGAAGTGCAGGAAGTATGTTGCCAGATGTGGAAGAGTGTCTCTCGGTTCTGCCTCCGCCAGCAAAACGTCAGACACTGCTTTTCACGGCCACTATCACACCTGAAGTTCGAGCTTTGAAAGAGTTGCCCCGAACTCCTGGCAAGTTGCCAGTTTTCGTTTGTGAGGTTGATACACAGGCATTGGCTATTCCACCTTCTCTCAAGCAGATGTACATCCAAGTGCCAGTCACGCTTCGAGAGCATTATCTCCATATGTTCCTGTTGACCGATGTTAATCTTCCCAAGTCAGTGATCATCTTCTGTAATCGTACGGAGACTGCCGATTACATTACACATCTCCTTCGCCTGTTGGAACACCGAGTCACAGCATTGCATTCCAAACTACCTCAGCGCCAGAGAACAGATAATCTTGGTCGCTTTCGTGCTTCTGCTGCAAGAATTCTTGTAGCTACAGATGTGGCTGCTCGAGGTTTGGATATTCCAGAGGTAGGACTAGTCATCAATTACGATATACCGAGAGACCCTGATGATTATATTCATCGTGTTGGACGAACAGCCAGAGCTGGGCGAAAAGGAGATGCCGTTACATTTGTCGGTCAAAGAGACGTGCAGCTGGTACAAGCAATAGAGACCCGAGTTGGTAGGCAGATGGAGACATGGGAAGAAGAGGGTGTGAATCTAGAGACCAGAATCATTCGAGAAGCATTGAAGCTTGTGGGAGAGAAGAAGCGAGAGGCTATGTTGGAGATTGAAGAGGGAAGAGAGGTTGGTGGAAAGCGCAAAAGGGGCATGCAAAAGATGACGAAAAGAAAGTAGACCGAGATACCCAGTACGAATACCTATTATTTGCTGCAATATTGTCTGTGTGCCTTTGTGATCCCAATGGTAGATATAATACATAATGCTTCCAGTAGGGCTGCAGGTCACTTTACGATACCTAGTCTATCAACACCTCTACCCTCTCATACTTATATTTTGTAGTAGCTCTTGTTCACTCCGCAATCAAACTTTGGCTAAATCAACTGTTTTCTAAACGCCTGCGACATTACTGTTGACATTTTCCATGTTATATAGTCAAGCTTTTGCAATGCCTTACCGGCCTTGAGTTTCGGTACCCCATGAAACGTCGGGTATGACAAGGTAATAGCCGATGTAAGCTTGTCGACACAATATTTGGTAAGCTAAGGTACCTCATGGTAAGAGGAGTCCATTAAGGTCAAGGTAATGGATGTCAGTGGCTGATTGTCCAAGAAGCCGAGGTGAGAGGCAGGGGTGATGGAAAGAAGTGAGAACTCCCGTCCTTCACTTGGGTGCGGGGTCTTCTCCCTTTTAAGACAAGCAACACCAAAACTACTCCAATTGTGTCTCATTCCGAGGTTGTCCTACTTAGGCAAGTATGAGGAATGCCTATGCCTGTCATAAACTACATCAACTGGCGTTGATAGATTAGCCTTTCCAATGATCCATATATTCTTTGAAGTCGCTGTTCCTTTTCTCTTCATATCTCACTCTCTTTGCCAAGATATCTAATTTGCCACGCTGATTAAATTCCAATCATGTCAAGCAAGCCATCTTCCTCGTATCGCTCGCAGAAAGCTACTGCAGCCGACTTGTCGCTTCTTGAGAAATTGGACACAATACCTGCCATATTCACGATTTGTATGTGTGCCTCTTGGATCCTACTCATTCGAAGAAACTAAATATGCGTTTCAGTCACCAACACGCTGCTAGCTCTGTTCACAGCTCCGTTTAGAGATACAACCAAGACGCATGAAAGCGCGTATCGGCATGTGGCATTGACAGCTATTAGAACTTTAATCACTCGTCTAAGTGTCAGACAGCAGCAGTATGTTTTTCATGTATTAGCAAGAGAGATGCATGAACCTAGAATTAACTATCTCTAGCTACCTGCTGGCATCCACTGATGATGCGTATGAGGTTGCTTGTAAGGGAAGAGGCGTAAAGCCAAATAGTGAGATTCTTGAGGATGGAACCAGAGCTCATTGGGTGGGAAGTAGTAAAGCAGAGAAGTTGATCATCAATTTTCACGGTATAACTTCCAAGTTCACTTCCCGTGATCAAACATATGATTTGGAGTAGATTGCTGATTCTTATTGTAGGAGGTGGATATGTAGCACCAGCTGGACCTGCGATGTTTGAATTCATGTTCCAGATTGTCGATACACTTACTGCCAAGGGCAAAAACGCTGCTTGTTTATTTCTGTCATATGGTATGCGTATCGCTCGATGTTGTGTTGAGCCTCACTCACACTTTCTTAGACCTTGCCCCTGGGGCTTTATATCCTCGTCAATTACAACAAGCTGCCGAGCTCCTTCTTCATGTTTTGAACAATCTCGAAATCAAGCCAGAGAATATTGTCCTTACGGGTGACTCCGCTGGTGCAAACTTGGTATGGCTGTACTCTCTTCTGTTTGGCGCATTTAGCATAATTCCGTCCTGTGTTTTGTCGGTTATAACATAAACCATGGTGTAATGCTAATCACGTTTTAGTGTACACAACTTCTGTCACACATCTCGCATCCTCATCCCAGTGCCTCACTGCCAATACCCAAGATCTCGCTTAAAGCCCCACTTCGAGGAGTTGTGCTAATCAGTCCCTGGGTTAACTTTGACACCTCTTCTCCTTCCTTTGTGCATAACGAGTGGAGGGATTGCGTAAGCCAACCAGGTGGGAAGCAGTGGTCTGCAGCGTTCATGGGATGCCCATGGCCTCACACTTCTGCGGTAGACAACTACAACCAAGCAGGCATGGCGCCACCGGAGTGGTGGAAGGATCTGAAAGTCGAGTCTGTGTTAATTGTAGCTGGAGCTCATGAAGTTCTTATAGACGGGATTGAGGAGTTTAAGGGTAGGCTCGCTGAAGGTTTCGGTGAGGATAAGATTGAGTTTTTGAAAGCCGAGGGTGAGTATCACGATTTCGTCAATGTGGAGTTGCAAATTGGGTACAAAGAGAAGGGTGAAGGGTTACAAGCGAAGAAGATCAAGAGCTGGATTGGAAGTAAGCTTTGATGATCGAAGGATGCGCTGTGGAGAACAGTAATATGTGAATAGAGCAAACACGATATTTGGAAGTTGGCGAATCTCTTTTGGTGGGTGGTACAGCTGTAAAACATGATTTCTGTTTCACTTGATTGTTGACTTGTTCCTGCTGTCATCTTGGTTCTACCTTACCCCCAATCTTCATTCACGAGGGCACGGGTTGTTGTATAGGTTGACATTTGACTCGCTGCTCACAGCTTGGCTTGGCTTCTGCTGCGATATCTGCGCAGTTAGAAAGATTCTTCCCTATGATTTTGTAGTCATGTTACGCATTTCTTGCTTTGGTATAATGATTCAGCACATCCCAATAATTGTTTCTTGCGCTTCACTTTGCTACAAATTTCCATCGCTAGGCGGAAAAGGTTGATCCTACTTGAGTGAACCACAGGTGTGTGATTCAATTATCTTGGGTGACATGATTCATAATGGGAGCTGACGGTAGCATGGAATAAGCTATGGGTTTTGTTATTTTTGTTTGTTAGGCGATACAACGTTGTGTTGTCAAGTATTTCTATGCTGTGTTGTCACTGTCAAGTGCTCCTTGCCAAAATGGCGGATCGACCACAGTCGCTCTTTCCGTCAGACATGGTTAATGTGAAGGATGCCTTCAATGCAGGTTGTCTTAACTATTCGTCCCCTTTGAAATCTTTCACTTTGCCATCTATAGATACCAATTCAATTCTTGACCACTATCACTCTGTCGCAAAAGACGACATGGGAAATGGAAACCTGGCTCGTTGGTTGGACAAGATAAAACAGAAAATCAAGAAGGAAGACAAGAAAATCAAGGATGAGAAGACTCCATCCTCACCGAACAATGTTGATAGATTCGACATTAGCAATGAACCAACTGGTTTTGATGGGATCTTAGATCCTAGGAGACCACCTGGTAAGCAGATATCAACTGATTATTAACATGTCGCATTACTGATATAAGTTGAAGCGTTCCACTCGGCATCATCCCCTACTCCTGTGTCCCGAGTAGAGTCTCAGACAGTTTCCTTTCGATCCGCCGGCCAAAATGGAAATGAATGGAACGAGAATCAACTTCTTAAGTTCTTTGACAACGTTCGCCAGGCTTTGGAAGATTTTGAAGAATCTGCAAATGCTCCTATTGCTGGAGATGCTGATAGTCAGAGAACGTTGACTTTTATGGACGAAGATCCCATTTTCTCTTTCAGAAAAGCTCATCGAATTTCAAGGCTATTGGATAGTTTGCTATCTGAGCTTGCCAACACGATGGAGACTCTTATTCGGGACGAACAGTCAGGTGGCAGCTTGATCACCATAAATCTGGTCGTTGAGACACATATTGATAAACTCTTGGAACAGCTCAGATCACGCTTTTCTGGGTGCGATCATGAAAAGATCAGGATATTGGCTCAGCGAGCTACGGTTCTGGAGAGGCTGTGGATGGATCGCTTTGGTCCCAGTTGGGATAATGTACCGTTTATTAGATTGAAGGAGATGCAGTCGAGAGGAATTCGTCGAGATATGCCGGCAATGCGTTGGCCTCTTAATTGGGATCTGAATGATGAGGCGGAATGGGAAGTGTCTAACGTTGCTCCAGGTGCTAAAACAGAAGGTAGTCTTGGATTTCAGCCTGGACAGTAAGTTTCGCAAAGCGCTTGTAGTCTAGCTAGTTTGCTAATGGTGAATATAGATGGTGGCTCAATATGTATTGTTGCATGCGAGACGGCGTCGTGGGAAACGCGATAGAACCAGTAACCGAGGGAAGATATGGCATCACAGCACTTGCCATGACTTCAGGCAAGGAAGCAGACGGTCATGAACCCAATTCAATCATCTACACCAGGGAAGGCCCTCGACGAGACATGACCTTCAAGCTCTTTGGGAATAAGCCGTTGATCAGAGTCATTAGAGGAAGTGATCTGATAAGCAAGTATGCTCCTTCAGTAGGAGTACGATATGATGGCTTGTAGGTTCACACGTCTCATACTGGGGTGCTATTCTGACTTGGCAGATATAAATTCGATACTTATAGCCACAAAACTCGGGATGAAGTGGATAGGGACGGTATGATTAGAGTTATCTACACAATGAAGCTGGGTCTGGTAAGAGTAGCAGAGCAAGCATCACTTGATACAGCTTTGAAGCGCCCCTTGCCTTCTGAAGTCGATTGTTTCTTGTTGAGCCGAGCGCAGGTGAACGCGGAGTGGCAGATCAAGCGAGCAGAGGCTCAGAAGGCAGCTACTGAACAAGCTGACCAATTCGTATGATTATCACAGTACAATAAATCAGGATGATATATATACCCGAGTACTGACTGTCATATGCTTCTCCATCCATGGTGTCCTGTACACTTGTAGTCAGATTGAGAAATCTATTGTGCGTGTCTCCTTTGGATACATTACGGTAATTAACAACCATCTTGAGGTTAGTGATCACCTCTTGCCGATGTTGAAGAAAATTCTGGAAAGATACTGGATTAGATAGAAATATATATCAGATCCAAACAAGTTCTACATTTTCTCACCTCGCAATGTTGACGTTGTTGCAGGATCCACCAGACAAACAACCGATAGGCTCAAATGTTGAGACACCCCACCAAAAGGTCACCGTACCTAGCTCAAATGACGTTCAGGACTGGGGGGATATAAGACGCTAATACGGATTAAGCCTTAAAAATATTTGTTGCTTGAGTTTCGTTTCGCTAACCTGAACTCATGAAGAAACCACGATTTTCTGAGTGTCTGCTTTCCCAATTCACTTTTCGCCAACCTGCGCTTACCTGCCTCACCTCCCCAGAAGCTGACTCACAAATAAGGGAGCCCGGCATCTCACATGACCAGCGGCACTAGTCTCGCGACAATGGACGAGGCTAGCTCGAATGGGCGTCGTCGCGACGACAATGATATGGGACCGCCTCCAAAGAGGATGAAGGTCGCGCAGTCTGAACTTTCTGCACAACCACAACTTGGTATTCAACTTTCTGGTTCCTCAAGTCTCCTATCGACTGCTGAGGAGGCGCTTCAACACGAGGATATCAGCCCATCAGAGTTTACTTCATCTACTCTTCCTACTTCTACTTCTTCTGTCACCAATTCTGCAGACGCTTCTGCTTCTGCTTCTAAGCGCAAAATGAACATTGATCTGCAGGTCGAGGGGACCGTGGCTAAGGAGAGCGATTTCGAGCGTGATCAGCGCAAGGAGAGAGCGGTTGGCATGACGGAGTTTGTTAATACGGATATTGACAGCTTCTCTGGCACATTGAAGAGACGGTATGTATCATTCTTCTTCTTTCACCCTTTGCTTTCCTACTTTCTCCATTCCCACCCAAGTCTGGAGCAGCTCTACAGTTTCGTATCACGCGATTGCTCTGCTTGTTACCTACTGTTTTCTCGTTTCGCACTTGAGGTCATTTCACACTTGAGCATGAATTTGTTTGTGTTTGCCTGCTGCGCTGCAATTTGCGGTGGAGCATCTCAGCTTCATGTTCTACACGTCATATAGCTTCCAGACAGTGACTTGAACTCAGCGTCTGAATCACATGCTAACATGTTCACAGATTTACCGACTTCGTGGTGAATGAGATTGGCCCTGATGGCACTCAGTATCATTTGACGGACGACAAGGCTCCACAGAGACCTGTTAAGGTTAGTCCTACCTCCAGTTATTCTCTTCATCTGAAGCATCCTTTTGCCTGCTCCCCCTTCAACCCTTGAGATGCATTGTTCCAATGTGTCGTTCAGTCATGAGTTTCAGATAAACTAACAATCTTATAGAAAGCAGTTGAACTTAACCCAACCATCGCTGAATTCATTCCTTCATCGATCATCACTGAAGTCGTTGAGCAGGCTGAAAAGCAAGGCGCCGAGATTGTTGCTTCCGTGTCTAAAGATGTTGAGGTCGCCAAGAATGACATCGACAAGCCGACTTCTGAAGAACCTCAAGTACCTGCATCACCTATTGTCGAAGAAGATGCGGTCCGTCTTGCAAGTTATATTACCGAATCCTGCAAAGACGAGATTCTTGCTTTTAACCAACAGATTCTTGCAAAGCCTAATGCCAAGGCAACAGTGTTTGGATCGCTCTGTTCACCCCCTATCAATGATAAGGGCATTCGTGGATTGGTTCATGCGCTCGTCCGCCGAATGTTTGAGTCTCGAATCGAGACAATGTCCGATGAACAAAATCGCATCAAGTTCTTTGCTGCAGCAAGAGCTCCTACTCGAGGCAAGGGCCTACCTCAAAATCATCGGTCGGATACCACCCAGCGTGGACAGAACAACCAGCTGAATGGGAAGCTTGGCTGGGAGGAACTCGGTGGTCAACATTTACATTTCTCCTTGTACAAGGAAAACAAGGATACCATGGAGGTCATCGGAGTTATATGCAAGGTACTACGCATCAAAAACTCGGACTTTGGTTTTGCTGGCACCAAGGATCGTCGAGCTGTTACTGTGCAACGTGTGAGCGTCTTCAAGCAACACGCAGAGAGGATAGCTGGTCTCAACCGCCAGCTTCGCTCAGCCCGTGTTGGGAATTTCTCCTATGAGAAGACCCGCCTCGAGTTGGGTGACCTTTCTGGCAACCTCTTCACCATCACCCTTCGCGATTGCCAGTTCGAACATTCCGGAAGTTTGTTGGATGAGGCAGCTGAACTTCAACTTGCAAACAACGTTGTTGGCGCAGCCGTAAATGCTTTGCGCGTTGGTGGCTTCATCAACTATTTTGGACTCCAACGTTTCGGAAGCTTTGACATCTCAACCGATCACATTGGAAAGTTGATTCTCCAAGGCAATTTCAAAGGAGCTGTAGACGCATTGCTTTCATACAGCACTGATACCTTGGCAATTGCAAACAGTGCCGAGCCAGGTGACAGCAAAATCGGGAGAGATGATTTGAACCGTGCTCAAGCTATTCACAAGTTCCGGGCCACTGGTCGAGCAAATGATGCTCTGAACATCCTCCCACGGCGATTCAGTGCTGAGACAGCAATCATCCGTCATCTGGGAGGTAAAGGCAGAAATGACGACTATCTTGGCGCCATCCTCTTGATTGCACGCAACCTTCGTACTATGTATGTACACGCTTACCAATCCAAAGTCTGGAACATGTGTGCTAGCGAGCGTTTCAAACGCTATGGCAGTCAAGTCATCAAGGGCGATTTGATTCTGGTTGACCATGCCGCCGAAAAGGTAGCTACCCAGGACGATGTTGATGAGAATGGCGAGATAGTCATACACCCAAAGGGAGACGAGGTTGCTGTTAGCCAGAACGATATTTTTGATCGGGCTCGTGCTTTGAGTGCTGAGGAAGCCGCAAGTGGGAAGTATAGCATCTTCGACATTGTACTGCCAACCCCCGGCTTTGACATCGAGTATCCCGACAATGATATTGGAGACTACTACAAGGAGTTCATGGAGAGCGAGGAGGGTGGCGGACTCGACCCCTCGAAGATGCGCCGTAATCAGAAGGATTTCAGTCTTAGTGGAAGCTACCGCAAGCTTCTTGCAACCATTGGTGATGATTTCGGTTTCGAGGTCCGTCGATACAAGGATGAAGTTGAGCAGTTTATTGAGACTGATTGGGACAAGCTAAAGAAGGGTCGTCCTGAGAAGGACAACATTTCTGGATTCGACGCTCCCAAGACTGACTCAGGTCCACAAAATGGTCACGGTGGTGCGAATGGTAGAAATGGCCGTGGTGGTGCACAAAATGGTCGAGGTGGTGCTTACGGTGGAGGTGGCCGTGATAACTGGAGAGCAAACAATGCCCAGGGAAATGCAGGAGGAGCCAACGGCTCGGGCCAGAATGGCTGGGGATCTGGCGCAAATAGTGGTGCTGGTAGCAGAAATGATCGAGGGAATGTTGCCTTCGTATCGGATGACAACAAAGCCAAAATCAATGCGTGGAAGAATTTGCCAAGCAAGCTGGCTATGGAAGACAAGGCGGCGGCCCAGGAAGCAGCAAGCAAGCCTAGGGAGAAGAACACATTTGTTCCTACTATCAAGGAGACTTGGGTTCAGACATCAGCTGAGAACGCTTCTGACTTTACCGGAAAGAAAGTCTCAACTGTCGTCGAAGTGGCCGCTACTGATGCTGATTCTATGGATGTCGATGAGAAGGATAACGAGGTCAACGCTCCAGTTGGAGACAAGACTGATGTCATCTCTGATAGCTCGACCACAGATTCGAATGGTGGAGCTGCTTTGAGTCTTGTGCATGTACAAGACGCTGCATCTACCCAGGCGCCTACGGTTGCCTCGACCGCAGATTCGAGTGGTGGAGTTGCTTTGACTCATGAGCATGTAGGAGACGCTGCACCTACTCAAGTGGCTGCAATTGCCTCGACCACCGAAGTCAAGGAGGGGAAGAGCCGCATTGCGGTTATTGTCAAGTTCACACTCGGCCCAAGTCAGTATGCTACCGTCGCTTTACGGGAGTTGATGCGAGGTGTCAACAACTACCAACCCGAGTTCAATAATGGAAGATAGGTGTTTGATTTCGAAAGATATGGACGGTGGTACGATTTTATCATATCCAGAAAGTTTTTACTTGGATCCCTCACTTGAATCAGAGGGGTCTAGATTAAATTGCGTATTTTTTCCATGTATGCGATACACAGCTATGATTGATATGATGGCATTAGGTCGTTCAGCATAGGAAAAGGCGTTTTCGGTGTCTGTATCGGATATGAAAATGGGAGTGGATGGATGGATCGGTCTGCATTTGAGTCTGCTCGCTGCGGCTGGTCGGTTTGATCAGGGCTTCAGTATGACAGGACATTGGTTGTCCCGGTGGAGCATAGATAGATAGACAGTCCATGCTGATAGCCTACAATGCATAATCTGAAAATAACTCCCTCTCTCCAGTGCGGTCCTAATTTGCCTGTCAGGTTCTCTAGGTTCCCTTCAGCTCATCTTGATGAGGTTCAGGCTAACAATTTGACATCCAGCATTGTGGCCACCTTTGCCAATCTCCCTTGCTTGCTTGCTTCTTCTTAATATGTGCTCGCCATGTCTGCTCTGCATCATACTTCACAGCATCTTGAGGCTCAAGGTACAAAGGAAGAAGAATAATAGCAGGTTGACTTCCACAAGAGAGTAGGCCTCAAGATGTGAAGGGTATTGTTATTGCTCATTATTGCTGGCTGCACACGATAGTTCCAAGGAGGTATGCGCTCAGAGAATGATAGAGATATAGATGGAAAGAAAGGAAATAATTGTGTTACGTTAGTTAGTTAATTTCAAGTGTCCCATTATTGAGAGGATTGAAGTGCTTACTCTCCAGTTTTCGCTTAGCAAAGGGATTGGCTGGATGCGGAGTTGAACTATAGACTATGAAGTATGCACATGTTTGAATTGACCTCAGTGCAGTGCTTGAGAGGATTTGAAAATTATGGGAAGAGTGCATGGGGGATGTTGAGGGAGTAGGTAAGGTAGGGAGTTGGAGAATATTGGGCAAGCTGATTAAGAAGTCCATTTGCTGTCCTAAGGCGGCAGCATTCCAAATGCAATCTTAAGGCTCAAAGCCTATGCTCGTTGTCCCTTCAAGGACCGTGTCTCCTGTCCGTTTATACAGTGTAAGATAGGAATGAGGCATAACAGCACGAATTGAGATCTTCCAACAAAAAGATTAACCACTTATATGATGTAACTCGTACTACAGGGCATTTAACTCTTGATTGTGCCATTCCTAGGTGATGTAAAGCTAGAATGAAAGATTAATTTCCTTTGGACTTTGGAAACTTAAGTGAGAAAGAGTGCATTTAGCTGCAAAGGAGCTTCATCTCTGGATATGGCTGCATTAGAAGTCTGTTGATGGAAGCAATCTAGATAGTTATGAACCGTGAGTGCCACAATTTGAAGAGCATGCATGGCTGACCTCGCACGGACATGCAGTTGGAAGGCACAATTTTGGTAGACCATTCCTTGAAAGGACAGTAAAGAAAATCGGTCCATAGATCAGAACATCTCATATACCAATATGGAGCTTGAGTTTGTTTGGAGAAGCATTGTTGTTGGTACTTCGAATTTTTAACAAGCTTATTTATGTCTTAAGACGCCACTTCAAAGAGTGCGGGGCACTCAAATGACCCCTCCATCAGCACAACACGCACTCCACCAACAGCATCTGGAATCTGCCGCTACCACCCAACATCCAATCCAACTGCATCGCCAATTGGACGTCAAACTCCAAGAAAGCAGAACGATTCTAGCTTGTACTATACCTCTCCCGAATCCTCAGTGCACAACACGACACAAACCTACCAGACAAGCCATCATGGCACCGAAGAACAAGACTGCAGACAAAGGCGCCGCGGCGAAAGGAGGAAAAAGTAAGGGAGGAAAGACGGAGGAGAAAGGGAAGGAGGAGAAGGGAGGCGCTAAGGTTAAGGCGTCGCAGTTCATTAATGTGCGGCATATCTTGGTATGTCGCAGCAATTCTTGCATTGGTGCATGATGAGGACAAGGATGTTGGAAGAGATTTGGCTAATGCATAGGTGGTAGTGTGAGAAACATGGCAAGAAAGAAGAGGCTATTACGAAGCTCAAGGAAGGCGTAGCATTTGATGCTGTTGCGAGAGAGTTTAGTGAGGACAAGGCGAGAGTTGGTATGTTCACCCCAAAAAACCTCGGAAGGTTTAGATAGGTCTGTGTACTTGTGAGCAAGTCCATGCTAATAAATTCACAAAGGTGGTGCATTGGGATGGAAGAAGAGAGGAGATTTAGATTTGGCATTTGAGGAGAAAGCTTTCGAGCTGGAGACCAGCACAACTGCTAGTCCAAAATATGTTGAGGTCAAGACGGAGTTTGGTTATCATATTATCATGGTGGAAGGAAGGAAGTAAGAACCTCAGCTCTCTGTTCGACGTTCGGGGCTTTGCTGTGAGTGAATGCATTACTCCATCTATGCAGTTGTGAGGATAGTCAGCCACATGGTATGTACGGTTTCAGCCCAGTTCGCGTCACATCTTGCAGAGGAGGCGCTGGTCATTAATGAGGTGCATCACAGGTTCTGTTTCAAAATCTTGGGTGTTTGCTTGCATATGCAATTGATTGCCGGCCTAGAATGCTCCCATTGGTACCATACACATAATGTAAAGGCCTCGCATTTGACCAAACCTGGCCACCCAGTTCAACTCCTATATGCCCATCCCATTTTGACTCTATTGCTCGGTTTGGAAGTAGTTGAGAAGAATGGAACGTTCCTGTGACTCCTCACCCCAGTCCTTGACGACAACGCTGTTATGTGTTAGCACAAGTTTCTCAAGCTGTACATGCATATCTCGCTGTGCGGTGCGGCGCAATCTCAGATATGCATGTTAGAGAGCATTGGTACATACCATGAGCAGTTGACAACCTTGCGTGCATTTCCCTCACGGTCCAGAACACCTAGTTTTTGTCAGAGGCACTCCCAACTGTCGTATATTCTGGTGAACTTACACAAACCAGCCCACTCGCCCAATTGCTTTCCATCAGGAACCTTGATCAAAGGGATCTTGTGCTCGGAGCACAGAGCAACGACCAACTTCTTGTATGCCTCCTCTAAATTGTGTGTCAGAAAATCTCCAGCGCATCTTTCAACTTCCATGTGCAAATTTCCCCTCATGTTCAACCCCACCACTACCACCACAAACAACTGGTAAAATTGACGTACCCTCGCAAGATTCGTTAAGAATGCAAACGTGTGCTTGGCGTCTATCCAAAGCCTTGGATGCCTCGCGGAGTCCACGGGCAAGACCATCGTGCATGAGGGCCAACTTGAGGACACCCTTCAATGCGTCGAGAACAGACATTTGACCCTTGGATGCGGCATCTCCAGAGACTTCAACTTCTTCGGCTTCCGCCACGACAGGGGAGGTAGGCTCTTCTACGTCAGACTGTGCAAATAGTTAAAGTCAGCGCAATGATCGAATATTAATTTTCGTTCTTCAAATTGTGCAGGCTGCAGCAGCGTAGGCTGGCGCAAATTTAGACAGCAGAAGCATCTTCAGCGGGGCTAGCGACGGCGAGGTATGGGAGATCGTACCATTTTGTATTGTGTTGTCTTTTCGATCCTCGAAGGTAATGGTAAAAAGTTCGAGATGTGTGTTGAACCAGTTGTGGGTGAAGGCTCTCGTTTAGCTGGTATGTGGATCTAGCCGGATTGGGTCTAGCCTCACATGTGCCCACCATCCAATTTTCCAAAACTTTTTGGACCTCAGAACTCGACAACGACGAACTTTCAACGCCAACCCAGACACAAGGTATGTATTACCCTTACGACCTCTGCGAAGATCCTTCATGATAGGCAGAGGGAGCAATCGACATCTACTCAATATGCGACTGCGACCAGAGCAATGAAGGAAATGGGAGAATATTTTATGATTTCACCTTGACCGACTTTGCGACGGGACGACCACGAGCAATTGAAAGATGTCGACACTACTCTTCTCTTCACGACAACGAGCTGCAGAACCCTCTTGTCAATCATGAGGGCACTCTCCATGCTTGAAGCCCATGAAGGCTAATTATCAGCGTCCGACAGATACCTCACTTCCTCTTCACGATTTGAGAATCTTCACACAACCGCCAAAATGGTCAAGACTTCAGTTCTCAACGATGCGCTCAACGCCATCAACAACGCCGAGAAGTCCGGAAAGCGACAGGTTCTCATCAGACCTTCATCCAAGGTCATCGTCAAGTTCCTCAGCGTTATGCAGAAGCACGGTATGTGGACATTTCTTATTTCATCATCTTTCTTCTGGATCTTTGAGGATCACCAAACACGACAACCAATTCGGCATGATAACTAGATGACGGTCTCAATTCAATAGACCATAGTCCTTTAAGTTGCCGATATATCATACATACAGCGAGGATCTTACACGTTTTCTGATTTTTATTTCCTGACGTTACACGTTTAATCTTTCGCGACATACTGACATATTTCACAGGATACATCGGAGAGTTCGAGGAAGTTGATGACCACCGCTCCGGCAAGATCGTCATCCAGTTGAACGGCCGGTAAGGCCACTCTTGGCACACTGATCAACTTTTATGCTAACTCATTCTCAGCCTCAACAAGACTGGTGTCATCTCCCCACGTTACAACGTCCGTCTCGGTGACCTCGAGAAGTGGGTTGTCAAGCTCCTCCCATCCCGTCAATTCGGATACATCATCCTCACCACCTCCGCTGGTATCATGGACCACGAGGAGGCCCGTCGCAAGCACGTTGCCGGAAAGATCATCGGATTCTTCTACTAGATATGGGTATGGAAAATGGGAACCTGGGGCGTTTGGAGTCATGAGCGTGTAACTATCTTGAGCCACATTCAATGTGTTGGGACGATACCCCAATCTCGTAATCTTGCATTCGTGCTCGATTCGAGATTTTCCTGAAGAGGAATGATGATAGCTCTGCATCAAAAGTCAAATCAAACTCATGCACTTCAGAAACTGTTCCTTGTGATGTCTCATGCTATTGCTCAATTTCAAGATTCGAATCTTGTTCTTTCAAAGCTGATGTCAGTTGGCATCAGGCGCATCATGTCAATGATCACTATTCGTTCCATGTATCCACAAGACTGAGCCTCACATGCTACTTCCCCTGCTTCTTCCCCTGATACCTTTTCTCCTCTAGTCTCGGTAAAACCCTCTCAAATTACCTCTAGCAGCTACAGTTGCAAACACATTTCAATAGAGGACAAAAGACTACATACACCTAGCTGTTCTCCTTGACCCAAGTAGCATTTTGCTATGATTGAGAAAAGCATATCCCGATTTTTTCAAAAAATTGTAGCAACAAGTAAGTACCCTCAGAATGTGAAAATTCGTTCAACGCATTGTATCAAATCTTACTCCTAATGCCACTACGCAATTAATGCTAACAAATTTTCTATTGCGACTTTCCCATCACATAAATATCTTCATCCCCTCTTCCTCGAATCA
The DNA here is from genome assembly GCA_007644065.1 of Margaritispora aquatica. Taxonomy (NCBI): domain Eukaryota; kingdom Fungi; phylum Ascomycota; class Leotiomycetes; order Helotiales; family Discinellaceae; genus Margaritispora; species Margaritispora aquatica. The sequence goes on from VJWN01000008.1 coordinate 1,372,720, forward strand.
CTTCCATCCCACCAGATGAGAGTCCCACATATCTTCAGAGCCATGCACCCCACACTGACTCTCCTAGATCACCTTCTAACAGTCATCTAAACATACTTGTAGCACAACCCACCAGCCTTGACACTCATCGCCTCCTTGACCGTCATTTTTGGGCCCAGGATACCCCAGTCCATCACATCGGTGAGCGTGACGTCTGCACTAGGTGGGATATTCAGAAACGTTCTTGTGCCAGCGAGTGCGTATTGTCTGTTTGCTGGATCGATAGCTTGCCACATCGTCCAGACACGATCGATCATGCCGTGGTGGAGGTAGAAGGCTGGATCACCTGGTGAGGCAAACATATCGCTGCCCACGGGCTAGAAGCAAATAGTCAGTTCTTTCCTGAGATGAAATGGAAGTTAGAGGGAGTGGAAAGGGAGATGAGAACATACACCCATGACGAAATGGCCACCACCGTGAACACCCATCGCATATGTGCCCGGTGTCCCACTCATCGTATCCTGAAACTCGGCAATCGTGCTACTATTATACACCAGCTTGTTCACCTCGCTCTGGCTACAGTATGTCTGCGCAATATACGTATTTAGATCTCTGCTTAAGCACCTTGGTGCATAGTCGAAACGATCAGCAGGCGGAGTACCAGTGAGAGCTTCAGGAAACGAGAAAGCGCGGAAAGGAACAGTGTAGTGGACAAAAGGACCAGAAGTGATGCAGCCACCGCCGGAGCCATGCGGCAGCTCGATTCCTGGGCCGAGGAAGATGTTGCTGTTGTTTGCGATCACGGCACCGTCGCCGGAGAGCGAGTACTGAGATCCATCAAAGAGAGGAGATCCGGCTAGGTTGGCATTGTAGAGAGGCCAGTTCCAGTACCTATAAGAAATGTCAAGTTAGTATGGTCCTTGCAGAATTGGGGATATTGCTCAAATTCACTTGTTCACTTACGGAGTGAGTCCTGTGTAGCCACACTCGGCTTGAAGTGCTTTCTCATACAGAGACAAGAAAATTCGATGCCACTAAGGTCGTTAATTAGTTCATTCGCTCAGTAATCTTTTCTGATGAGGAAAATAGAGACATGTATTGTTAAGCAGAAAAGATGACTTACAGGGAGGAAATAACCGCTCATGTGAATGACTTGAGTCTGATTGATATGTACGGCAATGAAATCTTGATCGTAGTAAGCCAATGTTTCCCAATCGAGCTTGACACAACGTACCATCGTAACGAGACTTTGCACCTGGAACCTGAGCTGGGTTCAACTTAGAAGGCAGCTTCTGCAAACAAACAACGGCATTGGTGTAGCATCTTCGTTCTGCCTTTGTAAAAGAACCCCTTCACATGTCAGCTCACGGTTCTACTGCAGGGCTGAAATGCATACCATTCTTTTCTCAAAACAGCATTTGAAGTGGTACAAGTAGATCTCTCTTCCACCTCAGCAAAAGGAACGGCTATGCTTTGGCAAGCAAAAAGGCCAACTACAAGCGCAATGGAATTGAACAACATCTTGACAACTGAATGTAAAATGTAAGGTGGGAAACAAAAAACATGTCGCCAGCAAAATATAAGTACTTGTCTACAACCGATAGTGCATAGTCAATAAACACATTTGACTTCATCCTGTTGGAATTGGATCACATTCAGACATAACTAATGCAATGAAAATCATTTTCTAGGATAGCACGTTCTAACACGTCCACTTTGATCAATGTAGGCAATACATATTGCATGTACCAGTGGAAGAAGTTCAAGTGCAGCCGGAGACAAATGGGATGTTTCTCATGCACCTTCGGGTGAGGAAGTTCTTCCGCTGCAGGATGTTGGATTGAATCATGTTGGATACCGAAGGAGGCTGTTATGCCGTGTCATCCTTGACTATTCACCCCGGTACTGCATTTGCTGGGTTGTGGAGATTGCTCTCCATCCTCCTTGATGTGAGGCCATCCGGAACATGATACTGAAGAAATCATCGCTACTGTTGGTTTCCTCGTCTAGCTTTTCAAATTAAACTGAGATCAGAACCAGTCAAGTGACGCAAGATTTGAAGCTCCGCATCAACCTACAATATTTCGTACAAGAAGGGGAATGTTAAAATTCAAAGAAGCCTTCCTTATATTCGCTCTGATCTTCCACAAGTACATATTTTGCAAGGTGCTTTATATGGATAGAACAATCCTGCACAGTAGCCGAAGGCTCCAACCAATTCTGTGATCCTCATGTTATCTTACTTGGAGGATGCGTACACTCTGGGAATAACTATACTATAGAGATGGTGCTCTAAGTCGAAACCCCGCTAATTCTTCAAGAGAAAGAAGCTTCTCCAAGGACAGTTGAATGCTTGGAGCTAATTCCGTACCGATACGTCTTTATTCGACCAGAAGAGAAGACTGCTTCTACCGGGCTTCGACAAAATCGACACCGGATGATATTGGAGCCAGTCATCTTGAGATCCGAGTATTTTCACCAACAGATAAGTATCGGAGTCTTCGAGGCAAAGAGGTCAAGAGGTCTATCTCCTCAGTGCAAAAATATGTTGGCTTCAACTCGTAGTATCTATCATAACCATGTAAGAAAGATTTCTGGAATGCTTCCCCGGCAGATGCCAACCACATCTTGGATAAAATCCATGAGTACGCGTCCTTTACAAGCATCTTTGGAAAGACTTGAGTATTCAAGGATAAGTGGCGCGCCATAGATCACTTGCATTCTTCTCCTGCAGGAGGAATATCAATTAGACGTTTCTACTGGTGGGGCTGTTAGCAGTTGCCGGGTCGGCTTGTTGGAACACCATTTCTCGCCTTTTTATTCTCCGTAGGATGCTGGCTTTGGCCGCTTCTTCGCTATCTCTTCAAGAATATACACATAGCATAGAAACTGGCTACATAGCCCATAGTCTCACTACGATTCGAATGGAAAGAAACCGTACTTTGTTGGAGAGGGAGGGAAGGCATGAATGGCTGAAATGAAAGAAGTTCGCTGTGCATTTAACCGGCGGAAGCATCCGGATTCACACGGCCCGAACGAAAGGCTCGTGCTCGGACGGGAACAAATAAGCGAGTCATCCCTTTTCCGTGTGGCATGAAAGAAATCCTCCCCGTAGCCGCCACCAACACTTATAATCTAAACCTTGTTCCTGTGGAGGTCACTGAGGCATGGGTACGAAACTTTGATTCTACATTTGTGGAATTATAGATGCAGGTGATGGAGTTTTAGGAGATATATCCGGATTTGATTGCAGCATACTCACTTGAGAATGTCACTGCTTCAAGATACCTAGCCTTCTCACTTCAACTTGTCAATCCCATCGTATTCAAGTGTCGAATCAGTATGATCATGTGGACGTTATCTTTAGCATGTGGTGTTTGCAGTACTTGATTTAAACCCGTTAGAGATCTTTGAGCAATGAAATTGGGGTCACACAAATCGACAATTGGTGATCTTGTTGGGAGAACCGTCAGCCGTTTTACAATTTAGCCAGTTGGTTATGCACTACACCTTCCACATCATCTCTTCAACCAGAGTCCCGGGAATCTGACTTGCAGTTTATCCTTCTCGTACCTGAGGATGGATCATACAAGTAAGAAGGTTGCATATCGCCGCTCTACTTGTCAAAGATGATCCCACTCATAGTCAAATGACCGAAACCACCAGATTTGGTATTATTCCATCTGCTGAAGAGTGATGATGGTAAGTCATGTTTCAAAGCTTTGGTATCATGCTAAGATTTCTAAAAGGATATTCCAAAGCCAGATGGCCCGGACGAGAGCATAGGTATGGCTTTCAAAGGACCCATCAGTTTTTAGCTAATGATATTCTTTATAGCTCTGCGAATGCTAGTATCGTGCTGGATCATGTACGGCATCGCACTGATCGTTCTCGTCATGCGTCTACTAGCCAAGCTCCGAGTTAATGCCAGACTTGAGATAGATGACTGGCTGATGACTCTCTCAATGGTATTTACCTCTCAGCGAGTGTGCTAGCCACAAAGCTGATGATTGTAGATATGTGGACTTCTATTCTTCAGTTTGAACACAGTTGGGACGACATACGGACTTGGGAGACACTTCTACTACTTGACGCCATATGAGAGAGTACATTCAATGAAGATGGAATTTGCTGGTCAACCACCAGGTATGATGTTGCTCATTGTGTAGTGGGAAATAATATCTAACCGAAATGTAGGTATTCTATGCCCAACATTCGGACGCATCTCCTTCGCCATCTTCCTCTTAAACTTCACCGGTCCAAGTCGAGGACGGAGATGGTTCCTGTATGGTTTCATGATCCAGCACGCGATAATTAATGTTCTCACAATCATCTTGATTGTGGTTCAATGTCCCAATTTCGCCACAATGTGGGATCCGGTAAGCTCAGCTTTCCCTTCTCCACACATAGTCACACATTGTGTCCTCTCGAAATAACTCACTTAAAGTCATGCATTTTGCCCTGCGCCAAAGACTTCTACCTCTACAAGCACTAACTCAAAATAGGTCGGCCACCCAGGAGTGTGCTGGTCACCCTCGATCCAAGCCAACTTCGGGTATTTCCAAGGCGCAACGAACACCCTCTCCGATCTGATTCTAACTATCATGCCCGCTTTCATCGTCTGGAACCTTCAAATCGAGCGAAAGCTCAAAGTTGGCCTCGCTGCCCTACTAGGGCTGAGCTTTTTGTGAGTCTCTTCTAACATAAGAAAGCCAAAGGCTTCAAGCTGACCACAAAAGCGCAATGATCGTCTCCATAATTCGCACTAAGATGACCTCCAACATCGCAGATCGCAGTGATTTCACTTGTAAGCAAACTAACCGATTCTAAAAGTTCCTGTCCTAAAGAGTAAGATACTAATACACGCGCGTTTCAGATAACACAGTCGACTTCATAATCTGGTGCAGCGTCGAAAACTGCATCGTCATCATCGCGGCCTCAATTCCCATGCTGCGGGCCCTTTTCGTCAGCCGGGTCAAGCCCTCTAGCTCCAATTCCAATTCCAACCCCAACTCCCGATCCACGTACGAAATGCACAACAACATCGGTAACGGCTATGAGTATCCACCTCAAAGAAGCGTAGGGAGGTCGAAGTCTCATATCATGTCGAGGGGCTCAAGAGGGTATGGACCGCAGTCGAGCGAGGAGGATATCTTGCCTGTGTTAGGGAGGATGGGTGGTGTGAATGGTGGTAATGGTGGTGCTGGTGGGATAGAGAAAAGTACGACGTATATGGTGGCTTATGATGCGAGGTCTGTAGGAAGGGCATAAAGTTGGTATTAATGAGGTAAGAAAGTGTTTGTTGAGTTGTACTATTGCAGAAGATGTTTAATAGAGCTTGTAGCCAGCCAATTTTGCCTTGCTCGGATTTATCTCAATTGAAGGTGTACCGCCAGGTAAGATAGAAGAATTCCCCTTCAATGGGGGTGAAGTAACAGGACTTCGTTATCATGTCTGTGTTTAATTTGGTAAAGTCAAAACGTTCAAGGATGGTTACAGAAATCTTTAAGTTACAAAGTTACAACGAGTGGAAATTGAACAAAATGCAGCATTCGAAATCACCAATACGTAAAACCAGCGCCCAAGGGTATTTTAAGTAATGACTTTATTGTTTCTCTGCAGTGTACCTACTTGCTAAATAAGGCTGTCGTAGCTCGATTCGGGTCATAGTACACCGTATTTTCTGTGCTGGTGTGCCACCAATCTGAAGCAAGGTATTGGAGGAAGATGCAAGTGTAAGACGCAAAACAAGGAAACAGACCAATATGGGACAGATTCGCAAAATTGCTGTTGTCGCAACCCATAAACGAAAAACTCAATGGATAGCTCCGCCTGGCTCGTGTTCCCAAGCAAAATCTTCCAAACCTGTAACAGAATGGGAAATTGGAGACGATCATCCCTCAGCTTTGTTCGCGGCCACAGAAAATTCAGTAATTAGTCGCCCACATCGTGAGCTAGCTCGCTCGCGATGGTTCTAGGAAAGACTGCAGAAGTTCTAAGACATGGCGCTCTTAACTTTCAAGGTGATGCGACGAGACGTTGAGGAATTGATTGAGGGAAGACCGTTAGCTTATTCTGACTCCTCCACACCTCTGTCAATGCTTGACTTGGAAAACTTTGCCTTTGCAGGTCTGAGAGTAGCACTAGACTTCTTCTCTTTTGTCTTAATCTTCTTTGCTTCGGCCTTAACCATCCTCTCTCGAGCCTTTGCCCTCTTCTCTTCTGTCTTAGCCTTCTTTTCTTCGGCCTTTGCCTTTGCCTCCAAGAAAGCATCATGCTTAGCCTTCTTCACAGAAACTGCATTGAGGGACAAGATATGGTAGCGGGTTGGTTTCTCTTCTCGATCTTCGCGCATCTTCCAAATCCTAAGAACTTCCTCTCTGCCGCAGGCATCATAGTTGCTCTCAGTCTGGTAAAATCTAAGGATAGCCGAACGTGAATCCATTGAATTCAACACAGTGATGTCCTCCCAGGTGGATACATGATCAGCTGGCGTGGCTGTATGATCGGGAGAGACATCGAGGAGGAACTCGAAACTGTCGGGCTCGCCATCGAGTAAGAAAGTCTGGCGGCATTCATTGACATGGTATACATGCCATGCTAGATCACCTGACAAGTCATACTTTGGGGTAGCTCTACGCGGAATTACGCCATTGTGATCCAACATATTCAAGCTACGATTAGCTGCTCGAGTCCGGCTGCTGACCACTCCAGGCTTCTTGTCGTTACCCAAGCGACCTTCTCCATGGATATCTAATTTGGCAAGAGCTTCGGCACGTCTCACCAGGGTTTGGTCAATAATGGTACATTTCGTATTGCCAAGGGCCAGACGATCTGATACCAAGTTATTCAGCTTGCTGATGAGAGTCTCTATATGAGCAACAGTGATACCGCTGCCCACGAAATAGTGGGACGGCTCCGAGGCAGGGCTTATAAACTGTACTCGATTAGCCCTTTCTCGGTGTATTATATCAACACAGGCGGGAAGATACGAACCTCGACAGCTTTCAATCCATCAATGAGCTCAAGGAAGGATTTCATGACTTGTGTTGTTGGCGCATGGTCGACGAAAGATTGTAGAGCATGAGCCGACCTGAAAGATATTTTAAGAGATTCCAAACTCTTGATAGTGGTCAACAGGCATATGAATTCCTCCCAAGCATGTCTGAAATACGGCATTGTCAGGTGGATGTACTTCATCTGAATCTTGCGCTCATTGGTGATTGCGACAAGATAGGTGATTGCAGCCTCTGAAGTCATTCCACTGAAGTCAAACTCGTTTTTCTTATAGAAAAGCTATCAGATGTTAGAATTTTCTGCTTATTTGTAGGAATTTTCATACATGTGTCAGAGCAACAGCATCATATATCTCTTTGCAGGTATAAGACAGAGTTACAGCGGCCAATTGAGGGGCGTTCGAGACAATCTTGTTGTAACCAAGATGTTCGTTTTTGGGATCTATCTTTGTTGAGTATACGAATCCATCAATCAGGCAGCGAACATACACTTGATAACTCTTTGAGCCTTGGACCAGATGAACTTGTTTGCATGAGCAACAACCTGAACAGGCCTAATAGGGTTCTCTTCTGTAACGGCAAATTCGAAGATTCGTTGCTGAACTTCCTTGGGCATACGGAGAATACGACCATTCTGTAGAAATGTAAGTACACACGAAAGTGGAACAGAAAGCGCGAGTGACTTACTTGCTTGATCATTTCACGTTTGGCGAGACCAGAGGTTGGTAGATCGAGCATGGCAGAGGCAGCAGCCATTGCAGAATCAGATGCGGCAGTACCTGCAGTGCTAGAATCGCTATTGGTAGATCGTTCGACTGGTTGAGAGGATATTCGGAGCTTGGAGGGGTTTGCGGGCTTGTTAGTCTTGTCCTTGATCTTGGCCATGGTGACTGTTTTGTTGTATTGTAAATCCACGAGGTTGTGGAACTGTTGCAGAAACGTATTTCAAGGTATGTAAAGTAGGCAGTTGAAAGGTGGAAGGTAGAAGCGTGGGAAAAGATACCGACGAATTTGGAATTTGGAAGTGGACTCGACTAGCGTCCTTCTGATTTAAGTAGGTACAGGTACTTGTGTGAATGCGAAACTTGAAGGCATTTAGAATACACGGCTGACTTATCGAAGAACCTTTCTAGCTTGAAGGTTTTTTGAACTCGAATTATGAAATCGTAATTGGATTGGGACACGTAGTTTAGAATACCTTCTACTCCACCTACTTCTTTTTACCATTCGCAAGACAAACATTGGATAACGTTGAAGTCGTGCCAGAATCAACGTTATCATTCTATAGCTCGCATGGCAGGAAAGTAGGACAACATGACATCGCTTTGTTCTAGTCTGTTAGGATAGGTTGTGCATCGAAGTATCTCTTAGCTTTAGATGCATGTCTCGCTTGTGGCCTCGCTTATTGAGAGTGTACACTCAAAGATGACATATGAACAAGAGCACTGGCTTGTAGATTGCGCATCCGCTATAATGTTTAGGAATTGTATGATACCTTGGAAACTAACAAGACTTGGGACGCACAGCCGGACACACTCGATTGATTGACAAAATTATTACGCTGAATCATTCGAGAAGCAATATTTGACTACATGAATCAAAATATGAATGTCAATAAGACCTCCCCCATCAAATCTAGGCAATCCTGTATGTCAGAAGAGCACAATCGAAAGCGTTTGTGACAAATTCTAGCATGTTTTTCGTTCGATATATTATCACGCTCAGTAACGGAATAGGCACGGTAAGAGACCGAGATAATACCAAAGTCTTGTTCCTCTTAAATTTGATACAGAACAAGAAGCAGCACCAGGCCGTGTCATTCCTCGCTCCAACTTACGTTGAGGACAATGCCATTACTCCGGTACGATATCTTTGCTGACTTCAACATGGATCTAGTAGCATTCCTGAATCAGATTGCAGTCTTGCTCAAAGTGGCTGAGAGTTCGAAGAACACAGGATATGTTAAGAGAAAGAGCTGCAGGGGAGGCAGCAACCGCTTATTTCCTACCCGGTGTGCCCACCATCCTACTCACACTCCTGCAGGACAAGGAATAAAATTAGAGAAGACATGTCCGAGTCAAAACATTACCAAAGTCCTGAATTTTTTTTGGGTTGTTTCTTTGGCTAGGTACATTTCCTTGGGTGTTAACAGTTAATTATCTACTCATGAGCGAGAGTTGATAGAGGCTTGGGGAATAAACATAATTTCAAGAGGGATTTATGACCTGAGATGAGTAACTCACTGAAGCTAAGTAAAACTGAGCCATTTTCAAGCATTTGCACAACCGTTAACCCATGTCATTCTACTCATTCCTAGCCATCGTCTGAAAGATGAACCTGCCTAGGAAAGCTACTATAAGCAGTACTGAATCCTTATTTGTGAAGACAATCTGACTATATTCTCAATACCATACTCTAGTGATAAGCAGATAGTAATTGGCTATGAATGGTAGCCATACCAGACGAATATGCTGTATGTGGTCTGTCGTTGATGTTTTGATGTGTTGATGTTGTTGACTGTGGTGGATGACATCTCGTTTGTTAGGGCGGACCATGCAGACCCCTACCGCACTCGGAGCTCCTTCAATCTCAGTGTTCTTGCTGCTTCAATCTTCCTTCATCTCCAAGTCTCTAGAATGGTAGGGTCTTGGGATTGACATCGCAATTTCGAAGTGGCCGATCAAAGAAGAATGGGATGAGTGAGAGAGATCGAAAGAGTCTTCGAACGATATCGCCCAACTCCGATCGGCCAACTGAGGTTGAGAAATTATCATCGGAGGAACGATGCTCTCGGCCTATCTGCTCAAGATAATGAGAGTTACAAGCATTTCCTACCCCTCGATTGGCAGAGTTCGACCCCGCCACGGCCGACGAGCCACAGTTTTGGACATAGCTCAAATGGAACCAATTGGCACAGCTCCTTGAGCTTGATAGCAAGTATTTTGGTCACAGAGGTGACTATGGAGGTGACGGCATGGCGATTGTGTTCAAGTGAACGCGTGCATATAAGCTTTCAAGTCGCGACTTCTGATTCTCTCTTGTCCCCTTTTCTCATATTCTCTGCGTTACTTTCCCGAGTTTTTTAATTTTCGAAATTATCTCCAAATGTCTACACCTTACGGACTACCTGCAAATGCTGCAGATGTGAAGGCTTTTGAGTGGGATGATCATTATGACTTCCCGCGAGACTTAATTGGCTATGGGGAAGATTCATTTAACCCTCAATGGCCTGGCGGAGCAAAGATTGCAGTTTCGTTCGTCATCAACTATGAAGAGGTAGGTTGTCTTGGTCGACCCTGAGAAATTTATCACTAACCACATCTTAGGGAGCCGAACACTCTGTTCTGAATGGAGATTTGCACAGCGAAACACATCTTTGGGAAGCCTCTGGAGGATCACCAAAGGTCCAAGAAAGAGCTGTGAACATCGAGTCAGAATACGATTATGGGTCTCGCACAGGAGTGTGGCGTCTTTTCCGTCTCTTCAACAAATACAACTACAAATACACACTCTACGCTGTGGGTAAAGCATTGGAAGACAACCCTGCAGTTGGCGTCTCTTCTATCAAGAACGGCCACGATGTAGCATCACACGCGTATCGCTGGATCGACTACGCAGATATGCCAGCTGAGAAGGAGAGAGCATACATCAAGAAGGGTATCGAGGCGATTACAAAAGTTTGTGGACAACCACCAAAGGGATGGTACTATGGCCGTTCATCAAGCAGGTCGCACGCCTTAGTTTTTGATGTCTACAAGGAGCTTGGCATTCCTCTCCTGTGGCAGGCCGATTCATATGCGGACGATCTTCCATATTGGGTTGACGTTCCAGCTGAGAAGGATGTTGAGAAACCAGAAGGCATGCTCATGGTGCCTTATTCATATGGTATGTTTATACTTTTCCAATCACAAAGCTGCACTAACGTCCTGATTCTAGACTGCAATGACTACAAGTTCAACGTCCCAACAGGTTTCGGCTCTCCAACCGACTTCTACGACCACGTGAAGGGGGCTTTTGACACTCTATATGAAGAAGGCTCAGAAGGCTCCCCAAAGATGATGACAATTGCTCTGCACTGCAGGTGTATCGGCAAACCAGGGCGTTTCACTGCGTTGAAGAAGATCGTGGAGTACATCAATGCCAAGGAAGGAGTCTGGGTTGCAACTCGTACGCAGATTGCAGAGCACTTCAGGGAGAAGTTTCCATACCAGAAGGGTTATTTGGCACCGGGCGTGAAGAGGACAGAACAGGTTAACATGCAGACTGCATGGCCAGCACACTTGGATGTTCCAGTGTAAGTAGAACTATTATGTAAATTAAAAGCAATGTTCGGCATTTTGGTCATTTTTGTTGCTGCTTCAAATCTCGCCTTCAACCATGCCTGGGTCATAAATCATAACTTCATCAATACGCTCCGTCCAAAACCACCAACATCTTCTTCCAACTTCACAAACTGCTCACAGCTCATCTCTTACCATTTTCTCCCCAACCACGCATGTGCTCTTCACTCTATTCGAAGAGCGCATGCATCCCTTTGGACATTCAGCGCTAGAATCATACTGCCACGCAAAAAAGCCATCTGTCTCATTCGACAACACGCCCTCCACCAGTTTCGTCTTCTTCGCCAGCCCAGCACTCGCAGCCGTGGCGAGGATGTCAGCAGAAGATAGTGGCATTTGTGACCATCCCATTTTGGCAAGCGTAATGATGCTAGTTCCGTATGTGAGGGAGGCGAAGGACGACCATGCTATAGCCGTTGCGCACTGTGTTTTGTTAGCGGGACAGGGGAACACATGAGAGCTGCAAGTGGCTGATTCTGAGAGTGAGAGAGCGGTACGTACCATGGGACATGGCTCGGCGTTCGTGTAGAGACTTAGCTGAGCAAAAGCCCTCAATGCATCTCGTGGCGCGAGCTTGTACTCTCCATTCGGATCAGTGAGGATTTTCGAGCAATTGTTAATCGCTGAGATCTCGCCTACACTCGCATCAAATCATCAGCACTTATTCTCCCACCATTCTACTCCACTCATCCATCCATCCAGATTCTTCTCCCTTCAATTGCGGTCACAACATACCATGCAAGGTCGGGTTCCCCTCCTCATAATTCCTATTCACACCAATACACACCTCCTTCCCCCACGGCGAGGCGCTTGTGTCAGAATGATTCACAATCACGGTCCCGAAGGCGGCAAACGGACACGGTGATGCGAGTTGTGGGAGCACGAGGTTGGCGCGGCGCATCCAGTGCTCACGGACTGCGAGAGGGATGGGATCTTCTTCTGGGGTGGAAAGAGAGGCGGAAGCAGAAGTCAGGTGGATGAGAGCGAGGAGGTAGAGGGAGAGGAGGGAGATAGGGTAGAGCATTGTTTCTCGTGGATTGGGGAGCAATCCGAGTCTGAGATCTGGAGTCGGGTCAGGAGTGGGATCTGGAGATGAATTTGGGTTGTAGATCAATTGAAGGTATTTGATGGAAATTGAGAACTTCTCATGAAGTAGAGTTAAGTAAGGTAAGTAAGGAATGTGCGAGTGTAACCTCAATATCGCTCATGCCTTATGCATTTGTACAACACACAACACATACCGCAGTGCACTGCACACAAAACCCGAAGCGAATACTATTCGCTTCCACCCCGCCATACTCGCAAACTTTAGCAACTCACATATGTCATGCTATGTAAAGCTTATCTAAAGCAGCCAGGTAATATTTTGTTTTGCTAACGTACGTGACTAGTAGCCTTGCATATTCACGGCATCTATCGTCTCTAAGAGCCTATTACATCGTATAGCACTTATACATCGTCATACAGCCTTACCCCACCCTTGAAGTCCACCGATTCCGCTCCGCATCATCGGTGAAAGTAGGTATGACAGCACGATTTGACTTCCACTCCCGCCCGTCTTAGCCTACCTACTTGTAAGCACTCTATCTCCAGCCATCACTAACTTTTCTAAAGGCGATTATGTAAGAATTTACCTTCTCTTGGCGAGACATGAAAGACGCTTTTCGCTTAAGGTTCACGTTCAAAACACGAATCATGAACTCCATCCTCCTATTTCACCCCTGACTCGCAACACAAGACAAGCGAAACAAGAGAGAGTGGCGCAAGGAGTTCCGAAACCCTCGTCTCGGAGCTTGGAGAGACGATAAGAAAAATACCCATAGTCATGGAACCCACTTTGCGTAGCTACCCCTCCACCCCTCCAAGGAAGGCTGGCTGGGCTGGATATGTGTGAGAGAGCTTAGGATACCTGCATGCGATATCCTGGGATTGTGGAATTGTGGTCGGGATGATGCTCATTGATAGGTAGGTAGCGGACAGAGATATGGGAAAGGCATGATTTGCTTATGACATAGATACTGGCCGAGGCGTCACAATCTAAATTTCTAGCTCTGTTGTGATTGTGATCCTTTTTCTATCTCTTATTCTACTTTCTCGCCTTTGCTGTCGTACAATCTTCGTGATACCTAGCTATTCGTTGCGAATACCCTCAACTAATCTCACCTCTCATCTCCCAACAAAATGGGTTCCGTAACTCCCATAACCCGTGTGCCATCCACTATCACAGCAGAAGAAGCCGCCCTCCCAGGCAACGGCGTGACCTCCTCTCCTAACGCCCCAACTGGCTCGTCCTCCGCACTCTTTACGCCCCTCGCAATCGGCAATGGAACGCTCACACTCTCGCACCGCATCGTCCTCGCACCCCTAACCCGCAACCGCGGCCTTCCCGTCAACACCTCTCCCACGCCCGCAAACCCGAACCGCGCCTGGTACCCTGATGCGCTGGTAGCAGAGCACTACGTACAGCGAACCACACCCGGTGGCCTGCTCATCACGGAGGGCCTACCCCCTTCGCTGGAGAGCAATGGCATGCCTGGCGTTCCTGGGCTGTTCCTCCCGGAACAAGTCGCGGGGTGGAAGGACGTTGTTAGTGCCGTGCATGCGAAAGGTGGGTATATATACGCGCAGCTGTGGAATGCAGGACGAGCGAGCATACCGCAGCACACCGGAATGCCGACCGTATCAGCGAGCGCGACGCCGTATGAAGATGGCGAATGCTACCCTTATCCACCACCTGGAACGTCCACGCAAGTGAAATACGAGGATTTTCCGCCTGAGGAGCTGAGTTTGGAGGGCATCCAGAGGCAGATTGCGGATTATGTGCGTGCTGCTAAGCTGGCGGTTGAGGAGTGTGGGTTTGATGGCGTGGAGGTCCATGGTGGGAATGGGTATCTCCCGGAACAGTTCCTGAGCTCGAATATCAATAAGCGGACCGATGCGTATGGAGGGTCGCCTGAGAAGCGTTGTACCTTCGCCTTGGAAGTGATGGCTGCGCTCGCGGATGCGATTGGAGAGAATAAGCTTGCGATACGCTTGTCACCATTCGGGATGTATAATCAGGCCAGAGGTACCCAGAGATTAGAGACATGGGGCTATTTGTGTAGAGAGCTGAAGAGAAAGCACAAACTGAGCTATGTGCATTTTATCGAGCCGAGGTACGAACAGGTGCATAGTTTGGAGGAGAAAAACAAATGTGAGTTTCTGTGTTTCCTTGCCTAGTAGTGATGAGGGATGGAAAAAGACGAAGATAAGGGCTGACGAGAAGCAGATCTGGCAGAATGGGGATTCAAGGACGTAGATCTCAAGGTCTTCCGTGACATATTTGGTGATACACCATTTTTCTCGGCCGGAGGATGGAGTGATAAGAATGCTTGGGGAGTTGTGGAGGACAAGACCTATGATGCACTTGCCATCGGTCGATTGTTCTTGAGCACGCCGGACATGATCGAAAGGCAAGAAACCCCCTTTGATAACCCATACCAAAACTAACAAACTCAAAGACTTAAGAAAGGCTTACCTTTAAATGCATACGACAGAAGTAGATTTTATGGACCATTCCCTGAGAGGGAAATTGGATATACTGATTACCCGGTCTGGGCTGATGTCGAGAAATCAGGCAAGCCACTTGTGAAGTAAATTTGGATTTGGAATACCATGCATTTTTAGACGACCATGTCTTTATCCTCGCTATGCTGAAGTATGAAGCAAATTGGGCCACACCGGGCAAGTAATGCTGTTGTACATGCTGATGTATGCCTCTGCATACCGTGTTGCTCCCGAAGAACGCCATATAATACAAAATCGGTTTGACCTTTCCAAAATCGGAAGATCCTGATGCCTAGACTGAGACCTTGACTTCCTTGGAAGCTAGCTCATCTGTCTTCTGGACAACCGAGGCTTCATCACCTGTCATCTCTACTTCCGTGCTCGTCGCAGCTGGGGTATCTTCAATCGCCTTATTACTCTCCTCGTCCGAACCAAAGATAAAACTTTCAAGCTCCTTAAAAGTTGCCTCCAAGTCATCGTTGATGATGATCTTATCGTGGAAACCTTCCACCTTTGCTTGCTCCAATTCAAGATCAGCAATAGCCAATCTCTCCTTCATCTTCTCTTCTGAGTCCAAACCTCTCTTTCGAAGTCGTGCCTCAAGTTCTGCTTTGCTGGGTGGGGCCAGGAAGATGTACTGTCCAGGGTATCCATTGTCCTTCTGTTGTTGAATTCCCTGCCCGAGCTGTTAGCTGTAATTCGCATTTTGTAGCAACATGGAACCTACATGATAATCCATCTCCATCAATGGGACCTTGCCTTTTGCAATGATGCCCTCAATGACTTTCTTGCTGGTACCGTAGTCGTTACCATTGTAATTGTTGTACTCTGTAAATTGGTCGCCATCGCGCATGATGTCGTATTCCTCCTTCTTGACAAAAAAGTAATGAACACCATGAACCTCACCTTCACGTGGAGCGCGAGTAGTGTGCGAGGCCTTCTTTGCTAGAGCTTTAGGATACTTTTCGAGTAGCATCTTGACCAACGTGCCCTTTCCCACGCCTGATGGACCAGAGATGACAATTGGGTCGCGATTCTTAGGTAATACAACATCCTCTCCATCAGCAATTTCTTCATCTCCATTCGCAATTGGCTCTTCGGGCTTGATGTGTGCTTGGAAAATCTCATCGATCTTGTCAGATGACTCGATCTTATCGAAAGAACTGAGTTTCGACATGCTTGCGATACGTAGAACTCTCCAGCTTTTGCTTGCTTTAGATTCGATAGCGATTTGCTTTTCTTCGTCGTTCTTGGCGGTATCAATCTCAAATTCGTCGTCTGCGATTCTTCTCTTGAAAGACTTGATTTCTGGAAGCAGATATCTTGAGGGATCCTTCAGCCTATCCAATCCACCGCGAGTATGGCCCTCAGAGAGAAACTTGAGATCAAGGGAGCCAAGAGGGATATGTCGTAGCTTCTTGTTGGCTGTTAATTTGCGAACTGATATCTTGGCGGCAGCGAATTGCTGAGATGTGATGGCGTCTTTTGCGATGTTAGGACAATTGTCTATTTTCCAACGGGCCCAATTTTTATCTCTTGAAAGAACAGTCTCCACCATGCGATAGAAAAATGCTCCCTCGT
The DNA here is from genome assembly GCA_007644065.1 of Margaritispora aquatica. NCBI lineage: Eukaryota > Fungi > Ascomycota > Leotiomycetes > Helotiales > Discinellaceae > Margaritispora > Margaritispora aquatica. The sequence continues at coordinate 1,389,182 of VJWN01000008.1, forward strand.
GGCCCTGCTTTAAATATTCGGCGATTGACTTTTTCATGTCATGTGCCCATTTTGACTAATTCGTTAGTCAATTTATAAAAGGAAATACAAGTACAAAAAGTGAATAGGTGCAAATGAAAGATTAGAAAAGTGAATAATACTCACATCATCATCGGCAAGAAGTTGATCTGCATACATGACTGACTTGTTTGGATTTGCAGGCAAAGGAGCTTTTGCGAGCTTCTCTTTCGCCTGTGTACTCAAGGATAGTAGAAAATCTAACACGATGAGAACCTGTACAAGAATATGTCTCCTGAATGACAAATCACTGATCTAAAGATGTCAGTCAATTTAATGCTTCAATGCGTCAAGAACTCCATAGCATACCTCTAGCTCAAAGAGATCTCGACTTGTCAAGTACTTTGGATTAAATGCATTTGCCAAATCGTCGTCTCCCTGTCCACGCTTCCTCTTCGTGCCTCGTTTTGTGGACTCGTCCGCAACTTTACTAGAACGGCTCGAGCTTTCAGACTGAACAGATTTGAACATAACCATTGTTGCCTCAATACCAGCTTTGAAGACACCAAATTTTGTAGCATCGAACAAGTTCTTGGGTTGGCTAAAGCTTTGCTGCAAGGACCAGAATATAGGATAGAGCTCATCCGCTTCCAGAGGCTTGTTAGGTCTTGAAAACGATACGCCTTTAGTAGTATTTGACGATTCATCGTTGGACTTTTTACCATTACCATTTCCATTGACAATTTCTCTTAAGGGTGTTGAGCTTGACTTCTTCTCGTCGCTGTCCAAGTCCATGTCATCAGTCCCGGAATCCTTGGCAGGCAAGACGTCGAAGGTCGTTATGTTCTCTGTATGAAACTCTCCTCTAAGATTGACAGAACTTCTATCACCAAGTGGAAAGCTTTGAAACATGAATATAAAAACACGTCCACAGAAGGCTGTGTCCTCCGCCCTGGAGAGACGACGAAGAAGCTCATTGCAACTCCTCAGAATTACCAGATTCTTTGAGGCAAAGTGCTTGGCCGTAATTCTTTCTCGTCGCGACTCTAGGAAGTCAAATATCTTTCGACATCCAGCAATTGTCTGGCTATCCAGAAGCTCTTCCACCAGCCAGAACAATAAACCTGGCTCGGTCCGTCCCTCGTCGGCAAGAATGGAGACAATATCCAACAAGTTCCAAAGATTGACAAATTCTGGCTCATTGATTTTTGTTGAGGCCTAAGGTCCGTCAGATGTATTCCCTCGCTCGTGCTGATGCGCAGCTCACCAGTAGGTTGTTGAATATGTCTCGTACAGCCGTCTCAATAACATGTTTCTTCGAGTCTGGAGATACTCCCACAGGGTATGCGAGATTCAATCGATCGAATGTCTCCGCTAGATCTGATTTATGTAATGGAGGTTCGATCGTATGCGTATGCTTAACCACTCGCGCTTGTGAAAGCATCTGTTGTAGAATAATCTCAAGCTCGCCCACCTCTGGCACCCCATAACCTGCCATATCTCCACTCATGCGCGAGCTTTCGCGATCGCAGAATTTCGATTGCAAGCCTGGTATTTGCGATGCGATAGGTGCTGTCCTTGGTGGAGTTTGACGAGTTTGATCTTGGTTGAGGGAGTGATCAGTTTGCGCCGGGAGCTTGAATGTAGCCTCGTCACATGATCTTGATGTCCAGCGTGTTTTGGTCGCATGAAATATAATTTCGAGATCAACGCGACAGTGATGCATGCTAGTCGCATCATTCAAACACAATGCCGCCTCGAACCAGAAACAAGGAGGAGGTCAAGAAAGCTCCAGAAGGTGGACAATCTACCGCAGATTTAGAGGGTGAGAAATCATTCGAGCAACTTGCGAAGAAACACTGGTTAAAGACATCGAAGAAGGCTACGAAGGTCAAGGTCAAGCAGGAAGTCTTGAAGAATGATATATGGGATGTGATAGAGAAGAGCGACTTTGCATTTGGTTCTTTACTGGCCTTGGAAAACTTGCAAATACTTGAGAGGTACGCGCCGTGAAGAGCTTAAGGCGCAGGCATACTAACTCAGTACCTAGCTATTTGTGGCCAGGATATTCGGAGGATTCTTCCAATCATCATGTTCTTCTCATAGCTTTGATAGCCAATGTTAAGACAAGAGAGCATTTGCCAACCTGGGGTATGTGCCATTATTTGAGGAGGTATGAATCAGGACTGACATGAACTTAGATACTTTTGCGGATCAACCAGCAGAGTTCTCGACACTATTTCGGCGAATACTATCCATGACCTTGGATACAACCCTCTCACCCACGATACGAACTCACCTGTTATCTTTCATCATCAGCGCTTTCCAGTCGTTGGACTGTGGTATTGTCAGGAAGGAATGTGCTCCTCTAGTGTCGATTTCTATATGGCACAACATTTCGACGGAAAAGAAGCGTGAAATCAAACTCGATCAAGCACCGCAGTTGAGGAAATCATGGAGAGCAGCAGCAAAGAGATATGAAGCAGCCGATCAGGCTTCGAAGCCCCGCCTACGTTTCGAGCGCTCATGGCTTTTTAGCTTGATCATTGGCTTTTTCAACCAGTTATACGACGAGAAGGGAAAGGCTGAAAATGTCAGATATTGTGAAAGGTTCCTTGAATTTCTCTCGGATTTACAAAGTCAACTGCCTACGAGAAGATATGTCAATACTTTACTTCAGGACCTTAACGCCATACCCACAATCCAGATGTCACCAGTCTTTAATGATGAGGACAACAGTCTTGTTAGAGATCTTTTCGCTTTACTGAAGCACTACACATACTTCTCTATTGATGATCATAGCGGCATTCAACATAGCCGGACTGAAGCATACGAGAAGCACTGTGGTGTGTTAGCAAATCTTCAGAGAACCGCTTTGAAACACTTCAAAGACAAGCTGACTATTCTTGCACTATCAAATTATGGATCTATTGACAAAAGAGCCGAGCTGGAGGGTCACTTGGGGAGTCTGGAAGACGAAGAAATTACCGAGCTTTGCAACTTTCTAGACATCCGGACTTCATTACCAAACCCTTCGAAGGTTGTTATTGATCGCAAGTTTTTAACAGAAGTACTGCTATCCACTCATGAGAAACGCAAGACCTTCCAAGAAACAGCTCGTGATTTGAGCGTCCTACCCACCGAGCTAACTCTTTTCGAACCTATGTTACTGAGAAATGACACCTACAATGGATCCCAACCACTAGCAATCCCCAAACTGAATCTGCAGTATCTCACAGTTGGTGATTTTCTGTGGAGATCATTTATCTTGCACAGATGTGAAGCTTTTTACGAGATCAGGAAACACGTCGAGGACACCATTAAACGGCTGCGGCCAAAATTGACGAGAGAAAACAAGACAATATTTGATGGGTTCTCCAAGATGGCTTTACCTATCACGAAGCCTGCGTAAGTTCTCTTTTGCTTTCAGTAGATTAGCACTAACAGCGAATAGTATTTTAGAAGTTGTTCCAGCTCTCGTAGGAGACGATAAACCCTCGGCAGTTCGCGCTGAGATCGCTTTGGACGTGAGCCGGCTGTCTGACAACATACGACGGGAGTGGGAATCATTACGGCCCGACGATGTGGTTTTCTTGCTTGCTGTACAAGGTCCTGATGATTCGAAAATGATAACTAATGGTGGTGAAACACCTTCTGATGCACAGAAGTTAGGCTTAAAGTACTTGCGAGCAGCCGAAGTTATCCAAGTGCTGGATGACAAAGGACGCTCCTTGCGTGATAATATGCAAAATGGCCACGGTGGTAGAATCCGCCGTGTGCAAGTTAAGATTGACGCTGCTGTGTATAGAGATGATCTTGCCCGGACAAATAGTGGGAAGCCGGATATCTACGAGAGTATTAATTTGATTGTGCGTAGGAAGGGTCGGGAAAACAATTTCAAGCCAATACTGGAATCGATACAAAGTCTCACCTTATCCGACGTTCCTCTCGCGTCCTGGCTGCACGAGGTTTTCCTCGGCTACGGAGATCCAGCTGGAGCGAACTACACTCATCTCTCAAATCGGATTAAGAAAGTAGATTACCGAGATACTTTCCTTGACTGGCAGCATCTTATCGAAAGCTTGCCAGGGAAGACGATTGAACCCAGTGATGATGTTAGCGGCAGCTTTGGGCCTCCCTATATGCTTCAGACTGCGCCTGCACCACCAGTTGTAGCCCCAGCAAAGCCGTCAAAGAAGCGGAGGCGCGACGCTGAACCAGTCCCTCAAGCTCAGCCGCAAGCAATTGAAGTCTCTACATATAAGCCCCCCAGCACTGGCCCGTACCCATTCGATGCGCCAAAGAAGAACCAAGTTCGGTTTACGCCAGCACAAGTGGAAGCGATCACCTCCGGGACACAACCAGGGCTCACCGTCATTGTTGGCCCACCGGGAACAGGTAAAACTGATGTGGCAACTCAAATTATCAACAACATATATCACAACTTCCCAGAGCAACGGACGCTTTTGATTGCCCATAGTAACCAAGCTCTCAACCAGTTGTTTCAAAAGATTGTTGCTTTGGACATCGATGGGAGACATTTGCTCCGGCTTGGACATGGTGAGGGAGATCTCGACACGGAAGCGAGCTTTAGTAAGTATGGCAGGGTGGAATCATTTCTTGAAAACCGAGCAGGATATCTCCGCGAAGTAGACCGTTTGGCAGCCAATTTTGGCGCTCCAGGTGCTCATGGAGACTCTGCTGAGACTGCTGGTTACTTCAAGACAGTATATGTTGACCCTGCTTGGACGAGATTCGAAGAGGCCGCTAAATTGCCCGAAGCTACATCGGAGACACTTGTGCAGGCTTTTCCATTCCATTACTACTTCTCAAATGCACCGCAACCTCTGTTCCCCCAAAGCGCAGACAAGGATGTAGTGTTGGATATTGCAAATGGCTGCTATCACCACGTTGCTAAAATTTTCGAAGAGCTTGCAGATGTCAGACCTTTTGAAATTTTAAGACGGGATCGAGATAAAGCCAATTACCTACTAACAAATGAGGCACGTATCATTGCGATGACTTCAACACATGCAGCCATGAGGAGAAGAGAAATTGCCTCTCTGGGATTTCACTACGACAATGTCATTATGGAAGAAGCTGCTCAGATTACTGAGATCGAGAACTTTGTTCCTTTTGCTCTGCAAAATCCCAAGAACGGCCAGATGCCACTACAACGGGTTGTGCTTTGTGGAGATCACTTTCAAAATTCTCCTGTTATACAGAGTCTCGCGTTCCGACAATACGCAAATCTAGAACAATCTCTGTTCTCCCGCCTTGTTCGTCTCGGCGTACCGACCATCAATCTAGATCAACAGGGACGTGCTCGTCCTTCAATAGCATCGCTATATGCTTGGCGTTATCAGAATTTGGGTAATCTACCACTTGTATCAGACTCTAGAGAATTCCAGATCGCCAATGCCGGATTCAAATATGACTACCAATTCATCAATGTACCTGACTACAAGGGCAAGGGTGAATCAGAGCCTACACCACATTTTATCCAGAATTTGGGTGAAGCTGAGTATGCTGTTGCAATATATCAGTACATGCGATTACTTGGGTACCCAGCATCGAGTATCAGTATTCTTGCCACATATGCAGGTCAACGTGCTTTGATCCAGGATGTCCTCTCACATAGATGTTCAAAGAACCCTCTATTCGGTTTGCCAAAAATTGTCGCGACTGTTGACAAATACCAGGGAGAGCAAAATGACTGTATGTATTCCGCTCCAGAAGTGGATTCACCAGCTAACAAACCTCAGACGTCATTCTTTCCCTGACACGAACATCCAGAGTCGGCTATCTCCGAGACGTCCGCCGCCTCACAGTCGCGCTCTCCCGAGCACGTCTAGGATTGTACATTCTCGGTCGCCGCGAAATCTTTGAATCATGCTTTGAGCTGCGCCAAGCATTTGAGATTCTGCTTCAGCGACCGGACAAGCTGATGCTCGTCACTGGCGAACTTTTTCCCAGCAATCGCATCCTAAAGGAGGAAGAGAACAATGAAGTGCCGGGGCAGACGCCGATGGAGAACGTTGAGCATTTAGGCCAGTACGTGTATGAGATGACGAACTCGAAAGTGCAGCAGTTGAGGGCTGAGAGGGGGCTTGATGAGGCGCCGCTTCTGGAGGCAGCTTTTGAAGCTGAGCCAGTGGACGATCTGGTTGAGGAGGGCTTCCAGGAAGAGATGTATGATGATGTTGAGGAAGAGGGCGAGAGTGAAGGTGGTGGACAGGGAGCAAGAGACGAGTAAAAGTTGTGTTGTGCGGTGTATAAATCAAGGCGTTCTTGCCGGATAGGTGACTAAGGCATGGCCATCTGTATGTAGTATATTGCTTCCTAGAATGGATATGAAGCTTGATAAATGCCTATTCTCAATCCTTGTCTACAGAGAGGGGCCCGTGAGGTAGCGTCAGGTAAATGCGATGTCTTAGCATTGGGACTTTCTCACCTCGCCTTGGCCATCAGTCGAGGTTGAGGGACCCGGAGCTTGGGGATATGGGCACTAGAGAGACTTCACTGAATTGCAGATCTGAATTGCACCTGACTGACTTCTGGGAGATTTCGATTGATTGATTGATTGATTGATTGATTGATTGATTGATTGATTGATTTATCGGTTGATCAGATTTGCTAAAGCGGGACTTTCATGTAACAATGCTTGGGTACCTAGGTAGTTGCTTCATCTTGCACCCTCACTACCTATCCCTCAAGAACATGCGTGCTATCTGGGTAGTACAGAATTGCGAGAACTCGATCAGTTGAGAGCGAGGTAAGATGACCTATCTACCCCACTCGTGTGTATGTATATATTCATCTCATACTCAGATCCGATCCCAGTGTTCATTGCTATTTGATTTCCACGTATCGTGACCAGATCAGCCATTACTCTGGCTAAGATAAGGTAGGCCCAAACATGGAATTCATAGGAAACCGGGTTCGGCAGATGTCATGAAATTAATAAGTGGATGAAAATACTAGCAAATGGGCACACTATCTACCAAAATACAACAGGTACATGTGGGAACTAAACTCCAAACACAGCCATGTTCAAGGAAAAAACAAGCAAGCACCTGATAACCTACCTATCTTACCTACCCACATCTTCACTTACGATGACTACCTGGCCAGTGGTACCTGTAATGACCTCAATGACCCAAAATCCAAGATGTGTAAACCGGGTATGCACATCGAGTACATTGCGCACAGGTGTACTTAAATACCTAGGTACCTACCAAGATTCTAATTCCAATAATAACACAGCACAGCACAGAACTCAGATCTTAAGATCCGAGTTTCTTTACCGATGCCAGAGTCTTGGTACAGTGGCAAGCAACCTATGCAGAAACCAAAAGATGAAGAGAACGGTCTACTGAATTTGTTGATTGTTAAACAATAAAATCGATGCAAGGTATTTCAAAGAGTAGGTAAGACTTCAGTGGAATAGCTACCCTAGTCACCTAATGAAGGAATGCCACGAGCCTCTCTGACATGTAAAATGAGACATGTAAGCACCGGAAGATCGTAAGCAATCCTACCTTAAGGTGTGAGACCATTTGCTTTCTCTGTCACCCTTGCCTTGCGCTTATTCATCTTCCACTCTTTCCTACACCAGCCTCTTCCTCCAGCACAGCAACCTGCAGCGCATAACCTCATCTCTTCATCCCATTTCTCTCCTTTCTACTCCCACTCCTTCGATCTCCCTTCTCCGTGGTAGCCAGATCAACCGACTACACTTCTCAAGCATTCTTTACCCATTTGACCTACCTACCACAACAGCTCAACCCAGAATCTAAATCCAAATCTAACTTTAAACCAAGATTCAAAATCCCTGCATCAAAAAATGAAATAAAATACACAAGCTTCGTCCAAGCAATACACACCGTTCCCGTGCTCCATCGGGGAGCCGCATTGCTTTATGTAGGCTCATGTAAGCGAACACAGAGCACCACCGAATACCTAGCATTTGCTGTGGTGCTTATGGTGCTTTTGATGCTTGTGCAAGTAAGATGAAATGCGGTGAATGGTGGTGACGCTATCGCCACAATGCTGGACAGAATTATGAGTGTAGACACTTCATCAAACAAGGAACTTAGGATTTTCTTGACAGAGCAAGGACCTCGGTAGACAAATTTGAGCTGTGCAAGCTGTGCACCCCCATGGCCATGTCTTGTTTAAAACGAAGGGCCGACCCAGATGTTGTGCCACGGCCACGGGGCGATGGTAGATCTCACGCCACGGCTTGAGGTTGAGGAGATCTGAGTTGAAACCCTTTCGATCTTTGGGTGTTTTTTCAAGCATGACGATCTCCTTCAAGCGTGCGCTGAATTTGGCCGCGTAGATACTGTTAACTTGACAAATCGGTTTTTTTATTCTATTTCCTTTGTCTCATGCACAATGCATTGGGCAAGATACTAAACTTGTACCTGGAAGCGAACTATGCTGCACGATACTGATAAGATTTCTTACACCATAAGGTGGAATGCCATAGCCCGTGACTGCACATGGCGTACTTTATAGCCGTCTTGCTGTGAGCTCTCTTACGCACTGATCTACTGTGCATAGCCGTTGAGTGCAACATGTAACAACCGCGTACATGGCGTCGAGGTGGTGAACTGCCAGGCGCTTCAGAGTATCAGCAAGGTTATTATTTGGAATTCTATTCATTGACTGCAACCCGAGACTTTTGACTGGAGATATCGTAATCCTCAAGCACATCATATGGGACATTTAAGAAGTGTTTCTGATAGCGTCTGTCAATAGATACTGGAGTGGCTGAACCATCTGACTCAAAAAGAGCGGGCCGTGTCTGTGTTGCCAGGGAAGTGGGTTTGATAATGATCTCCAAGATCTCCAGGCACCGAGGAGGATTTCAACAAATGAAGAGCTCGTGATTTCGCCATTCATGCTGTGCTACCCAAGGCTTGCAAGAAGTCTGGCACATCTCATGCATCGAATGGTTCAATACCTTAATCTAACGCACGAATGTTGTGTTTGGGACCGGCCGAGGCGAATGAGCAATATTACCAGGATTGTATCATATCGAACCGGCTTGCTTGCTTGGTCGAACTCCTCCATCCCGTCCCCCTCGCCGTCATCAATCAATCAAGCAACCGCATCCCGTCGTCACGTCTTGGCATTCTCGGAGCCGAGTTGTTTTTTCGAAAAGAAAGAAATATCTCTACATCGAGACTCGGAGAATACTGATAAGACTGCGGAGTAAAGGGGGGAGAGTGAGGGAGAAACGGAGGTACCCCCGGGAAATTGTGCCTCGTTTTAGAATGGATGTATAGAGTACGATATACGTAGAAAGTATGTAGAGACTACTTTTTATCTAGTTTTGGACAAGGTAAGCTGTTGTAGCTTTTTTCGGATATTGACGCTCCCCTGCTTTCTCAGACCTTTCTTCGCCCCTGTAATCTCTGCCAAACCTTGTTGAGAAAGGAAGTATGGAGATACATATCTAGAGTAACATCAGCAGGTACACTTGCCGTTGTGCAATGAAGCTTGACAGCCCTTTCCAACTTGTTCGAGGGATCGAGGGATTCGTAATCTGAAATAAATTGGTGGTAAATGGCTTGGGCGATGATCATGTTTTGAGTGTCAGGTTTGATATACGAGATATATTCAACAATGTTTTTGCAAGTAAGTCTTACAATGTGTACGACCATAAAATCCGATAGAATGGTAGATATCTTGGATAGTGGGGAAGTGAAAACAAATTTAGAGACCTGAAATATGGATCTTAAGATCTGATAAGAGCCCTCCTTGAGAATTAAAATATATTACCTAGAGTGTTATATAGCTACATAGCCTCTTAGCTAGAGAAGCACAACAGAGTTAGGGTTGCCGGATTAGAACATGGGAGCGTCCTCTCCTCGAGAAAGATCGATGTCGGGAAGAGCAGGGGCCCATGCATATAGACCATGGGCTAAAGTGGACCAAAGTGGGGGCTGGAAACACACTGGAAAAGGGAAGAGGTCCGAGCCAAAAAGCCAAAAAGATAAGCTCAAATGGTTTACCGAGAGACAAATTGAACCTCACCTCTTCCACTTCTTCCACCTTATTGCCAGTACACCAGTTCATCACCGACTGACTCTATTACTCTACTTCGATATGCGCCAACTATACATCTACACTTTTCTATCGAGCGTTTTTTTCTCTTCTATTCCGCCAATGTCTTTCTGTACCCTATACCTCTCTCGCTTCCTTATTCCGCCGCCTCGCTACGGATATCTGGACTAATCGGCGCTTCCACACGTTACTCTCAGAACCACAAAGTATCACTACAGCCAGTACAAGTACAGGAAATTGAAACAACAGGGTACTACGCACAAAGTTGGAGCCATCAACGCTGTTGTGGATGGTTCTTCTAAGCCTTGAGGCTTGACGATGCAGGAACATCCTGTGAGACTACACTGTAAGATTGCGAGACAGCGTCTACTTATACTCAATGGCCAGAAAGCTCTGAAGAACACCTGAAGTAGCGGGGCTCTAAGCTTTCCAGGCATAAACGCAGCAGAAGCCAAGCGATCCTGTGTCTAGTGGCACTGAAGGCGTTCTCTTGGTCCAGCCGTCCAACAGGGGCATCATGCAGGTGCATCGGGAGTGAGACTTTGTTTAGATAGTCGTCAGATCAGCACCCAACCTGAGTACGTGCTCGCATATACATATATATATTCTCTTTACGGTAATCTCTGAAATGGCAAGGCCACAAGAGGTGGGTTTTCAAGCAGTTTTCCGAAAGACGTGGTCGGATTACACAAAGCAATACAAAGACACACCCCGCTGTGTTACTTTGTGTATCTATACTCTCTAGTGAGGGTGAGATATCCCCTACCAATTTCTCATCTCTTTGATTTGATTTGATTTGTGGTGTTTTTGTGCTTATTTGGAGAGGGCGAGGTTATAGGTGAAAAGAAATATGACAAGCGGGAACATGACGAAATGAGTTGCTCTGAGCGTCCATGTGGTTATTTGCTTGTCCTTCGCTTCCTGTATCTGCCTCCACAGACATCAAGTGGCTGTCCTAGCGTGTTCTAGGTTGGCACATGCCATCTGCCATACAGTTGCAGAAATGCCAACCATATGTCCTGACATGCCATGATTGTCATTCTAGTAGTAGTCTACTTCGTAACCTCCCACCAATCTAAGCGTATACTGCAGTTCCCCCTGTCTTCTATCTTTCCCCTCTTGTCCCATCACTCCGGGTCTTAAAAAGCACTTTCATCCCACCAAGCCGGTAGGTGTCCACCACATCCACATCCACCACAAAAAATACCCAAAAGCTACTGGTTCCCCCACACCTTTCTTGCCAAATCCCAACCCTTCTTCTCCTTATCCTCCTCCTTCTTCTTTGTATCTTTGTACGATATCCGGTCTTATTTGACAGTTTGGTATCTAAGTTTGTTTATGTTGATTCTCAAGCGTTGATCATCATAGACTCAAACAACCCATGAGTAGATACTGAAGGAGAGAAAGGCAATCAATCACCTGATGCTATCGACTAGCGCTTGTACTAATTGAGCCTTGAACTCACTTTTCACATCGAATTGGTGATCCTGCAGCCGGATTCGCTAACTAGCGTCTTGATAATTATAAGAGGCGACGCAAAGAATTTCTAGCCCTCAACCACAATCCGAATTCCATCTCTGCAGCTTCCTGCAAGACCTCACCACGCGTTATTTCGACGATCAACTCTTCGATCTTCCTTCATAACACATTTCGCAAAGATACGGTTCTAGATCGACTAATCTAATAGCCAGGCGCAATGGGACGCGTAAGTATCGCCGCCTGCAACTTGAACTCCATCTGCTAACAACTTTTAGATCGATAAACTCAACATGGATGTTGCCAAGAGCCGCGTGGGCGCTTGGTTCAGGCTTGAATTCTCCGGTCATAAGAGGGAAAGAAAAAACACTAGGTTTTGGACCGAGGTGCGCGCCGGTTTTGCTACCTTCTTCGCTATGGCTTATATCATCTCGGTCAACGCATCAATTGTCGCTGGTATGATTCCACTATTCGCGCTCTCGCTCGTATTCTGCAACTTGTACTCTTCCTCATTCTCGTTCGTTCTCGCTAAATATTTTGCAGACAGTGGTGGTAATTGTGTCTGCGCTCCAAGCACATTGACCAGCGATCCATACTGCAAAGATATCCTGAACCCCTCCTACAATGACTACTTCAAGTGCACTCAAGAGGTCAAGCGCGACATGGTCACTGCAACAGCTGCTATCACTTGCCTTACCAGCTTCTGTATGGGTCTTTTTGCAAACATGCCAATCGCTTTAGGACCTGGAATGGGCTTGAATGCTTACTTCACCTATCAAGTCGTTGGCTTTCACGGATCCGGTGGTATCTCGTACGAACTCGCCCTGACTGCTATCTTCTTCGAAGGCCTTATCTTCTTCGCTCTGTCAATCATTGGCATCAGACAATGGTTGGCTCGCATCATCCCTTCCAGTTTGAAGATTGCAGCTGGCGGAGGCATTGGACTTTACCTCGCACTTATCGGCCTCACATACAGTGCTGGCATCGGAGCTATCACTGGAGGAACTGATACACCATTGCAGCTTGCTGGTTGTGAGCCACGCTTCCTTGACTCGGTCCACGGCACATGCACAGGCCGCAAGATGCGCAACCCCACCATGTGGCTTGGCATCATCTGTGGTGGCATCTTCACCACTTTCTTGATGATGTACCGTGTCAAATGTGCCATTGTTGCTGGTATTCTTCTGGTCTCAATCATATCCTGGCCTCGGCACACACCCGTCACATTCTTCCCACACACTCCCCATGGCGACGAGGCTTTCGATTACTTCCGTAAAATTGCCTTCTTCCGCCCTATGGAACGTGTCTTTGCTGTTCTCGACTGGAACATCACTGGGGATAATATAGGCCAATTTTTTGTTGCACTTGCCACTTTTCTATATGTTGATATCCTCGACTGCACAGGAACACTTTACACAATGGCTCAACATTGTGGTGTTATGGATGCCAAGACGGGTGATTTCGAAGGCAGTGCAGTAGCATACACCGTTGACGCTCTCGGCATCACACTCGGCTCCCTTGTTGGTTGTCCTCCAGTAACAGCATTTATCGAGTCCGGTGCAGGTATTTCCGAAGGCGGTGCCACTGGCATCACAGCCATTACCACCAGCCTCTGCTTCTTCATCTCCCTATTCTTCGCACCACTCTTCTCGTCCATCCCTCCTTGGGCCACAGGTTGCACTCTGATTCTGGTGGGCGTCATGATGGCCAAGGCCTGCAGTGAGATCAACTGGCGTTACTACGGCGACTCAATCCCTGCCTTCCTAACCCTCGTCACCATGCCCTTTACCTTCTCCATTGCATATGGTCTGATCGTCGGCATCGTCACCTATATCATTCTCAATGGCGGTGTTTGGATCATCAAATTTCTTTCCAATGGCAGCATCACCCCCTGGGGTCACCAGAATAAGGATTACTGGACTTGGAGAACCACCGGCGGCTTCTGTCCTTCCTGGCTTAAGCGTCTTCTAGGTGGCCAGCGTGATTTCTGGCGCGATCCTCAATACGATGATGAGATTGAAGAAGAAGATTCGTTCTCTGACAAGACCATGCCTAATCTCTCGAATGGAAGTCACGGTAGCAATGGTCGTAGCAATGGTTGCAACTGTAGCAATAATTCCAGGGGCCACCATCACCAGCATAACCATATGAATTTCGGCTCTGGCTTGACCGGCGATCGCAGCTGGGACCCACGGTCGTTTCAACATGCAGCCCCCCCTCCACGTGAAATCCAAATCTTGACTCTTGAGGGAGAGTTGATCACTGTTCCTATTGATGGAAACATGCGTTTTTGATGATCAGACTGGGGAACTGCACTGACTGTACGCCATGGTTGGAGCTAGATGCATCTTTCTGCTCTAATCTAGTCTAGTCTGCATTGGTCTGCTTTTCCATCATTCAGTTCTGGTTGGTAATGCCGTTACGAACAATCACGTTGTACTTTTAGATGCGAAAAAGAAAAAAGAAAATTACCCTCTGTCATGTCAGAAGGGCCTGGGGTTTCTGCGACTCTCACTTACCTGCTCGTTCTTCCTTCTGCTCTTAACTGAGTGGATAGACAGAACGTGTGTTTCCTTCCCTTTAGTTTGCGGAGCTAGGCTGTACTTACGAGGCTTCGGCGTGGGACTCCGGGTTGGTTTGGTTCGGGCATGGAATGGTTTGGTCTGGGGCGTTTATGGCTGGCTGCGGGGCGTTTGGGCAAATGCTTGTCTGGTTAGGCTAGCTAGCTAAAGGGCTTTGTTACTACGAAATGCATGATCAATGGAATTTTGAAAATAAGCTTTGCTTCTCAACTTGACGTGACCTTCTTTGACTTGCTACTTCGTCCTGGTTTGTTTGCTGAATTAAGGCAAAGCTTCATTCCTTCAAGTACATCGCTACTCATAGAGATGGGGCACTGTACCTCCCTCCGTTGCCCTCTTTGAAAGAACACAGTTCGCATAGCACATGGCTGAGGAAACTGCCAAGCCAATATCCTTTGATGGAGTAGATTATTGCTTGTTTTTCGATCTGGTCCTTGTTCTTACTCTACTTCCTGTGGATGAGGCTTGCTAGTTTGCTCCTTCTCTCCAATCCTCATGCGTGCATGCTAGTGCGAGTAGGTACCTATAGTATAACAAGACATCTATTGTATAGCTATAGGATTGGGATAAGTTGCTTGTGTGTTGCTACAGGACTGATAGCAAGGAGTTGTGGTGCAGTGAGTTGGTTATTTGTAAGTAGCCACTGAGCGGTGAGCAGTGAGCAGTCGATGTATCGGCTAAAAGAGATGCTTGGGTGCGTTGAAGATTTGAATATTAATTTACAGCTCACTCGTAGCAAGTGTGTTGCTTTCAAACTCTCAATCATCTAATTCTTATACAGTGCTTCCACCGGCTTGAAAGCAGATTTAGACGCTTGCAAAAAGGGAATGGGATTGTCAGACAACACAAACGAGATCGCAACTCAAATGTGCCAGAGTCACTAATCTGACCCATACATTAAATTTAATTCTGGTTGTTGCTATTGTCATTTGGGAGGAAAGGGCTTTGTTCAGCGATAAGTGATGAGGTGAGGTGAAAATAAAGGGGTGGTATGAGCGAGTGGCGAGTGGCAAAATCGAAAGGAGAGAGGGAAAGGGGGTGTAGAGAAAGAGGTAGCTTGGATGTTGCAGAGAAGGAAGGCGTGAGTTGGTGTGGCGAGCTTTGCTGGGTAGCTGATGTAGAGATGGTGCTTGTAGTGGTGAAGGAAAGTCAGGAAAGTGGGAAAGCGGAGGAGGAGACGGAAAAGGAGTGTTCTCTGCTTTAACTCATCCTTATAGACAGTAGCGATTGATATGGCCTGGAAACCATTTTGAATTGGCTTGTTTGAGGATTCACTCAGTTGTGTTGCCTCTGGATGTATATGTCTTGTTTCTCCAGCACCAAATAACCAAACTATATTGCTACCTTCGCTGCAGCTTGAGACATACCTGTGATACAAGACGTACATGGTGACTCCGCTCTCTGTGAGGATTCGTGCTTTGCTGGTGTCCATTCTCGCTTCTTTGACCACATAAAGCTAAATTTTTGCGATAGAAGTATACAAAGAGGTATCAGCAGACCAAGATTGTTACAAAAACTATGCGCCTTGTTTTTGTATCAAAGCTCATCTTTGGCCCTTGAAGTCGAATAGTTTTTGTAGCCTGCAGAAAGCGCTTTTAAGTGCTAGCATGCTCGTTAGTCTGTACTCAGAAAGAACTGTGACGAATACCAGTCATGACAGCTTCCACAAGACTTACGTTCCAATCCTTCGAGTCCTCCCCAAGCCCCCACGCAAAGACTCCACCGAGCGTTTTCTTCTCCACGATGAGCGGAAACTTCTTCTCTATAGCACTAGGTGTATCCCAAGACCACCATATATTTTCTTCCGAGTCCCAGTAGTATTGTCCACCTTCCACATCGTCATACTTGCTCCCAGACATAGCCTTGCGGAAAGAATTCTCCAGTTCTGGAGGGACTCCATCATTCCATGCAAATGCACCAGCTTTGCCTAGGTCGTTACCTGTAGTTGGATTTTCCATCAACACTGTTTGACAGCCAATGGGGTTCTTCTCAGAGCAATCTCCCTCTGGATCTGTTCTGAACCACTTGATATAAAATGCAAATCCAAGGTTGGCTTTGTCGGGCGTCACACCGTTTTCGAGGTATGCATTCAGGCCGTCAAGAGATAATGCTACCCCAGTGTGGTGTTTTGTGACATCGTCTCGCCTGTTCATCATATCATAAGTCATGATGTTGAAGAAATCTAAGGATGCCGTGATCTTGGGTATCGCCTCTTTCGTAAAAGCTAGCATATCTCTTCGAAGCCCAGGCACAGCCGCCGACATGATTTTGTCAGATCCAAGAGCTGAGCGGATTTCTGAAAGTAATTTGGGATACGCTTCTATTTCCCATTCCTTCTTGGAGTTTGGAACTTGCTTGTAATCCTCACCATTTCCACTAAACTAGTTAGCACAACTTAGAGTTTGGTAATAGATATACTTACCCCGGATACTCCCAATCGACATCGACTCCATCTGCTCCTGTGTGATCGACCATTGCCTTCACATTCTTAGCGAAAAGCTTTCGGCTTTCTTCTGTCTTTGCAGCTGTGGGGAAGCCTGTATCACCCCAACCTCCAATAGCTACCATGATAGCTGTTCCTTTGGCAAATTTCGAACGCACTTCGCTTACTGTAGTAAAGAAATGGAAAGAGGAAGGATTGACTTCATTGAAAATAGAAGACGGCATGAATGCGATGGCAACATGGGTAATATCAGACACTAAAGATAGTTTGGGAACGTTGTTATGCTGGCTTGGAATTATTAATATACAGCTTACTTGTGCAATTCACGAAGCAATCACTGACCCAGTGAGATACATGATATATCTAGCATTGACCACTAAAGCCATCATCAATATCAAAAAGGACTTGACTATGAACATGGTGATGTATGGAAATCGAATTTAGCTTCTGATTTATGTATGCGCAATTAACTAGACAGAAAACTGACATCAGAAAGATCATTCCGTGTGGATATAAACTAAATTTATTAGAAATGCCCCTGGACTTGGTCAGAGATGAAGGTGTTGAGTTGGAGTGAGGATGTATGATGATCATGTGATATGCCCCACCTCCAACGCGTAAAGTGATTTCCTATGGCAGTATTCTACGCGTCGCATCGTCAGACGCGACTTTTCAACAAACTTCAACAATATGGCAGCGACCAAGGATATCGAGATGGGGGAGTCGTCGACAGCAGCGGCGAAGAAGGTGCTGAAAGCCAATACCAACGGGATCGCAAACTACGAATTACCATGGTATGTTGCCTCTGCATCCACTCCAATACAAGTATTAACACCATCTAGGGTTGAGAAGTATCGGCCGGTATTCCTGGACGATGTTGTCGGAAATACTGAAACGATTGAGCGATTGAAGATCATTGCAAGAGATGGCAATATGCCCCATGTTATCATCTCTGGTATGCCTGGTATTGGGAAGACAACATCGGTATTGTGTTTAGCAAGGCAGCTGTTGGGAGACTGTTATAAGGAAGCTGTGTTGGAGTTGAATGCAAGTGACGAAAGAGGTGAATTCTGCTCGAATGGCCTTGCCTAACTAGTGCTAATCTCCGTCCAGGTATTGATGTCGTTCGGAACCGAATCAAGGGTTTTGCCCAGAAGAAAGTTACACTACCTGAAGGCCGGCACAAGCTTGTTATCCTCGATGAGGCAGACAGCATGACATCTGGAGCTCAACAAGCACTTCGACGCACCATGGAAATATACTCAGCAACAACAAGATTCGCCTTTGCCTGCAATCAGTCCAACAAGATTATCGAACCGCTTCAGTCCCGTTGCGCAATTCTTAGATATGCAAGGTTAACGGATGCACAAGTGGTCAAGAGGTTGCTGCAAATCATAGAAGCAGAGAAAGTGGAATACAGCGAGGATGGATTAGCAGCTTTGGTATTCAGCGCTGAGGGTGATATGCGACAAGCTATCAACAACTTGCAGTCTACCTTTGCCGGTTTTGGATTTGTCTCTGGAGATAATGTGTTCAAGGTCGTTGACTCGCCACATCCTATCAAAGTCCAAGAGATGATCAAATCTTGTTACGAGGGCAAAGTAGATGCTGCACTGGAAACATTGAAGGAGTTATGGGACCTTGGATACTCGAGCCACGACATCATCAGCACTATGTTTCGAGTCACAAAGATCATCCCAACTCTCAGTGAGCATTCGAAACTGGAGTTCATAAAAGAGATTGGGTTCACACATATGAAGATTCTTGAGGGAGTACAGACACTTCTCCAGCTTAGCGGATGTATTGCAAGGTTAGCCAAGATAAACATGGACTCAAGTAAATTCATTGAGAAAAGGTAATGGAGATATGACTGCATTATGAGGCGTTTGGAGGACTTCAATGGTACGGCATGGCGTATATCCAGATATTTTACGATCATGGATAGTTGAGTTCTTAAAGGGACTAATGATACAAGATTTTCGACCTCAATGGGCCTTTCACTTCTTGGGTGCTTCCTCGAACTCCTTTTCGTAGCTTTCCCACACAGCTCTGTCGCGCAGTATTCGCTTCTGCATTCGTACCTTCGCTTCATATTCTCGAATTCTGTGGTCAGCTTCCAGGCATGCTCCCAAGATCATTCCTTGACTTGTTAGTTGAGACTCTGAGTTCCCCCCATAAACAACAGTCGTCGTACCTGACATTTGGAGAAATCTAGAAGTGTTAGATGCTTTCAAATCTATTAAAAATCAGAAATCTTACACTTTGAATTGGAATGTCAGCCCTCGATAGATGGGTGACATGGCATAGCCAGCTCCTCCAAGAACAGCTGCAAAAGCTCCCCACTATATTTCATCAGTTGCTAATTGCCTCAAGTCGAGAAAAGGTCCTCACTTTGCTCGCGCCCGTCACAGCTCCTTTAGCGGCTTCCCATGCAGCGATATCCGCATCCTCATTCTTGAGACCTCCAGAAGCACGCATTCCGTTGTTCTTTTACATTGGTCTTTTTGTTGATGAAACGACGAGAGCTCATCTCGACGTCATGAAATGTTGCTGACCTTTCTAGCACCCCGAACTTCAGCCGACATCGCAGCTGGAACTGCATCAACAAGCAAAACCAATACTCATCTTGTCTCTGCTCACAAGATAGCATAACCTCACAATGGCACCCAAAACCGAACAGCGTGTGCGCTCAGCACAGATCTCTAGAGATACAAATGAGACGAAGATTCAAATGGCCATAAATCTGGACGGAGGCGATTTCCCCGCGGACACAGACGAAAGGCTGTTGAAAGGACAAGAGGGGCACGCAAGCCAGGTCTCAAAGAGCCAGCACATTGCTATCAACTCAGGAATTGGATTTCTAGACCATATGCTTCATGCGCTTGCGAAGCACGCGGGTTGGAGTTTAGCACTCAATTGCAAGGGAGATCTTCACAGTACTTGGTCCAATTTCCACTCACAGAAAGCGATCACTGACTCAAATGTCCCTCATAGTTGACGACCACCACACGGCAGAAGATGTATGCATAGCGCTTGGTACTGCGTTCAAGGATGCACTTGGAGCGCCTACTGGACTGGCACGATTCGGCTCTGCATACTGCCCTCTTGACGAAGCCCTCTCGAGAGCTGTGGTGGACTTGTCGAACCGCCCATTTAGTTTCATTGATTTGGGATTAAAGAGGGAGAAGATTGGAGATCTGAGCTGCGAAATGATTCCACATTGCATGCAGAGCTTTGCGCAGGCTGCGAGAGTTACTATGCATGTGGATTGTCTGAGGGGTGACAATGACCACCACAGAGCGGAGAGTGCTTTTAAGGTGAGTCGCAATACTTTCCAAAAAGTGCAGTCCATTGTACAGATTTCCAATGGCATCTGGATATGCGCTGTAGTGCTACATATTTGTTTTCTAGAGACTAACATTCTTGATAGGCATTGGCAGTTGCAATTCGCATGGCAACAACAAGAGTTGCTGGAAGAGAGGGGGAAGTACCCAGCACAAAGGGTACTTTGACTACATAAGACATAAATTTTTGCATTTAAAAAGCGCTGATACCAAATTTATTTCCTTCGAGTTTATCGAGTTTTCTTACATTCAAAAAATGCCCGCAATGCAGTTTGACCCCACAACACCCCTGCCCCACTAGCGCCCGCCTTCAATAAATTTCTCTGCGATAATCGATAACCAGCATCCGCCAAACGTCCAACTCTCCACAATCCTGTTCAAAACCACTCACTGTCCCATTGCCTCGGATACTTGGATACACAATGGCGCCCTCACGCACCAGTACGGTGAAATCCAAGCATGCAGCAAACAAATCCGGCATTCGCAACTCCAAAACCTCGTCCGGAAAACCTCAATCCGATGGTGTCGTCAAAGCTCGATCAGAGAAATCCAAGCGCACAACCTCCAAGGGCATAAATCTCAAGCCGCAGAAGGGAGCAGGGAATTTGGCGACGCTGAAAAAGAAGAGGAGGGTGTATACGGAGAAGGAGTTGGGAATTCCGGCGCTGAATATGATCACACCGATTGGGGTTGAGAAGCCGAAGGGAAAGAAGAAGGGAAAGGTTTTTGTGGATGATAGGGTTTGTCTTCCTTCTCAGTTTATTATGTTCCGTGTAGAGACAGAGGCGCATCCTTGAGGAGTAACTAAATATGTGGCTAACCTCTAAACAGGAATCCATGATGACTATTCTCGCCCTCGTGCACGCAGAAAAGGACGGACAGATTGAGTCAAAGATGATGAAGGCACGCCAGATGGAAGAGATCCGCGAAGCTCGCAAGGCGGAAGCAGAGAAGCGTGTAGAGGACCGCAAGGCCAAGCTGGACGAGACGAAAGAAGGCATGCGCAAGAAGCGCAAGCGTCCCGCGAATGGAGGAGATGATGAGTTCGGAGGCAGCACGAAGAGCGAGGCCATGGCGGGAACGAAACCATTGAAGTTGAAGAAGAAGACTGTTAGTTTTGCTTAGAGGGAATGGATGGTTCAGTGAAGTTATGGTTGCGATTGTAATGATCAATGGACGTGGGAAAATGGTTGGGCATCATTGGCGTTTTTGGGGCTGGTGCAATTGAGCATTCTATGGGCGTGGACACTGAATTTGACGGTACAAAAATTAGATACCATGGAACAAGATGTCTATCTCAGGCGGTCTTCGACCCGCTCTTCGAAATACTCTGGCAGATTAATTTCTATGTTCTAAATTATGCATATACAAGTCTATTCTACATCTAGGTCTAGGCCGATTCCCATGTACAGCACCCAAACTCACAACATGCATGTCCTCCGGATCTGTTTGAAATTCAGGAATGCCACTTCCTATCCATAGGGTGGTAGTTTGCAGCGCCGAAGGTTGGCTCAGAATACTTGACTTTGCCATGTGCAGAATTTACAATATTGTCTGTATCAACCTCAAATGCCATAGTATTGAGAAAATTGACACACTGTGGAGCATTAGTCGCTTCATATAGTAGAGAGAAAGACTACTTACAGGCCTAGCATGCCACCTATGCCCATCAATCTCGAACCACGAAAGGTGGCCTCCGAGAGATGTAGTGCACAAAATTGCATATGGTGTAGTTTTGACTTCTTCATACGGCAGCGCTTCGTTCATTGCAACCTGGAGCAGTCAGTAAACGCCCTTAGAGAAACCTTCTCACCACATACCGGATCGTCTTCCGCATTGATTGCGAAAATCGGTATCCTGGCAGCCAGCAGAGAATCAACTGACGACGAGTCTCGATAGTAAGCCCCTTCTGTAGGATAGCCCCAAGCTGGACCTTGAACTTCTCTGTCGAACTCATGAAGGTATTTGAGCTTCTCAATCTTGTCAAAGTCTATTTTAGGATTTTGACACACGGCCTCGCGATGCAGCTCGATGAGTCTCCTCATGTTCGCTCCCATGGTTTTCGAGTAGATTTCTCTTCCCATCCATGATCTTTGAAGTGCTCGAGAGCCGGCATCTAGGTTCCAGGGATTGCTGCAAACAACCGCAGCTTTCAATTGACAATTGACACCCTCTTCGCCAATGTACTAAACATGCATTAGCACCTAAGCAGGTCATTCGATGGATTGGCTTACATTTGTGAGAATATTAGCACCTAAGCTGAATCCTGCACCGTAAAGGGGTCGGTTGGGAAACTTCTTCCTCAACCAAGGCACCATTTGCCTGATGTCCCAAGTAGCTCTGGCATTGTAAAGAATCGGAGTAGTGAGCTTATGCTTAGCACAACCTCGAGAATTAATCACACATGCTGCCCACTCCTTCTCGCCTTCAGCTTCGATTAATGGGAAGATCACATGCTTCAGATAAATTTCATAAGAGCCCCCAGAAAGTCCATGAAGAACAACCAACATGGGCTTGCTATCTAATGACTCTATCCCAATGAATTCTTCATCCGTGAAATATGTCGTCCTGATTGGAAGCGTCTCATCGACTTCGGTGTTCTTTGGGACACAGAAATCTACGGCGAAGGTTCCTGCATATGCAGGATTCTCGGCCTCGAAGATCTTTCGTTTGTAGTGAACAGGTGGTCCGTCATTTTTCAAGACAGTCCACATTGTTTGCATATGGCCATTGAATAGAAGTGGATTTAGACGACATGGTGGTGTGCTTTGCTCACACACTGCGAGAAGATCTGTAGAAGTTCCGTCTTTCTTCTTCAACTCCAGGGGCTCTGGAGCATGAGTGAAGGAAATCCTAGCATGTCCAAGCCATTCCATGGTTGGATGAGACTTCGAAAAGCGACAATGTCTTACTGAAAAGGAGCGTAGATAGAATCTTTGAAGGAGACAATAACGAAGACACCAAAACTCCAAGAAAAGCTTTCGAAAATCTTGTGTGTTATACAGGTGGAATATTAGCTGATTATAATTTATTTCAAAATATGAGATTTCAAATTGAAAAGAAAGTGAAATGTTGTCCACACACCGAGTCGCTGGCACAGTGGAACATTTTGGTGGAACCAACATGGGCTTCTGGGCCTCGGTGACGGAAAACACCCAATTAGGATGAAGTACTTGTACGTCGAAGCGATCCATATTGAACTTCACGAACGACAACAAGAAATCTACGTCGCAACCCGCGACAACAGCACAATGTCATATCAAGGTGGCCAGCCACCCGGTAGTAACGGCTACTGGGCTGGTCATGGACCTCCTAACGCGTATGGTAGACAGGACATGCGACAGATGCCTCCCTATCCTCATGGACAACCCCAACCATCACAGCAATACCACCACCCTCAACCCCAACCTCAAGTTACGCCAAACAGGAACCAGCAGCAATGGAACCAGAATGCCTATACCCAGAATGGCTACGCCATGACACCAGGTTTTACACCCAACAACTACCATTCACAAATGCCCTCACCTCAGATCCGAACACCTTCCGCTCCACCACAATTTATCTCTCCCGCCCAACTATACCAGCAATCGTCGTCTTCCATGCAACCTAAAGCCTCGCAGGCGTATCAATACCAGCAATCCACTCCTTCACAACCCGCGAGGAGTCACTCAGCGTCTGCATACACAAATGCGCCTCGAATGGCTCCTCAACCGCAAGATCCCCCAACTGAGAAAGCGATGCTGCTTGTTTCTTTGGCAGAAGAGTACTTCCAAGCTGCGCATACAATGGCGCCCGCTGTTGCACTTTCCATGTCATCTGCGGACGTACTTTCGTATGAGAAATTGATTGCAACTGGACTTGGTTGCTTGGATGTGGCGTTAAAGCAAGTGAAGTTGGCCCCCAGGATGGAGGCAAACATACGGCTTCGATATGCAGGCGTCCTTTTTGAGGAAACAGAGAACTCCATGGTAGCCGAGACTTGTTTGTCGAAGGGGATTTCGTTGTGTGAGAGGGTAGGTTCTCGAGGGAAACCAGGCATGGGTTAGGTCTGACAATTGTACAGAATCACTACTATGACCTCAAATATGCCATGCAGTTCATGCTCGCACAGTTCATGGCCAAGAAAAATCCTAGAGCGGCGATGAAAGTCTTGGATAGTCATATCAACGAGACAACTGCGTAAGAAAAGGAAATACCTTATTACTTACACCACTAATGTCTACTAGTTATCAACACTTCTCTTGGGTTTATGTATTCAGACTTCTCCGAGCCTCACTTGGAATGGAGTCTGGGACCTCTACAGACATCCACATCTCAATTCAGAATTTACAAGCCGTTGCCACTCTTGCAAGCAAGCAAGGAGATTACTCGATACATGTTGTAGCGTCTCTCTTAGAAACCATGGCTTATCTCAGAACAGCAGGTCCTGGAAACATGGAACGCGTCCAAACGGCAATTGCAGCAGCTTGGACAAACCAAAATTCCAACAAGTGCAATATATCACAGCTAAGGGCTCTAACACATATCCTTGATGTAGTCTGTAGTTATGAAGATGGAAATTCAGATGTCATGCTTTCCAAACTTAAGGAAATGCAAACAATGATGGACGATGTCATCAAGGATCCAGCTTGGAATTTAGGAAGCGAAACCATCGCAATTCCAATCAGGAGAACAGCGAAAAGTTCTCAAACTGTCAGTAGTGATACGAGGATGGTTCTTGACGTAGGTGGTGATGGTGGAGACAAACTCATTATGTCTTTCTTGAGCAAAAAAGAAGCATTTGCTATCACGTAAGTACCCTGCAAACATTATATTTTCACAATTAATTATTCGGTACAGCTACCTGCTCTCTGGCGTATGTTTGTTACACAAAAACGCAGGCGACGCGAAAGGACTCAAATATCTTCAAGCTGGCCTAGAATCCTTTGAAGGAAGAGAAGGTGAGCCGAGAATTCCCAAACAACATAATAGCACACAACACAACAACCAAGCCAGCCCATGCAGCACCAGCTAACAAACAAACAAAAAAACAGAAACCCGATTATCCAAAACACCTGGACTCCTCCCTGACTTGATTGCAAAGGCGAAATGGAAAGGCGAAGTCATGTATTACTTTCGGGTTATGATGGCATTCTGTCATGCCAATGCAGGATGTTGGGGAGAGATGCGCAAGGTTCTTGATGACCTCCAAAGGATTGCGCGAAAACATGAGATTCCCCTCACTGGATCCCTAGGATTGTACTTGAAGTATTTGAAAGGCATGTACTATCAGGGTACCCGTGATCTGGATAGAGCTCTCAGCATCTACCAGGACGATGACTTCAAGATTGCCGCTCATAAGGGTAATTCGATTACCTCCAGCGCACAGTTTGAGCGTGATATTGGCATTCTCGCTTTGCTGAACTCCCTGTCGATACTCCAGGATAGTAGTCGAATTGATTATAGCAGAAACACGGCAATGCTAGGAGAACTCCGATCTCTATGTGTGAATCATCCGAATAAAGACATTGAGATCGCCTTCAATGTCATGTCTGCAGCTGTGGAGACCAACCCACCCACCAAATTGCAAGATACGAAGGACCACTTGCGATTCACACTCAGCAGTGCGGGTAAAACAAAGAACACCCAATTCCTCTGCATTACTCTGAGTGTGATGTTCAAACGGTTCTTTTCGAATGTGGTCGGAGATCAAGCGGAGAAGAGTGCTCGCTCAGCATCAGTGCAAGCGTCGAAGAATGGTAACCCCTTGTGGCGGAGTGTGGCCGATGGTATGCTGTCAAATTGTCTAGACGTGCAGGGCAAGCATGATGAAGCGAATCGTTTCCTCCAGAGCGCTAGGATGTTCGCAGAAAAGGCGCAGGAGCATTGATGTTTCGAGGGTAATTTGGAGTTTGGGGTGGATATTTGGCGCAGATTATACCCATTTGCTTGTTCCTTACTCAATTATCTCCTTTTTTGCTACTCAATTGAGCTAATTGCGATGTGTATGCTGATTTGGGTGATTGGGGGAGTCGCGAGGCGAGACGCTCTGGTAAGCTGAGTCGTGAAGGCTGGAGCTGTCCCATGTAAGGAGTCGAGGATCGATGTTTGTGATTTCTGCCACCGATTGTTCAT
Organism: Margaritispora aquatica; assembly: GCA_007644065.1. Taxonomy (NCBI): domain Eukaryota; kingdom Fungi; phylum Ascomycota; class Leotiomycetes; order Helotiales; family Discinellaceae; genus Margaritispora; species Margaritispora aquatica. The sequence continues at coordinate 1,415,215 of VJWN01000008.1, forward strand.
TTTGGATTGGCACAGTCAGCGGAGCGCTCATCACCAATTGTGCATCTTGAACTGGCACATTGGCTGGAGCCCTTGCAGCTCCGATGGTGCCAGTTCTGGCCATCCGGGGTGCTGGCGCTACTGGGTGGGTGCCTCTGCCATCTTCAACCTGATCCCGCTCGCCTTCTTCCTCCTGCCTCTTTCTCTTTCTGTTGGCCTCCCTTTCCTTGCCGACTCGGGAAGCCTTAGCCATCCGCCCAGCGCACTTTGGGCATTTAGTGATGAGCTCAGCGGCGAGGGCGGTGCTGAACTCGCTAGAGACGCCCGTCAACATGAGCTGGGCCATGGTTTCGTCCCGACCGAGGTGCTTGCCGCTGTGGTCGCTGAGGTCCTGGCCGAGCGGAACTTTCACGTGCCCCACCGCGAAGGCGGAATGCGCATCCTCAAGGGCGGTGACGGGGCCCTGCGAGATCCCCTCCGTGCGAGTCGCCCACTTGGCTCTCGTCTTCCCATCCACGTTCCGGTACAGCTTGCCTCCGCGTCGATAGCAGAGGACCTGCGCGCCGTTGGCCCTGGTGGCGATGACATCCCACGCGTCCTCGGCTTGCCAGAAGTACATGTTCCGGACGCGATGTCTGAAATTCGCCCAGTCCTGCGTGGTGGCCTCGGGGAGGGCGGATTTCGGGACTTCCTTCCCCTGCGCAATCTGCTCCATTATGTCCAGGGTTTTCCTCGTGGGGAAGCGCGGGTTGATCTGATTCTTCCGTGAGTCGTTGCCCACGTAATGCCGCATGACGGCTCTGAAGTCGTCAATTGGGATTCCGTCCCATGAATCATCGGTGGGACCTGTAATCCCATCTACAATGTGAGAGTCACTGAACAAATGTTAGTATTCCCTCAATTCGATATTGTGTAAAGTTTTTGACACATTCAGAATCAATATATCCACTGATATATATATATACACATTACAATACAAATACAATTTTGTCGTCAGATTGACGGTTCGATACCATTCTTCTCAATGTGTATCATCAATGAAACAAGTGGTTGATCCAATCTATCATTGTATTGACTCTTTGCTCCAATGTGTGCATTGAACTAGACCATCAACAAAACAAACAATGCATCTAGTCTTTTGGACGATTGGCCTTTGGCTTCAATGTATGTCTTGAATTGAGATATTTCCAAACCAGACTTTATATTACATCAACGAACATTTAGCATCAGCTTGCCCCATTACAATAACGTATTTACATAATATTATCTTAAATTTTAAATCAAATAACGCAACATAACCAATATAATGCAGTATAATTAACGTTAACTTATTGCAAACATCGCTAGATTACATTATATAGCGCGCAACCAGTTTGCAAAGTTCGGGATAACAGAGACTGCAATGCACCCAATAGTTAAGGGCATTGAAGAATAGCTATCTGGATACCGAACCTGGTATTGCTCCACGATAGATTTGCTACTCTTTTCTATATATTTGTCCTCTGGTTACATACTGTGCCATAGACACAATCTAACTTTCTCTTTGCCGCAATACTTTACCATATGATTCCTTAACTACACAAGTACAGAACGATAGAACAACACAATTTTTTATCGCTAGACAAACTGATTTGCAATGCTTGAAATTTAATACTCCCCCTGAAGAGATACCTCACAGGTATATATGCACCTTATGATCTTCCCATCCATCATGCCTCAAGAATTGGGATATTCGAGCGACACGATGCTATATGCATGGATGGTTGGATCTGGTGTGATTGCTAAAGATACATTAAATCGAATGCAGGTCTCACAGATATAGCTGGACAATATGAAACGGATGGGAGAAGTCATTAAGAAGTCAGGTGGAGGAAATTACAACGGTGGGCTTTTTGCCAATCCATCATTTCAAAACGATGGGACTTCAGGGTCCAGACCACAATGGTGTGGAGCGAATTGAGGCAAAACAGAAGTGTAAAAACTGCGTCTTTGCTCTCAATCTCGGTCTTTTTCGCTTTTTAAGGAGGCTACTTGGAGATTAAGACAACTTTATATTTGTTTAGAAAATTCATAAAACAGAGATATTCTCATCAACAGAAGCTGGCGACAACGATGCCCTCATCGCCAGCGAACGTCGAATTAAGCTCACAGTCATCGCCAGTTCTCGGCCCCAACCGACAGGGGTTTTGATGGCTTGCAAAAGAACATGTTTGTTTGGATAGAAAATGACGCTAGACGGAGAATTTGCTTCTTGGCGCAGGAAGAGCTGGGTCACATGATATATGACCAGCCGTAGTTAAGCCATCAGGTGACTTCAGGTGACTTCACGATACCAAACCAAACCTCACTTCCAGACCTGCCTGGGAGTGGAGTTTAGTTCCGTCTCGGAAGTACGTCAACGCTAAGGAAGCGTCAAGGCTGTACTTCCAAAAAGTGTCATGGAAGTTCAAAGACGAATTTGCTTGTATAAATCCAAAACTGACTCCTCGACGTACATATTAAGGAATTGAATGGATTGTGAACAATGATTCTATTGAATAATAGACTGCGGTAATATCTGCCGCTTTTCCACGTCCTAAGTTTGTCCAAGAAGCGGTGATGTGATACTATTGTGCTCCGTAAACAGAAATATGCAGAAGTGTAGCTTTTGATGCTCTCAACAGCAGATAGCCAGCAATGTGAAATAAATAGGTTAAAAGATGGGTTGGAATTGAATCTTCCTCCAATTTTCCCACTTGCTTTCGCCAAGGAAATTGTGAAAGAGTATAGTTGTGCTTTATGGACAAAATAACGCAGAAGTGTCGGGTTTGATGGCCACAACAGCATCTAACTGGCAGTTTGAAACAAATAGACTGAGTGCTATGCTGAAATTGCATCTACCGACATGTTTCCTGCCTGGTATTGCTTATGAAACGGTGGGGAGATGATGTTGCTGTGAATGTGCAAAAATGTGGCAGACTGTCATTTCGCAGCAACGAGCGAGCAACAGCTACGAACGAAAAGATTTGAAATCAATCGATTCGATTCGGGGTAAATTGAAAGTAGAAGACAGTCGTGATGTAGTAACTGCGGCGCTCAAGAAGCTGTGCTGCGAGTGATTGCCTCTTGTTCGTCGCAGGTTTGCGTTTGATGATGGGAGTTATGCTGTGATTTCGCGACGATAAGCGGCAGAGTATATGAAAAAAAAATACGTACTTGTTTTCGGCGGGCGCGACTGTAGATACAACTGCAAGTTGGTCTTGGTTTGATCCAAGGAAGATCGCTGAAACCGCTGGAGTTTGGTTGTAAGCGCGTTGTTCATTAACCCAGCTCTCGACTGGTTGTGCATCCCATGCCAGTAGATTTCCAATGTCGGCGGCGTTCATGAGAGAAAGCGTATGCTGTTGAGTTTGGTATAGAGGAAGCTGAAGCTGTTGGTCGGACATGTTGTCGATTGTCGTCGTTTCTTTGCAAAGGTATCTCGAGCGCGTTGTCTGTCGGGTATCTTGAGTGCGTTCTCTGTCGAAGTCCAGAAAGCTCGCTTAGGTCTGTGAGGAGATAAATTGAGAATATGGAGATAGAATGAAGTAAGAATTGTTGAGAGAGTTGGAAGTTGGATTGAAGAAATCGTTGTGGTTGTCAGAATGGATTTACTGTTGTTGGAAGTAGAAGGAGGAGTTTGTGAGCCAGGAGAGAAAATTTCGCTGACATGCTAAGGAAGCGGCTCTGGCACAACTAATGCCCAACCAGTTGGTCACAGCTGCAGTCCGCTAGGAACACTACCTGATGAGAAGAAGAAAGCATATCATATCTAGATATACCTGATGCCATACATATCAAACAGCCTGTGAGAAGGTAAATTTGCTTTTTGATTCTTCACCTAACCGTAGCAGCTCTCATTGTACTCTATGAGAGAAAAGGAGTTTGGAAGGCACGAGACACATGCTTCCAGCCTCTTGATCCGGCCCCTCATTACGTTGACCCTCGTCGCCGGATAGCCCATAGACACGGGGAACATGCAATGCACAACCTCAATCGTCGTCCTCCGAGTCTGTGTCTAGTTGCATGGTGAGGTGAACGCTCTCATCATCAGAATCGCCATCGTCCATGGGCTCATCGATCATTGGTAGCTGAGCTGATCCTACAGGTTCAATTTGGGGAAACCCCACGATGGTACTGGGCACGGGGGGCGCTACACGAGAAGCCGGACTCTCAAGTGCCATAGGTCCCAGGCCTCGTTGAGTAGGGTCAAGGTCTGGAGCACCTTCAAGCTGATTTCGAGATGGCATGTCAGCGTCCATGAGAGCACCCAACTCCATGAGTTCGTCCTCATCCTCCTCCGCTACTTCTTCGCTGTCGTTTACATCTTCTGACAACAACACTGGTCCTTTGGATGGTAAGAGTGGCATGCGGGGTCGAAGCAAGATCTCAACAATATCATCTTGCGCGTAATCGTGCGTTAGGTGAGGCAGGATAGATGCCAAAGCTCGACCGTTCCTTCCCACGAATGGATTCAGAACACTTGCTAACATTGCGTCTTTGTAGTGGCCCAAGATAGCGGTTCGTTCGATCAAAGACCTCATCGAGATATCGAGATACTGCTGGGGGAACCGGGACATAAACAATGGGAGTAGTTCTTGGGCTGCGACAAGGAGGGCTGGGTCCGGGCTGGTCATCGATACATGGGCATATCCTATATTACGGATATACGAGTCGGCGTTGTGACGGGCATTGCTATTTTTCTTCATTTCACTTCCGTTTAGTTTGGGCAATGAGTCGGTTGAGCCAGGATCACGATACAAGTCGTCACAGCATGCCTTGATAATTGGCACCATCTTTGACCCATATGGCTTGTCAAAGCTTTGTCCAACAAGCCTCAGTGACGTTGCAAGTAACTGATATGCTATGCAGCGGAAGTTTGTGCTATGCTTGCCATATGGAAAGACCCATGCTAACTGCTCAAAAACTCCAGATGCTAACGACATAAAGTTTTCTTGCAACCGTTGAGAGAGGGCATCGACGACATGAAGGGCAGCGACATATATCTGAGGTAGACCAGCCCAAAGCCCATCTTTCTCATCTCGATCAATGGCAGGATGAAGTCTAGCAGCACCCAGTCCTGATGGTGTGTCTGATTTGGGAATTGGAATAGACAACATCCGCGTGACTAGGTCAAGCAAAGCTCCAACAGGTATGGTGACAGGCATCAGGGTTTCTTCTTTGAGATACTGTGCTAAGAACTCGAGCAGACCGCACACTCTCTCCGTGCCAGCATAAATGCCCCTCCATAGCGGCAACTCATCTGATGAGCTACCACCGCCTTGAAGAGTCTGATTGATATCAACAGGATCAGCGATATAGCCTACAGCAGACTCCCAATCTTCGATTACTGCGCGAAAAACAAGGTCTGAAGTACAATGTGTTTGCTTGATGAGCTCACGCATAGCCTTTGCCCATTCCTCTCCGCTGGTATTTTTGGGCGCAGTCAAATGAAGAATAACATTAAGGCGACGGGCGGCATAAGCTAGCGAGGACGATGCATATACCCCATCGAGATGAGTTGGAGCAATATAAGAGCGAGAAACCAGTCGTAGCTGGGATAAGAACGGACGATAAATGGTAGTGTGACGAGGAATAAGGAGAGTAAATGCCTGGAAGATAATCTCCTGTAAGGAACATTCTGCCCCTTGGGATGTTGTGGAGGCTTTGGAGACGAGATTGAGACAAGAGGTGATGAATGTTGGCAGAGTTGGAGTCGTGATTTCTCTGATAAGAGTCTGATAACTCTGCGTCAAGTAATAGATCTTAGTCAAGGTCATCACGCATAATTCTTTGGTAGATACAGGATCAGATTTCTACATGATGTATTAGCTACAAAATCTCTTCTCGCAGAATCTGCTAATACAGGTTCTCTTACAGCTAGGACGGCCAACAGCCCTCGTACCCATAGCTCGACCCCTTGAAGAACCTCCCAACCACCCACATCGACAATAGTCTTAATAAGCACAACGGCTGCGAATCTTCCTTCAGTACTTTTGCCATTGAGTAGCGTAGAGAGTTGTGTCTTCAGTTTGTGCACCAGCACAGACGTCGCAGATGCATCGGCTTTCCCATTGCTCCCACCACCACTACCACTTGAATCGCGAAGAACATCTTGACAACGTAGGATATGCTGAACAAGAGTTGGAAGCAAGTGTGGGAGGTCGTGGGTGGTTGTGGAAGATAACTGAAAGCACAGCACTCTGAGCTCGGGAGGAAGCAACATTGCAGATCTTTTTTTCTCTCCCCAACTCGACTTCGAATAGATCCTTTGAAGATTCTTCTGGCGTGGGCAATCCAGCTAGCGTAACTAACCCGAGCCTCTGGGCGAAGCAGTGGTACTTGCAGCAGAAGAGTCGCAGGAAATTGGAGATAATACAGTATGATTTAGATTCAAACTGGGATCTCAAAGTTCTGTGGTCGCTGAGTGGTACAATCGAGCCTTTCGCAGCAGCCCAATCTTACTGGCAGATGAATATCTCAATGCTCTCCCAGAGGATCAATGGATACAGTGCCTATGGTGTGTACTAGGCACGTCGTCGTCGTTGTTGTGGATTTGGCGCAATACCGTTTTCAGATGTGAGGCTTTTGAAGCATGCAGAATGTGTGGTCAGGATTTATTTGCTGATAGTTTATTTTACCCGCCTTCTCCCCACTTCACCCAGGCACACCACTCGAATCCCAAGCCAATTGGACTTAAAATTCGTATAGGAGGAAGAGACATTTCACCGGGCACCAAATGCATAGGAAAAGATCGAATTCTCGGTCTTGGAAACAGGCTTAATTGAGAAGCGAATAATCCAGCAACGACCCTTCTATGTCAGGGCAGTTTTTGGTACGCCACGTTCTATGGACTCTAATCTAATAAGCTAATGTATAGAGAGTTATTTTCTCTGTCAGCTCCAGCTTTCAGATCCTCACAATTCGAGGTTATTGGTCTACCGTCGCACGTATGAGGTTGCTTCTGGTATCTTGTAGACGTTGAGGTCCCGCCCCGAAAAAAATTCCCCAAGAGTGGATTGAAAACATGAAAAGCGGTTAACTAAGGTAGCTTTGCTGCAGGCGTGGTCGTAGCTTATATAGAGCGTGAAAGCATTGACGAAAGATGACCACACTACCTTAGTTACAATTATTACCTATTAGTGGAAATCACACTCGGGTTTTTTTCTTGTCAACTCGTTAGAATCTTTCTTTCTTTCGTCTAATGTAAACAATGAAACAGCCATCGACCAATGTTGTGTACGAGAACACTTTTTGATCCTTTCGACTTGGAACCCTTCGCTAATACACACTTCCATTGCATTACCACGGTTCGGCAATGCTTTGGTCAATGTCTAGATCGACTATGAGGCCTGGGTTGAAAATAGTTACAAAATCCCGAACATTCTTATGATATCAGCCAAGACTAAGGTGAGTGCTCCGTACTATTGCTATTCTTGACCTTTAGAGTTTTCACCTCCATCTACAATTCATGGCGTACCAAATATTTTTTGATGGAGTTTTTAAGTCATAATTACTCTCCCGTGTTTTGAAGCCTGAACGTCATTTATTTGTCTGGTCTTTTCTATTGTCTAGTCCTTCGGACTATGTTCTTTCCGAAAATGCTATGTGGGTTGGGTTAATAGTACAACAAACAATCTACCTATGAGTGCCTTACGTATTATATATAGCCTTAGTGTTAGATCCAGGCCGGCTGAGGTCGAATACGGTCGCTCCTCACTCCTTCAGTGTAACTCGGATCCGAACTTACAGCCTTGTGCTGCCGATATATACCCGCTTTCTTTGGATAATCTTGATCAGCGTCAGCTACCTGTAATGTACAATAATGCTATTATAAATAAATTGAGACAATGCCTAGACCTAGGCATTTGATTCACGTTTGAATCATTACCAGGTTCTTTAATCCTACAACTATTCTCATCGTCGTTGTTGTCGAGAAAGCATAGTAGAACTGTGCTTAGTCATCTGGGCGTTAGAATGTGTGGCCCGCATCCCGAACCAAGATTTTGGTGCACGATTCCAATCTCACTCGACACATGTGGGCAACTTCGACAAAATCATTTGACAACATCACCAGCTGTATACACCCATTAAAGTTGGTACTGACATAGCAGTGACAGAATATTATTCCCTTCCTTAAAATCTCTCCTACCTCCTTCCCATCACGAATAAGTGAAGCTATGTATTGCTTGACCATTTGGGTGATTTCCGTTGCATAGGTACCCTTGTGCCAACTTGTGAGAGCAGTGGAATCCTAGCTTCATTTTCGACCGACGCCCGATTGTGAAGCACATTCAACAATGAGTGTATGTAAATGCGCAGTCTAATGTCTAGGAGGAATTGCTAACACCCTGAACTGTAGCACGATCCAGTGAAAGCAGCGCAGTACATTCAGCAGCTGAATGATGCGCGCTGTGACGGGGATTGGGATGCCGTCCCAGAGCTGGTGAGAAAGGTCAGGAAACATGCTCCGCAGCGGACCTGTATGTGTCCATCTTCTTTTGCTACGTCTGGCAGCTGCGCTGTGCCACCGGTCAAAGATTGATTGATGAATTAGGCCTCACCACGACCGCAGAGGCGGAGCATGCTGTTACTCAAATCGCCCGGAACAAACCAGGTACAGCTCGTCCACAGACTGCAAGACCTACGACTGGCAATACGACAAGCACCGCAGACTCTTCAGTAGCTTCGACGCTTTCAAAATATATACCAAATTTGCTGGAAGTTATAGAAGGGGAGGGGACGCATGCCGAGGACGAGTTCCAAGCTCAAGTCTGTTTGGGTTGGATATACTGGCAGTTAGGAGAATCGGATTTGGCGGTCTCCAGGCTGCCTGAAAGTATCGAGCAGGAGTTCGCGCAGCTGGATGGCACCAATAAGGAATCCGCGGAGTGGACGAAGGTTTGCGCCTTGAAGGCTTCGTATATTAAGGGAACTTCACAAGGCAGGACTGGAGCTGCAGCTCAAGCATTGGAGACCTTTGAGTCTGCTCTCCCAATCCTATTAAGTGTGTCGACAAGTCCTAGGCAAGGCAAGGAATTACGAAGGTGGACGGAATTGTTCCTCACAAGCTTTTGTACACTTTCGAGCCATGCGATTAGGACGAAAGTCACATCTATCCTGGAGTCGGAAACACTTACTGCCTTTCGAGCATGGTCAAAGTTCTGGGAGGGCCAATCTGCAACGCCAACCGGAGGTCGAGCCGTTGGAGCTGAGGTTTCGAGAAGACAGGTCTGGAAAGAATATTATATCACACTCTCAGATGTGCTGCAACAAGGATTACCCTTCCCCACAACATCGCTCACTACTGCGTACGCTCAAACATCCACAAGGTTACAACAAAGATCCGAACTAAAACGGGTTGAGGCAAAGTATGAGGCATTGTTATTGAGTGAAGTCGAGTTCCCTAAGGCGGAGGAGTCCAGTGAGGAAGTTGAGGCTTTTGTGGAAATCTCAATGCAAAATTGGCGTGTGCTATGTGGTCCAACTTGGCATGAACAGGATCTTGGAGAAGGCGGCTCAGAAGCTGTTAGCAAGGGGGTCCTGGATATTCTATACCAGGCTGCAACGAAAACATTCCACTCGACTGCTATATTAAGACATTTGTTCACGGTGCATCTGGCGGTAGCGGAGTTTGATTTGGCCTTCAAGGCATTTGATACATACTTGGATATCGTTAAGAAGGGCAAGGCTCGTGTGGAAAAGACTGGAGAAGTTGAGCATGGGCTTGATGACGATGAGACTGTCCTGAAAACAGCGTCAGAATGCATAAAAGCATTATGTAGATACGGCTCACATCAAGGGGCTGAGAAAGCCAAAGATCTTGGGCATTACTTTGAAGAATGGCTCGACAAGCATCACCCAAGCGAGTCCACGGCTTTGAACGGCCGTCAACTTGAAAATGGAACCTCAACAAAGAAGGGCGAGGTCAAGATAGCGCCTCAAACATTTGCCATAGCCTGGCGGTATATTGGAGTCGGTTACGCACAATGGGCGCGGTCGACATACGATGCTGCCTCTCGAACGGAAATCCAGCTCAAAGCGATCAAATGCTTTCGCAAATCTCTGTCTCCTGCATTTGAAAGCACAACGGAAGTAGAAACCTTGTTTGCATTGGGCATTTTGCTGGCAGAACGTCGAGAATTGCCAGCTGCTATTGAAGTCGTCAAATCAGGACTTCTCCCGCGACCGATGGCTCACAGTAATAACGCTCTACGACTTGGTAGATTTGCCCGAGAAAGATCTTTGATCCCGCTATGGCATCTTTTGGCTCTCTTACTCAGTGCGAGACAGGAATTCTTGACTGCAGCAAGGTCGTGTGAAGGCGCATTTGAACAGTTCCAAGATCCTAGGAATTTATTTGGCGAAGGAGATATTGGCGGCAACTTCAGAAGTGACCATCTGAACGAGAAGGCTTCTCCATGGGCTCAGGGGGTTGTTGATGATATGGATGATTTTGAAAAGGAAGGTGTGTTGGAGGTGAAGATGACTCAACTCTCTCTAATCGAGGTTCTCGAAGGACCAGAGGTTGCAGTTAATGCGAGCGATGAGCTTTTGAGCTTATATGCAAGGCTTTTTGGAGACCCTGAGAAAGGGTTGGTGAAGGATTCGCCATCAACAGCTCTAATGATTCCTCCACAAAGCTCGGCAGGGACCATCAGGAGTATCAAGGGCAGTCTCTTTGGACGATCCGGGAGATCTGTTCGAAAGGCACATACTAGTACTAACTCGGCAGACACATCTATCACGATTCGACCACAAACGACCCAAACACTTGCTAGTATGGCGCCTACAATTCAAATTACAAGCGAAAACGGCAATGTACCGAAACAAGCGCCACCTACAAGAGGTCATGGTGACCATCACCACCACGAGAAGTTACAGAAGCGTAGTGCCAGTGTTAAGAGGAAGAAAAGTAACAGTGTTCGGACCAGGAGTACGAGTACAGGAGGACTTCACAGTGAGAGCGGAGGTGACGATGGTATGTTAATGTCAGATGATTGTCAACTCATTGATAATTGGCTTACCAATAGTGAAGATTCAAAACCACTGCCTCCTGTAACCCAGCAAATGTCTCATAAGGAAGTTTCAATGAAAACAGCACCGCAAAATTCCTTTTTTCCCAAAGACAGTCGATTGCCACCCTCGACATACCGTTATTCGAGCAATCCAGTAACACGCTTCCCCAAGGATCAAGAGCGTAGGCGGCGCACATCAATATTGATTAAGGTTTGGCTACTCATCAGCGGGTTCTACCGACGAGCATCGATGAACGAAGATGCAAAGGGAGCCATTGAAGAGGCTCAAAAGCTTGTACATAGCATCGAAACAGATATTGCTAAGGACAGCAGTGGAAATGTCTCCGTTGATCATGCTGGGTGGGCAGGTGGTAAGAGTGTTGGTGAATTGTGGGGCGATGTTTTCTCTGAGGTAAGACAGATAACCTAGTGGTCTTCGAAGCATACTAATTCCAGCAGCGTGGCTACCTGGCAGTCGCAATAGAAACGCCTTACATCGCTCTAGAACATTTCGAATCTGCTCTCACGCATTTTGCTGACCATCCTGCTGCGATAATTGGACTTTCCGGCATTCTGCTCGATATATATACAGAAGATCTTCTTCCACCACCTTCAATACCCAAACTAGTCATACCTCATCCTTTGACGACACCCTCTGCTTCAACAGCAAACACATCATCTGCGTCATCTGTAACAATCAACCCGCTTGTTGGACAGCCTGCACCATTGGAAGGTCCCTCATCAAACGTACCATTCTTTCCACACGGCCCACTAGGACTTCCATCCGCCAAAACAGCCGATGATTCAGACACCAAATCCATTCCCAACGTTGCGTCCACACCTAACTCAATATCCTCAGGCTTACGGCCCAGCTACAAGGAGTCATCCGCAGCTCTTCTAGACCGGCTAGCTGCCCGTGACAGAGCGTATGGTCTCCTCACTGCTCTCACCAAGCTTGGATCGGGATGGAATTGTAGCGAAGCGTGGTTTGTGCTCGCAAGAGCTTACGAAGAGGGCGGACAGCCCGACAAAGCGAGGGAAGTGCTTTGGTGGTGTGTTGAGCTTGAGGAGGGGAGGGGTATTAGAGATTGGGGTGTTGTGGGTGCTGGGGGGTATGTTTTGTGATATAGAGATAGATGAGAACCTCGAGGTATGAGAAATTCAGCGTGCCTATGGCTGTAACATACCTACCCTATTTTTTACTGGCTCTTTGATATACCGTCGTGGGGGTTGCGTTCCTGATAAAATTAACAAGCTTTGATACTGCAAGTGCAATTTTCCCATTGAAATTCTTTCATCCTTATATTGAACCCAATTTCTGCCCACTGAAATCTCGACTTCTAGTTTCCATTGCAGACAGCTGCCAAGACTTCGTTCTTAGTGATATAATTTTATAGTCACTGTTTCTAGTTGTTTAGGTGGGCTCTTGCTAAAGAAAGCCCTTATATCTAAGAATATATAGCTGAAGTAGAAGTGGCACTAGCGGATATTTGATAACATAGCACCATATGACGGAAGATCCTCATGATACATTTTCGTTGCGTATGACGTCGTTTGGATAGGTGCCCTCTATTATTTTGACATTCTTCACCGCTTTCACTTCTCCCATGCCTCACCCTCCACAAGCCTTCAGGAATTCCATTCATCTAATCCTTTCATCCTAAAGAACTTGAGACTTGCTCAGCTGGTCAGTTACAGCTAATTAATTTCGAGAGCCAGATATCGGACCAGCTCAGCATCCCAAACCAGCCTTCAACTGGGACATACCTGACCGCCCATATCCAAATGTCCATCTACGGTCTACCAGGCGAGATATGGCTACACATATTTGACCATATCAATGATAGTGGACTGTTTGCAAAAATATCTGCTACCTCGAGGATCTTTAATGAACTCGCCGAGAAGCCATTATACAGAAAAATAGACCTAAGTCATGATGGTGGATCGACTACTGCAGCCTTACTCTCAACACTTAGTCGAAAACCAAAACTGTCAAGTTATGTCGAGAATCTTATTGTCAGTAGTAACTCAGGCTCGGGCTTTGACTTGTCTGTGCTGGAAAACGAACCACGGAGCCTGACAAAGACTTGGATCCGCCAAGAACTACTGAGTCTCGGTGGTCAGCCTGTCCATTTCTGCGACCATTGGATGGGGAGTATGTTTTTTCCAGGGAACACAGACTCGGTTGTCACTGCTCTAATGGTGATATTCTCTCGGTCTCTAAAGTCTTTCATGCAGCTCAATTACGCCACGGATAATGGCTGGTTCTACATGAACACGATAATGGCATCCATAGCATCAAGTCAAACTGCCTTAAAATCACAATCATCCCGGAGAGGGAGCACTTGGTCACTACATGGTGGATTGTCAGATCATAGTGATAAGATGGTACCACCACCATTTTCCAAGCTTTCTTCCCTCCATCAAGTCCTCGCTGTAGGACCCAAACATGGTGACGACCTCAAATACTTTCTACCATGCTTGCGAATCCCTTCAGTGGAGTCCTACAAGGTGAAACATATCTACCAGATGCTCCCACTTGACGGCGAGATCTTCACCGTGTCGCGGCTCACGCTGAGCTGGGCGATAGTGGTAGGACACGACACGTTGCGAACTTTTTTGTCGTGTTTTGTTAACCTCAGGTACTTCTGCTGCGACAATTTGATCATTCCCCAGACTCGCTCCGCCGGTGGTGATTCCGACCTTTCTTTTCGTGTGGATAGGATGATGGAGGGTCTGATGAGCTCGGCCCATTGTTTGGAGGAGATCCGTTTAACTGTTCGAGGCATACATATGTTTGCAAGAAGGACTTTCTCCTTAAGCAGTTTTAAGAAATTGAGGTGAGTTCATCCTTCTCGCAAGTTTCAACAAATCTATTCTAGGTAGTGTACCTGCTCAAGGTTAAAATCTAGAACCCTTGCCATCGATGCTCGTGCCATGCTTGGTGCTTATCCTCTGCCAAACGAAAGTATTATGACTCCTTCAAAAAACAGCTTTTCAACCCGCATACCTGATACACTTGAGCATTTGACTATCTACAACTGTGATATGGTTTCGCTTGAGTATGAAAGGGGCATTTTTGGGTCTGAAAACCCCCCTGCTAGCCTGAAAACTGTTCATGTAAGATGATTTCTATATGCTTCTAATTTGACGGATGTCTTTCGTACTGATTATGAATAGCTAATGGAATACCGATGTGTGGATGATTCCGAAGTTGCACATTGGGATCGGCTGGCGTTGAAATTGGGAATCGACCTCCAAAGAACAATGGTCAGCGAGACTGATTGATCGAGTAATCCTTGTGTCTAGTGTTTATCTGAAATGCATCGAGTTTCACTACAACGATCATCAGTATGTTTCTAAGGGTCCACATAGTAGAAGTAGGTTGTGAAGTGATAGACGGGGAGTCGCGGCTTTCGCACATTCCCCCACTTTACCAGCTTTAGCCATTCATAAGCAATGCCGCTTCTCCCCGCCCGCTAATCGATTGCCTCTAAGTTTTGGCTTTCTTCCCATGCAGTCGACTGTTCTCCCAGCTTGGGTATCACAATGGAGATAGGAGCTACTTCATCACCGAAACGTGGTAGAGCGGAGATCTCTCGAGATACTCGTTCGTATCCGAGGAAGCGTGCTCTGAAGGCATGCAATACTTGCCGCATGCGAAAGACGAAGTGCAATAATGAGAGACCTGTTTGTGGATTTTGTCGCTCTCTTGGAACGAATTGTGTATTCGACGATGCACATGATCTCTCAACGTATGTTTGATGATCCTCGCTCTAGATTTGTGTTGAATTTTGACTTACCCACACTTAGGTTCGACCCGGCTAGTCAGGTGATCATTAATCGACTCGATCAAGTCCTTGAAAAGTTGGATCAAAGGTCTGTTGAGCACACACAAGGTGGAGTATTGGATGTTCAGCTTGTATCGATACAATCCAACCCTCCACTCGTAGATTCAGCATTGCCTGACGATCAGAACCATGGACTTATCATGGATGATAATAACACACCGGTGCCTTCTCGCAGAGTTGCCCCAGATGCCGTATTGGACTGGCCTGTATTCCAAGGCAAATATCCATCGGGTTACTTCTCCAACCCTTTGTTTATTGGAGAATTCAAAGGGAAAGATAACGTCCCTGCTGTTCGCACTAAGAGCTCCGTAATGATCAATGAGGAAGAGATCCCAAAACTTGTGGAGAAATATCTGTCTCGAATTCATACCAGATGTCCAGTTCTTGATGTCGTTACAGCACGGAGGTATGCAAACAATGTATCTCAAGAGGGCTTGCGATGGGATAGTGAATCGTGTCTCACGGTAAGACTTAAGATTTTCACATGCACGAATTCGTAGATTGGATCTTGCTAACATTACCTCCCCGTCAGCTGATCATGTGTGCACTTGGATCTGTTGCTCAGTCATTTAACGATCTGTATACTTGCGACCATATCGATAATGATATATCAACCTCGAAGAGTCTTCATCAAGCGTCCTTAGACAAAGGAAGAGTCTACTATGAAGCTGCGTGTAAGCGAGTTGGGCTTCTAGATGCGAGCGTGTTATCAACGCAATGCATCTTTCTCTGTGGAATCTTTGAAATGTATAATTTGAATCCTATCAAAGCTTGGAGATGGTTTTCAAACTCATCATCCACGCTGTACACTTATCTTAGATGTCAGGAAATACATTCAACCCAAGATACCCCTCCTGTCACACAATGCTCCGAAACACAGCGTTTGGAGACTAGCATCTATTGGTCATCGTACAAATCCATGTGGTAATAATACTCCAATGGCTCTGATTCATTTCCGTTGGACTGATATCAGTAACAGCGAGATCAGAACAGAACTTCTACTACCTCCTTCAATACTAGGGGAAGTCCTGTACCCCTACCTCTTGCCCAATCCGCCCTCGAACTTAGATACAGGAGTTATACCAATCAATATTGCCAATTCATACTTTGAAACCACACCAAAAACTTTTCCGCAAATTCGTGAGCTTGAAAATTCAGACACACTGGAAGAACATGCCTGGTTCTTCTTCCTCACGGACATCATCCTCGCTCGATTAAATGCCCGCGTTCTTCTAAATCTCTACGACGAGGATCACCATCAGTGGAATGCCAACAAACTGGATCGAATGCTTCAAGCCGCTGATATATTTGAGAAGCACATTGAAGAATGGTAAGCAATTTATTGTCTATTCTTTACAGGTCAGACTCCTGACATACACTCTAGGTTTTCCACACTACCAGCTGCACTCAAATTCAACGATGCCGACACCCATCCAAATAACGAACTGCGTTTTATCGTCCATTATCTCGCACTGGAGATAAAAGCTTGGCTCTACCGTCCATTCTTATACTACACCATTCACCACGTGCCATTTTCCCTTCTCACTCCCCGTATTCAAACGTTAATTCTCAAAGCAATAGACAGCTGCATTCATTGGATTAGACTGAAGCCAGCTAAACATCGTCATCACGGCAGTTGGTATGTATGTAGATCTGTCTTAGCCAGTGCGTTGTGCTTGCTTGGTGCTGTCAAATCAGGGCATCTTACCGGTGTTGAGAGCTTAAACGATTGGCGAGGCGTGGTGAAGGAGGCTATTAGTGTTATGGCATTTTGGGAGGACGAGAGTGAAGATTTCAGGAAGGGGAGAAAGGTTTTGGAGGAACAGTACGATCAATTGGACAAGACTACTTGAAGTCGGATACTTCCTTCAATAAAATTCACCAAACTAGACAACTTCCATGCCAAATGCCTTCTCAACCAATGACAAAGCAACTATCAACACCACAACCTTCAAGCTTCATCCACCACCTCGCGTTCAATCCCGTGAATTCTCAATCCTTTTTCGCCGCCTGCTCAACATGAGCCCTAACATCAATCTCGACCTTCATCCCCTCTATTCCCAACTTCCCCGTCTCAATGACCGTCCAAATCGGCTGATGGTCCGGACACCACTTCTTCAAGCACGCGACCATGACATCCAGCGCTGCGTCATTGAGTGGGATGTGGTACGACTTTACTGAGAAGACGTCTGCCCACCCCTTAGACCCAGCTTGCTTAAGTGTCGCGTCGACATTGGCGAACGCTTGCTCGATTTGCGTGGGGATGTCGGGCGAGATGACCTCAGTGATGCGATCCCATCCACCTAGGAATGTGTAAGCTGAGGTGCGAGGAACTAGCTGAGTAGGTATTGAGAGGGAGAGCGGGAATGGGAAAGGAGGAAATCGGGAATAAGGTGGGTGGGTGAAGTGTACCTTGGCCTGAGCACTCAATCACATCGCCAACGCGCACAGCTTGGCTATACCAGGTGTCTTTGGCAGCTCGCACGCCGTAGCCTTCGTAGTTGTAGTACGTCAAATGAGCCATAGTGTTAACTGCAAGTTGGTGATTTTGCTTCGTCAAAGTGAAAGGTTTTCAATGAAGCTCGTTGGACGAGAGAATATGATGGATGATTGATGGTTTCGTATGAAGGTGAAGATGAAGATTTGAATTAAAGCTGAGAGGAAATAGGGTCCTTTATAGGCATTTCTGATGTAACTTTGGACTATGGCACATGCTTTGCTTGGTATGAGGATGAGGTAGTTTTGGTGGTTCGCTTATGTGCTCGTACCCCACTTTGGTGGAAGGGGGTAAGATATGGGACGGGGAGTCACGGCAATGAATGTGATTGGATGCGCTTCGAGGAGAGTATCTTGGATGGATCTGGATTATCAATCGGTATTAAAAGAGATCTTTTGTGTTACCTTATTCACGACTTGGTCGTTTTTCGAACACTAATGACATTGCTAGGCCAATCCGCTTAAATTTGGCTTTGTTCAAGAAGTAGGCTGCATAGTGACAACTTCACACCTATTTTGGCAACAAATAGTGCTTATTTGTACCATTCATAGGATCATCATTATCTAGATAGGCTAGAAGATGTTGAAGGATTAGACAATCTTCATATTATCGTTAGTAAACATGAACTCATACTTCAAGGGGCTAAAATCTAGTGAGTCTGCTCTATAGAAAACTGTCGTCAAGTGTTGTAGGCTTAGTGACTTTGTGAGATATGCTTGATTGAAACTTATTTTGAATCTCTGCAGTGAACTAAGATGCACCGCGTATGCTACTATATACAAACAATCCGATGCAATTTCATGATGCGCCTGCGCCATTCACTCCATCTTAGAAGTCATTCTTCACCAACTTCCTATCAGCCATCTCCTCCTTCCCTTCCACCACATCCCATCTATGCCTCGCGAGTAGCAGAAGTCGAAGCACCAGCATGCTCATTCTTCAAGGAATCGGAATGCGCAAACACCTTAGTCGACAGATCAAACACCGGCAGCGGGCACGGCACGCCAGTTGAAGCGCACGCAGTGATAATAGCCAAATACCAACCCATAATCATGGCCACGAACCCAAAGCCGCCCGCGATCTTGAAGTAATACAGAGCGTGCTCCAACCCAGCAGCAGTGGGGTTATGGCTAAGCTGGTACGAGGCCGCAGCGAAGAAACTGAATGTGAACATCAAGCTGAAGAACACAATCACGAATGGCACGTTTGTCCTCAAGCTCGCAAACAGGAAGCACAGCGTGATGAGCGTCATGACAGCGTTGTAGTTTCCCTGCCCTGCATTGTAGGCCTGCGAGAGAGCGCCGGGCACTTGACCTTCAGTGTACGAGGCGACGACGCCGAGAGCGGGATTGTAAATGTAGCCTAGATTCACCCAGTGGCACCCATATATGATGAAGACGGCCATGGGGAACGAGTTGCCGAGGATGAACTCCATTATGCCTGCGAGATTCATTGCGATGCCGCCGAGGAAGAAGAACGTCCCCGAGAAGGAGGTCAGAGAGCTGGCGCTGGAGCCTGTGGAGTTTGTGTTAGCTTTGTCTTATTCTGTTCTGCATTCGAATTGGGCCTCGAGGAGAATAAACGTACCTTGGAAGTCAAGAAGTGCGAATATGGTACACGAGTATGGGATGAGGAAACCCATGAGACCGAGGAGAGTTGGATTACCTTAGTAGTGCGTCAGTATGAGATTTCACATTCATTAGTGGTGAATAGACATACCGAGACGCTTTGCGAGATCTCCCTTGCCGGCAGAGGGCTGGAAGAAGAGCCTCTCATATTGATCTGGGCTAAGGGACAGAGTCATCGAGCGACTGAGTTCGTTGTGTGAGCCATAGGGCTTGTCGTGGTTGTGGCCATTGCCTGCAATGTGCTCTGAATCATGGGAAGACATTGTTGGTTCTTCGAAATGTTGATATGAGGATACAAAGTAAAGCAATGAGTAAGTTCGAAGTATCAAAGATCTCCTGAGCAGATACTGGGGGAGGATGGTAGAGAGGACTGGCTTGGACGAGATGAAAAGCAGGCATTCGAATCTTTATACGACTTTCTCTCCTTTCCCCAAAGCTCCTTCTGCCCAGAAATCCATGCACAGACAAGATCGAGGCTCCCTGATGTGGCTTGCCATAGCTTCCACCAAAAATCAAAAGCGTGCTTAATAGTGACAAACAAGCATGCGGAGGAGGACGCCAACACTAGCAGCCCCTTTCCGCGACTCGCTTAGTAGAGCATCTCTTGCAGCATATGATTGGCCACAGCTGCAACCCGAGCTCCAATGGCGAGGTTGGAGCGCCCGTCTATTTTTCCAAGGTCTCGAAATGGGGTGGATTCTAGAACGACGCTGTCTATTTTCACCCTTGCCAACCCCGCATCCGACGCGCAAAATCCGGGGAAAACTTGGTCTCTTGTGGAGTTCCTCCGGGGTGGAAGCACTCAAGCTTTTGAAGAGGCGTAGAGGCTTGGGTAAGTGTGTTATTCCCGGTGTATTTCCTGCCCGTGGTTATACCACTTTTATCCTGTTGCGAATGCGAATTTTTGTGAGAGGGATGCTGTATATGAATGAATGACGAAAATACAAGCATTTCGATTAAGAAACCAAGAAGACAGAGCCTCTATCCATCGTCCGTTAGATATGGAAATCTTGTTCAAATTGGGTCAACGATCTAATTCTTCAAGTTGACGTCTACCATAGTGACGATCATACCACCTGTTCCCTAGTATCTCCTAGGTAGTCAGCTAGCTCGAACTCGCTCTCACATCGAGAATACTGAGAGCTAACCCATATCCACTTCGTCAGCTAAATTCATTATTGGGCCAGTAATCAGCAACATGAACAGCGTCCGTCCCGATCGTTTGGGGTCAATCCAGCTCAAAAATGGCAGTTCGTATCGGCTTCTCGCAAGATCAGCGAATTCCAGACTTCTAGCGCAAATAGTCTTAGTCATGTCATTGGTCCGTCTTTTCTGGCCATGATGCACGACGCGGAACCGTTCCTTGGAGCTCGAACTTCTCAAAACATGAAGGTATGTTGGGTAATCGAGTTGGCATAGCGGACTGAGGGAAGCTCAGGAGAAGGAAGACTCAGTGTGGTGTGGTGTAGGTTTGTTACTGAAGGAGCTGGAACTCCGAGAATTTGAAATACTTCCTGTTCAATGCAACTTTTGAGGATTGGAACTCTTTATAATTGATAGAGATATAGCACCTGTAGATCTTGGTAAGGTGTAGCTGAGTCGCTAATATCACATGATCTTGCACAAGGTTGGCGAACAGAGTGAAACAGCTTTCATCGCTGCAGAAAGTAGGTATTCACTCGTCAACGAATTGCGAGTACTAACGTTCACTGGTTCGATCTCTCTCCCCCCATCTTATTGCGACCCCTTCCGATGCCCACTCTCACTGTCATGTGGAGTATTTGTTTGGATGCAAGCTAAATGCAATTCGAACATAGAGTTTTCGATCCCATGAGAGATACACCAGCTAGCCCATACATCAAATGCAGGACTTTCCCCCTTCGGACCAGCTCGGAATCCGTACCCTCAAGAAGGGTCGGATCGAATTTCTTGGGACGGCGTGAGTTATGTTGTGTGGATGGTGGTCCTGGAACTGGACAGCATCGACTCCCAACTGCCCAATTTTCGTTGGACGATGTCTGGAGAGGTCATTTCACACTCTGTTCAAGCAGAAGGGTGAAGCACTTTCTTTTTGGCTTTACAGAAGCTCTGGGTTGCGCTCTCAAGGAGAAAGAGGGTTTTGTGTGGGCATGGCACTTGCCAGTGACGACCTGCTGGGGTTCAAAATAATGAGACAACACTGCCGAATTCATGATTTATCACCTCACAATAAGAAATCTTTACACATCAAAAACCTTCACAATCCAGAATTAAAGAACTAAGTAAGCAGCACGTTATCAATTCCTTGTGCCTACTCCAACCATCAAGGTCGACTAAACCCGAGGTAAAGCTATCTAGAAGAAACGCCTCCACCTCCACAACTTTCCCAACTTTTCCAATCATCCAACTCCTCAAACATACAAAGAAAACGAGCAGGAAGCTCATCGAAATTTCCACCTCAGCCTCAGAAAGTCGGTGCGACCCTAACGTTCGCATCCTGCAACATGAATGCCCTTAAACTCGTCGTCGAACCTCCTCTTATCCGCACATGCGCTCCGCTCCCAGCACTCGCGCTCGATGCTGACGACTTCGTGCTCGCGCCACGCATCAAAGGTGGGATAACTCCATTTCCGTTTCCATTTCCACTCGGGTTGGCGTGTCCATGCCCGTCGATAGCAAGCCCAGTCGCGCGTCGGTTCATCTTGTTGAACATGTTCGGTAAGGCGACTGCCCCTCCTGCGGGAGGCAGAGACGCAGTGCGTGGTAAAGGCTGGAATTTGCCTTGATTGTGAGGTTCTCTCTGGCCTTGATGTTGCGAGGAGGGGGCATGAGGATGAGCGTTTGAAAGAGCTGCAAGTCCATCATGGGAAGCATTGCTCACGCCACGACTCCGACTATATGCTGGTGTTTCAACAGTCGCCGATCGTCCTCGCATATTGAGATTATGAAGCACAAGGGGCGGGAACGTCCCTCTTTCCTTGTCCCCGCCGCGCGTGAGTTCCGGGGAACGACTTGTGCTCCTCGTTGACGACGGTGGTGTTGGGACACCATGCTGTGATTTATGCGTCGCCTGCATTCCCATTCCCATCTGTGGCAACGGTGGTCGCGGCCCATAAGCAGACATTAGATGCTCGAGACTCACGGCGCCAGCTGTGGGCATCCTGCTGAGTCTGCGAATAGCGCGCATGTTGTCCGTCATGAACTTGGACATGCGCTTCATTGCATGGCCGTTCTCGTGTGATTCGTACGCCGAGACGCCGTTTTTCAGGACTTGTCCGCGCGCAACGTGCTGAGATGTGAGATCCATGGCGCTGGTGCGGTGTCGAGGTGTGGGTTGTGTACTGATGCTCTGCTGAATCTGCGTGATCACCTCGTCAAGCTCGATGGATGAGTCTTGATTGCGGGAGCTGAATTTAGAGCTGGAGTTTGACGAGGGGTGGGTTGGGTTGATGCCAAACATGATGTCTTGTGTGAGCACAAAGAATGAACCGTCGTGGATCTTGCGCCTTAGAAGGTTCCATCGGGTCCTGGCTGGGTTCTGCTCCATTTCGGGGTGGTAGATGGAATGTTGCGCGAGCTTGGAATAGAAGCCGTCGAGCCTTACAGCCATGCGCTCCATGACTTGTAGGAGGAATGTGGACAATGCAGTTATTCTCTGCGACTCTGAAGCAGCGTCGAGATCCATAATGTTGTCGAATGCATCCATGCCCACGCAAGCATCTTCACGGATTCCCTCAAGCAGCTCCATGTCCAGCTTCACCGAAGTCCTAGCATACTCCAAGATTCCACGTTCGTGGAAACGAGCAGCTTCACTATCGCTGGTGAATTGTCCGATTTCAGACACGATTGTCGAGGTGGACATGGCGTCTGTGGAACCTTTGGCGCGAGCAATTATGCCGAGAATGTCAGGTATGCGACTTGCGCTTGATCCTGCAGCCGCATTCGCGAGTGTGAATGAGAGCTTCAGATACAGTTCTTGAAGCTTCCCACCAAATAGTGCGGAGAACCCACCTTGGAGAAGTCGAGACTGGTGGTGGTAGAATCTTCGCACTCCACCCATGTTGAACAGATTTCCTTGGAACCAGAGATGAGAAGACTCCATGAACTCGTGCACTTCGAAGGCTTGTGCGACTAATGTCTCGACGGAAGTTTTGAGGTATTCAGACCACAAGTCGTGAAGCATATTGATCTCTTCGCATTGGTGGTAGTCTGCTTTTGGCGAGAGGTGTCCAATGAAATACTTATTGAGCAAACTCGAGACTTCGGGATTGTTTGTGTGTGCTAGCAGGTCAAAAGACTTGCTACAATCAACACCAGCATTTGACTTAATGATACTGGTTCCTCCAGGGTGCATCTTGCAGAACTCAGTGACATCGTACACACTCCCATGCACGGCGATCCAAATTGGAGTCTCTGCAACATGTCCAGTGTGCATGGCTAGTTGAGACATTGGAATAGTCGGAATATTACATGGCAGCGGCTTAGGTGACATGAAGACATCCAGCATGAAGCGTCTTTCAGCGAAAGCTGTATCGAGAATGACATCCGTGGTCTCCATCCTCGTAGTTCTATGGTTGTAAATTGCTCTCCTAATGCCAGAGATAACCGAGTCGAAGACTGACAGCGAACCACATACATAGAGATGCCCACCAAAACCACCCAGCTTTTTCGAGAGTACAAGATCGCACACCATTGCTCCTTGCTCAATGATGGCTGCGTCAATGTATCTCGGCGTCGTCTCTGTCTCGACCAAGTCTCTGGCATTGCGATCATATCTTAATCCGCGAGAATCGCGCGAGAACGCAGTATACACTTCCATAGTACCGGCGTGGACATGCTCCCTCAGCTCATCCTCATAGCAGAACTTCTCTCGAGATTGCACGCCAAGGAAGAGGATATTTCTCCCAATTGAGCGACCGGCACGAGATTGCCAGAAACTCCTGAACGGCGCAATACCACTCCCACCAGCGAACATCGCAACAGGCGCGACATCGTCGATTGGCAGCTGGAAAGCGAAAGGTCTCGATACACCAATGAGCAGCTCCTCATCATCTGCGATAAATTCTTCCTGTGCTGATACTGGAGGATTGAGGAAACTGCTGCCAACTCCATGTCGAGGTGCGGCAGAGTCGGTGAAGATGGAAGAGACGTTGTATTCAGAACGCGAAACGGTGAGATCTACTGTACTTGGCAGTAATTCATCCGGATAGTTTGAAATGCTGTACGTTCTTGGAACTTCAATCTCTATTAGATCAGTCAACCAACGGAGGTCATTCGATAGATCAAATGCCTGATCCCAAATGTGACCTGGTGTTTCTGCAACCGCTGATTGTAGAAGATCGCCTAGTGACGCTCTCACGGGCCATTCTGTTGTACCGAGTACCTGAAGGACAGTGTTTGAGGACGCCCGAAGCATAGTATGAAGTTTCATGACTAGCTCCTTGGTCAATGGTGCCAAGTGGCCTCTGCGTAAAATATCCTTGATTGTCAATTTCGGCACAGGAATCTTCGATACAGAACCAAGGTGTTCAGCGAATCGTTGCCAAGTCGCATCGAGTGAAACAGACTGGTCAAGCATCCTGTCAAATCCTAATGCAGCGGCTACTTTAGCGCATTCGACCCAGTTGTTCAATGGCATGACGGCAAGTCGATCTCCAGGTTGGAAGGTGATGCCCGTTTCCTGGATATCAAGCATGACCTTAGCAATAGACCTCTCCGGATCAGAGTCGACAAGATATCGACCAAGAACCCGCGAAGTGTATCGGCACTCTGCAAATGTGCCTCTCATCTGATGGGGTTCGACATGCATGTTTCCTCGGTAAGGTTCGAGTCGCTCTTTCATTGCTTCAGAAAAGGCTTTGTGTGTCTCTTCCCAAGGTCGGCCCTGAGCATCAGGTGCGCCAGATTGACCGTTCGTTTCCGTCCGGCCAGTCTTACCGGCAACTTCCAAAAGCCCAAAAACTTTGTATCGGTGAACACCCATGAAGCCTCTCTCACCGGCGTAGGCCTCGACAATTCCATCAAGTGCACCGATGAGCTGGCTATCCCCTGACTGCATGACATAGTCTGGTATGCTGTAGTGATACTCAATCGCAGCGATGAAAGCTCTCCAGTTTGAGGGAAGCCAAGCTCTTAGATGCACACCTTCAGCGCCAAGGAAAGAGTCGTATTTCTTGCGGCCTAGAAAGGCATCCATGACCAAGTAAGGTGGGAACTGGAGTCCAGAGGTCGCTGGGCATCGTTTTGATAGTGGCGCTGAGAACTTAGCCCATCTTACCCACTCTGCGGGAGAGACATAGTTGTCGCCTGAACTGGGATTGAGTGAGATGGAGTGAAAGGCGTTTGGCATCCTCTCCAGAATCTCTTTCAGTCTGATGAGTTCTCGCAAGAGTCCTTCTCTGTTTTTTGTCATAACATATTCTTGACAGTTTGCGATAGCATCGACGCCATGCTGAAAAGAAGCTTTGCTGTATTAGCTGAAAGTATTACCTCAACTAGAAGTGAACACTAACCTGATGTATCTGCGCATCCTTTGAGAAACGCAATCTCGGACGAATCACCAAACATTGGCCATCTCAGATCCATATTGTCAAATCGCCCGATATACGGATATCTCGACGTTGGATCCCTCACTTTGACATTGTACGAACTCTGATCAAAAAATGTAAGATGAGGAATTGATCGTCCCATTCGCTTACAGATCTGATAGTATGGCAAACCTATACTCTTGGGAATGCCTTTGACCTCGTCGCCTAATTCATCGCTCATCTCAACCGAGCTAGGTGACGCAGAGGTGACATTAACACCTTCAGTACCATTGTGCTTGTCCTCGTACCTGTAGATACTGCACAGCATCCCCAAAGCGACGAGAGCCGCCCAAAGCGCCTTGTCTGGGATCACATCTGCAGTACCTTCAACCACAGGCAGCGCAGCAATCGACTCTCGCACTCGACCTCTCGCTACACATCCTGGCATCCGTTCACACAGATCTGACCATATTCTTCCCGACGACCTCGCTAGTGCACCGGCAGCTTCATCGGTATCTGGTGGAGTAAAGCCGTGTTCGACGCTCAGATATCCATCTCGCCATCCCGTTCTAGGCCCTACTTCCTCTGCACGGAGGAGAACTTGTCGAGCTGGGGCACCCAATGCTACAGCGAGTAGGTCTTGGTCGCTGGCGTTGAGAGAATCGAGATGTTTGACTCCGTGATCATTTTGTAGGGCTTTAATCCTCTGCATAGGCGGAACATTTGAGTAGAGGACTTCATTGATTGCTTTCCGTTCCCTATTATCTGTCAATATGAAATTCGGGGTTTTGTGTAGGGTTGATCACCTCTGGCGCAAATACTGTTCAGGATCCACTCCCAAAGGTATCTACTGTTCATTAGCCAGTTGCCAACAAATAGTTTCTCAAGTGTAGAGGGGGTAAATGTACATCAAAACCAGCTCTGAGATCTCCAGCCTGCGAGAAGCTGTTAAAGTTGCAACCTCGCGGGCCAAGTCTACTACCATTCGCATTCCCACCAACAGGGCATCCCGATCCCGTGCTCCCAGACGCTGGGCAAGATCTCACGGACATTATATTTATCGATAAATGGTTAAACTAGAAGTTAAAAGAACCACCTGGGTTAAGAATATAATGGCCGTCCAGGGCGTAGGTGTCAACGAAAGCAAAAATGAACAACACAAACTCGAAAAGAACAAGATAAAGAACATATGATGATCAGATCACAGCACATTGGTAGTCAATATATTCAAACTCATCTGATCCTTTGTCTCCGTCGAGGCCGTTGGCTAGGCCCGACATCAACATCTTCAGGATATGTGGACGCGACTTGGCTGCAACAGGGCCTTCATGGGATGGAAGAGACTTTGCAAAACGTGGCTTGCATTCGTTCGTTCCTGGCATCTCAACATCGTGGCAAAGAAAGAGGCGCACCGTTCATCCTCCTGCGACAACTTGGCTGGAACTCTCGCCTCAACTCCCATCTCCCATTCAGCATGACTGCCGGCCCCAAGATCCAATAACCATCCCACCTGTGAGGCAATTTATGAGAGACTGTGGGGAAGTGCTGCATCTGAAATTCGCAACGTTCGATCACCGCATCGCTAGACACTTGGCGGAAGACTTGGCGGGAGACTTGGCAACCGCATCGGATTGTGAAGACCTGGGAGCGAATTTCATCTGGGATGCTTGGAAACTGGGAAGGCAGTCCCAGCCGTTGGAAAACAAATGCATCCACGGAGAAACATCAGACTGAGAAATTGATGGGTAATTGGCGGTTGGTTGACAGGTGTTATTGGATGACAGCGGGATATCGCAAAAAGCAGATGGTTACGTCCGTCCACCTGAGAATGAAACGAGTCAACGTAATCACTGCAAATAGACTCTTGGTACGGACTGGAAACACCGTTCAGCAATTTCTTGGTCGCTTTTCTATGCATAAAGGATGCTGTCATAAAGAAAGGTTTTTCTTCTCCTAAAGTTTCATGCTCGACTTACTAGATTCGCGCACTATTGTCATAAATCGCCTGGTCAACCAACATATTGCATCTTTCGAAGGATCTGTTCATAATATCCACGAGGATCCAAGTTTTTCATTCATGGTTTGTATGTCGTGATTAATCTAAAGCTTTAAGCCCATGTTCACATGAACAGCCTTGGTCTGGGTATATCCTGCCAAACCAGCTTCTCCAAGCTCACGTCCAATACCACTCTGCTTAACACCACCAAACGGAATTCTGTAGTCGGAGTCGTTACTACTGTTGATCCAGACCATGCCTGCTTCGATTCTCTTCGCGATTCTGTGTGCTCTGGTGATATCTTGTGTAAACACAGCACTGCCCAAACCATATGTGCTATCATTTGCAATCTCTAACGCTTCTTCCTCGGTTTTGAAGCTGACAATAACCACGAATGGACCGAAGACCTCCTCCTTGAAAATCTTCATGCTTGGGTTGACGCCAGTGAAAATGGTTGGCTCAATGAAGTAACCCTTTCCAGATGATGGACCCTTTGTGAAAACCTCACCACCTGAAAGAAGAGTAGCACCTTCTTCCTTACCTGCCTTGACATATCCAAGGACACGCTCATGTTGTGCCTTAGTGACTTGCGGGCCTTGGAAAGTTGTCTCAGCGAATGGGTCACCCACTACTGAAACTTCCTGAACTTGCTTCTTGAAAGCACTGACAAATGTGTCGTAACAAGTCTCCTGGACAAGGATACGAGATGTAGCAGAGCAAATTTGACCTTGGTTGGACATAATACCTAGAGCTATTAGCTTGATCCTCATGGATATCAAACATCACTTACCAATGTGAGCCCATTTCACGGCTTGCTCCATATCAGCATCGTCAAAGACGAGAAGAGGCGACTTTCCACCAGTTTCCAATGTTATGTTCTTCATGTTGATGGCAGCCATCTTCATAATCTCCTTACCAGTAGCAGTACTTCCAGTAAATGCGACCTTATCGATATCCAAATGGGTTGCAATTGCTGCGCCAGCTTCTCTTCCATGGCCATTGAGAATGTTAACAACTCCGGGTGGAAAGCCAGCTTCCTTGATTAAATTGGCCAAGTACAAGATGCTCAGAGGAGTCTGCTCGGCAGCTTTGATGACAACTGTATTACCACAGGCAAGAGCAGGACCAAGCTTCCAAGCAGCCATTGCAAGCGGATAGTTCCAAGGGATAATCTGCCCGCAGACACCCACTGGCTCCTTGATGGTGTAGGCAAATTTGTTTGGTCCAGTGTCAATAACTTGGCCATGGATTTTATCGGCATAGCCTCCATAATATTTCATGACACCAATAACCTCTCCAGCATCTCCAAGAGCCTCACTATATGGCTTGCCGTTATCCCAGGTCTCAATGGTTGCCAATGTCTCGGTATGTGCTGCACATAGGTCGGAGAGCTTGATCATCATGTTTCCACGGTCGGTAGGAGAGAGATCACGCCAGGCTGGGTCTTTCATTGCCTTGCGAGCTGCAGCCACAGCTGTATCGACGTCTTCGACTGTAGCTGCATACACCGAGGCAATCTCAGTCTCATCACTGGTAGAAGATCAGCTTGGCTCTGTATGGAAAGAGAGATATGAAGTCTTACGTAGGATTAATAGTGGCTATCTTTTGGCCATTGCTACTCTTGACCCATTCATTGTTGATGAACAACCCCAGAGGTTGTGTATATTTCCTGCCATTGGGTGCCGTAAGTTCGACTGAGAGATCAGACATCTTCAATGCTGTGCAACTAAAAGACCTGCGACTATTCTTGCTAATACGAGTGCTTGGAGCTGATGTTCGAGAGAAAGATGGCAGGAGCTCTTTTGTATGCAAAGTAGTGTTGCTGATGTGCTTGCTTATCTGAAGTAGTGAACCTCGCAGATGTGCCGGCAGAGGGAGGAGATATCGAAGCATTCGGAAAGAATGTCAGAATTGAGAGACAGCTGCCACATTTATGGTTGGATGGTTGGTTACCAAATGCTTCTCAAAGGTGGTGGTAGATAGCGGGGCTTTCGAAGCTGTGGGCAGCTCAGCTGCCGAGAGTGGAAAGGTTCGAGAACAAATGGAGGCATAACCGCATAGAATAGCTATCTTGGGAATAGCTCCAGACTATGTCGACCTCCACATGCATATGAAAGCTTCGACTGAAGTTGGTACCAGTATGCCGAGAAAGAGATGGTTAAGTATGACATTTGACTATTATCTTTGAGACCAACCGAACAATCATGAGTAGAAAAGTAGATAAGATATTTGGCTCATCAATCAGTCGCCGAAGAACATCTCCGAAATGTTCATAATATCTTG
Organism: Margaritispora aquatica; assembly: GCA_007644065.1. NCBI lineage: Eukaryota > Fungi > Ascomycota > Leotiomycetes > Helotiales > Discinellaceae > Margaritispora > Margaritispora aquatica. The sequence continues at coordinate 1,444,991 of VJWN01000008.1, forward strand.
TCTTTCATCTTCTCCAGACGAAGTTAGTGTCTAGATCTTGATGTAAACCCCATCTACATAAGATACATACATACCTTACCTTCATGAGCTCTACCTCAGGTACCTTAGCTACCCCTCACTAGCACGTGCGCTAACACATTACTAGCTAAGGTATATTTGAGGAATAATGTAAGATTACGGTAGGTATACTGAAGTATTGATACCATTACGAAACTTGAAGGAAACCATTCTCATGGGGGGTTTCATACATATACAAATACAAAATTTGCTACGTTGCAATTACAGTTACACACACTTGGTAACCTGGACGACCATATATGGCAATAAATTTGGATTCATTGTTTGCTGCGCTTTTCTTGCAAATTGCCCTCCTATCGATTAAATTATTGGCTTCTCAAAAACACAACGCCTTCGTACATTACAGTCTGACCTGTCTTTATATATATACGCTCCAAAGTGCGTCGATCCTGATCAATTCTTCATACAGCCCTTTTATGTCTTGAAGACCATCCCTATATCCTCCGCTCCCACCTCAAAGCACAAATGCCACCGCCACCGCCCAAAGACTCCGCCCTTCCAGACGCTTTCCTCCCCAAGCAGTGCCCTGCCCTGCCGTGGCCGAGCAAAGCAAAATGCCGCCTGCACAAACTCCGTGCTCAAACGCAAGTCAACAAATTCAATCAGGTATAAGACAAGGCCGTAGAAGAAGAAACCTGAACAATGCGGGTTGATGTAATAAAAGTTCAAAGACAAAATGGGGTATGCGCCGCCAGGGGTATATATCGGTATGGTAAAACTCGCGGATCCGCTCAAGACAGAAAATGATGTTGGTTGCCCAACGATGACTCTTCTATGCTTTGATATGATCAATGACAGTAGAAAATGGTAGAAATACAGTTGACGCAGTGTATCAGGTAGAATGCGATCAAATGCGTGGTAGGGTCGACAAGATAGGTACAGAAATACTGAAAACGAAAAATTGTCGTTGAGAGTGACGATGTGCTGTGATCCATCGGGGTATTATATGGTGTGGTTTTTATATGTTGTCATCGTCTGCTGCTACTGTCTCCCTGTCTGCTATTATTGTCTCCCGACCACCCTCGTTCGTAAGGTCCCCGTTGATATGGGCTGTAATTTGGAGGTGGAGGGGGTGCTGTCGTCGATGGAGATGCACTTGGTGCACTCGTATTTGGAGGTATATTGGAAGTTTCCATTCGAAGAGGAGGTAAGCTTTGAGCAACGGGTCCTGGAGAGTATCCAGCTTGAACAGGTGGCAATGTTGAGGCAGGATGAGCGTAAGGTAGGCTGGTGAAGTCACCACGAGCATCAGTTCTTCTCCTTCTCGGTGCACGCTCTCCACCGTCTGGACCTCGTTCCTGAACTCTCTCAGGTCCTGGCCCTGGCCCAGGCCCAGGATTCTGAAAGCTCATTGATGGCGGTGGTGGAGGAGGAGGGCCACCCATATGGCCCATCGTCATAGATGCAGGAAACTGGCCACTTCCACCACCACCTCGTCCACCACTCGATTGAGGAGAGGGTGGTCCTTGAGCAAGATGTCTGGTCTCTGGTGTTCGATAAACGACGTCTCTGAATCTGTTTCTTTCAGATCGATAAAAATCGCGTTCTTGCTCAACCTCGCGGACTTTGCGTTCCAATTCTCGAGTCTGTTGCTGTAGCTTCTCAATACTTGCGCCGGCCTCTTTTTCCTTTTCTTTTCTACGCTGACGGAATCGGGCTGAAGCTCCTAATCATCATGGTTAGCTTGTGATTCTCAAGTTCATTGAATCTGGCTTTCAAGGCATGTCTTCGGAGTATCAAACTGCAGAATATGTCCCTCAAGCTCTTGGCTCCACGCTTACCTGCGTTGCGCGCCCTTTTCTCATCTGCCAGCCGCGAAGCTTGGTGGATATCTACAGGTACTTGATACGAGCCCTCGGGTGTGTTCATAGTCATGAGTTTGATATTTTCTGACCCTGACGTCTGCATTGAACTGCCCGGACTGCTGGACTGAAAAGAGCTACCGTGTGTCTGAGGAGTGGGGGCGTTGTACAGACCTTCACCACCACCACCCCCCGACGGCCCTGCAAATTGCATACTTCCTCCACCTTGCTGCATGGTCGATGCGAATGTCGTTCCTGGGTAGTATGGACCGGACGGTTGTGGTGGTCCTCCAGGACCACCTTTGTGGTAGAATGAAGCTGGAGACGTTTGGCTCGAAGGAGGATTATGGGAAGACGCAGAGATACTTGGGCTCGCGCTTTGGGATAATGGAGGTGCTTGCATACCTCCGCTAGGCCTCCGACTGGCACCTAGGGGATTCGAGGCCTGAGGGGAGTAATTGTACTGCTGGCCGCCTGCTCCTGCTTGGGCTGGCATTGGTGGTATGTCTGAAGTGGCGGACGGTCCGGGTTCCGCTGTATACGCTCTACTAGGTCGATTCCCAGAGAGAAAAGGCGTCTGGTGTGCATCTATTGTTGCTGGTCCAGGTCTGTGATTCCTACTCACGGCACGAGGTGATCTGGGCGTCAAGATTGGTCGATCGCGGGGATAATTGAGATGAAATCCAGGACCAGAACCCGCAACTGGTGTACCTGGACTTGCATGCTGGCCAGGGAAGGAGTGAACTGGAGCAGTTGAAGGACTTGCTCCAAAAGGTGGGGGAGGTCCTATCGCGGAGAGAGGGGATTCGGTCGTACTGAGAGGTCGTGGTATGGAAGGTGTGCTCTCTTCTGTCGGATTTAATATTGAGTGCACGCCTAGATCTCGAGATGGGGGAGCATTTCTCCAGTCTTCGCTAGATATAAGGGGATGGCCATGCTGAGGTGATGGATGAGCATGTTGCTGAGTGAACGAGCCTCGACTCTCTGGCTCGTTTTGATGCCTTTCTCCCGGGCGTCCTCCTTGCTGTTGAGGGTCATCTCGAAGCTGGACTGGTGGCAGTGTTATCCTTTGTCCATCCGTAGGCGACCGAGATACAGGTCGAGACGCAGGAAGCCTCTGCGACATCGAGTCCTGATCCCCAAAGTCCCCAGGATCCGGACATTGACGATCACCACTTCCTTCCCAACTTTGCTTGTAGCTGCGAAGCTTGAAGACAAAATTTGCGAGATGTTTGTCGAGCACCTCAGGTCCTTGAGTTCCTGGGAATCGAGTTAGTTTTGGTGATGGATCCGAGTCCTCTGGAAAAGCAAGAAACGCCTGACTCTCGCACGACTGCCGTCTCAGTGGTCCTTGTACAGCAGCCAGGTCGACTATCTTTGTTTAGGCTTGCCAATGAGGCTTCCTCGGCAGCGGTGAAGAGCTCACAATAATATCTATTTCAAGCGGTGGTGGCTCAGAAGTTTGTGTAGTATGTCAGGCGTGAAGCATCGTTGGTGCGCCGCCTCGTGAGAAACTTCTTATGCGATTTATATATTTGTTCTTCGCAGCCGCTTAGTATAAAGCAAGTGTCAAGCAGGGGATCCTATTGCGATGGTGCTGAGCAGGAGTCAACAGTGTAAGCTGTCTCTGGTCGAGACAGAAGGCTGATTGTGAGCTGTGAGAGTGTTTGGGAATCCAGTGGTACTATGGGAAGGTCACTGGATATCAGTCACCGTGAGTGGAATAGTTGGACCAGCCAGTTGGGTTGGATGGTTGAGGGAAATCGGAAAGCAACTTACGCAAGTGGGAAGGGATTCAGCCAGGCGGACCACTCAAGAGCTAGAAGTGCGATAGAAGCATGCGGTTGGTGGAAGGCAACGAATAGACTGAGGTGAGAAAATATCTTTGCCAACCTCTTAGTTCTACAGGCTGAAGACTGATGGGTGAAACTGAAAAGTTCACAAAAGGTCTTTGCCGTGGATGGCTGAAGATATTCTACAAATGACGCTTGTAGCTGATAGCTTTTTTTTACCTCAAAAGCCGAGCAACAGGTTGCTCCGTCACCCCAAGCTTGGGGGGGGGGATGCTGGCCAGGGCAGTGACCGAGTCCCACGACTCCCACGTAGTGAACAGGATCATTGGCACTAGAAAGTGATCATGATGTCCAGGGCGAGCAGGGCTAGGGTTGCGACTCCTGCAAGAGGAGCGGGCCTTTGGGAACAGCAAGCTGGGGTGCTTTTGGAGGCTGCAGGGAGAAGCAAGCGTCAAGCGTGCAGGCGTTGACGGTCGGTCTGTTTTACCAGGTCATCAAGCTTGTTCTAGACAAGGTACCGGAGGAAAAAACACGAGGAATTAACATGGCAGGGTGAACTAGTGCATTCTAGATACTTTTACGGTTAGAGGCTGTCTCGCGAAGATGTTCTAAAGAGGTGAAGAACAAGGGGAAAAGCTCGAGCATTCAATTGACTAGAACCGGGCTTCAGGGCTTCAGAGCTTCAGAGCTTCCAAGCGCTTCCTAGAAAACTGCGTCCAAAAATTGGTCGGCTTGAAGTGACCCGCTTGTGGTGGATACTGGATGCTGGGTGGCGGACTGTGGACACTTGGACTAACCTAAGCGGAACACGGGAGAGGCCTTTGCGCGAGCGACCCAGCGGCCCCCTGGGACTAGACGATATCACGTTATTTATGGAGACTTCGGTTCTCCTTCCAGCTTCCAGCTTCATTCTTAATCTTCACCGTCCAAGTCTCGTTTGGGCTAGATCCTGGGTTATCACGCTTATTATTGGGGCTTTATTCTGGACTTTCAAACAGGCGGTGACCAGTCCAGTCAAACACCAGGAACAGACCATATTGCGATACATTTTCGGCATGCTCACTATTCACTGCTCACTGCTCACTGCTCACTGCATGAACAAGTGACTATTCCAAGCCTCTCATCCTCCAGCTTCAGTGTCCATATTTCTATCTTGTATCTTGTATCTTCTATCTTCATGTTGGTTGCAGGCTGCAATCATGTCAGACCTAGTGTGAGACTTGGGATTCCAGCTGTTGTAAGAGCGATAAGCGCAGCCTCAACTTGTCTTGAGATCTCGATATCAGAGAATAGAAACGGTAAGTAACGGTACTTTCCGACAATCTGATGTTAGCAAAAACAGGCGATTTGATACATGTCTAGAAATAACACTAGGTACTGTACCTAGATCTAGTGGCATGAACTAACCTCCAGCAAGTTGACCAGAAAAATGATCGCTCATAAAAAGCTAGATTTGGCGACTTAGAGTACCTGCCATCAAGGATTTTGCAACTTAGTCACAGATGTTACAACTTGTCAATGTAGAGACAGCAGTGAAGTTGAGACTCTGCTCCACTTGTGGTCATGAAAGTTACATAAATGTTTACCCAACTAATATGAGTTTCCGAGCAGCATATCACACTGCAGTAGCATATCCGCATCTGCATCAGGAACTGCTTGCAGTTTCCAACACCTCGCTGTCAGGATCACCTGGAACCATCATCAACACACAATAACCAGAAAAAAGTCAAACTCGTTAACTGGTGCAAAACCAGGGCCGAGGCTACGCGTTATAAGCGCTCCTCCACACCGTTCCAATCTTGCACTCGCTTGAGCAATTTCAAGATTTTCTTCTCAGCCATCATCGTTGTCGCTCTCACCAAGAAGATGGAATGGTCTTACCAATCTGACATGTTGTTAAAGGCTTCAGGTCCTGACTGATTCAATTTCAATATTTGACAACTTTGCTATGGACTGGTCTGGATGTCAATTATTGGGCAATGGTCCCACCACGGACCGCCGGGGTGTTCTTTCGTTCTTTCATCATCCGGATGGTCCTTTGCCTGATCCCAGGAGTCCACGAGAGCCCAAGGACCAGGTTTCGGCAGGGTATCATGAGCAGGGAGCACATTGACAGAACACCCTTGTTCGCCAATTATTTTCTCCCACCTTATATTGGACGTACTAATCTACTGGTTCCCTATTTCGCGCCAGATGCTGGGCTAGAGAAGTCATGATCTTCCTGCATTATGTTGAGCGAAAATATACAGTTTGAATGGACTTCTTTTGAACGATATTCAATGGCTTACATTGCGATGATCATCGACAATCAAGATGATTTTTCGAGTTATGGAAGCCAAAGCACATTCCTGATCCTCGGCTTGACCCACCAGATCCATAAGATGGTCCATCCATCGCACCGGTGAACGGCAGCAGGATGAGCTGCAGTAGTTCGGGCTGCGCACTGATAAATGCCACTCCTGGACTCCCCAACTGAGCTTTCCAGAAGGTCGGCAGCATAACATGGAATCTCGTTCAGGGCATTGCTCCGAGTCAATAAAACGGGAATCGTACAGCCTTTCCATCAGTGTATGGAGGAGGTCTTGAGGAAAGAACAGTCAGCCAACACGGAGGCAATCATGTTGCTTCCGTTCTATAAAAATACGTTGCCTGGGATCAAGCTTCTCGAAAGCCTGGTGACTTCTTCATCAGATTCATAGAAATCAATGCATCTCCAAAAATCTGCTTGAGTCACTCATGAGCTCTGCCGAAGTGAATAACACGGTACGGGAGGAATGGTGGCTTAAATATTACCACCCATTCAAGTCCAGACGGAGCATGCGGACCCAGCGCACGTAGTACCCGAAGTCAACGCTCGGTAACCGTTGTGAGCAGAGAGATTGCAATTTTCGTGCCTTTTGAAAGTAACACGGATGTAGTCACGCGGTTCTAAACTTGTGTTTCAGAAACAACCAAAGGCACCAGACTACTCGGGAGATCGCTTCTTTATACGACTTAAACAACAACTTGATCAACCAACACATTTCGGCCTATGAAAATTGAAGCTTCAACTGGCATCAAATCATAAAAATCTATTCCAGTCCATGCATGTCCGTCGTTTTTAAAATGCCCCTAGAAAATGGAGCCCAATGCATGTTTGCTCTGGCTTGGGCAGGGATTTATGAATCGCTCGATTAGTGAATTTCTGAAGAGGAGATTCTTCCCATTCGTTCAACCAACAAGACTTCTTTTCCAACGGTACGCTGCTGTCTCGCGTCGGTAATTAAGTGCGCCATTATTGTCTTGCCTCAGCGGCGTGGGGTCCTTGAGGATTGTCTCGCAGCAGTCGCATCCAAGACCCCCAGGAAAGCATTCAAGACATCCCTCCTCTATGGTCCGGTACGGAGTGTCTCACCCGATGGCAGAATGAGTCGAGAGAACGTGTCTTGTCTGTCTTGGAGCACAACGGACAATCTTGCGAATTTGGGAAGCTGCATCAACTTGACGTTGTTCACTTGAATTGTATTTCATGCACCTCTTAAGAAAAAGGCATCTGGCTTACTTAGAATATTATATGCAGGCAACCATGGAGAATCTTGATTTGACCAAATGCTTTTAAACTGTTACACGACCAGATGAGGTATTGAATAACCGCGTTGGTTCCGCTCCAACAAAAGGCAAGATAAATCTGGAGATTTGAGTACAGAGAGCAAGCATATGCCCATGCATATTGTTTTAAACACAACCACAGGGACTTTATCTCATGCATCATGCTGCAGATGACTGTGCAGGAAGTTCGACATCATATCACCTACCCTTATCCATCAGGAAGTGGTTAATGAGATCTTGCTCTCCGCCTTCTTCATTTTATCAATGCTCATAGAAATATCAAATAGAAGGCTTACAAGTCACAACAATCGACGTCATCACTCCAAGTTTACAAATATCCAACATTCTGAGAGTCCAGGGGTAAGAGATAGGCCACTCAGCGGAAGGTCAAGTCCACCCTGAAATGATGCCACGCCTTTGCACATGTTTCGAGGTAGTTTTTCAACTGCCCGAAATCTCCGGCTAGCTTCAAGGTACCACGATTGGACTAGCTACGAGTCTAATTTATGGTATGTGCTAACTCGTACTCTAACCCGGTCTAACTCCAATCCCACCCAGGCTGCTGGTAGCTGCAACCAGCTAGCGTCATCCCAACTACTGTGAACGAAGCTGACAAGCGTGACAAGGTCGCGGTGTGAAATGGTCCCAGGGAGAGTTTGGCTAGGATCACCTCTCCCGAGAGCCGTTCAGCATCTCAAACAGCGGTTGATGCCTCATGCCTGTCCGGCGTTAGGTTGCGGACCTGGCTTGTTTATGTTGTTCAGCAGCTCATCACTATTCAAGCTTTCTGGCTACCTGGTTATTTGCACAACGCAATTTACCTACCCTCTACTAAACATAATTAACCCTTGGCCCAAGCAGTCCATGAGCGAAATCAAAAGTCAGCAGGTCCTATTGAGGAGCATCCTGCGAGATCCGGTTACGCACGCAAATTCCATCGACAGATAACTCCGTGCAACAACACTCTCACCTAAATACCGTACCGCAATGAGAGTGATGAGCTGTCAATTCTGACCGAGCCATTCTTTATGCAAGGCGCGCATTGCTGTGGGTTGTCGACACATTGGATCTCAAACTTCAACTCACCGCTGTATCACGTCTTTATGAAGATTGTGATCCATCTTCGACCTAGGTCTAGCCCCGTGCAAATCGGTAATAGACCCATCACAAACGAACTAAGGGAAAAGAAGAATGGAACAAGAAGTGCCAACGAGCTGGAGATGAGGCGGAGGAGCTAATGCACGATGATTGGCCTCTCCTGTTCCAAACCCTCCTCAACATGCAGTTGCAGGCTGGTCATGCAGGTGAACCCCCGAAGGTGCAGACTGCAGATACCGCATGAAGAACACCTCCCTAACGGACGTGCATCCAACATCAATCATGGGATCAGAGAAGTCAAGATTTGATAAATTCTCTATTGGGCGAAATCCCCAACTAGGATAATTTAGCTGTTGTTTTTGCTAATTGGCTGTTTGCTGTTTACTGGTCCTGTCAGGAAGTTGTTCACATCACCTTCAACCTACCTGTGACTCTGTGAGACAAATAAAGTATATTTTATTTCCTGCAAGGAGATGAGGAGTGCCCCTTCCGCCGCGGAACTCCCGGTGGGAAGGTTCACCAAGATGAATGAGTTCAATTATTGAGCTGATGAGTAGGTGGCTTTGACTTTGACGGCTGGTTACAGTACGACTTGAACCTCCTTCATCGGAAGTTGACAAACGGTTCGAGCGTTTACGGTACTTATTGAAAGTCAGGCTGGCGAAGTCTATGCACACTGCACGGATTGTGTCTGGCATCTCTTATGGATGATTCTGCCTGAGTTTGGACATCCGCTCGCTAGATCAGCATCATCTGAAATCTGCTTCAGGGACCACCAACCCAATCCTTATGTTTTGCGTAACTCTGACCAGAAAGGGCTCTCCTGTAGCAGCTGCACAAAACGGCAAACGGCACACCCAAGAACTTCATGTGCCTTGCTGAGACGCAGAGCCGACCCGAGCGTGACACGCAAAGACTCCCGAAGATACCAAGATGCAGCATATCTCGTTTCCGAGCGGATTCGAATATGATGTTGCTCGTTCCTCCTCCAGCGCAGTAGAGCGGCGATAGAATGGTCTTGTTGGGGGTACCCGGGCAGCCAGGAAAGGGCCTTAATCGACGTAACATGCAACCATTTCGACGACATCCCACCCTCGTCGTCGTCAGAGCGTGCAGGAACTTCCGTGGGTGTGACGACGTGTTCGCGACAGCTGTGGGATGGGCTCGAAAGTTTTGAGCACCAAGCTCATCCTCATCACCTCCTGCAGCTAGGGTACTGTCACGTGGGACAAGATAATATCTGATTTCAACCTGATGGAAGAAGTCAACGGACCGTACTGCATTAGTGCGGATCTCCATTACCAAAGTTATCAGACCTACAGGCCATACCGAACAGCGGTCTAGCTTTGATGTGCACTTCATGCACTTCCCAATCGATGATGCAAGGTTCGAAACACAGCATCATTATGTCGCTGTTTACGCAATGGGAAGCAGCTCTCCCGCAGGATAAGGCGCCAAGAGTGAGTCGCAACTGCTGCTGGTCAACACTGAAGTCGTGAGTGACTGATGTACAGTAGGCGTGATGTGATTGGGAGAATGGCGCTTAGGCAGGTGATATTTCTTCATGCACGTTGGTAGGTACTTCATCACGTTGCTACCACACCATCCCTTCGCGTACCTGCACGGAATCCATGATTATCATTACAAGTACCCCATCCTCACATACCGTAGGTACCGCATACTAATCTCCTAGCCTATTTCTTCAGCACCATGCTAGTCGGTATCTACATTGCGGTGAGCAAAAGTGCAGCATATAGCTTCCTATCTCAGATGGCGGTCAGTGAGAAGCCCCATGCACATGCATGTCTAACAAGTAGATACGAGGTCCTTTTCAACGGACTGAACTGAATCATGAGAGTGGGAGTTAGAGCCGACAAGTGTTGTGCTGTAAGGCTGCGGAGTGGAGCTTGAACAAGCGCACCTTTCACCATGCGGTGTCACCATGTTCCTCCCTATGGAGCTACAAGGTAATAACTCAATCATAGTCTGGAGCTACACAGACTGTGATGGTGACGGTATCTTCAGTCAGCCTTATCGCGGGGAAGGGAAAGGAGCTTTGGCCTCGACGAGGTTAGGGCTGCAGGTACACCATGGTACGCCCACCGCACACAACACTTGGTGAAAGCCGCAACAAGCCAGCAATTAGAGGCTCAGGGGAAGGAAGATGCGAGCTGAAGATCACTTCACATTACCTCACATGTACTCGAGTATCACTGCCGGCCGTCTGTCGGTCCCGCGCATGATGGCATTTGTTCCTACCAAGCTGAATCCAAAACTCTAATTACGAAGCTACCAACCGAGTGGCTAAGTAAAGTACTTTCCCTTTAAGGAATTTGAGTTTTGAGGTTTGAGTTTCGATCAATTTGACGAATGAGAAAATGTCATCGGCTGGCAGTAAGGGACAGTTTGCGATTGGTGAGAACTAACCTCGAGGACCACAGGGACGAACGTTGTGAGTTTGAATAATCGAATCTCATCCTCCTGCCTTGAAAGGCGAGGGAAAGTTTAGTTGAAGCAGGGAAATACCTCGTTCAACAATAGAAATGACATAGAAACCGTCCAGTGGGAACACTGGAGCATATGCCATAGCATTCGTGAGCCGAAATCAGACCACGATGGTTGTTTCAGGAAGTTCATCACTTCTATAGTGCTGTGCTTGTTTTCTTGCTAGTGGGTATCATGACTTTTTCAAAATATGCGAAATTTCATCCATGCCTGGCCATTGGGGCGCTCCATTACAGATGATAGGTAAAGATGTGTTGCTTTTTGGCATTTGTTCGTCTGGTTACAGGATATATCTGTATGCAGGAGAGCAAACATTCTCTTCTTGCTGCCATGGGACCACTGTGAAGTATCTTGATTTCTTTTTCTCTGATGCCCCAACCCCGTCCCTTTGGATGTGGTCTATAATTACTCTTCGCCTACTTCTTTTCATATCAGTCACAGGAAATCATCTAACGACTAGACACTAAGCCTAGATCTCCCAAACCAAGAAGATATATACATCTGCTCAAGGAAAGCCACTCGGAAATTAATGAGTCGTCCCTCAGCTGAGACTTCAATGTGAGAATGGATTCCAGAAGGGAAAAAAAGGCCTTTTCTTGGGTGATCTGAAAAAGAAAGAGGGAAAGCGGAGGATCAACATCGAGACCTCATCTATTTGACTGCGAGATATCACCCCACGCTTTGATACTTGTACCCCGCATATATGCTTGGAGGGAAAAGAAGCAACTCCTCCTTCATATCGCGAGGAAGAAGAATTGAGGCGGCCTGGTTTCTGATTGATGAATAAGGAATGCGGAATGGGTGGACGGCATGCACAACATACTGGAAAGAACAGCCTAATGTGTGCCTGATGGTATAACACCTCGATCTCATCGACACAGTGGGAGAGACATTGGGGTATTGGTTCTTTCTGGTTCGTAGCGTTTGGGCAGCTTGAGCCGGGTTTTATCACAATGGCATGTATATCACCGTTTTGGGCGCAATATCAACCCATGGATGCTTATTGCTCTTGATATACCGCCATATCAACGATTCTGATATAAAATTGGTACTCAGAGACAGTCTCACCGCAATTATGTCTATGGATTTGCTTTCAGATGTGGCCCAAACGTCGACCTGCGGAGAAACAACCAGTTATTCAGCCCTGGAAACGATCGACTCACTACCTTGATGGAGAGACACTGGACAAAGATACATCAACTTTGTATACAGAATGTGATTTCTTCACACAAACGGAGAAAAGCCGTGATACCACGGATAACAGGCCCGTTCCGTCCGTCCGACGGATATTGAAGTTTGGTATGGGAATGGTCTCTAGTTTCGAATAAACAGAAGAGGAGTCTGCTCTTTTGCCTTTTTCTTTGATTTATTTCGAATTTTGTTAGATTATTTTTTTCCTTCTTGAGAAGAGCCTTCATATTTCCATCCAAAAGCATTTTGCGCCACGGCCGGGACTTAGCCACGGACACCCAAGGTATGATTTCGTCATCCCACTCAACCCAACCCCACTATCTCAATACCAACCCCTCCATCAGACACCACCATTAGACACCATCAAACTCCTAACTTTCATTTTTTTCAATTCAATTCCACCCCAACTCGCGCCCCTTACTTACATGCCAATCAACAGGAGACTCATCTCCTCACTCGCCAGAATGTCTTCACCAGCAATCAAAAAATGGACCGTCACAACGCCATACCTTGACCTCCACTGCGGGCTGGGCGAAGCGCCCTACTACGAGAAAGCAAGCCACACGCTGCGCTTCGTAGACATCAAGAAGAAGCAGTTGCACACCGTCGACCTCACACGCGGCCCTACCTCACTCACCACGCTGCAACTCGACATGCCCGTGGGGGTGACGGCCGACATTGAAGGCGTCGACCCAGCCAAGAAGATCCTGGTCGGAGGCAAGCACGGCGTTTTCGTTCTTGATCGTGAGACGGGCAAATATGTGCTGCTGAAGCGCTTCTATGACAGCGAGGAGAACGACGCGAGGTTAAGGAGTAATGATGGTGCGATCGATCCGCAGGGTCGCTTTTGGATTGGTACCATGAATGATTTTTGGGTGGGGGAGCCGCAAGCTGAAGGTGAGAATGTCTGATGTGGGATAATGAGGAATTGCCTACAAGGGGCATTTCTGAGACGTCTTTCTTTGCGTCTTTCGCGTGTTCGAGGTGGAGATGCGGAGGGGTTGAGGTTGCTTTTTTTCTTTTTCACGGGCTTTCTCAGTCGCTATTCGCCGTGATTGGTGTGGAACATGGCACAGTTGTCTTTTCCCAGCCAGCTCGGAAATTTACACGTGATGAGAATACACTTCACATGCATCGTGGCCTCCTAAGGCTGTTCCTTTACCCCCAAAAAGCAAGACATGCAGATCAGGTACCCGCCTCAACCTCGCGCCAAGCACACCCCTCTAACCTCCTCTGTTCCGCCATAGGCACACTCTTCCGCTTCAACTCCGACCTGTCGCGCCAACCCATGCGTCCCGCCCTGACGATTCCCAATGGCCTTGGCTGGTCCCGCGATCACAAGACCCTCTACTTCACGCACTCGACTGAGAAGCGCATCATCGCCTTCGACTACGACGCCGCGACAGGGGATATCACCAATGAGCGCGTCTTCTGGCAGCACGACGGTGGTGGCGATCCAGATGGCTTCAAGATAGACGAGGAAGGCTGCATCTGGCAGGCTGTTTATGGTGAGGGGAAGGTCTTGAAGATTGACACCGAGGGTAAGATCGTCGGTGTGGTGGAATATCCCGCGAAGTGTATTACGTGTCCCGTGTTCATCGGGACCGAATTGTGGGTTACCAGTGCGGGTGGTGGTGGCAGTGAGGAGGAGGTTGGGAAGTTTGCGGGCGCCGTGTTTAAGGTTGATGTTGGGGTGGAGGGGCTGGCGGGCTTTAACTTCAAGTTGGAGAAGGAGGTGGAGGGACTATGATTTGAAGTGTCAGAGAGAAAGCAGAAAAGAGAATATGGGAGGTAATAGTAGGTGCTGGCCTGCCCAGCTGGAGCGAGCGTCAAAGGGGAAGAGAGGGCTATTGGGATGTGCGCAGATGTGAGTGGATGGAAAAAATGGAAGAAGCGGCCCAGGCTTGCGCTACGTATATGCGATACAAGTCATAGATGAGAGGGTGTACATGCATCACACTATTTTTGCTAATAGAGCGAACAGCGAACAGTACATAGATCATATAACCTTCCATGTAGCCAAATCTTCTCTGCTATACTCCGTATTCTTCATTTCGCCTTCACAAAAAATTGGGCTGGCAGGCCAGTATAAAAGACTTTGTTAATACCCGCTATGGCAGCCACACAAAACCTGGGCTATGCTATATGATTGAAATGCATATCTAGTATATTAGAGCGGAGTTAGGGTAAGAGAGGTGACGGGGAGGAAGGGGAGTAAGGAATCGCAACATCCAAACTGCAAGATTGCTGTTGTCATATTGCGATGCGGTATGGTGCGGCTCTGCATTATGGAAGGGAGGCTTTAGGTGCAAGGTCATTGCCGGATGTGTTTTCATTCGGGCGTTAATAGCGTCATCGCATCTTATCTCACACCACCTCACAAACGATGCCGAACAAACTCTGCGGTATTCGAATTCGGAGATCCATAATCTAAATTAACACCCCCATCTCACACTCAAATCGAAATCGACCTCGACACCTTCACCCATCCCCTTCCCACGCTGCCACAAAATGGTACGTGTACGATCTAATTACGGCACTTACTCGTGTTTCTCGGAGGTCTGTCGATCGTCGGAGAATAGTGAAAGATCGAATGCAAAGTTCTCTGAGCAAGTAGCCTATCAGCCACTCTCGTTGGAATTCAGTCAAGTGATGTAAGATTGGTATGAAACACGTTTTTTACCCTTGGTCTCGAGAGGCTCAATCGGAGATGAACAATCAGGCCGGAGTTGATTTTATCAGCGTCGACATAGCTAGTACAGACAATTTTAAACAAGTCGATACACTAAAGTCTTTCTCTTCCATCTTCCCTGCTTGCTTACGACCCCTTACAGCTGACGCAGATCATCTAATACCTCCAGGCATCTTCAGAAACCCGAGTACTGTAGAGTGAGATTACCTCGGAGCCGTTGCCATGTTCCGAGATGGATATCGATCGATATGCATTCATGTATGTACGTGTATCTTATGCATGCTGCATCGAGACAATGTACTTATTTAAGCGAAAGGGGGAATATATTAAGCGAGATACATGTCTTTCCCCTTCCCGCCGCCGCCGCAGGGCAAGTCAGCAGAAAGCGAGAGACCGGCGATGCCGTGCTCGGGACCGTGGCGTGCGCAACTCAGACATGGTATGTCTGTGTTTTGGTTCAGGAAGAAACAGTTCCGTTCGTCAGTTGTCGTTGGCCAGTCGGGTTGATTTTTTGATTGGTTGGTTGGTAAATGGGAGGAAATATCAACCGAACTGAACTGAACTGACCCCTGTCTCACAAATAAAATTCCGTCAACATTTCACGAACTGCTCTCGCTGTCTTGGTCACTTTTTGTGATTTTCATGTCGATGCTGAACATGCTCTTGTCTCGGTCTTTGGTTTGTCCTGTTTTTGTTTTTGGTTAGTCACTATGTCGGTCTTTCGCTATATTCTGTCTCGGCCCTTCTCTTCCTGTCTCTCGTCCGCTCTTAAGCTCCTCAAGGCTACCCTAAAGCAGAATTCCGGTACTTAACGAGGCTGCGCTGAACAGGTCTTGGCTTGGCTGAATTGACTCAGCTCATCGAGCTGCTTACACGCGCATGGGTCTCGACTTGCGTTCTTCAAAGTCTGACCTTTGAGCCCCAGTCCGTCTCTCGACCTTGAAGCCCCCGTCCCCTGGTAGGCTAGGGCTCAGAGTCCACGCTTGTGAAGAATGCATGCATGGCAACTACTCGGCGAGGGGAGAAGCATAGGGAGAGAGAGGCTCTTTTCCCCGTGAGGAGAATAACTCCGACAGACGACACGCCATTATCGCGGAATATACCAGAAGTCGGTGATGAGGGCGTGCGGCTCAGCCCTACGGGCTGGGTATGGTTTCCGCGTTCCGCATTCCTGATTCCTAGGTGCTGCGGAAAAGAGGGCGTTGATCTTGTTGTATAGGAATGATCTACGTTTCGAGGTCTAAGTTGGTTCATTGCTATGGTTGCTGTCCATCCTTCCCTAATTCTTCACGTGCAAGTGTGGAAGAATTCATGGCGCTTTCGTATTCACTTTCTGTTGCTAATGAGCCCATCTCATCTCATCTCATCTCATCTCATCTCATCCACATATCTTTCATCTCATTTCTCTTCTCTAATGCACCCCTCTCTAATTTCCGTGCGTCACCTTCTTCGCCCCGTATTTGTCCCATCGACCAGATCATCGTGACCGAGCTCGAGCTTGAGCCAGATGCAGATGAGATCTACACATTTCATACATTATCTCTCTTTCACTTCATCTCTCGAATATCTTCAATCTCCCTCAATAGCCGCAGGTAACAGGCAAGACATCTGTGCTGAGCTTTACCGAGTACAGCCTCAACGTGCGATGTGTTGTCTGTCTCACATAGCTCACCGCTCATGTGTCATGTAGAATTTATCATCCCATTTAAGGTTTGAGAAAGAGAGAGAGAGAGAGGTAAAGAGAGACAAGATCTACATGGCACGGATGTGCTGCAGACCTGCACCACATTGCATTGCAGTGCATTGCATGGAAGTGAATCTGGGGGGAAGCAGAGAACTATATACCGCGCGGTATAAATCGTGGGGAAGCAGAGCGTAGGGCGCTTCAAGCGGTAGGAAGTCGGGAGGTGGAGACTGGAGGATAGTGAGACAACGGCTTCGTGGGGTTTGGAGGGAGAGGTGTGGTGTGTTGGCGTTGCAGATGGAGGAGATGCGTGTTATGTATGGAAGAATGTGGGGGCTGAAATTTGAACGTTCTGGTAGTTTGAGGTGAGATGAGGTGGGATCCTGGTTGTGATGAGCGTCCGATGTGACCTAATGTTGTGTGGAGGTGGGTGGATGGTTTGGCGGGGGTTTGGAAAGCGGCTCCGGGGAAGAATCAACGGCGTGAGATTTGGATAATAAAGGATTCGAAATTACTTGAATGTGTGGTCCTCGAATAAGTTCATGACCGACGTCGAAGAGGGGTATGGAAGGGTAGAAATTGATGAGTTGGGCTTGTTGGCAGCTCGCTTAACACTGCACGACTGGTGGGATGGGAAATGCATCCGCTATAGTATCGAGTTAAGGAGAATTTGTCAGAGACAATGCACAAGTAATAATTATGTGCGCATCTATAGAATCTGCTTTAGTTGTAGAGATCCAAGGAGAAGAGTGTTCGGTAGGTGGTATACGGTGCTCACTTTCGCCTTTGACTCAAGCAAAATAAGGCCCATATCTTGAAGACGAAAGCTATATTGTGAGATCATCTTTAAAGCTTAAAGAAGTGGTGCTATGGATTTCGAAAGGGTTGGAGTTGTTATGGACAGCTAATTTTTCTGGGCGAAGTGGGGATTAAGAGGGGCTCGTAGTGACTTTCAATCCGAAATATGTGCTCAAATTCACATAGGGTGGAGCAAATCTACAGATGGGTAAGGTTTATTGGCTCTGAAGCATTGCTATTTGTGTATTCGCAAAGCTTTTGCTCGAGGTTTGCGAATTTTGTAAACGTTGCGACGTGATTATGTAGACCTATAACTGATGAGAAAGCAAGTTCAAGCACTTGCGATGTGAGCGATGACTTGAGGCATTGAGCAACGATTGAAATTGAAAATTATGGATCTATAATTGAATGGTTCAGGAAATATCGCTCATGGTTGATCATTGTGAAGTGTTAGCTCGTCATCTCAGTCGTAGGCCCAAAGCAATGAAACATATCCATCAAAACGATGAGGCAATCAATTGAACTTGAGATTATATCTGAGTAAATTGAAAGTCTCAAAGAATGGGACATCACATAAGGCCGAAAGAGGGAAACAAATAAGTCATGGGTAGAGCTGACGAGATCAATGTCTGAAAATGAAATGCACCGCCCTCCAACCAACCACATTCAAAACCAGTACCAAAGTTTGAATCCCAAATTACAAGAATAAGTACATGATGCCGTTAATCTCCTCACTGACGAAATTATGAGGTATTACCAAATATAACGCGTGAAAGGTCCGACGCGAAAATCAATTTCGCCAAATCGCTGGGCCAACGAGTGGATCCAAAAATGATCATAAAAAATCTGCAAAAAGCGTGACTTTGCTCTTTAGCTCGTACTAGCGCGGAATCAAGATTTCTTGGGGTATATAACGCTCACTCTTCCTGCAAATTCAAACTTTTCTTTTCCATGTCGATTAATACGTACGTGCCAACCACCCCCCCTTCCAAGCACAACAACACAACACATCTCCTCCATGATCATATATCCTATCTTCATGACACTCAATGCATTTCAGCCGAAGACTCAAGCTAACATCAACGCGCAACAGTTCAAAGAATCTTTTCTTTAGTTAATATCCTCCATTCTGAATTCTCTACTCGAGCTTCAGACTCCAACCTGGACGATGAGCCGATCCTCATCTCCCAAGAGTGAAGCCTTTACTCCCGACCTGTCTGCAAAGATGGCGGTGGTCATTCATTTGGTCACTGTATAGGGAGTGGTGATGATCTCAGCTTTTCTCGCATTGTTCTAGGACTTGTGGGTTTGGTGGGTTTTGATGGACGTCTGACAGGCTTCCCTTTTTTTCTTTCATTGTATGTTCAGCTTGTCTGGATTGCGAAGAAGATTCTTTGATGGTTGTGCTTTGTTGACGCGATTTGAGGTTTTTTGCAGACGCGGATGGCAGGTGAACTTAACAACTGTTTAAGGTGTATGCATCGCAGGAACTGTGTCTAGCTATTTCTTGATGTCAAACCTGGTAGATATGAAATTGATATGGCAGTGTCTGTTGAGAGTAGCTAATTTTGCTGTGCTTAGTATAGAGGTCCAATGCATTGAAACGCAATTCCCATCACATTTTCTGCACAGAGCAAGCATACAATAACGTCCAGCCTTGCGAGGAGTATGCATGTAAGCCTCACAAGAACCTCTTGCGTGTCTCCAAACCAGCATTGGAACAGCAGTGCCGCTCGGAAGTCATCTGAGAGGAATATATGCCAGCAGTGAATACAAGTAAACAACACAACTGCAGGTCTTCAAGCTTGCAATTATCTTATGAACCTTCCGGAAATCTTCAATTATCCCGTCTCAAACATGTGAGCTGAGCCAGAAGTTCCAGAACTGCTGCCATGACGGGCAACCAGGACTTGGTAGAAACGGTCTCAATAGCTCTTTTCTGCCAACCAACGATGACGGAGAATTTCTCTTACGTGAGTCTCAGTTTGACATAAACTCCATAGGAAGATTAACGCAACACAAATTAAGCTACACATATAGAACAGGACAGAAACACCATTGGGAACAACTATGCGGAGTGGATCACTTATGAACGCATAATGAACACCCGTGTTTCTAGTACCGTTGCTAGTACTGAACAAAAAGGGTGGAAGTCTAAGCTAGCTTTTCTAGGGGGCCATTGATAATTGTGGAGTAAGATATACTAGCTCGCTGGCAAGATGACGAGAAACCTAGATCGTTACATTGAAGAAGATAGATCTTGCATCTATAAGTGCAACTATCAGATAACTGCTCTTGTTACAAGCTTGTGTGAAAAAAAGAAAAATGAATGAGTGCTGATCTATAGATAGAAGATCTGCCGATGTGTACTGGTTCGGGGTGAGGTGGGTAGTCGACCGCAACTTCAATTTTTGAGTTCACTGGATCTCCTTGATTAGAAAATTACAACCCTAGCCTTGTTATATCACAAAACACCCCACATGGGATTAGTGTCGGAAAAGGACAGTCTAGTACACAACATTTTTCTTTACCTGATGAGAAGTGTCCTTTCTATTAGTTTAGCACGCCGGCAAGAGGATGGGTCGAATTAAGCGAGAATCCCCTATTTTTTGACACTGGACGACTTTGTTCACTCGTGTGCACTCTTAACTAGATCCGATACTAGAATCGCACCACTCCCACATACAATTTGAAACTATTTAAGCAATTTCTAACCTCTCTGCATTTTCTTTTCCTCGAACAGAAAACGTACATAAATACTTTCGCACCTTCACGAAATTCACATTTAACCTCATTTACAACCGTTCACAAACACAATCTACACTTTCGAAATGGCAGGGCAATATTGTCTATTTCTGCAG
This sequence comes from Margaritispora aquatica, assembly GCA_007644065.1. NCBI lineage: Eukaryota > Fungi > Ascomycota > Leotiomycetes > Helotiales > Discinellaceae > Margaritispora > Margaritispora aquatica. Next base: position 1,465,081 of record VJWN01000008.1, read on the forward strand.
AGCAGATTAACATCAATCTCGAGCAATACATGCAATGCATTATCAGGGGATATTGACTCATCAATGGTAAGTGAATTATCGTCCACGTTTTACCAAATCTGCCTGTCTATTTCACATACTGATATCTAAACAGCAGAGCAACTCAAATACCACCACAGCTTGGACAGTAGTGAAATCCAAGAATGCGAGCAAGAAATTGAAACAAAAAAGCGGCCGCGCCAATCCAAATACCAACCTCCAGAGCGATCTGATACACATACCTGCCGAACTCAGGGAGATGATCTGGAAATACGCCCTAACAACCAGCTCCTCTTCCACCGCTCTTACTGACTACGAGTCTTCCTCAAATAAGGAAGCAATCCGATGGGATCCCGCCAACAGCGCAAGCCTCAAGATCGACGAACGGCATTTTTCAGATTCCCAAAAGGAAGTCGTCAAAACCTCGGCAAACCTCTCCATGACCTGCTGGTTCTTGTACAAAGAGATTCACCGCTCAGGTCTTCTTTACAAATACAACACAATGCGGGTCTTCTCGCGCATGCCACAACTTAAACTCCTAATCCGATTAGCCAACGCTGTGACTTCACTCCATTACGTCGTCCATCCACGCACGCAAGCCAGCAACGTCAATGCTGAGCTCATGCTCGTTGCATACACCTACCCACATCTGCGCCACCTCGTGCTCGAGATGGGCTACAGTCAAGATAGGGAACATATCCTCATCGACCGCATCGACAGCAAGGAGATCTTCAGACCTACGCTAAACGAGGACGCACTGACGGAGATCCGCGGACTAGAGTTTTTCGATGCCATCAAGGGACAACTGCAGACGTTCGAGCTGCGAATTGGTGTCTTCAAACAACAAAGCATTGCGACAAGTCGTTACATGCCAGGATCCAGCGTGTTGGGAGGGCAGTGGGCAGAGAAGCTATCCTGGCGGTCGTCGCGAAATCCAGCGCGTTGGATCATGCACCTTCATGGTTGCCAACACTGTGTGCCCTTTGATGCCGGCATGGTGTTTGACAAGCTCTACCGGGACTTGGAGATGGAGATCAAGGGCAAGGTGTTGAGTTTGAAGGCGATTGAGAGGGAAAAAAAGGCGGCGGCAGAAGCTATGAAGAGGAGGATGAGAATGAAAGAGAAAACAAGAGCTCTGGAAAAGGATTTGTGGAAGGCGGCAGGCCAGGAGCTTTTTGAGAACATGAAGGCTTTGGAAGAGAGACAGCCTCGCCTTTTGGATGTAATATATACTTAGGTACTGCTTGCTGTATCAGCGAATGAATCAGAACTATGGTATTTACTCCATACATCACACGACCTGTGTGTCCGTGGATAATGTGAAATCAGTTTTTAAGTCATTCGTTTTGAGACCGGGATCCTAGGCTTAGGTGATGATTTAGTTGCCTTCTAACTGGTTACAATTTTCATGAAAGACGTATGGCATTGGAAAATGAAAACGACTCCTTGGTTATGTCTGGCCTAACAGTATAGCTGGATCTTGATACAAAAGGTCATGATGCCTAGAATCAGAGACATGCATGCAGATGCTTCATGAAATGCAAAGCGATTTTTTCGATATAACACTCGTGCTTCCACGCTCGCACTCAAACAAGACGCAGAAAATCCGGCAAATATAACGATAAACTTATAACTTAATACTTGCATTACCAACAGTACGAGCACCAGTATCATCTCTTATCAAACTATTCTCCTTCTCCATGTCTGAGCTTCCTCATCAGTACCTGGAGTTTTCGAACCTCAAAGCCCAATAGCAGAAGTGGTTACTGCAACAGCCTCCCCTGCTTTCTCATCAACACTAGGCCGGCTTGACAGTGACCCTTGGCGATAAAACAGCTAATAAAACTTACCGCGCTTAAATACTTTTCACCCATTTAATTTAACACTAACCACTTTGTGCCGTAGACAGGAGGTACCGATCCAGCCGCTGAGGATAGGACGCTGAATGCTTGGAGAACAGCCCTCAAGCTAGCCGGTTAACATTACTACCCATGAAAATCCATTAAGATAAGTCGGAAGAGAGAACCCAGAAGCAGTAACGGCTGATGTATAGGCTTAAGGAGCTAAGAGAATAATACAAAACACATCGCCTCGTTGCCATTACCTGGTAAGCAAAATATAGCAGTTGATATTAAATCGCTCTTGCCTGTATCCTCTTCAAACTGCACGATTGGGAACCGGATCTTCGTTTGCCTTCCGGGCATCTCTCAACGACGCGTATAGATTATACATAACCTGAAAACTTCCAAGTCTGTTTCAGTCCATTAGTATTTTACCAAATATTAGGGGAAGCCTTGGAGAACTTACCCAACCATTAAATCCATAGTCAAGCATCCAGCTACTGGGCCATCCTTAGCACCGCTTGAAATACCTTGTACATGATCAGGTTCATATCTCCCCCTCCTCTTTAACTTTTTTGTAGGCGTGCTATTATCATTGGTCCATAATCCTATCAGACCTACAAACATTCCAATCCACAATATCGCCAATAAGCAGAATATGGTGTATGTTCTTCTCGGAGGAGCCTTGGTTGTTGGCATACCGTTAAGAACCTCGAAATGGTTGTTGGCGCGTACAAGAAGGACTAGCATCAGAACTGCACATAGTATTGCCTATGAGATGAATCAGCCAATCAGTTCGAAAATATTAATGTTGATATTCAGGAAATCTCCACAAGTCTACTTACAATCGTCAGGTGGCCAGCGAAAATTCCATTCAGATTTTGGTCATTAAGAGCAATTCCGGCAGCTGAAAGACCAAAGATCACTAGAAAAGAAAGAAACATCGGCACAAGAGATATTTTATACTCGTTCCAATTTTTGACCGCCTTTTGAGCAGGTGTGAGTTTATTGCGCGAGCACATAATCGAGATTTCGAGTGTGAAGTTTGTGAGGGATTAGGTGAGGAGATGGTCTGAAAGGGAGGATCTGGAGGTTACACCTAGACCTTAAACACGTTCTAAAAGCTCAAATTTAGCCGCAGGATAGAAATGGCCATGTATAGGTGGTGGTTGCGTGTGACATGTTGAGAGAAGGTAATCGGTATATGCCACAAGGCTGAAACCTTACAAGTTGAAAGTTATGTACAAACCACATTCACCTAACGCCACGTCGATCATCACCCTGCTTGTCAAAGCTAATTCAGCTCCTACAAGCCACCAAGTGACGGAAACAACCTTAAGGGAGCCTAGGAATTTCTCAGATAGTATCGACACAGTTCGCTCGGCTATTACAGTATCATGCGTTTCGTTACCGAAAGCTGTCGTGAACCGGGCTTATCTACCTCAATGGAATCAATCCAAAGACATTTGGTCGTTCTCTCAGTTTCCATGAATATAAGAAAGTAGGTACGTTGTGGACATGCTGCCGTACACATGCTGCCGTACAAAATGAGAGAAGGAAAGTACGAGTTGACAATCGTGAATTTTTGACAAAGTGGGTAACAAAATAAGCACTTGCCTGATAAGGAGCCATATATATTGTTGACTTGATGATCGAAGATATACAAAGATTTGTATAGTTTAGAGAGGAAAATACTGTTGATGTGAAATGACATCAACGCGCCACAAAGGCCTTAGATGATCACATGATAGCGTGATGTCAGCCAGATGACGCTAGTCTAAGTAAAGGAAGTGTCGATTATACATAATTGCAATCGAACACCATGCACTAAAATACCTAGGTGCTACCTAATCTATAATCATCTATAACACAAATCTATTCACCTTTTCCAGAGATGACAACGCCTCCACTACCTTCTCTGTCAATTCTATCCATTGCACTTCGATCGTTTGGCAACACCAAGTTAAGGAATACCCCAATAACTGCCGCAACAATAAAAGGAGTCTCAACAATCAAATTCAGACCCTGCTCGAAACCTTGAAGGCTAATATTGCTGCCAGAGTAGTCGAGTATTTGATTGAACCAAGCTGGCTGAACGATGTCGATGAAGCCAACTCCGAGGGATGCAGTGAGGATGAATCGGTTACGACGCGTGAATGCGATCAAGCCAAGGACTCGCACACCTGCAACTGCGATTGTGCTGTACAGGAATACTTGCATGCCACCAAGGACAGATGGAGGCTACAAAGCTGTTAGCTGGAGATACGTTGGATGGGAAGAGTCCATACCATGCTTCCAAATACAGCACCGAATTTTCCGAAAATACCCATCAAGATTAGAAATCCAGATGCACACCACCCTGCCCGACGGCTGGCACAACCAGTCAAAGAAATGACACCGTTATTTCCAGCCTGGGAGACCATTGGAAGTCCTGTGCCAAAGGCACTGATCAGACTTCCAAGACCATCGCAAAGTATGCCTCCTTGAATCCGCGAGTTGAACTGGGTCCCCTCAATATCAACGTTCGATCTGTTCGGCTTGTTAGCATGATGTTTACTTTTTGGAGTAGCAATACTTGCATCTCAGCAGTTGCCAAAATATCGGGCATGCATGATACTGCTTCGCATATGAACATGATAATCAGAGGCAGAATAAGAGCACCATCAACAGAAAGCTTGAAAGTGTGTACCCAGAGGAAAGTCACTGCTGGAGCAGCATCAATATTCTCGCGGGACCAATAACCTGTCGCGCCCGAAATGGCACAACCAGCAGCGAGTCCAAAGATGATTGAAGCAGACTTCATAAGCGGAGAACCAAATTGCTCGACGATGATCACTGTGACGAAAACACTGAAACCAAGTCCAATGAGTTTTGGATCTCCCCAGACAAGTGGCCTAGGTGCCGCTGTATTTGGGCACAGAGAATAGAATCCAGTTCCCCCATTGCAATTCGAGCTGCCTCCCCAATTGTTCATACCATTGCCAATGAGATAGACACCAACCAGGAGGAGCAAAGATCCAGTGACCACTTTGGGGAAAATCTTGTTGAGCTTCTTTGGGGGAACCATTGACATCGCAATTTGAATCCAAACAGTACACAACATGCTTCCTAAAATGGCACCCCATGCATCTGGGCATGGCAATTGTGTCCCATCAGCAGCTGTTGGACATGTCCCGTTCTTATATCGCATTGCAGTGTAGTTGAATGCAATAGGCAGGATATCAAAAGTAGGTCCAACCACTGACAGGAGTCCAGTACCGATATAGAATGGTGTCTTTGCAATATGTACTCTGGTCACTTGCATCGCAGTGGCAATTCCAGTCGTGATGAATGCAGCAGACACGAGGTATTGAGTGACTTCAGCATCGAAGTAAAACGCACCACCAGCAATGGCAAGAGGAGGCGAAACAATTGAACCGATCATTGTAAGTGCATGTTGAAGACCAAGGATCAAGGTGAGAAGAATTGGAATTTCATCGTTCAGTCCATAGAACGGTGCTTCGTAGTCCTTGTATTTTCGATTCAGTGGCCAGATGTTCGGGGTGATGAGATACAAGTAGTCCTTGAGGGTGTTAGTCTAGCACCGGTATGATCGGACATGGAGGAAAACGTGATGTTAACTCACATAGTCGCCTAGCCAGCCTTCACGGCTCGTGAAATAGTGCTTGAAATACGACCATCCCTTCTTCTGAGAGAAAGCAACCTCCTCAGTTGTGGACGATGCATAGGTGACATCCTGTTCATCTCCAAGCTTCTCTTTACCAGAAGGACTCTCCATTATTCCTGTCAGCGAAAGACCAAAGATGGATGATGAAGAAGGCCGAGAAGGAGTAATGCCAGCTCAATTGAAGACTGAAAGATGGAGACAGCACAACTCACCGTGGATATTCCGGTTCTTTAGTATTTCTCACAGCTTACACTTGAATGTGTAATATCAACATTAGGATCCGTGAGCTTCAGCACTGACCAGATGAAAATATTGTTTGGAGTTTGAAGAGTGGGAGTTGATGTGATAAGATCTCAGGAGGTTTCCGTGGCCAATCATACTCTGTTGATTGAGGAGGCAACATTCTTATCGAGTCGGAGTCGCCCGAGTTCAGGGGCTGAAATCTGGGGTAGATCCACAGGGGCTGCAGATGCATGAGGTTGAAAATCTCGAATTCTTGGGAATTTGGATATTACGGTGGATTCCTATCCTTTAGGTGAAGATACACCATCTTTTCTTTGTGAAATTACCTTCCTCGGAGGATATCTGGAGAAAGTTGAGATATTCTCGAGTTTTCCCCAGACTATCCCGTACTCTCGGCCGAGTGGCTTGCAAATATTTCCTTCTTCCAAGTCAACAGTTGTGTTTGCTATGCCAATGTGAATTACACATCAACCTGGAAATTAAGACCAAGAAAACTCATCCTCGATTCTTTGGGTTTCTTCAGAATTATTGTGTGCCTACTATTGACTGCACATTGAGTATCAAAACTCTTACGACTCCGATCACCCAAACATAAGCTTGACTTGAGAATTCGCTTACACTTGTATCAACGAAGATGGCAGGACATAAATCAACACTCTATACAAACGCAACAATTCTCACTCTCAACGAGAACAGAGAGGTCATACTCGATGGCTACCTTCTTATCACAGGCAATCGAATTGCTGCCATGGGCAAGACTGCATCCGTTGACACCTCGAAACTGCCTTCAAATACCAATACCATCTCGCTTGCTGGTCGTATTGTGCTCCCAGGCCTCATCAATACACACTCACATCTTGCACAATCGCTTCTCAGAGGCCTAGCAGAAGACCTTCCGTTACACTCATGGTTATGTGATGCTATCTGGCCATTGGAGGCTAGCTATGATGCAGATGATGGATATGTTGCTGCTCGACTCACTATTGCAGAGATGCTCAAGACTGGCACAACGTGTTTCCTAGAAAGCATGTTGACTCACCGAAGTGGATTTGAAAATGTTGTCAAAGCTGTAGGCGAGAGCGGCATTAGAGCTTGTTTAGTAAGTCGATTCTACTGCACATCCAGCTCAGGACAAACCTAACAACCTCAGGGCAAACTCGTCAAATTCGAAGAAAGCAACGCCAAACTCAATATAACTGACCCAAGAGACAAAGATATAACCTCCATGTCCATAGCCTCCATGCTCGCCGCCCACACCGCCCACCACGGCAGCTTCAATGACCGCTTACACGTTTGGGCCGCAGCTGGCACACCCCGCGGCTCTCCTCTCTCCTCCCACCTCGGAATTGGCGAAGCTTGTCGAGAGCACGACATCGGACTCACGATGCACTGTGCTGAGGCACCCAAAGACCTAACCATCTACCGCGACAGCTACAACCTAACACCCATGCAGTTTTGCGCCCAAGCGAAGCTCACGGGACCAAAGACAGTGCTGGCGCATATGGTGCACCTCGATCTCGCGACTGACTTGCCAATCTTGAACGAAACTCGCACCAGTGTCGCGCACAATCCGAACAGTAACCTCAAGCTTGCGTCAGGTGTAGCTCGCATTCCAGAGATGCTGGACGCAAGCGTGAATGTGTGTCTAGGCACCGATGGCGCGCCGTGCGGAAATACTTATGATATGTTCCGCGAGATGCATCTTGCTGGCATTTTACATAAGGGCGTTAATCTCGACGCAACACTTGTGGGAGCCGAGCAAGTTCTTGAGATGGCTACAATTAACGGTGCGAGAGCCTTGGGCTTGGAGAAGGATGTGGGCAGTTTGGAGGTTGGGAAGAAAGCTGATTTCGTGGTTGTAAATCCTAAGGATTTGGGCTGTGCGCCGTGGGACGAGGGGCAGCTTGTTAGTGAGGGAGGAGGAGGTATGGATCCAATGACGGTGGTGGTGTATAGTTGTACGGGAAGGGATGTCGAGATGGTGGTTGTGGATGGGGAGGTACTCGTTGAGGGGGGTGAGTTGGTTAGAGTTGATGAGAGGGAGGTGATTGAGAGTGCGAAGAGGGCTGTGAGGGGGATTAGAGAGAGGAGTGGTGTCAAGGCTAAGAATCGGAGGGGCTGGAAGTATGTTTGAGGGAAGGGGAGGGTAGTGGTAGTTGATGGGGCTTACTGTAATGGGATCAAAAGCAAATAGAAATGTATGAGGTGTGCTAAAATATACTTCGAGAGAATGACTTAATGTGCATACCATTGTTTTTATTCTCTTAATTTCTAGTCTATACTAGCTGCGTGAGAAACTTGAAAGAAAGACTTGATCATTTGGAAATTAAATCTCTCCATATAACAAGTGATATAGTTTCTACCTTCCCTACTGCTTATCATCAAGATTTAGCCACATGTTTACTAGTCTATCAGTTGTCTAAGCGAGACATGTAACCTGAGACCCATGAACAACCACAACTTCAACCCACCAAGCTCTCGATTCATGTAATGACTTTAGCTGTCTCAGTAGGTAGGAATTCAACCTGCAAACTGTCCGTTTCCGCTCTTCCCGTCCCGTTTCACCTCTACATCCAATTCCAGCCCACACCCCGTGACTTTCGGACCTTACCACCCCTTAATCACATGATACGGCCGAGCAATCCCGTTCCGTCAAGCTCGTGTCCGAAGCGGATCCAACTGCATCTCAACTCATCAACTCTGGCGACGCCCGATTCGATAACCCCACAATCCCACCTATCAACCAACCTACCAATCAACCGATGCTGCGATCGTCAATTTGCCATACAGTACAGCGTCCCTTGTGCTGTGAAGTGTCGGAGGGAGCCGCTGATTGCGAGGTGTGCTTCAAAGGTGGGGATATCTGAGTGTTCGGAGAGATGAGTTGAGATGAAGAGTTCCAACGAGAGTGGAGAGGGTGGCTCCATACAGTAGTACACTACGCTTGAAAAGTATTGATGTGTGAGAGGTGAGGAGAGATATATAGACTGCTTGATGACCTGCTGTTGTGAGAGCAAGAGGGTATACAGCAGAGCAAAACAAAGCAAACATCAGAGCGAACAGTAACCGCAATCAAGCAAGACATTGAGCAAGAAGAGACAACTCAGAGAATTAATTGAGGCGAGGCGAGTAAATATAGATGGATCCCTTCTTATATCGACTAACATCCAAATTAGATTCATCTCAATATCAACAAATATATCAACATCACACCCCGCCACTCCACTCTCACAATCACACACCAAACCGCAAAAATGCCAACCAAATACTCCGCCCGCACCATCCCCAAGATCTCTCTCCACGACTTCGAATCCCGCATCACAGAAATCACCAACCAACTCATCCACGCCGCCTCCACAGACGGTTTCTTCGCCCTCACCAACCACGGCATCTCCCTCTCAGAAATCGAAGCCCAGTTCGCCCTGTCAGAACGATTCTTCTCCCTTCCCGCCCAAACCAAAGCCCAAGTCCCCTTCACGCACGCCAACGCAGGATGGGAGTCGCAAGCACAAGTCCGGCCTTCAACCGGCCAGCCTGACCAGAAGGAGTCTTACCAGATGCAATTCGGCGCGAACATGGAGGGCCTCTGGCTTCCCGAAACAGTCCTACCCGGATTTAAGGAGCAGAGTTTGAATTTCATGCGGAAAGCGCAGACCGTGAGCGAGATGCTCATGCTGTGCTTTGCACGTGGCCTCGGGTTCGAAGACGACTACTTCGTCAAGGCCCACGATGTGTCCCGTCCAGAAACGCAGACTGTGCTCCGTCTTTTGCACTACTACGCCGTTGACCCGAGCGTGCCTGTCCCGCCTGGATATTTCCGGGCCGGAGCACACGTCGATTGGGATTTCATCACGCTGCTCTTCCAACGGGCCGGACAATCCGGACTCGAGATCTGTCCGGGCCGCGAAGCCTCAACCTCCTTCGCCGTCCCTACCGAGAGCGAGAACAACGTCTGGACGCGCGTGGAGCCGCAACCAGGCGACATCGTGTGCAATATTGGCGACATGCTGATGAGTTGGTCCGACGACCGGTTCAAGAGCACGTTCCATCGCGTCAAGACGCCTGAGGTGGTCGGCGAGGACTATTTCGGCGAGAGGTATAGCATGGCGTATTTCAACCAGCCGTGTATCGATGCCGTTATTCAGGGTCCCAAGAAGATGTATCCCGCTGTTACGGGGAAGGAGTTTACGGTTAGGGCGATGGAGAGGAATTTCAAGGCTGTGAGGGAGAAGAAGGCGGAGTTGGCGGTTGGGATTGTTGCTTAGCGAGGGAGTGAAGGAGGAAGGAGAGAGGATTCTGTGCTTTGCTTAGATATTGGGTTGATTGATTCTGCTTGGGTGGCCGTTGGTTATAGCCTGTACTCTTTTATTTCCAAAAGAATGTGACATATCTCTTCTTAATTCTAGCAAAGCTGTTTGACAATTCTCGTAGGTAAGCTCACTTCCGAAAGTAAGATTGCACGTTGTCTAGTTGTGATAACCGTGCTTCTTCGCGACAAAAGAAGTATTGCTATTGTCAATACCATAAGCACTACATTGAAGTACAATAAATATAAACACCCGCCAACCCAACTCAGACCCATACCTTAAGGTAACAATACATCATAATATGTTATACTGTATCCTCATCCCCTCTCTCTTTGCTCTTCTCTCTTCTCATTTCTCAAACCATCATCAATATGATTCCACCATGCATTACAACACAATTCACCAATTGAACCCACACTCATCACTTCATTCATAGCTTAATCTTAAGTAAGTAATTAACTAGATGGCCAAGCAAACAAATACACAACCTACACCATGAAAGTACAAACCGGACACAACGACCCAAACGGTCAAAGGAACAAACAAGCACACAAAACACACAAACACACAAAGCCTACTTCCCTCCAGCACACAAACACACGCCAACACGAACGAAAGAAACCACTCCACCCAAACCAACAACACAATCGGAACGCAGTCCCGACGAAATCGCCTCTTCACATCCATCTTCCTTCTCCTATCGAATCGATCGCCATTATAGATTAAGTCGTCATTTATCCTATATGTACTGTCCTGTCCGTACTCTACGTGCTATGCTCTGCTGTACTCTGTATCATTGGAATGTAAGATCTCTCTATCCCAGTAGCCAAGCAAACATGCCCAAGACCCCAAGACCCCAAGAAAAGTCCCAAGCGACTGCGCCACCTGCCTTCTTCCCCACTCACACTCACACTTCGCGTACCCGAATCGTTGAATGTAACTTGATTAGGTAAGGCTCGTGATATGACTTTGTAGTTCATTCCATTCCGTTCAATGTCAACTTTACATGGACACCTACAGTAATGTTTTAAGTTCCCGTTTATGAAAGGATATTAGTAATAATAGGTATGTACCTTATCCACCTACCTGTCATAAAAAATCATTTCCTTACTTACCCATTGTGTGCACAATGAACACATGCACAAGCCATCCCCATCCATCCAACCACCAAGCCCAAATAAAAGATTCCGATAGGTCCCTCGCTTAACCTCTTAAGCCAAAGCCAAGCAAGCTGCACTGCATGCACGCAACCACGACTGACTTGACTGACTGACTTGACTTGACAAACTGCACGCCGCTCTTGGAAAATGCATGGCGAAGCGGGGGGTTGGCTGGTGTTGCATCGGGCGACGAATAGTTTCTCCCTCCCCGTCCGTTTCCATTAGTTGATGTCGATGTCGAGGTTGAGGTTGATGTTGCCCCTCCATGGTTCCCACCTTGTATGGTTGGTACTTTGATGGTTTTGGGGCTTTGTTCTTTGTTCCACATGCTTTGCTTGGGGATGGGTAGGTGGATGGCGATCTCGATGATGGCGATGCCAATGATGATGGCGATGCCAATGATGATGGCGTATGTACGTACTCTTGTACTCACTTGCTTGCCTGGATATGATACCCCCACTACAAGCAAGAGAGCAAGGTAGTACGGATGACGGATAGAAGTCCGCATTCTTGTTTGCTTGCATGCATGCTTGCCTGGAAAGGTAAGTAAGTGGATGTGGAAGGTACAAAGTGCGTACTTCCAGCCAAGCAGCAATGATGCAGTAGTCACGAACGCTGGTAGGTACCAAGTATGTATGTTCCACAGGCACAAGAACCCAATGGCAAACATGCCACATGACCATAGTCCTATCCTATCCTGTCATATCCTGCCCTTTACCCCATTCATTCCACCTCCACATTACACTGCCTTACCCTACCTACCCTGCCTCAACATACCTGTCATAAAACGCCCACGCCTTCCCTTCTCGAGCCATTTTGATCCGATCCTTTAACCTTCCCTCCCGTCTACTCGACTCTATTTTCACAACTGAATCAATTTCTTTGTTCTTAAACCCAATCCCAACCCCAATCCCAACCCCATACCCAATCCAACTTCAAACCGAGAAAAACGAAACGAATGGTTATTATCACCACCTCACACCCCGATGGCCAGAGCAGCCAAGTCCAAGCAGCAAACTCGCACTCCCACCCCCAGCCACTGGAGGACGTCGGGAACGATGTCGACGAGCCGCCTATACCGGAGCCCGGCTTGCCCGGGATCCCTCACCTTCATCAGCCTGATGATGAACACAAAGACAGAGACAAAGATGGCCAAGTAGTCGTCGTCGGAGAGAAAGTAAAGAAGGAATCTATCGAGGTTGTGGGGAGTGTAGACACGCTCAATGCTGGCGACAGTGTTGTTGACGTTGACTTAACGACCTGGGATGGCGATGCGGATCGTGCGCATCTGTATCCAAGAGATGAGATTGCGGGTGTGTTGGGCGTGGATGCTAGGTGAGTTTGAATTCCTCTTCGGTGGCATTGATCTGGGGCTAGGATGAGATATAAGATGAGATGAAACATTCTGGACCGAGATGAGATGTGACATGATAGGATTTTAACAAAGCTAACAATTCTAACAGACAAGGACTCACCAGCACCGAAGCCTCATCCCGTCTCGAGAGAGATGGCCCCAATCGCCTCGAGGGCTCAGGCCAAATCTCCATTGGCGAAGTCCTGCTCAGACAAGTGTCCAACGCGCTGACCATTGTCCTTTTGGCAGCCATGGCGTTGTCCTACGGAACGATGGATTTCATCGAAGGAGCCGTCATCTCGGCTGTAATCTTGTTGAACATCGTTCTTGGGTACCATTTCCCATCCTTCAATTTGACTGTCATTTTCTGACGCTGTGTGTAGATTCATCCAAGATTTCAAAGCCGAAAAGGCAATGCAATCACTCCTCAGCATGGCTGCACCAGAAGCGAAAGTCATCCGTGACGCTGTGGAGCAGAAGTTGCGAGCAGAGAATCTCGTCGTGGGAGACATTGTGTCTTTGGAGACAGGCGATGTGGTCCCAGCTGACGTGCGAATCATCAGCTCGAACAACCTTGAGGTCGCGCAAGCGAGTCTGACAGGCGAGTCTGAATCGATCCCTAAGCACGGTGAAAAGATGATGCAGGGCAAGACGGCTATTTCGATCGGCGAGCGCCTGAACATGGCGTATTCGACCACAGAGGTCACGTCTGGTCGAGGTATTGCCGTTGTAGTTGCTGTGGGGAGTAAAACGCAGGTAGGAATCATCGCTGCTCATCTTGGTGGAAAGAAGAATGTGGTTACGAGCTCGAATCCTTTCCGTCGCGTGATGGATAAGATTTGGCTGGGAACGAAGAATGTCCTTGGTCTGGTTGGAACCCCCTTGCAAGTCAAGCTATCTAAGTTCGCGATGCTTCTCTTCTTGCTCGCTGCTCTGCTGGCTATCATCGTCTTCTCGGCTAGCAAGTGGCAACTCGACAATGATGTGGTCTTGTATGGAATCTGTGTCGCTGTGGCTGTTATTCCGGAATCCCTGATTGCTGTGATCACCATCACTATTGCTGTTGGAGCAAGTGCTATGTCCAAGGTAAATGTGGTGATTAGATACAAGCCAGTCCTCGAAGCAGTTGGAGGTGTCACGGATATCTGCTCTGATAAGACTGGTACATTGACTCAAGGCCAAATGTCCGTCAACAAGGTTTGGATACCAGGCATGGGAATTTTGAAGGTCGACTACGAAAAGGATGTTCTAAATCCACACGATGGTATTTTTGAGATAGACAATGTCACAATTGGGAAACAGAGGCTCATGGAAGACCATGCTATGACGCTTTTAAAGCCCCTCTTAGATGCAGTGGCTCTTTGTAACAGTGCAGAAGTCTACGCACCAGCTGCTCAATCCGAGAAACCTGGCTCTGGAACTGGAAAATGGACGTCTTCTGGAAAGCCGACAGATGTCGCCTTGCAAGTCTTCGCTAGGAGATTCGACAGCGGCAAGGCTGATCTTTTGAGAGACGAGAAAGTGTCTCTTGTCGTGGAACATCAGTTCAATTCAACTGCTAAGAAGATGTCCGTGGCGTATAAAGATGCTCACACCAAGAAAATCATGGTATATGTCAAAGGAGCGTTCGAAGCTATGCTCCCGGCTCTCATCATGACTGCGGAAGAGAAGACGGTTCTGTCGCAACATCTGCAATCAATGGAGCATGAGGCACTTCGTGTCATCTGTGTTGCTACGCAAGTCGTATCTGAAGATTTAGAAATGTCCCTAAAAGAGCGAGACACTATGGAGTCAGGCCTTACTTTCCACGGCCTCGTGGGCATCTTCGATCCTCCTCGCGAGGAGTCCCTAGGTGCGGTAGAAAAATGCCACCAAGCTGGCATCGTAGTCCATATGCTGACCGGTGACGCCCTCAATACCGCCACCGCCATTGCGAAGAAAGTCGGCATCTTGCGTCCGCATCACAGCGCGAACGCCGTGATGAAAGCGCAGGATTTCGATAAATTGTCGGAGGTGGACATTGATGCCATGCCGTCGCTGCCGCTGGTTATTGCGCGCTGTAGTCCCGAGACGAAAGTCAAAATGGTGGATGCGTTGGGGAGAAGAGGCGCGTTCTGTGCCATGACTGGTGATGGTGTTAATGATGCACCGGCATTGGAGAGAGCTCCTGTAGGCATTGCGATGGGTATTGCTGGCACGGATGTCGCTAAAGGTGCGGCTGATATGGTGTTGACGGATGATAACTTTGCTTCGATCGTAAAAGCCATTGAGGAAGGACGAAGACTATTTGATAACATCCAGAAAGTCAGTATTACCTCTTTTCGGTGAGTTTTCAACTAACCTCGTCTAGTTCCTCATGCATCTTCTGGTATCCAACATCGCTCAAGTGATCCTCCTCCTCGTCGCCCTTGCTTTCAAAGACGATGACGGCAAATCCATCTTCCCCTTATCCCCTCTCGAGATCCTCTGGGTCAACATGATAACCTGCTCTTTCCTCGCCCTTGGTCTTGGAATGGAAGAAGCCCAAGCAGATATCATGACCCGTCCACCGCGCGATGGCCGCGTTGGCGTCTTTACATGGGAGTTGATCATCGACAAAATGGTCTACGGCAGCACAGTTGGCACATTGTGTCTCATCGCCTTCATTGCCGTAGTCTATGGACCAGGAGACGGCTATCTAGGTGTCGACTGCAACGGCAGCTGGAACGAGACCTGCGACGTCGTGTATCGCGGCCGAGCGACCGTTTACGCGACGCTAAGTTTTCTCCTGCTGGTCACGGCTTGGGAAGTGAAGCATTTTTCACGAAGTGTGTTCAATCTCAACCCGACGCTCTTCAAGGGCCGCTGGTCGGTGTTTCAGGCTCTAGGACATAATCGAAAGCTCCTGTGGGCCGTCATTGGAGGGTTTGTGATTACTTTCCCAGTGATTTATATTCCGACTCTGAATACTGTGGTTTTTAAACACAAGGGAATTACCTGGGAATGGGGAATTGTTGTCGCTTGTTTCTTCGTCTATCTAGCTTCTGTTGAGGGCTGGAAAGCTCTTAAGAGACGGTTTAGAATGTGGGAGGTTGATCAGCCAAAGGGGAGTGATAATGCTTCTGTTTGAAGTACATGCTAGTATTTGAACGGTGCTTGACTGGTGAGAGTTCAATTGGAGTGCCAATACGAGAGAGAAAAGAGCAGTGGGGAGAGAAGCGAACGACGGTTTCTTTAGGTGCATGTTTTGCCATTCCTGTCCAGCAGAGTACAAGGCTAGTGACTATTGTGTTCTTTTCACGGTGGCGGCTTCTTTTTGGACGAGGGATTGGATTTGAAACTGAGATTGATATTGATATTACTTCTGAGATTGGAAGTTGGTTTGAAGGCCTTTTACCCACAGTATCGTTGAGCTAGACATATCTCGGAGACTCTTTAGTTTAGAGAATTTAAGCCGGTGTGAATACAACATTCATGCCTTCCTCAATGGGGGATTTTTGACAAATATCTTGACTTGAAGTCATGTGTATGTGTGTATATACCTAGCTATACAATGCAAGGTACGTAGACATGAGGTGACTATTGAGGTTTTGACACGACATTTTGAAGCCCAAATACGACGCATAGAAATTTGATATAGCACAGACAAGATACTCAATGGAAGTGTATTGACAAATATTATGTCATGGAGTAATGAATATATAAATAAGGTGAAGTTTACAATGAGACACTTGTCAACATGAACACCACGCGTAATAACGTGACATAGCATATCAAACTAAGGCACTCTATGAAGCATACTTTATGCTTAATGTGACAATAGAATAGAAATATATAGTAGAAATATATAATAAATAACATATAACATATAGAACCTTATAGCTCCTCCAAGCTTCAATTGAATTTACCCAAACCGTTTCCAACAGAAGGCAATGGAAAAGTATAGTGTCGTGTGAGCCCCCCCCCCTAGTAAAGATATCCATTGGCGAGAGTGGATTGTGGGTTGTGAGTTGTGGGTTCTGGACTTGTGGTGGTGGATGGTGGATGGTGGATAGTGGGCTGCTAGGGTCGTCATTCCCACGCTAGCAGCTCAGTACAGATCGCATCATATCCAAGGCTTAAGGACCAAAGCTGTCTCAACTTCAAGAATTATCAACCAACTTCTCTTCTCCTTTCCACCACCACCACCACTACCTCCTCCCCGCCCTTCAATCGTGTCAATTGATCTTCATCATGGGTTTCTACAGCTATACCTCCTTGGCATTGCTCGCTTTACGCGCTGTTGGCGTCTTTGCTGCTGATGCTGTAAGCTCTCCTCTTCTATCCCATCTTCATGATGAATCCCGTTCAAACCAACAATTCCAAGCTTCAATGACAAGCTAACAATCTCAATCGCAGGCCGAAGCTCCTGTCACGCCCAACCTCGCCGTAACCGTCACAGCCACCTTCCCCACCGCCGAAGTCTTCGGCATCAAGCTGCTCAACGGCCACGCGACAAAGGCCATCGTGGACATTACCAACAATGAAGCCAGCGCCATCACCGTCTCCATGATCGGGGGCGCGCTCTCGAGTCTGCAGATCCTGCCCGAGGGCGCCCATCCCAGCATGGCAATCGTGCGCAACTTGACGGCCACGAGATACGAGACCCTGATACCGGCCGGCGAGAAGCAGAGTCTCCCGTATGCCTTCACCACGGACTTGCACCCGCAGGATCTGAGGCTCAACATCTTGGCCGTGATTAACGCAAAGGATGGAGCGGCGTATCAGATCCAGGCGTTCAATGGCACTGTTAGTGTTGTTGACCCAGCCACTAGCATTTTCGATCCTCAAATGTGCGTTTTCCCCAATTTCCTCCCCATAACCTCTCCCATTCTCCAACCCAAACTAACACACCCCCAGCATCTTCCTCTACCTGGTCCTCCTCTCCGGCTTCGCAGGAACCCTCTACTTCGTCTACAAGACCTGGATCGAGGCCCTCTTCCCACAAACCAAGCGCGGCGGCAAGGGTGGTGAGCGCGCCAAGCGCTCTTCTGCTGGTACCAAGAAGGCTGTCCCAACCGAGGAGCAGGTTTCCGTCATTGGTGCTGATGGACCAGCTGTGACGACTGGCGCGTTGGCCCAGCAGGCATATGATGAGAGCTGGATCCCAGAGCACCACTTGAACCGCCCTAAGGCGAAGCGCGTCCAGTCTGCTGCTAGCAAGAAGAAGGCTGGTGAGTAGATGATGCTCAGATAGGAGGAGTTGTCTAGCAGATTAGGAGTGGCAGTGGGTAGTTTGAGGGTTCGGATGGGAGCCGGGAGGATCGTGGATATGCACTATTTTCAAAAAGGTGTCTAAAAGCGTGGGGAATGCATTGAATTGTACAATAGACAAAAGTCGATATAAAGTATAACAAAGTGTGTACCTAAGTGAACGCACATATTTCACACTTGTCATTTTCACCTACGCAGTCAGTCTTGTGGGCACTTTATCCTACCCAGCTACCGAACCCAGCAAGAGCTGCAGATCAAAACAACAAGTCGGTTAAGGTAAGTTAAGTTCAAAAACAGTCCCACTCCCACCCTGCCGTCATCCAACCCTAGGTCTGGGTATTGTTTTTTTTTTTTAAAAAAAAATGGAAATTGTGATTACATCAAGACCTCACGTTGAGTACAGGAAAGGAGATGACATGGTAAACACCCAAATGTCAATCATCCTGTCATATTTACATTCTCAAATCAGGGATTAGATCCGTCGGTCGGTACCAAGGAGAAGCAGCAAACAACAGCAGAGGCAGGGGCAGGGACAGTCCTCCTTACGGTAGATGGAGGGAGGGCATATATATATAGGTAGGTAGGTAGTTAAGGTCAGGCACTTGAGGTGTGTAGTTTAAGATTGAGAAAGTAGGTAGGGAGGTAGGGAGGTAGGTAGGTAGGTAGGTAGGTAGGTAGGTAGATCGTTGCTGTATACAAACCGTGGTGGTATTGATAATGAATAAAATAGCAAAGAAAGTCTTCAAGTAAGATAGATAGGTGTGAGTGAGCGCGATAGGATGTGTAAGATCTTATGGACTGTACACATACTCATCTACTTACTTACTTACTTATCTACCTACAAAATGACCAATACGGCCCACTTCACTTCACTTCACTTCTTCGCTTTCTCAACTCGTACCCTTAACCCAAAGCGACCGGCTTTAGTTAGCTAACTAGCTAGCGACTTTGAAGTCCGTCGCCTTAGTCTCCTTTCACCACCTCTCCTCCCCCTTCTCCTTTTCGTTCCCTGTCTTTATTCACCAAGGAATATATGTACACTCTCACTTTGTTTCCCCCTTTATTTCGATTGCATCAGTAAAAAGTAAAAGGCGCTCTCATTCACAGATAAGGATAAAGATATGATCTTTTGTTCTAGATGTTCGATTTTCGCTTGTCAGTTTGACAAACCACAATGAAAAGATAAGGTAAATATTTACTTTGCTTGCTTAGTTATTTTTTCTTCTTCTTCTTCTTTTCTCCTTCTGCCTCTGCTACAGTGCTCCCCTATAGTGCGATGTAAATACAAGGTAAAAGTAAACACACATTTGAGTTTAAGCTTAGCGAGCCGCGAGTGGGTAGGGTAAGGTAAGATTGGTAAGGTTGGGAAGGCAGATAGGTAGGGTAGGAAGGTACTTATATGAATCACACACATCCCATCAGAGCATAGACATACTCGTTTCTACATATGATTTCGGGCCCGTTTTGGATTTTAGAGCGTATGCTGCATCACAGCACCAAGAGCCTAAAAGAGTGGTTCAAGACTTCGTGGATACAAAATATGAAATATAAAATATGTATATAGGTAGTTAAGATAGTATGATGGGATGATATGTATTGATTCGAATTCGTAATTTGTACTTTCGGCTTAGGAGAAGGAGAAGGAGAAGGAAAAGGAAAAGGAGAATAAAAAACGGAAGCGGAAGTGAGAACCTTTTGGAAAAGGTTGCGTTTGGAATAGACATTATGACATTATAGTACTAAGTTACGCAGTAGTCTGCGTGCAGCTCTACAGAGCTTGGGTATCAGTATTAGTATCAGCAAGCAAGTGTCCCCTCGTTTTAATATCCAGCATTCATGAACCATTACCACCCATTCAACTTCCTCACACCCAGCGGCACCGCGCCCTCCTCACCTCTCCTTCGTTTTAACATCCCAAACAATTTCCGCGCAATCGCATACGCCCTATCCCCGTCTCTCCTTTCCCCATCATCATCATCATCATTACCATCGACATCCATCCCCAAACAGCAAATATCCTCCCAATCCTCCTCACTTAGCACATACAAGCCCTTCCCATCACAGCCCGCAGGCACGGCACTCGCCAGCCTCCTCGCTTCCTTCCTGCCCAGTCCCTCGCGCTTAACCAGCACCTGCTCGACCCACGCGCGACACTGGGGCAGCGACCAGGCCCACTGCGGCGTGGACGAGGCGGTGATCTTGCCGGCTTGGTCGTGCGCGTGCGCTGTGGGGAAGGGGGCGGATTTCGAGGGGATGAGTCGCATGATGAAGAGGTGTGTGGCGTACATTTGCGGCTGGTATTGGGTAGGGTCGATGCGCGTTATGACTGTGCTGGAGTTGCTGGAGTTGGAGTTGCTGCTTGTGGTGCTGGAGGGGGCATGGCTGTGGCTGTGGCTGCGACGGTGGGAATGCGTGTGTGAATGTGAATATGTGTGTGAGTGTGAGTGTGAAATCGAGGAGCGTTTCTGATGTTTTGAGTGGGTGAAATGTGATTTGGAGGAGGCTGAAGAGGAGGACGAAGAGGAGGACGAAGAGGAGGTTGAAGAGGAGATTGAAGATGAGCTTGACGTGCGGGAGGACATGTTGACGTTTGTTTATCTGTGTCGCGATGACGAAATTACCGTGACTTGGAATCGAAGTCGGCGCAAATAGTTGTACAGGTCGTAATAGCTGCTCTCCTGTAGATATCTGACGCCTTCTTATATCTTCCCGTGCCGTGCAATCGCAATATGCAAGGAGGTTTCCTGCCACCCCGAATGTGTACGAAATACGAATTACGAGTAACGAGCGATGCGAGCTACGTCAGTTTTTCAATTTTTGGCTTCTGATTGAGTTAACTATATGTCCATCATCAAATTCAAGATGCGACTTACTGTGTATCAACAGTAATGGCCGATTTTGTTGATTTCAAAATTATCGATTTTCTCGAAAATCTTCCGTGCGGTAGATTGAATCCTTGGCTTTGGGGCCTTAAGAATTTTTTGGGACTGATCAAGCTTTCCGGCGAGAAAGAGAGTTTTTAGGGATTATTGAATCAAGAAGATTTCGAAAGAGAGTTCGCGATGATATATTGATGATATCGTGTCCAATGTCCACAGAAAGGAGATAGGGGGCAGTCTGTGGTGGTCTCGCCTTGTTGAGGAAAGACATTTTCTTTTTATGGAAATTGTCCTCATCTCGCGTAGTACCCACGAGCCACATCCCCAACACTTCTGGGAACGCCCTGACCGGAAAGCCATGATCAGAACACGTCGTCGTGATGGGGAGGCAACAATCGCGTTGTGTCATTCATTATTCGATGTTGCGAGTTTGCGACAAGATGAAGGCCAGTGGCTTGGCCTTGTGTCGCAGTATATCAGATGAAATCGTGGCGATGATTGGGCCGCATCTCTCGAGTTCGTGTCCCATCACCGACGAATTAAGCAGGTAATCTTACCACCAAAAGCTCAATAAACATTCACCATCAGTGCGCAAGATGGCAGAATGTAAAGCTCTCCCACTCGTGATCATATTTGACCAATGGCTCGAGAGGGGCCAAGTACTTCATCTCGGACGAGTACAAGATACTCCAGACAGGGAAGAGATCAATGGCGGACCTCGCTAACAGTTCCGATGTATGCCAGCGCTTTAGATCAGGTGGCATCTGATCCAGACGCTGTTCTAAATGTATTTGCTTGGTGTCCAACTCATCTAGAAACGACTCATCTTTGACACCAGTTCGAAATCGGATGGTAGGTGCTGGGAAAACCAACTCTTTCAAGCCCGAGAGACTTGAGAAGTTCGCGAGTAAATCAGATCTATCTCTCAAATCTGCGGATTCGAAAGTTGTTATACATATAGCGAGGTATTTTAGACTCTTCTTCTCAAACTCCGACAACAATGAGAGCCAGTAGAGCCAGCCAGAGAAACCTTGGGTAGATGCCCAGGAATTGAACCATTTGTCCATCGTAATGATGTCAATGTCGAAATTAACCCAAGTTTGATCTGAGCGAAATGCAAGCTGGTATTTCTTTTGCGCTATTCTTCTTGAATCTTGACATACGGACAATGGCACCGGCGGCGGCACGCGGGACCTGATGCAAGTCTGGATTGATGCCGGTCGAAGCGTTGGCAAATATGGCGAATCTGAAGTTATGTTTTCGTAGAACTCTAGCAAAACAAGCCGGGGAGTATAAGTTTCCTCCCATATCATAGAACGAAGCTCTACTGGCAGATCTTGTAGTGGAAAAGCCATTGTAATCGATGAACAGAATAATTGCTGTGTATGCAGAGAAGTTCGAAGGATGATATATCAGGAATTGGTAGATATCGTGAGAGATTCGGATAGCTAGCTATAACAGAGTTATAAAGCAGATCAAACGTAAATGGGATTGAGTTTGCTGATGAAGATCGAGTAAGAGAATGTTTGCTGAGACTGTCTTGATGGTGAAGGGATATTGAGGTGAAGAAAGAGGAAATAAAAAAGGATATAACTTGATTATTGTGGGCTAAGATGCCGCTAGAGGTACCGATCCGATGTCATTGTAGCTTCATCCGCTACTTCGTGCTACGAATATCACACTAAGTATCCGCTGTACCACTAGTTCAACTGCAAGCTTAAGCAATAACCACACACAAAGAGCGATACAAGGCAATCCATCTCGACTTGCTTGAGAGAAATATGCCTACACATCAATATCTAATTGTCTTCAAACTTGATGCATGCCTCAGAGACTCGCGAATCGAACGCAAATCGATGCAACGCACCTCGAAGATACTACTCAAACATCATCTCGCAGCTAGAGTATTGTTTTCCAGTACCAGTCAACTAATTGGGGTGATTACAGCGGCAAAGAACTGTATTGCTACTACATTTCTTCACTTGAAGGAACCGCAAATATCGGCGTAAGTGTGAGGAGGTTTGGCTTGAGATAATATCTACTCCAATCAGTATCGCCAACCACAGTCTATTAATAAAAGGTATGTATACTCACCACCAAGGATTGACCAGTGCCCTATCCTACCCCCTTATCATTCTGTCCCCCTCTTTTCTCTCCTAACCTCGTCAGCCCATAAATTGTGTAACATTGAGATGATTTAGGAAGGTACTCATCACAGCCCATCCTTTCGACTCCGCCCAATATCTGCTCATAGGATCCTGCTGGTCTGCCATCTTCATACACCATACCAATGCAGCACAAGTCAAGATGTGATATTGCATGACAAGCATCGTACCACCTTTTGCTAGCGACCACATCTCTTGAAAGAGAAGCAACTATTGACTTTGGTTTGGTCCAAACATAGCTCATCAAACCCACCTCATTTACCAAGTCTTTACGTATCAATAATCCTTCACCGCTTGGAAACTTCATAGACAATATGTCCAACAAGGTGTATCAGAATTGAGGGGAAAACAGACAACGATCAGGAAAGCAACCACTCACCTGTACACCCTTCAGAGCTCCTCCACCACCCTACTCCTCTATTCACTCAGTCGCACTGTCACCTGTCACCTCCTACCCTATAACCACACAGAAACTCATCCTGACCACCTATCTAGCTGCCCAAGCTCCGGCAGGATACACCTATACCCAATAATAAACTGCCATCAATCCTTTCGCCTCCCTCGGTGATACCTCCCAATTCGTGTCCGACCTTCTCTTGCTACCTCTCAATCCACCATCCCGTTCATTATCTATCAATTCGTCTGCTGTCGTACATGCAGGCTCCTGCTTGCCCGAACCAACACGACCCACCTTGGGACCAAATACCAAATCCACACTACCGGACTTATCTCAAACTTTGAAGTTCGTCAGGCTCGCCAAATAGGACTACGAGGAACGTTTATTCCACGAATCGTTCCCTCGGGCTCTCCACTGATCCCAGAGTCATGGAGTAGAACATCTGCGTATCGACAAGTATCGCCAAAAGCCACTGTTGTTGTTCTCCGCGCTTCTATCGATTGTATGTGCAAAAATACATACCTCAAGCTCACCCCCTGATCATCATGAATAAAGCCTAATCATGCCATGTGCATTCATCCGCACTTACTGATTCTCCCACACAAATCAGCGTACCTCAGCCAATGCCTAAACTGGATCACCTCTCTCAGCTATTTCCAAAAGTCATCACATCCAATATTGAGCTCTCTCTGACAGATTTTGCCCACAGCACAGCTGAACTCCAATGCAGTATAACGGAGCCAAGACATCTGCCGAGGCCCATGGCATCTCTGCTGCCTCCCCTATCTGTCTTCTATCTCGTCTGGGCTTTGCCTGCCGCCGTTTCCTGTCATATCTCTTATTGTTTCGCCAGGTCAGAAAAGGGTCTGTTCCCAACCACTCATCACTCTCAGCACTTTCGATCTCAGCTCGCTTAATCCCAACCAAGACAGGAACAGGGGAGTGCGGGAGCGGGAATGCTCACTATCCCTGTTCAGGGTGCCCCTCAGCTGATTCGCCACATGTACATCGTGTGTCACTTCAGCTCGATCGTTTTGCTTCACCCACATCCACAGAACGGACTTGATATTCTCCTGCAACACACGAATGGCCGATCTTATCAGGTTCAAAACTCCGCATCGTCATAGATCTGCAGTTTTCGACTCTTTCGTATCTCGACAATCAGCAAATTGACGTATTGTTGTGTATCATTCTTCTCTGAAAGAATGTCCTGCTGATCTACACACATATGTGCTCCTGGTTTACCAGGAATGCTCATCCGACCCCCACTCAAAAATCCAGTGTCCATACAGTAGATGGCTGTTGGCCAAAAGAAACAAATATCAACATATTTAGCCATGCGAGGGGCTAACCCACTGAATGTGAAGCAAAAGAACTTCCTAAAAGAATCTTTGCTGATTGCGGCTCCAGAGTTCAGCTCGAAATAACACTCGCCGCCACGATCGACAGGGCTGAAAGGTCATGATGCTGCACGATGTGGGGTATAATGCGGCTGGGACCAGACTTTTCTCCTCCATTCTCCTTGGGTTCCTGCAGTTCGGAACCAGATGATTGGTATTTGAAGAGGCCACTCAGGAGGTCATGGATATTCATCTAATATGGTGGGGGTGTTCGTCAGGTTGAAATATTGAAGCCGAGGCTGATGCTCTGATTGGTCGACCAAGTCCGAAGCCACCCACGAATAATAATTGAAAGATGCAAGATCTTCCCAATTGAGCCTTTTGATGTGAGCAATGACCAGACAGGATAGATTGGCGAGAGTTGCCGAGATATAGTTTGGTCAATAGCGGATAAGCTGGTATTTCAAGTATCCAATAACCACGTTATCATGGTAGCTTCATGTCAAATAAACATTGCGCTATACAGACCGGTCAACACCCATGTTGTGTTTTGCATTGGTGTGAACGGTTGGCCCCAGCATTATTTGGCTTCAAGGCTAATGTATTGAGTGGTAAATAATGAATGGTATTTTGGTCTAAAATCCAAAATACATCCCCATACCAATATTGACTGGGCCTATCGAAACGTCATTAAAAATCTCAAAGAGATTGCTCCTTTCATTTTGCAGTATTTTGATATACGAGTTCGACGAATCGGATGACTTGTCTCAAGATCCTCAAATTAATTCCCTTTATAGCATAGGAAACGTGTACCTCGTTCGGCCACGCGGATTTCTCGTGGGAATATGGTCTCAGAGATTTTTTTCGTCTGGAACAATGTTTCTGGAAGAGTCATGGTCAGCAGTTCGATCATGAAAGGGGTCTTACTTCGTATGCATCGGTGTTCGTATTCGGACTCCATGGACAGTAATTGACCATGACAAACATGCTCATTGATATTTGTTATGCGAAATTCCGCATGCCATACAGCTGTAATTTTAGAAGAGATATGATACGCTAGAAGCCCACTGCAGATGTCGCAGCGATGCAGTGGATAGATGTAGTTGATACGTTGTTTGTTGAGTTCAACGAGCATGAAATTGCAAAACATGTCACGTCCAGCCGCTTCTGCCAAAAAGCATTTGCATCATCAAACATACAATGCAGAAATCTAATAAAAAATCAAAAACTGTACCAATTCTCCAAGAGGAGCTCGTATGGTGAAGAAACGATCGTGGAGTCTGTCTCTCTATGATACGATTGACGAAGATCGAGGAACTAAGCATCTACTAAGCACTTCCAGTGACACCATGCCCTAAAGATCCGCTGGCACTACCCAGAGCCAATTCTCTGGGTATCAATGTGCGGGATCTTGTCATAAGATGCTGGATCTGTGTAACATGGCACAGTCCTGACTGAAATGAAGCACAGCATAGTCAATTCCAGTACCCAAGATGGTAAGTTACACCAACCGCATTCAAGCGTCGGACTAGGATACCAATGAATCACAGGGACAGAAAGGAGGAAAGAAAGAAAGGTGGTATGGTGTATGATGCCTAGTAAAATAGAAGTTAAACAACTTTCGGCCTCTTGAGCAATGCCAAAGCAGGGATGATAAGGCCTGACTGATCTTGTCCAAGAGCCATGAGAAACTAGATATCAATGAAGTTGTATTCTATAGAACACTTTCACTCGGATGAACTTAAATCAGTGAGAAAATAAAGTCAGTACTTCGCATTATTGCTCGTGTAACCCACGATGGAAGGGTGAATAAGGTTCTGCTGAAGAGATGAGAACATACCCCGGCTGATTTATTTTGTGTTTTAGCTCGTCGATATTTCTAACAGGTTGGCCTAGGATATTTCTCCTTTTTCTGGAGAGTTGTGGTACGGAAATGCTTGACAGATGGACATCATAGGCTAGCGATCAAGCCACGAGCTGGTGAGAGTTGAAATTCAGCTGACGAAGGATATGCGTCAAGGTATGCACACAGCATGGATGCTGGAGAAGTAGGTTGGCATGGTTCGCGTCGTTTAAAGATTGGAGACACCATAATTGTGACTAAGTCGATAGTGATGCGAAGAAATGAGGGGAAGTTGAGACATCGAACGATATTCGATCGATATGCACCACATCGCGAGGAATATCTGATCTGGATATTGTGGTTGCCCCAATCAGCTTTCGTAGCATCAACTTCGCATGGACTTACTGGATATTCCCCATCGAGCTTGTCAGTATCACATTCTTCTTCAGGTAAGAGCACCGAAGCCTCACCGGGCAAGAAAAGATCACGATGCCACCCAGCTTCCCTGAAACAGAATCTAAAATGCGTACCCTTCATATCGTTTCCGTTCCAGTAGGCACCGACAAATAATAGGTGGAAGCGATGTTCCTCAAACTCCCCGACCAAGTATTTGGCGGGTATGTACAACTTTGAGGCGTACGGGTACGGCACAATCCCAAGATCTTGGATTTTGAAGAGATTGAAAAGAATAGAAGGGTATGCAGATTAATTTCGGCCAGCACAGCATAATCCCAACATCTAATCCTTGTCAGTACCTAGTACCTAGTACGTACGGAGACACTGGTCACCACATGATCTCGAGACTGCTCTTTGCCCTGCAGATGCAGGGGAGCGGTCACGGATCATCAGGACAAGGCTTCTGTGTCGACTTCGTATGTTGTGTTGGTCGGAACGCTTCAAAGCATCATTGACTCAATTCGAGGCTGTAGGAAATCGGTGGGGCGGGTAGTGCATATGTTGACTATTGCTGGTGGAGTATGAAATGATGCCCGCCATAAGAAAGCGCTTTCCGATACCGCTATTGAGCATTAGATTGAGGCTGTTGATACAACACAAAACACAAAATACAGAACACGGAGAAGGATAACTATTGACCAGGGCAGTTTCTTGTCCCAGTTGGCTCGTTCGTACCTAACAAAGATGGATTGTATACCATACCATACCATAATCCCCATGCTCGATGTTTCCTTTGTAAGATCTTACCAGTCTTTCGGAAAGGTTCAGCTCTCTACTGTAACAAGCACAACAAGTATGGATTGGAGACAATAATGGTGTGTTGTCGGTTGTCGGTTGTTGCGCAAGACAAGTAAGTATTTGTGGGGTAGGTTTTAGAGATGTCCCTTTGGATTGGTCAATGGAAATGTGAAGTCGAAGTCGAAGTCGAAGAGAACCAATTCCACCCTCACACCTCACACCTCACATCTCATACCTCGCACCTCGCACCGCTCACCTCTCTCCCGCTGGAAAAGAAAAGGAAGAAAAGAAGGATGGAAGAAGGACGACGGAGGCGAATAGGCCAATATCAATTTCTGTTGGCTGGATATAAATATCTAAATGGGGGACAGATACCTTAAAGGTAAAGAAATCTTAATATCAAATCTAAATTTAATAATAAAAAAATGACCAAGGGTAGGTGAATATCCATCTCTCCATCTGCCTTATTGAGGTGGGCGGGACGGGCGGGCAGGTTGAATATGTACCTAGGTACTGTATATTCTCTTGTTGAGCAAAATATAAAATACCAAATACCAAATACTTTGAAGTTCTTGAGATCTAAACTTAATTAGGCATAATTCTTTCGATTTATTCCCAATACGGCAAAGTACACGAATATAGTACTGCACTGTCCGACTAACACTACCACCACCTCCTCCTCCCTTCTTGAGGCTGACTGAGGCAATTCCAGGTTCCATTTTGTCTTCCCACTATGAAATTATTATTTATTTATTCTTCTTTTATTCTTGTTTCTCTTGTTATTCTTATTTTATTTTATTAATTATCATCGAGGATATCTTTTCTCTTTTCAGCCAACAACCCAACCCGCGGCCCGGCACCGAACCTGCATCTGTACCTATTCGTATAGTATAGTGCAGTATAGTGCAGCATAGTATAGTCGCTACCTGAGCTTTCTACCTACCACCTCTGCATTGCATCAGGCTGCTTCGGTACAGTACTTTTCTCCAAGTAGTGACGATCTACCCACTCGTCATCCGTCGTTGATCATTTGTCCAGCCTTGATGTCGGGATGCAACATGCAACAATAGTACGAACACAAGACAGATCTTCTCCATTCTCCCCATCCATACATTCATACATCCCATACATCCATCCATCCCTTCCACCCCTTCCACCCCTTCTATCGCTGCTGAGCTACACTGCGCTACTATTGTTTACTTTCCCAGCTCATATCCACTCTCCTTCCCTATCCCCTACCATTCCTTGAACCCCCTCCGCCTCCGAGGTTGGATCATCAACATGAACTAATATAAAGCCTTGTTCGCTCATCTCCATCTTCGGATCGAATTGCAATGGACCATACTCTATTTGATCTACCAGCGTTGAGAGAAGCTTCGATCATCTACTATCCAGCCTTGTGAGCCGTCAACATTTACAGTCATAGCGTGAGAGGACCCCACCAAGATCAACCAACTTCTTCTTTGGTGCTTCTATTATTCTGTACAATATACCAAGAGCGAATAGGGAATCTGGTCAAACATACCGAGGAAGTGTAACTATAGAAAATTTGAGATCTCAACAACTTGGCATAAATACAGGTACACCCTCCAACAATCACACCTTGCTCGTACAACATCCTCTTCTTGCCTCTCGGTACTAACACAATGGATCATAGAGACTACCTATATAGAAGGATGGCCTTCAACTCTCAAGCGGGTTCTTCTTCACAGAACTTCCAAGCTCCACCATTTGGCCATTATGGCAATGCTTCACGCCCAGACGCACGCCCCGGACTTCCACCATTTGATATCCTCGACTGGTATCCAAATTTCCAGTCCTGCCATCGATACTTCCTCGACCACGCCCAACACCAAGGCCCCGTTCAAGCTCTTGCAGCTTTCATCAACATTCAGCTCCCTTACCAAAAACAACCTGCCATCCCATCGTCAGCTTCGTCGTCGCCGCGATCCCCAGCCGACTTGCCACATCTCCGACAACCAAACCCTTTTGCGCCTATGCATGGCGGCGGACATCCACAAGGTGTATCGTTGATACCTTATCTACGTCGTTTGATTGCGACAGGACATGATACACCGGCGGTACTTCACGGATTCTTTGGCAATGACTGGCAGGATGGTATCGGTCGTTTACACGAGATCGAGAGGCGCAACTATCTCTTCGCGGCGAAGAGTACCGGTTGGTTGGAGGTTAAACGGGCATATGACATGGGGCCAGACGAAACGATACCGTTCTTGAGCGCTTTGACGAACGCGAGCGAAACGGAAATACAGAGCGCAGAGTCCAGTTGGAGCGAGTGGCTTGCGATGCAGGATTGGATGCTAGGTCCCCGGTCACCAGAGATTAGTGCATCTCCAAGAGTGAAGCGCGAGAATGAGTGATGGATATGAGGTGCTAATGGGTGATATTTTGACTTGAGGGCATAGCATAGCATGGTAAGGAGTTGGCAATGGGAATCATGGTTGGGCAATTGGATCAACCTATGGTTAAGGTCATGAACTAGCGGCTGAGAAGGATTTGGAATTGGTATGGCTATTTGTGAGATTAGCTGGACTTTTCTCCTAGAACTGGAGTGAATTGATGCTATTTGATCGCTACTGAGCCTGTAAGAGTTGAATAACTTCGAGAGGACATTCAGCAGTGCGATTGGTGTAACTCTCGTGAATCGTGAAGAGTGGATCGGTGGACAGGGCTGACAGTGAGGCTGACCTTGAACTTCCAAACCTCACTTCAGCATCAACAACCATGATTGAGGAAATGATTCTTTTGTGACCACAAAATTTCTTCCGGATCGCATGATGATACGTTACCCTCCCCGGTCCCGTATCTGTTTTGACCAAAATGTCCACTGTTCTCAAGTCCTGGCAGCACTTTCTCAATCGTTGCCTTGAGGATCGACTTGACCCAGAAACATTCACATCGTACACGCGCATTCTATCTACGAAGTCGCCTCTACCCGCGACGTTGATATGCAACCTGTTTCTGAGTCCTACTGAGGATGATCATTCCTCGACAGATCCACGAGTTGTGCGATATATACAATGCCTCCTAGCCGAGAAGCTAGTCAGCGTGTCAAGCATATTGAGGGCGTTATGGAGAGTGAGCTCTTTCCAGACTTTGGCCAAGGGCGACGATGCTGGAGGAATTGAAAACAAGAACAACGCTGAGGGTGAGAAAGGAGATCTGAGCCAGGAGAAGAAGAGGTGGTCGAGCTCGTACTCTACGGAAGAGATATTATTCTATCGTCTCGCAAAGCACATCAATACTGGCGGATCTCCTCAAGATGTGCCAGAGGCTATCGAATTGGTTCTGGCATGCATTCAATGGATGGATTTAGTGACATCTATCCCACATACTACAAGCGCAATGCTTCTGCCAACTTTGGCCCAAGAAATTGCTGCGCATAATATGGCTCTTGGTTCACTTGTGCTAGCGGTGGTTGAAAATGCTAAAGTCCAACACGCTTTAAGCAAAGGTTCTGTACCCATTAGCACAAGGAAACAACTGGAGAAGACGCTGGGAACATTCGTTGCATCACTACTACAATGTAGCCCACAGGGTGCAGCACGGTTAGAGCTTTTCAGGACACAAACTTTAGTTGCCCTTGTTCCAGTGCACCAGAAGGAGAAAGAGGCAGAGAAAGGTGCGAAAGTGGGAGTAGAGAAAGAAATGGATGATATCCTAGAAGGTGGACTAGGGTTGAGTCCTGGACTGGAGGCTATGGTTGTGCAGGACGTGCCATCTATCAACTCCAAAGCAGGCTTATATATCTATTTGAACTCGTTAGTAAGTTAATATCTGAATTTAGTGGTGATAACTAACATCATGAAGCTGGTTGGTCGGCCACTGGTTGACGATCATGCGATATTAAATTATTTACACAATAGATATCAAGGAGATATCCGTCAAACTATGATCGATCTCATTCTCGCAGCTTTCGATATTCTCGCAAATGCTACGTTTCGGAACGAGAAATCTCAATCTACCTTTATACTCCGATCATTTCTTATCAACAAAGTGCCTCTCCTGCTCGCTACTCTCTCAGCATCTCTCTTTCCACCTCTGACGCCTGAGTATTGTATCACTGAAGCACTGGGCCATGTTGATACGACTGCTTTTCCAACGCTGTCAAACATGTTCGATGACTCGAGCACTAACAACATGTTTTCAGACTCTGTGCGACAGGACTTTTGTTTTGCATGTTGTTTGCACGAACTGATTGCAGAGGAGAGTATCGAGGCATTGCTAGGCGACATACCAATGCAGAGTCTACCTTCTGGTGGTCGATATGTGAAGGAGGATTTGGTCGAGCAGTGCCTGTCTGATCCGGAGAGGGTTCAGGGATTAATCTCTGAATTGGAGCAGATGGATGGAAATGTTGGAGCTGTCAGTCAAGCCATTACTGAGGTATGTCTCCGACCCATGATGCATGACAAAAGCTAACTATTTAGGTCATTGCACGCTTGTGCAGCAATAAGGAGACAATGTCTCTAAAGACACTCTGTAGTCAACTTGCGAGGAAGCCATCTTCATTGGATGTCATGCTTATATTCGACAAGTCTGCCTCTATTCTGCAACCCATCTGCGACCTTTTAGACAACTGGCGATATGATGAAGACCAAGGCGAGTATCAGCCAGTATACGAAGAATTCGGTTCAATTCTTCTCCTAGTATTATCTTTTACATATAGGTATAATCTATCGCCAACTGATCTCGGTATCCGAGCTCCAGATTCATTCGTCATGAAGCTTTTAAATCAGGGTCATCTCAGTCGGCCAATAGAAGATCTTACCGAACAAGAACAGAGACATCTTCATGGCTGGATCAAAGGTCTTTTTGACAACGAGAGTGGCGGTCTTGGCGATGAACTAATGTCTTCTTGTCCACCTCAAGACTTTTATCTTCTCGTCCCTACCCTTTTCTACTATATCGTCCTGGCATGCTCGACTAAGCACCTCTCAGACGAGACTCTAAAAGGTGGCCTAGAATATCTAGTTGATACCTTCCTGCTCCCGGCCCTCATTCCTGGCATAACATGGCTCTCCTCACACCTTTGGGAATCTCGTGGCGATGCCAACGCTGTTCTTCAGATTCTCTCAGCACTCATCACCAATCCAGCTAGTATATCCAATAATACGGAAGCCTCACAGATGCTCAATTCCATTCTCAACATCATCGCTAAGAATCTCGAGCACTCCCTCCGCTTTCTCCAGCGTGCCGAACCCTCCCGCCAGGACGTGGCACCTTTATCTGATGTTCTCAAATCAAACATAGACTGGGAACGTCGCGGCGCAGCCAATCACACCGAACTGGAGGCCTGGACCGGCTTACCTGGTGGTGGACTTTCAGTGTCTATCAAGCAGACAATGGCTAGTCTCGTGCAATGGGGACTCAATCCTGCATTGAACACCAACCCAGCCTCCTACACACACCGACAGATCCTCGTCGGCACCAAAATGCTTGGTGCGAAGCGCCTGCTCGGTGCCATCGTCGACGAAGTGAAAGCGCAATCTGAGCAAGGCAACTCAGGCGTCGTATTCGACGTCGCAGTCGCCATTATCGCCGCTCCTGACAGCGCGAGCTGGGAGCAAGATGCCATGGTCCAGCGACGCATGACGCTCCGCGAAGCGCTGAAGAACGAAGCAGATGCCGCACCCAAGTTGCACAAGATCGATTCTGCACGTGCAGACACCATCGTGCGACTGTACCGAAAGGTGGAAGCGCAGTTGTTGCTACCGATGCCGCAGATGGTGGGTGAGTTAGCGGCAGGCGTGGATATCAGTTTAGGTGCCGACGTGCAGGATCTCGGCATGGGAATGGAGATTGGCATGGACTTGGGGATGGGTCATCATGGAATGGGAATGGGGTTGGAGGAGCATGGCGATTTGATGCAGGGTCTTATGGTGGACGCGGGTGGAGGCCATGGTGCTGGTGGGGTGAGTGGTGCCGATGGGAGTGGAGATGTGGATTTGATGGGTGGGTTTGGGGGACATGATGATATGGGGGATGGGTTGGATTTTTAGGATATTGATGAAGGAGCAAAAGAGAAGGAGGAGGACCCGAACAGTTGGAGGATATAGATAGATATTTGCTTTGGCTAGGTAGCCCATGACATCTCAGAAACGAAACGAAATGAAACGAAATTTCTTCAAGATTTGGATTGATCCTCTTTGCTCACCAAAGAAAGGAATCTGGGAATGTTCTTGTCTCTTGTTATATCATGTCATGCTTAACTTAGATGCACACCAATCTCCACCAGATCAAACGCAGTAAATGATCGAGGCTAAGCTCATAGAGAGGTAAATAGGTATGTACGTAGGTGGGTGGGTAAGTACCCAAGTAATCAATGGTTTTAGTAAACTGACTGAAAATCGACATACGCAGAGTATTTGAACGAAGTTCTACTACTAGGTGTCCGATTTTCAACGATGTGTTCTAATTCCTTTCATCAACTATCAACGAGGGCTTTTTGTGAGCTATGCCCACTCGCAAAGTTTTCATCCAAGGCTCTTCGAGGCCTTCTAGATAGCTACTTTTCTCGACGCTCGGTTAGATTGGATTGAATTAGATCTTCTTGCCTACCTACTTACCTATCAAGGGTACGTCGAACGTGGGAGGTTAATTGTAGGGGGGTTTTACTGCTGGGATTAAGGGCTATGGATGAAGTTTGAAAGAGAGAAGTCCGAGGATGTGAAGGTCTGGAAATGCGAGGGGCTGGGGTTAGACTGGATGGTTTTTAGGTCGAGCTGGACGTTCGAATGATCCGAAAGATGGCTTGAAGACGGGTTGCTATGCGTTTTTTCCCCTTCTCACTATCATTGTGTAAGTTGAGCTAGCGGTCCCAGAAATATTCAGTTCGCTCTGTTCTCCAGTCTTGGTGTGTGATTTTAACTCGCTTCTGAGAACTTGGATGGGGTGTCAATTTCAGAGTTTTGGTTGAGGTTTATATTCTTCCTTTCTTTCTTTTCAAAACCATGCTAGTTGCTTGATTGAACATATCCTCCTGAACCCAACGCTCGACTTGATCTGATCACTTAAGACATAACTACATCTTCTTCATCTTCGTTTTCGTTCCATACTACTCCGCCCTCGCCATCGTCATCGTCGTTGTCCTCGTTCCCATCACTCTCTCCCTCGCTACCTTCCCCATACTCATACTCATACTCATTCCCCAACTCACTCGTTCCCTCTCCATTTCTACTCACACCTGCACCCACGCCCACGCCCATACCCTCTCCCTCCCCCACCACCAACACAGTCTCCAGGCTCCAAAAGCGCTCATACCCACACAATCCCACCTCCGCACTCCACACAGCCCTCTCCTCCCTCCCACCGGCCTCAAAATCCCGCAATTGTCCATCCAGCCCAAATTCCCTCCAATCCCACACCCTCCGCGCATGCATCTCCAAAAACGCCTCCCACTCCCACGTCACCTCAGCACTCAACACCGCCATCAACCCCACAACGCCCATGCCCCTGAAGCGCGCGACGAGCGCACGCTCCGGCACGCTATCCCGCAGATCGAGGTGCGTGAGCGGCAGGAGCGGGGACACGTAGTGCGTGCTGCCCTGCAGATGGAGTTCGGAGTGGAGGTTCGCGTGTCGTAAGTCCGGCATGGAGGGCTGCTGCTCGCTTATGCACAGGTGCGCGTATGTCGTGCTGTACATCGCGCGTAGGATTGGGGCGGGCGTGAGCGCGATAATGGAGCGGTAGGAGAGTGTGTTGTTTGTATTAGTGGGGCTGTTGGCGGCGTTGCTGAGATTCGTGTGGAGTGCCATCCAGGCGTTGGCGAGTGCGATGAGGGAGCGTTGCGGCCGCCCATGTGGTGAGACGAAGCTTTCCTTCGTGAGGTGGATGGCTTGGCCGCGGGCGATTTCGGCTTCGAGGTGAAGCGCGGTGATGGTTATGTTCATGGTCGTGCCTGGATGTGGTGTGGAGGGGTTGGGAGGGAATGGGGGGATGCGGGGGATTGTGTTTGTGGGCATTGTGTTCATTGTTGATGAGAAAGTCGCTTATACTGATGGGTTTGTTGGTTTGATGTTTAGTGCTTAGTATTAGTCCTCGAAAAGCTTTACGCTTTGTGCTGACTTTATGCTTTGTTCTGCTTATTCAATTCGTAATTCGTCGTCGTCGTGGTGGAGGAAGAACTTAAGAAGTGGTATTGCTAGTGAGTCTCAAGTGTAAGATATAGCAAGGTAACAAGCTTCGTGATTCACAAGCCTTGAGAACTGAACATGAGTCAAGAGGACTACAATCACAATCCCCAAGTATTCACAAGTATCATCGAGGTATGCTGTGAATCAAGCCTATAAAATCCTCATCCAGTGTTGAGAGTCGTATGTGCTTGTAGAGTATGGAGCTGTGATTCACAACCTTTGTGAGCAAACGTGTGTGGTGTGGAACT
Source organism: Margaritispora aquatica (assembly GCA_007644065.1). Classification (NCBI taxonomy): domain Eukaryota; kingdom Fungi; phylum Ascomycota; class Leotiomycetes; order Helotiales; family Discinellaceae; genus Margaritispora; species Margaritispora aquatica. The sequence continues at coordinate 1,501,125 of VJWN01000008.1, forward strand.
CACACAATAGATGGTCTTTGTGAGTAAGAGTCTGATGCTTTTCGCTGATGTCTGGTGTAACAGAATATTGGTGCTGAGGTGAGGTCGCTTAGCGAGTGCCCCTGGATTGGATTGGCGAGATGCTGGTCATAAGATGTCAGAGCAGAATTGTGAGAGAGTAGAATACATAGAGCTTGGTACTTACAGCTTCAACGTAGCACTGAAGCCTTGATGCCTACGCTGATGTATTGAAGTTGTTGCAGGACAAAGATGTGACGTAGTGAAATTGGATATGTGAGGGAACTTAGATAGTTTAGATGCTTAGCTGGGACAACCAAGCTGAAAAGCATAAACAGTCGTGACACTGTCGCTAAAAAATTGTATTGTGTTGTAGATTGACTACTCGAAACAAAGTACGAATACATATCTGAACTGACCTTCCACTAACTGGAAATGTCCAGTGAATATCACGTGGCCCGTTCAAAAGTGAATAAGTGAATACTTGATGCCTTTCGCTGCCGATGATTGGCACAGATGACTGAATCACCCATGATTCACCATTAATGCAGGCGCCATGATAAAACACACTGATATCTCCTTATGTATACCATATTACAAATATTGGATCTCTTACTCGACATGATGGTGTTGAGAAAGTATAGATTGGCTTTAAAAGACATGTGAAAAAGAACAGGTATGATATGGAAGAGTCGATGGTTGCAACAAAGCTGTCATGATGTTTGTTGGGATATTTGACAGCAGCTATAATGGGGAAAAGGGAGAAAGTGTTGGACTTGACAGCGAAATAAAATAAGTGAGTCTAAGCATGATGATAGAGTGCTTCAGTACTGGAAGTCTACTAAAACATACTTGTTTTCATCTAGACTTACGATTTGAGATTCGCTTAAATGGAAAGGGATTAATGAGCAAGACGAGGACGAGAAACAAAGGCGAAAGAAATGATTCAGGTGTCCTTGATCTTGAACAATAAAATGGAATAAACGCAAAAGCATATTTATCTTGTGATTATCACCTCGAAAAATCATATTAATTATTATTTGATGCTCGTGTCTATTGGATTCTATAATGCAAGTGTCTATTCACGAAACTATACCTACAACGCACAATCAAAATGATTCAATACGGGGTATATAACTCCAAGCCTGTTAGCCCAAACACTGCCAAGTCCCCAAAGTTCCATAGTCCAGGAAATCATACACATCCAGATACACATACACGTACACATACACACCGCACTGCATAATATAACATCGCGCCGCCATGTTCTCTAAGTCCAAGACCCACAAACCGCAAGACACTCCCCCAAAGAAAACAACACCACCATCCACGCCCACCTCCCTACCCTCACAAATCGCTCACTTCCTCGCACTCGCCGCCTACACCCCCGCTTACAAACAGCGCTCACATAAACACGGCTCGCTCCTGTCCGCCTACAGAGTATCCTGCTACCTGCACAGCGCCGCATTGTGCACGCAGCCACTGAAGCGCAACGCCGCTCTCCGCGACGCCGCGCAGAAACTGCATCTCTGGCCTGGTGATGTGCAGTCGGAGTTACGGCGCGATGCGTTGGTGGCAACGCGACTGCTGGATGCGTATGTCCGCGAGACATTGATAGCCGAGGTGCGGTTCGTGAATGGTGTTGTCGGGAAGTTAAATGGCCAGGAAAAGGAAAAGGAGGAGGGGAGGGAGTGTGTGAGGGAGTTGGAGAGCGTGCATAGGAGTGTGTTAAACCATTTAGGGATATTGGGGAGAGAGTTGGATAGATTGATCAAGCAGCCATTAGAGCATGAGAGCGGCGGCCAGGATGAGATGCATGATCTGATGCCATTTATCCCTGGATTCACGAACCCTCGCCTCGAGAGTCGGGATCCATGTGCAGTCGAAGAAGACAACGAAAGTGTGGTTGAAAAAGACGAGGACGACGATTTCGTGTTATTATCACGGGCGGCTGTTCAGATCGTGTTCGTGACGCCGGAGGACAAGAAGCCGAATACTTTGAAAGCCAAGGCCATGGAGGACGTCAATCGGTTCCTCGAGAGTACGAAGGTTATAGCGGGCATCTATACCATCGTCGCCAACAATACCTCTCTAGATGGATTGAGCACACGCTTGGATGGTCTGGATGAGGTTCGTGGTGCTTTTGAGAGGATGGAAATGTCGCTATTTGATTTTGTCGACGGTGAGAGGTAGGTAGAGCTTTAAGAACCTGATGAAAGCCCGGCACGTTTGAGATAAGATGGTCTTTGGCGATTTAAAGTTAGTGTGTATTATCAAAGAGAATTTCAGAAGGGTAGTGCTCACTTTAGTCATCTCTTCATCCATTGCAAATCTGAAGCTCACAATAGACACTGAATTGGACGACTGGATGATACCGTTGTTGTCAATGCCCAGGCCAAGATATTGACGAGTCAAGCAGGAAATTCGACGAGAGGTATTCCTTGGAGAAGCCGACGCAGAGGGCACAGGTAAGAGGGTCCAAGCAGTGTTTTCCGTCTTAGCATTATGGGTAGCGAGGAAGCGAGGCGGATAGTAACATAACATCAATGCAGTCAAAGTACGAGTCAGTGCCCAAGTTTGATCTAGGACCTTTCATGGCGAAGTATTCGAATCAAACAGCCCTCACTCTTCCTTCAGCCCAGCATACAAACTCCCCACCACCGGCTTCGCCACTGCGAAACTGCTAAACGAGCAATGCTCGACCATACCACCCGTCTCAACAACAACTCCCCACTGCACCGTATTCAGATATGCATTCGGATCATCTGGCCTGCGATGGCACGCCGCACTGATAGCTGCGCTACAACTGCCTACAAGCGGTATGCCGTCGTCGTATCGCCGGAAGCCGTTCGCTATGCCGCCAATGATTGCAACGGAGCCAACGATGAGCGCAAAGAAGATGGCAATACATGAGTAGCCTACGGTGGAAATGGAGTCGGATGTGTCGAGTTTGCCGTACTCGTCGTAGACGTTCACGAGGGCCAGGAAGAGGGATTGTGACATTAGCCAGTGGAGGCCGCCGGACAGGAGGAGTAATGGCTGAACAGAAGTTTAGCGGGGGTTATCGTGGTTGTGGCATGGTTGGGGACTTACAATGGCATATGTGTAAGGTAGTTGGAGGTAATATGTAGATCTCTGTGATCCCATCGGCCTTGTAACACGGAGGGGCTTTCGATTACTACCAAAACCGCTCCATTCATGCGCACCAAGCATGCATGAGAACAGGCCGTTGTAAGTAAGATATAAGAACGATAGAATGGCTTGTGGCAGATTGGCGAAGAGCGTGGTTGGTATGAGGCCTCCTTTTTCAGGAAAGATAGTGACAATAGAACTAGCCGTAACAGTACCCAAACCCATGTCATAGAGCAAAGAAAGATCTCTTGTGCCAACACCGTCCATTCCCGTAGTGAGTAGAAAAATACCGAAGCATATTGTGCCAATACACCTATGGGATAATTAGACGATTAGGGTGATGAATGGAAACAAGCAGGAACGCACAGTATATTACACGTTAGCCATCTCTTGACGCTAGCAGCGCGAAACCATAAATGTCTCTTAGGCTGCCATGCCTTTGCAGGCTGGCTTCTCCATCGCTTCTTGAGTATGTCTTTCTTGGAGGCAAGACATATTCCTGTGGTTGTCGGATCAGGGGTATGTAGGAACGAAGATAGTGCATCGCCGAGCGTGACAAGAGTTGGTTCTTTCAATTTCCAGACCGTTAGAAACACTACCCAGCCAGGAAATTAGTTCTGTAATCCAAAATAAGGCCCCTAACAGACATGAAATAGCGAGAATGATTGAAGTATTCAAGGACATCACTTACTGATGCACGCCTTCGAGATATTGGCGATGATCACTATAATCATAATATACAAACTAAAACTAAGCTGGCATTTCTCTGCCACCTGTTCAACCAAGCAGTACTTAATCTTATGTTTCTTCACCATCCAATTCGATACTCCATTCTTTGCCAAATTTGGTGTACAAATCTTCTTTGAGCCACTCAGGTAAGGGCTGGAAGGATAGTCGTCTCCACACAACCATGAGAATGATATTTGGTCGTACGAGCTCCAGCTAGAGTGATACAAGACAGAGCTGTTCTTGTAGTCGTCATCGCCTGTGACAAGAACAAGGTTTCGTGTCTGGGTTACGAAATTAGTGCTGTATGCTGCGACACACTCAGCCGCGGTGTAGTTGTACAGTTTTCCGTTAAGTGCCTCATCGTGGAGAGTCTTGTAAATTGGATAGTAAGTGGACGTTATACCAGGAGCGTTCTTGTTCATGAAATTTTTGCTGACGACGACGTAATAATAAGAATTGGCTGAGAGCGAAGAGAACACCGCAGTATTATACCTTGCCTATGTTAATTCAATGTTCATGATTAATGGAGAAAGATAATCAAATTTGATTTGCTTACATTAGATGTAATGGAATGGAACTAAGTCCGAGAACAAGCCACATGATCCTCCTGCCCCATGAAATTGCTCGCAAATTTCGAGTACTCGGGACACCGATATCAAGCCATCTGTTTTTCGCGTGTGCGATGTCAACCTCCTTCCTGGTAGGACTACTAATGACTTGCATAGTATCTCCTGAATATTAGCGACATATGTTATTATTAGCTAACGAAACTTACAATTGCTTGCACTGAGTAACGCAGTGCTCATGGCATTGATCCCCAAATGAATCCATAAACTCATTTTTGCAACATCTTGACAGCTACCAAAAACAAGGTAGGAGACGCCGTCCACAAGCTTATGGTTTGCCACAGCCCAGATGGTCAGGCTAGTGTTAAGCAGACACACAATGGTAGTAATTATAGCGCAAACGAGCACACCGGCTTTCCAGCCAGAGAGATACCTCCCTTCATACACATTTGATTCCCTAATCAGTGGTTCTTGCGTTGAAATTTTGCGCATCGACTGATCATCACCTTGCAGGAGAGGTGCCGACGAGATATGCGATCGACGACTGTCTCCTTATCAGATTGAACATATAAAGCCCCCGAATTTTTTATTACTCACTCATCCATCTCATAATTTCCATTATTTGGCATCAGATCGGGTCGAAAAGGCGAGAAAGGCATGGCAGAGTGGCCATGATAGGCTGTATCTTCATAGTAAGGTGAGGTGAGCCCCAAGTCACCCTCCCCGTGGGCTACCGGTGTCCATGAAGGATATTGCTGCCATGCCATTGTAAATATGACATTCCAACGTGACGAAAAGCTTATCGGTATAGTAAATATATGACTGCCCGAGTCAGAATGACATTGGAAAGACGCAAGAGGATGTTGAAATGAGAGGTCAGAAAATGCGGCTCTGTGCACGCTCTCGTGCTCAGGAGACGTGATTAAAACAGAATGAGACTTTGTGGCTGGATTTGAGATTGAAAACAAGGCAGTATGGGTTATGGAGCACGGGTGGCGACAGGATTGAGTTTCAGCTCATCAAGCTATTTCGGACAATCAGATAATGAAGGGCAATCACAAAATCCGCCTAGGCTTGTGCGTACTAGGCGTACTAGGGGATTCTGAAAGAGGGTGGGCGTCCAAATGAGTAAAATGAGTTGGCGATCAATTTGCGGAGAAACCAGCAAATGACGAACGAATCTGTATCTGCCAGATTAAAAGCGTCTCTGCCGATGGCGGGTGCACTGCAGGTTTTCGGAGATAGATCTGGAGGCATCTGAAGACGCCACAATTCTTGCACAACCTTCAGGTGCATTTTCAGCTCCAGTATACCGTATAAACCCATGTTGATGATGGAAATTTTCAATGTTGAGCATATCAATTAAGGCTGCAGCAAGGCAATGGCAAATGTAAATTCAAAACTCGATAAAATGGTATCTTACACATATCTATCGTGCACCCTTACGCTTATTTCTCATCTCTCGCTTCTTTTGAATAATCTGGGCTCGTCGTTGCAATCTGCCCTCCTCGCCAGGTGGGAATCCAGGCTTGAAGTTGGATTCTTTGGACTCTTCCTTTTGACCCTTATTGGCGCCTTTGGCCTTCTTGCTCATAGGCTCGGGTCCATCCGACTTGCGTTTGTCCCCAGTTTTGGGAACGACTTTGTCAAAAGACTTGCCACTAGGTTCGGGACGACCCTTTTTCCCTTTCATACCTACTCTCGTCTTCTTCATATTTGCATCTTTCGTGAAGACCTTCTTTGCCTTCTCCGGAAGCTCGCCCTTCTCCCTCTTCTCTACTACTTCCTTGCTTCTCGTTCTGGCCTTCTCCTCCCGCTCTTTCCGTCTTTGAACAACCTGGGCGTTTTCAATAGCGAACTCAACAATCAATCGTTGTTTCTTGCCTGTAGAGGTCTCAACAGCATGTCCGTTCAACCAACGAAGACCCATCAAAGCCCAACGATGAGAGCTGTACTCAACAAATCCATATCCTCGGGAGCGTCCTGCACCAGATTGTTCAGGAATCTTAGTACCTTCTGAACCTTCAAATACGATCTTGGATTGACGGACGATACCCTTTCCTTTTGCCTTGCGTTGCTTCTCGGCTTCGCGCATTTCGTCACCTCCACGTGCTTCCTCCTCCTTAGAAAGCTGAGCCCGAAGGCCTGACTTGACATCCTTAGCGAAACCAACCACACCCTCACGAGCAAGGGCTTTCAAGTCCTTGGAGTTGATATTGCGAGGGAGATTGCGGATTGAGAGACGAGTAAGAGACAGATGGAGCGTGGGGTTATTTTGAATCATCTTCTTGCGCTGCATGGCTGAATCTTCGCGCATCTTGATTTCAGATGGAGATAAAGAATCGTAGAGCGGAGTTCCAGATGCAACAGTTCCCTCAGAGAGTAAGTAGAGCTTGCGCTTGTCTTTGTCACGGTCCGTCCGCATAGTCGTGCCTTGCTCCGTCAATTTGGTTGCATTATCACGATCCACAGCTTTTGCGATTTGTAGAACACGGCCGTCAATGGTGTACAAACCAGATTGGTCGGCATCTTCATTTTCGAGTATGGAGTGTTTAACCTTGGAGCTCACTGTTTTTGTAGCATTGGCGCCTGATAATTGATGGCGAGGTGCAGCTCGATAGCAAGCATCCGCATCTTCAACGTTGAAGAAGCAAACAAAACCAGTGCCTTTGGGACGATCAGTTGCTCGATCCATGACAACGCGAGCGTACCGAACAGGACCAAACTGGTTGAAATGTTCTTTGAGATCAGGATCGAGGCATGTAAATGGTAGGTTTCGGACGAAAAGAGTTGAGGAATTATCGGTGATGATGTTCTTCTTCGGCTTCTCCTCTTCTACCTCGTCTTCAGAAACAATATCGGAAAAGTCTTCGTCATCTCCAGCATCGGACATATCCTCATCTTCGTCCTCGTTTTCATCCTCGTTCTCGGGCTTGTCTTCCTCGTCCTCATCTTCGGACTCCAATTGATCTCCAAAATTCTTGAAAAAATTTGCAACGTCATCCTCCTCATTCTCTGATTCAACCTTCTCAACATCCTTCAATTTGACCCCGCCATCCTCTTCATCCACATCTTCTTTCACAGCAGATTTCTTCTGGCTCTCCCATGCATCCTTCTCAACTGCCCAATCAACAGCTACTGTTCTCCCATCGACCAAGGTTCCATTTACTGCAGCTAGGGCTTTCTCGGCATTTTTCCTGCCTCGCATAACCACAAATCCGAATCCGGCTTGTGTGTCGTCTCGGATTTTTGGAAGAGTCGAATGCTTGACTTTTCCAAATTTCTGGAAAAGTTCCGACAATTGCTCTGGAGTCTTTACACTCCATGGCAGATTTCTTATAATCAACTTTGGGGGCTTCTTCGAATCTGCCATCTGCTCCTCGCGAGCTTTCTTAACAGCAGCAGCCTCTGCTGAAATTACACTCTTCCTCTTGCCATCGACCTCTCCCTTTTTGACATCTCTTGAACGAGGCTCAGCAATTTCAATCTTCATCTTCCTTCCCATAAAAACTTTGCCATTAAATTCGTCAAGAGCCCTCTGCGCATCTTCTGCGTCTGCCAAAGTGACGAATCCATAGCCCTTTGATTGTTTGGTATCGGTGTCGAGAACAACGGTAGCATGCTTGAGAGGGTAGTTTTGCGAGAATAATTCCGTCAACTTCTCGCTGGTAGCGACTGCGGGCAAGGAACGAACAAATAATGTGCGTCGAGCTCCAGCATTAGTTTCGGTCCTAGGCTTTTTCGTAGGAGGATCTGATTTTGCTGACACCACTGCAACCTCAGTGGCTTCGTTGTCCTCTTCAAGGCGTTGTCGTTTAGCCATTTTTGTTAATTGATGGAGCTTGAATAAATTCAATGTCAATGTCAATGTCTGCCAAACAAAATCCGAACTTTTTTTCTTATCGAGAATAACGCTAGGACGTTTGGGGAGAAGGTGGGTGGTTAAGCGCAGGCTGCGCACCGCATATGGGCGAATTGGAAACAATGGGACGTTTGACTAACGTGGAAGAAGTGGATATGTGCCTTGCCCTGTGTCCTGGCCTGGAAAGTCTGGATGAAAAGCACGAGATATTGAGGAAAATTGACAAAGTGTAAAGAATCAATTTACTCCAAGAATATAATAAGAAGGATAGCCTTGGAAACTCAGCCTTGTATTGTTTCTTGAGTCGAGCTTAGATAATCACCCTGAAAAATTCATTCCTGAACCAATTTCCAACCTTGGTGCTCTAACACAGTCACATGACTCTAGCTGAGCCCCACTTGTTAGCGTCAATTGCCGGTTGCCCATCTTGATGATCTCGCAAAGACCTGGGCTGAACCAACGACCATCGAACATCTACACCTACCGACAACGTCACCAAACACCAAGGCGAAGATACTATAAACGTATTGTATCTATCATAGGCACTTCGAAACCTGGATGAAGGAGGAATCGATATAGTTCGAACGCTGTCGGGGCGCCTCGACCTAACGATCTTTTGCGACCGTGAAGTCGTCTCACCACCCTTTCTTCGCCCATCTCCGGCCATCGAAAGGTTGTTGCAAAAAGGCCGCTCTTTTTCTCAAAGCTTCGATTTGAGTCACAGGTTCTATTCCTCGATATTCTGTGGTCGACTCCAGACATAACCACGGAACAATTGTATCCTTTAGTTCACCTTCGGCGACGAATCACATTCTTTGTCCCCTCGAATTTATCTTCCTCGATACAATCACAACCCGAAACGATATGCCTCAAGATCATCCACAGACACCACAAAGCCCGTCTTCGATTCCATTAGGTGCCCCGGACTTGTCCACAAAGATTGCGGTCTCCCCAAGAACAGATCAATCCCTCCTAACTCCAGCCCACAGCGCCAACGGCAGCATGTCTTCGCAGCAGATCGGACACGAGGAGGCGGATCCTATGGATGTTTCGAACAAGCGCAAGCGTGATGCAGAGGACAATGGAGATCGAGAGCAGAAGAAAGTTCATGTCGATGATAGCATGATTGATATTGGAGCCCTTCATTACGATGTTGGGCCCAAATATCTTTTCTTGCAGAATCGTAAGGCGCCCTTCTTCTCAAGTATCTGTAGCTCAAGTCTACCGTTTCTTTGACTTGCATGGTTAACAAGGCTCTGTAGCACATCCCCGACAGGTACCAGACACGTCCGCAGATCTATTCGCGCTCTATGGCCTTGAGTCACTCTCAGTGTCAGTTGAACGATTCAAACCAGATGGGTCGAAGTCGGTCAAGATGCGAAAAACATACAAGAATCACATCAAGCTCTTTGGCATCAGTGGCAACTTTGACAGTACGAAGAAGGAAATTGACGATCCAAACTCACTCTACATGATGATGCAACTTCCACAAGATGTATGGGAGGCTGAAAATACTCGTGGTAAGGAGATTAGCAAAGGTCTTGAATCCGTTATGCCAAGCTTGAGCAAAGCATTCACAATGGCAAAGGGCAAGATTCCGAAAGCAAAGTGGGATAGTTCCGTACTCGGGGAAGTCGCTGCTCCAGCGCCAAAAGTCGCATCTTCGTTGCAGAATGGATCGAAGACTCCGATTCCAAATTCAGGCATGCATCGCACAAAGGCAGAGCCAATCAGAGCCCAACGCAATATCAAAAAGCGATCATATGGCGATGCAAGTTTCGAGGGTTATGGTGAGGGGTTTGCAGATTCTGATAACCAGGAGGCTGGATATTCTACGAACGAAGGAGAAGATCGTGGAGTGAATCGAAAGAGACCCAAAAAGGTTTGAAGTTTGAACTCACGAGGCAACGAACCTACGGCTGACAATGACAAAGTCTGCCCTTGGACACTTCAATGGGTCTGTCCCTCGACAAAACAACATGGTTGGAGTATGAGATTGGTAAAGCTTTGCAGACCCATTCAGTTGAGGCTCTGCTGCGTTCCAAATACACCATCCATGTATTTTGCATAGGTATCTGAGGCGTCGCTCTCTTACACCAAGCATTGAGCTACGGCTTGCATGAGCTATTTGCTCCGCTGCACCGAGTGCACGCCACTCACTGGCGGCCTCCTTTGATTTTCATGAACTTTAGCGGGCGTTTGGATTGGGCATGGGCATGGAAGCCTTCTACGAATTTGCAGGTATAATGCAACGCGAAGCAGAATAAAGTATAAACGAATAAATGTGGTTTTCTAAATTCCCACCTGTGAATTCATATTTCGAGTGCTCCAAGTGGATGGTTTTGTGTTTCCACATTCCGTCTCATGCCTGCACACAAAGGGGGTTTGTCGCTTGCACTGCTACTTCTTCAGTAGGTAGGTATAGTATAGTTCTTTTGGGAAATTGGCCATCGATGCATTCTCCAAGGAACTCGGGGCTGTCTTCAGCTGCTTTTTACCCCAATCAGAACTCATGCGCAAACCGTGTTATTGGATGATGAAAAAACACCCTTTTCTTTCCAGATCCTCAACCATGCGTGGCTAAATTTAACCTTCTCCTAGGTCTCACCATGGAAGTAATTGCTTTTTGTCAAAAAGACATACTTGTACTCCTATACCTATCCACCCCACGAGTATTCACACTTAATCTCATACTCGAACATTTCAAGTCTCCCAATTTGCACTCACAAACTTTCGCATTTCATTTTCTCCTTTCTCTCTGCTTGTTTGGTTCGGTGCGCAAAGTTTTGTGCGATTTTCATTACGATCACGATTTTGTTTCGTATCGTATCTTATCTATTTCACTTGTACGAGTTTGAGTGCCGAGCATTCCAATTGTAAGATCACGCGATTGTACAATCAGATTGTCATACGACTGCACCAATATTCCCTCACACACGCTTTCTTATGGGCCTGACCCATAACCATCACAGGAGACATGGACACGCATCACCGGAATTCGCGCCTAGACATGTCCCTTGACGTCGACGTCGAGCACTCGGAGAAAGTAGTACAGAGCATCGAGAGGCCGGTCTCGCAATCGCTCATCGCGCGTACGCGCGTGGGATTGAGCATTAAGAGGGGCATTGGGAGCGTAAAAGAGAGGATTAGTGGGCTGAAGAGGAGGGAGAGTAAGAGGAGGTCATGGGCTCATGAGGAGAGTGGGAGGGAGATGGGAAGGGGGAGGAGGTTTGATGAGGAGAAGGGCAGGATGGTGCTTGTGAAGGTAGGGAGGAGGACGGAGAGACTTGTGGAGAAGAGTGCGGATGGGGATTTGAGTGCGAGTGCGGATGTAGATGCAGATGGGGATGGTAGGAGTGAGAGTAGTGTGGATGTGGATGTGGATGAGCGGCGAGCAAGCGAAGAAGCAGAAGTCGAAATTGAGACGAGTCGCGTCACGAGATCAGAATCAGACGTAGACTCCGACTCCGACTCAGATCACGACCTAGAGCAAAGAGGTCGGCCCACCACCGCACGTGGCAGGAGGAAGGATGATGGCATGGGCTTGTGGATTGGATTGGAAACGGACGACAGTAACCTTACAGCCGACAGCGACCGCCGGAGCTGGTGGGACCAAGAGATCGATGAGTATTCCGGGAGCGAGGTTGAGGCCTTTGAGTTCCCGTGGTCGTCGACGCCGACGAGGGTGTCTGGTGGATACTTTGGTGGTCGTGATGCAGCGGAAGGGAGGGATGACAGGATCGAATTTGGCATGGGGGAAAGCTTCAGTGGGTTTGACGTCGTTGAGGATGCGGTGCAGAGCAGAAGCATAGTAGGTGAGATTCGAGGTGAGGACGAGGATGGAGATGAGGATCGCAAAAAGGATGGGGCGAGTGTGTATGAGAATGTGCACGAGAGCGTCGAGTACTCGCTTCTTGAATCTCCAGCGCCCAGCCAGGACGAGGAAGACAACGAAGAGCGATGGAAGAAAAGCATACCAATATACGACGCCGTAGTCCAAACAATACAGGTCCTCACGCCCACGCCCACAAATGCCCATCCCAGCCCCAATCTCCCAACCAAGCAAAACGCACGCACCAAACCCGCACATGAGAACAGGAACTCTTACAACGACCCAAATGAGAGTGCTATGCGACCAGCAACACCGCCCTCAGAAACAGGAACCCAGATTCACCACAAGCTCGAGAGTTTCCCAGCCGTCGCCTTCCAGAGCACAGTATGGACCGAGCCGTTAGATGGCAGCTCAGACGTCGGGTTCGACCAGAATGTAAGGCCGCGTGTGTTGCCGTACACGAAAGAGCTTGATCGCATGCGCGTTGCCAAGTTCCCGCGAGAGGTAGGGCGGTTCTTGGGGACGATGTCGAGGGTGTATGGACATTTGTCGCCCTCGCATCAGCATCAGCATCCACATGCAGGTAGAAAGGGGAAAATAGGGGTTGATAGGGTAGAGCTGGCCCAATTCGCGACCGTGCTGTCGGTTTCGATGCTCCTGCCCAACATAGCAGAATGTGAGCTTAGTCGACGGATCGTGCAGGAGTTATTGGGCTTGGACTTCGAGACGCCGGCGTGTCATCGCGATAAAGACGTGTGGCGGGAGTTGAGCGTCAGGTGCGCGACGCTACTAGGCGAGGTGGACAGTTGGATGGTGGTGCTGGAGAGGGTCAGAGTGCACCTGTTCGGCATGGCTGTGAACGTGGGTGGCAAATGGTGGGAAGAGGGAGACGTGGACAGGATCGACAAGCACAGGCGGTTAGCGCGGCGAGTTGGCGACGAGGTCCTGAGAATGGGCGCGCTTGTTGAGGTGCGGTTTGGGGAGTCTGGGAGGGGGTTAAGAGGAGGTGAAGATGTGAGGGATTCAGTCGAGAAGGAAAAAGAGCTCTGTGCGAAATGTAGGGCTGAGAGGGACGGTGCTGGTGCTGGGGGAGAAGAGGAGAAGGACGAGAGGTTTACGGATGAGGCGTTAAGGTTGGTTCTGAAAGCGCTGCGGAAGGATGAGGGAGATGCTGTATGAGTAGAGATTGTTTGATTATTAATGAGCTTCCATATCTAGGGATCATGGTGATCATGGGGATTACGATTATATGATATTAGAATTTGAGTACGAGTTTAGTCCAGACACTTCATTCCTCTCACTCACCTCGCGAGTGATGTACAATCTAAAAGCATCCGCTCTCGCTCCGTCAGGAGCCAGTCTTGCCACTATTCACTAATAACGCAGAATCGTCTTTCGTCGTACTCAATCTACTATCAATGTAGGCATTTAGTCTCTGCCACTTTGACGTTTGAGTATTGAATAGGCCCTTGATGCGAGGTCATACATTCTGAATTCTAGGTATTCCATGTTATGTTGCTTAGCCATTTGTTAAAAAAAACACAGTGCTCTCCATCGCCGTGCTTGTAAGATCTTACTTTTTCTCTTTCTTCTTTGCTTTACATTTACATACAGTCGCTTGCAGAATCCACCACTTCTTCCCGCGTACTCCACTCCACATCTTCTTAAGTGCACGGTCGTCGAGGGGTCCTAGCTTGGCATATGCCCCGCCCCCGCCTGCGCTTCCTTCCCACCATCGTCCTCAGCCCACTCGGTAACTAATGTACTGTAGAGGAGCCCAAGTTCGACTGTGCTAAGCTATGCGTGATGCGATATATACTATGATCATTTGTAGCTGGCGAAGTCGTTGGGACTCAAAACTGCCTTGGCTTGCACAGCCGCATTAGTGATGTTACTGCCTTTGCCCTGCCACGTCTGCCCGTTTTGCTACCTTTTCAGCCCTACTGCTTTTGCATTACTTCTCCTATCAATACCTTTACTCAAGACTTTGGAACTCTTGTGACGGTGTCTCACTCTCTGTGACCACTACTGCACCAACCCATAGTGGAACTCTCATGGCGGAGGCTCTCGCCGTAATTGGCATCGTTGCCAGCATCATCCAGCTCGTCGATTTCAGCTCGAAAGTCTTGCATCGTCTCGAAGAGTTTCAGACTAGCCTTGGAGAGATTCCTGTGTCGCTCCGGCATATTAAGGCAGAGCTACCAGTGTTGCAAGACACGCTTCAACAGACGAGAGCAGCCATAGACGCTGGCTTAGTTCGCGATGCAACGAAAAAAGCTCTTCTCCCGGCAATCGAAGGCTGCACGGAGCAGATTGGATTAATTGATTCTATTCTGGCCAAACTGTTACCAACACCGACTGACTCCCGGCGGAAGAGAGGCACTAAAGCGATATCCAGTCTTTACCACGAGTCCAAAATCGAGAGCATAACGAAGATTCTTCGATGTTATGTTGGGACCCTAACATTTTACTATGCAGCTATATCATCGACATTACAGCCTTTGACAGGTAGTACACTTCGGAGAGAATGCATCGGAGTTCTATTAACCTCTAGTTTTAGATGCAAAGCTCACTAAAATCCGCCGGTGGCTATCACCGCCAGATCCATCCCGAAATTACCAAAAGGCGCTGGAACGACGCCAAGCTGGTACCGGCCTCTGGCTCCTCAAGAGTGACGCGTATACCGCGTGGAAAACAGATCCGGCATCCTTTCTCTGGCTGTATGGGATTCCAGGTTGTGGAAAAACAATCCTCAGCTCCACCATACTCCAGAATATCCGCGAGTACTGTACCGACGACGTTGGGAAGGTGGTCGCCTACTTCTACTTTGATTTCAACGATATACAAAAGCAGTCCTCGGAAGCAATGGTCCGGTCGTTAATTTCTCAGTTCTCTCAACAATGTGTTAGTATACCTACGAGCCTCGAGACATTATTTTCCTCTTGTGAGAATGGAAATCGACAGCCGTCACTAGATTCTCTTCTAGAGGCGATGCGCTCTATGATACAAGAGTTTCCACAATCATATATTGTCCTTGACGCTCTGGATGAGTGTACTCATCGAACGGAGCTGATGACTATTCTTGAGAGAGTGGCTGAGTGGAAACTGGACGAATTGCATGTCCTAGTTACGAGCCGAAAAGAACACGAGATCGAACGTTCCCTAGAGAGCATTGTAACTGTGCAAAATGCCATCTGCCTTCAAAGCGATGTGGTTGATCGGGATATATCCACCTACATTCGCCAAAGACTATGCGATGACAAAAACTTAAGTAAATGGGAGAGAGACTCCCAAACTCGGCATGAAATCGAGACGGCTCTAATGAATGGCGCCCACGGGATGTATGTATACCTCGGATTAGTTTTTAAGTCTGATATTAATATTACAAACAGGTTTCGATGGGCTGTGTGTCAAATGGACACTTTGGGGAAATGTCGTAATCGATCAGCGTTGCGAAAATCACTTGCTACTCTACCGCCAACGCTTGACGAGACATACGATCGGATTCTTTGTGCTATCGACAAGGAAGACTCCAAATATGCTGATCGAATCTTGCGATGGCTTGCGTTTGCTGCTAGGCCACTTTTACTCGAAGAGGTCGCTGAAGTGATTGCTATTGATGTTGAGCGCAGCCCTACGTTTGACCGCGAAGAAGTGCTTGAAGATCCCTCAGAGGTATTAAGTATATGCTCTAGCCTTGTTACTGTTACTATTACCAGGAATGAAAAAGATTCGTCAACCACAAAAGTCGTTGCTTTGGCTCATTACTCTGTGAAGGAGTATCTTACCTCGGAGCGGATTCTTCATAGCAGAGTAGCTCGATATAGTATGCAAGATGTTGCTTGCCATGAATTTATTGCAAAGGGCTGCATCGGCTATTTGCTCCAGTTTCAAACATTGGATTCTGTCT
Organism: Margaritispora aquatica; assembly: GCA_007644065.1. NCBI lineage: Eukaryota > Fungi > Ascomycota > Leotiomycetes > Helotiales > Discinellaceae > Margaritispora > Margaritispora aquatica. The sequence continues at coordinate 1,517,153 of VJWN01000008.1, forward strand.
CTAACGAGAAGATCCAAGAGTCAAAACTTGCTCTGTATACAGCGAAATTCTGGATCACGCATACAAAAGCGGTAGCACCAGAGACGGAAGCTTTGAATCTCCTAATTATGGAGCTCTTTTCGACTGTGAATAGTAAGACCTATCAAAATTGGACTCGGTTATACAATCCAGATTCCCCTCAGGAAGGTCCAAATTTTGAAAGAATATTGTCAAAAGTTCCAGCTCCACTATACTATGCGTCGTTAAGTGGCCTAGTTAATATTGTGGCCTTGTTAATCTTCGAGAATAGCGCCGAGATTAACGCGCAAGGAGGCGAGATATATGGTAACGCGCTCCAAGCGGCATGTATTTATGGCCACGACAAGACGGTCGAGCTCCTACTTGCCCACGGCGCCGATGTCAACGCGCAAGGAGGCGAGATATATGGTAACGCGCTCCAGGCGGCATCCGCTCGAGGCCACGACAAGACGGTCGAGCTCCTACTCGCCCACGGCGCCGATGCCAACGCGCAAGGAGACAGCTATTTTCGTAACCCGCTCCAGGCGGCATCCGCTCGAGGTCATGACAAAATAGTTAAGCTCCTGCTCGACCACGGCGCTGATATCAACGCGCAAGGAGGCCGGTTTAGCAACGCGCTCCAAGCGGCATCCGTTCAAGACCACGACAAGACGGTCGAGCTCCTACTCGCCCACGGCGCTGATATCAACGCGCAAGGAGGCGGGAGATATGGTACCGCGCTCCAGACGGTATCCGCTTTAGGCCACGACAAGATGGTTAAGCTCCTGCTCGACCACGGCGCCGATATTAACGCGCAAGGAGGCAAGTTATATGGTAACGCGCTCCAGGCGGCATCCGCTCGAGGCCACGACAAGACGGTCGAGCTTCTACTCGCCCACGGCGCCGATGTCAACGCTCAAGGCGGCCTGTTTGGCAACGCGCTCCAGGCGGCATCCGCTCAAGGCCACGACAAGACGGTCGAGCTCCTACTCGTCCACGGCACCGATATCAACGCTCAACGCGGCCTGTTTGGCAACGCGCTCCAGGCGGCATCCGCTCAAGGCCACGATAAGACGGTCGAGCTCCTACTCGACCACGGCGCCAGTTCCAAATCTTGTTTGCCTTCAAATCCCATTTTGCTTTCAAATACTTGTTAAGAAGTCACCTTCAGACCTTGAGGCTCGGCAGCCAAAGGCTGTACAGAAAAGTCAGGGAGAGGTACTGAGTAATTACGCGATAGAGGAGTCCACGCCAAAAGGGCCGGACTTCGGGAGACTAAGGGCTTTAGCGAGTATAGGGACTTCAGAGAATTTTTTTAAGGATCCAAGGGATCTAGGAGAACGAAAGTTCTATATAACGAAATAGGTTTCCTTAGATAGAAGCTTTGTACTCTCGGTAGGATTTTGGACAGCAGCTTCTTTTTAACTTCTTTACGGACTTTTTGGTTCTCTTTTTTTCGATTCTTGTACAATAGCTTTGGACTTGATAGGAATACAAGATCTTCTCGACCAAACTTCGTCAAGGACTCCCTTCGAGTATTCTACTTCTTGCCTTCGTTCTACCTTCGTTTACCGAAAGCCGTATTTTCTATTATATTCTCCTTTGTCTTACCTGCCCGTTACACTATACTTAAGAAACCAGTTCGGCTCGGAATAGTGATACTGGTTGGTTTGAGGACGGTCGTGTTCAAAAGAAGTTCAGAAAGTAGCCTTTAAAATTATCATTTATGCTATTTGGCAGCATTCCAAGTGTCACAGCTGGAACCACTCTGGCTATGAAAACCTCTCTATCCTACACCCCTTAAGCGTGATACCCACATCCTAATCCATCCCTCAAGCGCAGTTCTCAACCCTGCCACTTGAACCTCGATTCGCGAAACATGCTAACCAACCCAGTTGGTAGCAAGCCCTTCTCAACCACATTCAAGCTACCAAAACGCGCGGTCATATCCGAAGCATACAGCTCAACGATCCACTGCTGGTAGGTGCTCGAAAAACCAGCCGTAGACCTACCCGTTCTACCACGTCCGCCTCCTCGTCCACCGGTAAAACCACCACGACCGCGTGCTCTGAGCGCACCACCACGACCAAACCCGCCCGCAGCATCAGTAGTAACGGATAGTCTCGTCTCGTGTGGCTCTCTCAACAGAGCGGTATATGCACTATACAGGTTCCCTGAGGTCTGGAGACGATACCGCGTAAACTCCTCGAAGGACATGAACGCTTCGGACGAAACCTCTTTGAGCAAAGCCTGCTTACGGTAGGTGGCCGGATCATTCTCGAATCGTGTCTTAGCAATCTCATATTGCTCCTCCTCCTGCCGGAAGAATTCATCCATGTGACTATCAGGACTCTTGGTAATGGTGTCACGAATCAGATAGAGGTTGACGAAAGGGCTCTTGAGATCCAGACCACCAAAGCTGGAGGGCCAGAAGAGATAGCCCTCGGGTATTTCGTCGACGCCAAAGCGCTCCGTGATCATGCTCTTCAAGGTCGAGGTTACGCTACCGCCGGTGGAAGAGAATATATTAGCTTGAATGCGGGCGAAGGTTTCGAGAAGCATGTCGACGTGCGCAAGACCGTAACAGTTGGCGGCTTTGCCGAAATTGGTGGTAAAGAAGCGAACGCCGTAGATGTTCCAGCATTGGATCCAATCGAGGACAGATTTGCAGTTTCCAAGCTGGCGACGGAGCTCAGCAATGTGTAAGTCAACCTTCTTCTGATCGATCACGAATCGACCGTTCGATTCGAGCTTCATGAATCCCCATTTCACGTCACCCTTGGGCAAACCAATCGGCGTCGCAACCTGCTGGTTTCGCGTGTGATCGATTTTGATACTTCCAGTCTTCTCTTCGCTGAAATCGAGGCCCATAAGCTCGGCGAATTGGGTCATCATAGCCCAGCCCTGAACACACTGCTTGTCTGATCCCCAGAACCAGATATCATCGTGAAGACGATACAGCGTCAAACCTTTGGTTGATGAGTTAAAACCAAAATCCAAGCAAAACAAAATCACCTCCGCAAGGAAGTCACTCAGAGGCCCGCTAACAGGAGTACCGCGCTTTCTAATGTTGATTGGGCCATCTTTACCATCCACCAGAAACTTGACGGGAGCTTCGATGGCGCGACGGAAAAATTCGACCCACTGTTCCGAGACGTTGAAGAATCGGAGGACTGCAAAAATGGTGCTGTGTGGAAGGCTCGGTCCAAACCATGCGAAATCCGATCGAACTACGGAAACGTCTTCACCTAATCTTGTCAAAACATTAATCTCTGTTGTCAGAGTGTGTAGCAATTTTTGAGTGATTGCCTGGCCAGTCTTCCGAGTATCGGTTTCCTGCTCATCATCATCACCGTATCCACCTCGCTCCTCATCCAAAGAATCGGCTAGTTGCTCCAAAAAGATCTCTTCTTGGAAGTGTTTTGTCCGTAAGCCTTCCACTGAGCTTGGCGCATGATCCTTGTCGGGATAGAGGAAGTATTCTCGACGCAGACGATCGGAGGTGGGAATCTTTTCTGCTGGTGGAGCCCATACTCCTTGTGTGTCCCGAAATTCGGTGAGGATGGCTTTGAAAAATACAGCCCACTTCAGTCCGAGGTATCGAAGAAGAATCATCTGCAAGAGATCTTCGTCGGCATAAAAGCGGTAGCGACCATTCAGGTGGCGCCTCTGCTCTATCAGGGTGCCCTTTGCGCTATCCCATGACCATTTATCTAAACTGCCGATTCGCATGTTGAGAACGTCCGCCACTTCAGCCAGGACAATTTTGTTGTTGAGAAAGTCTTTTAAGACTTGACGCTTCTCATCGGTGACCAAGTCACTCCGTAAAAGACCATTGATGACGCTCTTTAACGAATCTTCATCAAAATGTTCCTCTTGGCTCATCAGAGTCTCAAAATCCTTCGTCTGCTCCCTCAAAGCCTTCAGTGCAGCTCTAGTGGCTTTGTTGGAGGTAAACAGTTTTTGCAAATAGGCCTGAATGGCTTCAGTATCCGTCTCCTTGGCATTGAAAACCATCTCCTCCCATGTCACACGTTGCTCGTGCATTTCAGTACGGCCGACATTCTCGAACGTTTCCGTGTTGTCGTTTGCCGCAAGCCACTCCTTGACAAGATGGCTGTATAGCGTAGCATAATTGTACTTCAGCGAGTTGATGCCCAGCTCATTCTCCAGCTTCGCCTGCCAGTCCTTCAAAATTCCCGTTGTTACCGATGGATCATGACGTGCCTGCTGTAGAAACTGCTCGATGTTATGCAGTGGGAGGGCTGGGCTTTCCTTCAGCTTCCCGAAGAGAGTGAGACGACGAACTCCTTCCAACAAGACCCGCACCTTTTCGGCTTGATCTGTGGTTCTTGACACGGCACGCAAGATCTCGGTTTTGGCACTTTCGAACTCTTGCTGCTGGGAGGAGATTTCGTCGAGCTTGATGGCGGTGATAGAGCTAAGCGTCTGTGACAAAATGTCCGTTGAAGCCATATTGCTGGTATCTCTCCACGAGAAGTGCAATAGAAATGCTAGGGGTCGGAGGGATGGATATCTTGATACGAGCACAGTAATCGAGATGAACAAAGGCAGTGCTATCTTGACCGAGCAAGTTGAAGCAGTGCAATGTACTGATGAATTGGGTGAGGGTGAGAGTTGATGAAGAGTGGTAGAGGAAGCTGGGAGAGACAGGTATTTGTACTTCAGTGTTCGAGTATCAAGAAAGGGAGGCCCGCCATCAGTACCAACTTTGAAAGCAGTAGGTGCTAACGGTCAGACCGATTGGGTTTACCGGTTTGAATGAGAGCGACTGACTCATAGCTCATAGTATAATGGTAGCATAGAACAAACCCAAAAGAGACAAACGAGCAAAAATGGGCAGAATGAGCAAAATGAGCAAAATGAGCAAAATGACAATGAAATCTATTTCCTGCACTTGGGAGGCCCTCCATCTTTAAGCGGGACCTTGCCGATGCACAATTGCCTTACGAGTATCTATGCATTACATTTCTATCTCAACCCTTGGATTCAAATAATTCGACAGGGTAAAGTAAAGTAGCTTGTGGAGAATGGAAACAAAAAGGGTAAGATTCCCAAAATAAACACAAACGTATGCTTGTCAGCAAAGAAAGGTAGATGATGCAACAGGAAAGGCACAGTTCCTACATGATACACTTAATTACTCCTCTTTTCAGTCCTCCATCTTTTTTGCATTCCACATGCTTGAGCAGGAATGTCACCATAAAGAAATTATTATTAGGTGGAAGGCAGGCAAATAAGCACCTGGGTCCTTTGATGTGCAGCTTGTTGTGTTGGAGTCATCATCTGTAGCGTGCAGACAGCTCGTGTTATCGAGATTTTGTTTCTGAAATAGAATCTTCTTTCTTGCTCTGAAGTCAAGATCTGCTGCAATTATCCATGTTTGTTCTACGAAAACATCCAAGTGTAGATATTTCTGCAGAATTACAAGATTGTTTGGCACTCATTGGGAGATACCTGATGGTATGTCGTCTATATTGCCGTATTTCACCGTAGATAAAATGCCTCATTAGGCTTAGGCAACGTGAATGAGACTGGAGGTCCAGGCAACGATGAGTGAAGAGTATCAAAACCAACAACACAAAGGTTGGAAACTTGATTGATTTTGGTATTTCTCTTCAATTGCCTACAATCATTACTTGGACGGTAAGTCGTTTCATCATGAATTATGCATCAAGTGTATCTTCTGCGACTTTATCGCTCGAAACAATTGACAACGACATTCCTCCCAGCAACACAGCAGTATCTTCGAGTATCTCGTCAATCCCTTCTGCCTCTCGCCCTACCTACCGACTCGTCGTAACAGCGCACAAATCTCTTCCGTACAAATACTATCCACCAGGCAATGAATATGGGCCATCAACTTCCATTCATGCAGCCGCAACGCCTGAGTCACGATACTTGGAAGAAGTTCTATCAAATGGCTATACCAAATACTGCACGCTGCTACGTGCTATCATCTTGGAGCGTCATCGGAGAACAGGACGAAAAATGTTTCGAGAGTGGGTTGAAGAAATGATAGAATTGGAAGGACTCATCAAGAAGAATGAATGTGAGTTTAGCCCTCAGGCTCTCCGGATCTTTCGGTATGGAGATATGGGCATTACAACTCCGTTGATGGAGGCTATTCGAGCAAACTTGCCAGAGAACGTCGCCCTGCTGCTCAAGTTCGGTGCAGATCCTAATGGAATACCTCATGGGGTCGTTGACCAATACGCGGCACTTTTCTTACGGTTTAGACCAGCTATACCACCGATTGATGAAGGTGCATGGGATGTGGCTAGCAGAGCCGAATTTATGGAGCAAATGAACCTTGTGCAGACATCGGCATTGACTGTTGAAGAAATCGAGGATAGGTATTGGGATGGCATGGCTCCGTTTTGGTGCGAGCAAGGATTCACGCCTGCCAATACATGGCATCATGGTGATTCAATGCCTTCTCTAGTCGAGGCTGCAAAATCTGGATCCATCGAGTTATTCCAGCAGCTGGAAGAAGCTGGGGCGGAAAGAAGCTTCTGGATAGACTCCTCGGAAACATCCGGTCCCTGCTATTTCCCTTCCATCAGTAGCCTTAGCGTCTCGAGCCCTATTCACGCTGCAATAAGGAGCAACGAAATGAAAATGCTTACGCATTTGCTTGATTCGGGATTTGATCCAAACATCATGCCTCTGGCAAATCCCACAAGGTGTATCACGCCGCTGATGGCAACAATTATCTACCACGAAGAATTTAACAAGGCTGCATTCGATATCCTCTGCAGCTATGGTGCCATCATACCCTCTGTAAGAACGCCGGTATATGGCGTTCATCTGCTTCATTTTGCAGTAGCTTCGTTGAATCTGGATACAATCAAACACATTGCGGCAATTATCCCACTCGAGGATGCAGGGAAAACGAGCCTCGAACACAGTCTGCTGCACATTGCATGCATGCCAGCAAATGCAAAGGCTGTGCAGCGTCATTCAGAGGCGATATATCACAGTATTCACGAGACTCGCGATTTGAATCCCCAGAACGACCCTCATGCTTCTTTACCACCTCCAGGAGACTTATTCAACACAACAGTCTTCGAGGACGACTTCGTTCCACATACAGAGGTAGTTAAGTATCTCTGGAGCAACGGCATCAAAGGCATTCACGACAGGGACGTGCATGGTAACACGCCTCTGCATTATCTGGTAGGACATCGAGATGTGAATCAGGTGCTATTGACTTGGCTATTGGAGCAGCAGGGCGTGTACAAGGTATGGCATGAGAGCAAGAACAGGTATGGCTATACGGCACAAGAACTCTTTCGCAGTGGTAAGTATGCGCGGATTGTCCTTGGTGAAGATACTCCGAAGCCGTGGTTTGAGAGGAAGTATAGCAAAGACAGGTGGGTGCAGAAGCAGAATATATGGAGAGAGTTACTTGGTAAGCAAGCATGGCGGGAAATGTAGGTCTTGTACGTTTGCGATATTTACTATTTATGAATACGAAATGGTATGTTTTACAGCTCATCATCCACCTAAGAACCAAGCGCAGTAGCACCACCTCGGTATGCTAGTCAACAACCATGAACTACGATAGTCGCACCTTCCGTCCTGTCGAGCTCCCGTGAGACTTTTTGCTTGAATGGTGCGAAGTAGATTAATCGAATCCAGTTGTTCTCCCAGTCTAGGTGGTGCGGGTTCAGGATCGTGAGGAGAGGTGGGTGGTGCTGAGGAGACCCCTTGATTAGCCGAAGTCTCGCTTGAAAGTGCTCAGTGTGGTTGCGGCTCGTCAGCTCAAGCTCAAGAAGTTGGGTGCGAATCCATCTAAGGTATTTATGGCGGGCTATTTATGCTGTCTGCTCAGTTTACACACCGTTCTTTAGTGCTTGTAGATTGCCATGTGGGAAAGTGAGGCATGCATTGCTTGTGGTGGAAGACGAGTAAGGTATCACTGAAGAACTTGGGATGTTTGGCAAAAGGTTTGAAGACTTGGATACTTAATAAATTCATTTTAGATTCAAAGATAAGAATTTAAGACTACACAATCCATAATCCCACTCCTGACTCCTTAGATTTCATGCCATTTGCAAGTGACTAAAATGACATTGCGTCTCATGGTCCCTAGCCAATGATCCAAAAAGAAAGTGAACACCTCTCACATTCACATTCCCAACTGCCCATCACTGACAAAATGACTCCCTCCAGCACATCGATACCCACCACCTTGCTTAATCCACTGATATCCCATCACACACACACCCATCTGCCTCAGCTTTGCCTGAGCCTGAGCCTCCTTCCTCCTCTCGTTCTCGATAACATTACGCTGCCTCTCGAGTTCCAATCTGATCCTCTCCCTCTCCGCTCTAGCCTCCAGCTCCTTGATCCGAGCTAGCTCACGCTGGCGCAATAGCTCACGCGCCCTAGCCTCTTTCTCGGCCCGCATCTGCTCCAGCATTGCGATTTCGGCAGCGCGTCGCTCTTCTGCTTCCTGGGCGGCCTTCGCATCCGTTTCGTACTTTTTGATCCTAGCTAGCTCAAGTCTGTACAATAATATTTTGGTCTGAGCCTCTTGATTAGCTCGGATTCTATCTAGCGTCGCAATCTCTGCGGCACGTTCCTCCTCTGCTTTTCGCGCAGTCTTCAGGGCTGCTTCTTGACACTTGATCATCTCCTCCTCGCGCTCTGCTTGCAGAATCGCGGCTCGCTTGTCGTTTTGTAACTGCTCCCAGATGGCATCTGAAATACCAGCATCGCGAGTATCTTCCGTGGCGTCGTCTAACTTTGGAGGAGCTGGTTGATTCTCCTCAGTTTCTTGTTCTGCTGAGGCCTTCGGTGCTGTAGAAGTGTTGAAGCTCGTCTGCGGTTTGTTCTGTGGAAGACCTATGGTTTCCATAGGAAATTGGGCCTTGGTCTTTGACGATGGATTGGTGTTGCTTCGCTTGCGTCGGTCCACTAGCATGCTTTCTAAACATGCCATCGCAGCTTCATCTGAAAGTACAAGCTGGCCTCCGGAAGTGTTGCTTGCGTACACGCTCCTAACCATGCTTTTCGCTAATGTTTGCACATCCCGAGCATTGCCCCACCCTGGAAGTGCAGCGAGCTCCGCAATCATGTCTCGAAACTTAGGATCACCAAGCTTGACGGATATCTTGCTCTCTTGAAGCTTCGTGACCAGCAATTGAAGACAATAATCCGGACTCAGAGATGGGAAGATGATTTCGTCGGCAAACCTGCTGCTCAGTCCTTCGTTCACGCGTAGAAGATTGTTCATATCATTATCGTAGCCTGCGAGAATAATTACGAGCTTACCAGCAAACTTGGGCTTCGTGACGGTGTCGACAAGTTCGTTAACTGCTTCCTGAGCGAACATGCCTTCGCCAAGTCGATAAGCCTCATCCACGAAAAGAACTTTGCCCAAACCTCGTTCAAGCTGCTTGATTGTCTTTGGACCCGTTTGTCCGACATATTGCCCAATGAGATCTGTGGCTGAGCACTCAACTACTTCTACGTGGGATAGGAAACCGAGATCGTAGAACACTTGGCCAAATTTTCTAGCAGTGGTCGTTTTACCGGTTCCTAAGTTTAAATATTAGACAAAATTTGTCATCGGTTTGATATGCGTGTTTACCTGGTGGACCTTTAAATATGAAGTTCATGGGAATTTGTCCTCTGGGCTCAAGACCTTGCGCACGCATTCCTTTCGCAACTTTCAGATACCCATCAAGCTTTGCAATAATAGATTCACAACCGATAACGCCTTTAAAAAGCTCTTGAAGGTTGGTCTCTGCTCCAGAAGCTCGATCAAAGTCCAGATCAAAGTCCTGTGGTTCAAAGAGAAAATCAATGGACCTCTCGCTTGCTGGGAGCTTCGATTGCCGAGCTTGGTAAGCACTTTTGGCCTTTGATATGAGATTTTCGACATCGCCGCCATTACCGAAATTAAGGCCATTTCTAGCACGGCTCAAACAATCGATTGCAACAGAGATTGCCTTGTCCGTTGCTCCAAGACCCTGAATCTTCAGTTTTAGCTGCAGAATCTCTTGCAATTCCGAGTCTGTAAAGTCCTCAAAGCGAAAGGCATCAGATAATTGAAAGCGTCGTGTGAGTCCAGGATTGACATTTTGGAACATCTCAACCATCTGGTCTTCATATCCAAGAAGCAACACGCATCTGTCTTCTCCTGGCACGCTCTGAACTTCGGCGACGATAGTGTCAATGACAGCAGTCTTGTAGATGTCGCCAGCATGTGTTCCACCAGTACCTCCTGTTCCAGAATACAACATATAGGCCTCATCTATAATGAGAACTTTACCCATTGTGGTGGCCAGAATTGCTTTGGTGTTGGCTTCGGACTGTCCAATAACGCTGCCAATAAAATCTGCGGGATTCTTTGTGACAACTAAATAAGGTTAGAAAAGAAAGAAGCAAACATGCGATTCATACCTTCTCCATTACTCAACAGACCGATGTCTGCAAGTATTTTACCGTACAGCTTTGCGACAGTTGTTTTGCCAGTCCCAGGCGAACCCAAGAACACACGATTCAGTGACACCTCGATCAACGGCTTTTCCTCAATTTCTCGCCTGTAATTTGTCTTGATCAAATCAATCATGAAATTGACTGAGGCTTTGACAGATTTGAGCCCTGTGAGCTTCTGGAGCTTTTCCCAGGCTTCACATTTAAGTATCGCTTGTGAAGGGTCAGGTCCGATAAGATCCTCCTTGCTAATGAAGTTGTCATCAGGAGCTAATCCATCGCGCCTTTCTTTGGTCAGCCGGTCTGACTGTCGTTCTCGAATACGAGTGAATAGATTCTCTAGGGCACGAGCGTTTCCAAATCCGTCAGATCCTCTCCCTCGACCCAGGCGACGCACGGCGATTCGCATATACAAGCCATCGACACCCTCTTCGATAATTATCGGCAAGGTGTAAAACTTTTTCATTTGGTATTGAAGCATACTCAACAACTCGGCGTCAGTATAGTCCTCGAAGTGGAGATTGTATGGAATTCGACTGGCAAACCCGGGATTGTGCTCGAAGAATTTCTCCATCTGCTTTCGATATCCAGCGAAGACGAAGACAACTTTGCCCACAAGGTTCTCGATTTCTGCAAGCAAAAAGTCAAGCACAGTCTTGCCTCCATAATTGTGACCTTCAGCTAATTGATAGGCTTCGTCAATGAAATAGACGCCTCCACCAGCAGCTTCTAATGCCTTGAAGTGATCTTTCACCTCGGTAACACCGCCATGGGCAAGGCGAGAACCGGTTGTCTCGACAAATCCATCTCCAGAAAGAACTTGGAGAGATGTCAATACCTTGGCATAGTGCCTTGCGACTGTGGTTTTGCCAGTGCCCGGATTTCCTAGCAAAACCAAGCCTAGACGCTCTTTCTTGAGGTCAGTACCTTGTCGTACTGAAGTGTCAACTTTGGACTTTATTCGCAAAACTTGAGCTTTGACATCTTCGAGTCCAATCATATCCATGATTTGGTCAATGGCTGGATTGCTTGCGTTCTCCTGATCCTTTTGACGTTGCCACTCGGTCTTGGCGGCAGAAGCGTTGTGAGTAATGCAACCCTTTAAATGATCCTGTAAGGTCTGGCTCTTACTTTTCGTCTTGTCATGTGATGTTGGTATTGTGGGCTCGTTTTTTTTAGGGACATTTTCGTTGTTGGCAGATTGAATGTTGGGTTTGTCAGTTAACGGTGTAGCAGTAGGTGTTGGAGGTTGTAGAGACGCTTGCTTTGCCTTTTCCATTAGTGACTTGGCTGCTGCAAGATCCTTCTTCATCTGGGTGAGAACATTCTCTTGTTCAGTGCTAACTCGAGCATCTTTTGCTGCCTGGTTCAGGCGTTCGATCTCCTCTTGTATCTTAGCAACCTTAATCTGGTGCAGCTGTGCATTTTGATCTCTTCTCTGTTGATCTTGAGCCGCCTTTTGTGCCCGTTTCTCCGCTTCCTTCCGCTCCCTTTCACACTTGTGACACGTACCAGAGCCGAAAAGGCCTTGATAACAATGCCAGGTTTGAGTATGTCCCTTTGGACATTGTTGTTGCAAGATCGACATGCATTTGATGTTAGAGTGGTTGAGCAATTGGTGACAACTGCTGGGACATGTATGTTTGGCGCATTTCAAGAGCACAGCGCTATCTTATTAGCGAATTTTATTTTCTCGAATTTAGGAGTACGAGGAACTCTACATACCAGGGCTCTTTGCACCCACCATCTGGGCATTGCATATCAAATGCATCTGGAGTTGACAGACAAGCAACTCGATCTGGGTGTTTCTCGCACTTGACAGGGAACCCTTCATAGATATGGTTGTTTTGTTTTAAGTGATCAAGGAACTTTCTCCATACATCACTTCCGTTCCGAGCATGAATGAATGTCTCGGAATTCCCAATCATGATTAGCGCATTGCGAGCTCGAGAAACCAGTACATTCAAACGCTCTGGAGACTTCATGAACCCTATGTCTCTTGAAGTGTTACTTCTTGTCAATGAAGCTATGACGATATCACTTTCCTCTCCTTGGTAATTGTCTGTAGTCACAGTTAATCCTTGTCCTCGATGAGACGAAAGCCAAGCAGATTTGATTGCTCCATCAAGGAATACATACCAATAGTAGAGATCCTGAGAGAAGGTTTTGATGACTTGGAAGCGAGGTCAGTTAATAGACCTGCTCTCACTAAGTCAAATTTGTCCAGGTCATTGAGGATAGGATCATTCTCCCGAGAAAGTTCATCTCGAAGGAGCTTGAGTTGGCCAAGATAAGGTGTTAAAACGACCATTTTATTAGAACCATAACCTTGTTGTGCCAGATAGCGAACACACTTCAAGACCATGCTTGCCTCGAATAGATTCTGCTTTGATGAGCTAGATTTCCCATCCCTAAACTCTCGGGACTCAGCCAATTCGGTCTCTAATTCTGAGTGGTTAATGAACATAACATCATCGCAAAATCCACGTAGACTATCGCGATTCAAAGTTGAAGGAGCATCAGTCAAATCAGGGTATGTCATATGACGAATGATTGAAGAAATTTCGGGCCTCATTCGGTGCTGTTGTGTGAGTGTCGTATGTGGAAACCCTTTCCTGACAAGTCTCTCAAACAAGGACCGATCGAAATCGTAACCTGAACCTCCATCAACACTCAGTTCGTAACTGCATTTAGGACGTAGTTGTTGGTGGTCTCCGATCAATATCAACTGTTGTGTATTTGGTCCCATCGCGGTGATGATATGAGCCTCAAGAATTTCACCCGCTTCTTCTACAAGCACGACTCCAGGGCATGCTGCTTGAATTGCCCGATGAAACTTTGCAGCACCATTAGTCGTGCATGCAATTATTCGCTTACTCTTGATGATATTGGTATTCCTTTGACTGAAAATGTCGCTAATCCGAGTCTCATCCCTGTTAAAGTCAAGTCCAGTCCGACGGACTTCTGTGACAAGTTCCTCAAGAATTTGTGCTTGCCAACGAACTTGGAATGCCGTACGTTGTTCTGAAGAAAGTCTCCAAACTGCTGCAGCACCATGTGGGACGATGTGTTGGAAAGCTCCAGCATCACTTGCTCCTCGGATCCACCTGTCCAAGAGATAAAATTTGGACACAGCTTTCCCTTTCTTACCAACGACTGTTGCTCTACCATTGTTCGGTGGCACATAGAATGCATCACAGAAGGGGAGGTCTTCGTCTGCAAATTCTAGATGGTCAAGAATTTCTTGCTTGGTGGTATTTGACATAAATTGTGCGAATGCATCCCTGAGCCTCTTTTCGTGCTCTTCGAGACGAACTTCACCTTTATTGATTTCATTCCATTGAGATGGGTCGAGTGCAGAGCTACCCTGCTCGCGAATAGTCATTGGCTTTGTGCGGTCGGTTGACTTGCCACCAAGGCGAATCATGCAATCCGATGGAATACCAATGTCCATTAAGTCTTCTAGGAATTGATCTAAGGCATGATTGGTGAAGCATACTACTAGTATTACTTGATTGGTATGATCATGGAGTATCTTTGCGACTAATGCACCAATGAAAGACTTTCCAGTGCCTTCAAGTTATATTAGTTGATGAAGATGAAAACTGTGGGGCAAAAACATACCTGGAGGCCCTTGGACTAGGCTGACTCGTTGCGAGAGACTAGCACAGAGAGAATTCATCTGTGACGTGTCTAACTTAACAGATCGAGGCGTGCCTAAAAGATTCCGAAGATCTTCGGTTGCCTTTTGTTCTAGCCTTTTGATTATCTGCACAGGTTGAAAGCTTGGTGGATGTAATGAGTGTCCATCGTTCCAGTACAAAAGCTCTTCAGAAAGAGGAATCTCTTTCATATTTTGTAGCTGCTTCAAAAAGGGTTCAAACGCAAAGACTGCGGTGTCTAGTTGGACTAACTTGATCTCACTGCCAGTTTTCAGCCTCAACAGAGCGTATGTTAAAGTTGAACTATCCTGCAACTGCACAGTCACTTTTGCAGGAGTTTTTGACATTTCGACCTCATTGCGATGAATGTTAGGAAAGGCCACTGGTTCGTTGTCTATCAAAAGGCAAGCCATATTTCCATGGCGCAAAATTTGTTTGTTATTGGTAAGATACGCCTGTCGTTTTGATGGCTCGAGATTCTTGAGTTGAGGAAGTTCGCTTTTAGCTTCTAGCACAACTCCCCAACGACGTCTATCTTTCCGATCGGTTCCCATATCAACACCGACAAGACGAAGATTGTTGACAGTAAGTCCTTTATGACGACCTTTCGTAGCTCCAGTGATAATCTGAACTTCGCTGCGAACGTCGCCAAGCATATCCTCGCGAAGTAGACGAAATTGGTTATCAAGATAAAGCGCTCGAAGTGATTCCGCAACATTTGATTCCTCGATGAAGTCAGCTGTACGAAGAAACGGACGCTCCCGGGATAGAAGTTCATCGGCGGTAGGCATGATGGCAATCTTTCGGTGATCCGAAAAATCATTGTCATGCCTCCCTCCCGCCTTGACCTCTGCGTCAATGTGCAGGTCAGATACGTGCAGTGAAAGAGAATGCTTGATTTTTTGGCCCCAAATTCGAGTTTCGCCATCAGAAGATTTCAGCAACAAGTCCTGGATACTATGCGAACCTGCTAACGCAACATATTGTGAAGATGTATCTCCTGGAAAACACACCAATTGCAGTAGTAGCCATGCGAAAGCACGAGATGCCGCAATAGTAAGCAGCTGTCCCGTGAATGCTTGAGTGTACGCATCCCAGAAAAAGGGAGGTTCCACCAAGCTGGTGAGAATTCTTATCAGAAGTGAGCCTGAGTCAATGCCTTTCAAAATTGGTGATTGGAGATATTGCAATAAAACCGTGGAACTTTCATTGATGAAATCGACTGAGGTGTCTAATCGAACTGATGATTGAGCAGCAGCAAGACCTAGTGGGCTTGTGATGAGTTTGTGACAACAAGTTGCTGGGTCCGTTTGACTACAGACAGCCTCAATGAATAGTCTGCCATCTTTCGAAGTGCTCAATGCTCTCCTGCCACCCAGCACGTTGTGAAAGAACTTTGTAAGTCGAGAAGTTCGAATTTCAAGATCCTTGGTAGGTATTGTAGCCATAATCAACACATCAACTCTCAATTTGCTTGAGTCTCTGAATCTAGGTCTTTTGCCAGCTGTTTGAGAAGCTCGGATGGAGCCTAATCTGAACTAAAGAAAATAGGAAAGCTGCACATGTGGTTGGCAAGATGCATCAAACGAAACAGATCATTCTGGTTGGATCCCTTTAGCCAATAATGAGAGCTTTGGTAGCCCTGTTGGTGTAACCACAATGGAACCATCTTGAAAGCGATGAGCGGTTATAAGTTGCTTGAATCTCCGTCCATCCTTGGCTTTCCATTGCTAAATAAACCCATCTTTTGTTACGAATCACCATATCCTCATAATTGATATGTCGTTTTATCGGAGTTCACTACGCGATCGTGGTCGTGGTCGTGGTCGTGCAAATAAGGATAGCCGAGGCGGGATGAACTCCGGGGCTAACTACGCACCATGGTCCAAAGTTCCACCACCAGTACCAACTGGTCCATTCGGTGCAACTGTCGACAGCATCAACTCGAAGAGTCTCTTGATAGAAGAGGCATCTCCTCATATTGCCAATGTGGAATATGTTGCTTCATACAACTGGCTTGATGGCAAAACGCCAACAGTACTTGTGCCAGGTTAGTGATCTTCTATAGTCCAACATCTCCTGCTACTTCTTTATAACACATATTATTGTAGGATCACCACCAGCCTGGACTCCACCAGCCAAAGACTTTCAGCTACAGCAAGATGCCGGTATCTACTTCAGAGATACGAATGCCGCTCACTATCCTTTACATCCCATGGAGCCTGCCATCCGTTCCATTCTTGCTCTCCAACCAGACTTTAACCTACAAGCGGTGGATATTGTTGGATGTGGCAGTACAATTGGAAATCTCCTCAGATTTGCTGGTTCGAAAAATAGGCCGTTCCGCTTCGATGCTGATGTAATTGGAGAAACAATCTTCTTCATACGCAAAGAATGTACACCGACTGAAACAATAAAGGATGTGCGAGGATACGGTCACACATTCCCAGAGAACTACACCACGTGGGATGTTGAAACACGGGGATCTGTCTCTTACCAAAGGATCATACAATATGGCTTTGGCGATTTGCGAGTCCTCGTCCGTACAGAGACAGATGGCTATGTCAAAGATACATTCTCAAAAATAGAGGCGAAACCTAAGGGTCAGGAATCTCTTGAAGATGTGCTGAACAATATGGCGGTCAACCAGGCGTCGCCGTCACCATCCACCGACCAGAAGCTGAAACTGAGAATGCAAGGTCATTCTGTAGCCCAGAGACAAATTTTTGACATCAAGACACGAGCTCAGCCGAACATCTTCGACATGGACGAGATTCTCCCACGTCTGTGGGTCAATCAAACACCCAACTTTCTCATTGCTTACCACACGCGTGGATTGTTCGATCATCCTAGAATTATGAACGTCAAACCTCGTATTCAAAAGTGGGAGAAGGATAACGCTGCTGTTCTAGGGCGCTTTCACGCTACCTTGAGACGCATCGTTGATGTCCTTCGAGATTCCGAGTCACAGCAGGTGGAAGTCAGCTGGGATGGCGAAGGACCTCTTTTGATCAGTGAGCAGATCGGTGTGGGAAGAAGGGCTTTACCACCAGATTTGTGCGAGTCACTAGGAGATTAGCAACCTTGAGTTCGGTGTTCATGTGAGCCAAGGCTCTTGTACTAGCAGAGGTTTCTGAAAGAACTCATCTCATTTTGGTTTACTTATTGATACATGGGGAATTTCTCGTGTGAAAAGATACTATAGTTTTAGTGTGCTACGCTTAAGAACTGTATTCACTTAATTCACAGACAGAAGTATCTTTCACTGTTTCCTATGACTCTATTTCAATGTGATCTCGCATTTTCTGTGCTCTTCAAATCTACGCCATGTACCTCTCCTGTTAATTTACTTCAGTTCTCATCATAAGGTATCGCTTCTGGGTTTGCTATGTACCAACGACAGACTTAAAACTCAATTCAGTTTCCTATTTAGGAAGTTCGAGAAAATAAGCGAGCCCCTTTCGCTGTTCACGAAAAGCAGCAAAGATCAACAAGCGTTTCTGTTCACTACACTGATTGATTCAACAATCGTATGCAGATGTGTAAATACTTATGCTGGTAATTTAGCTGAGTGAGAAGCAAATCACTGACACTACATTGCTGCGACCCTCAAATAGTATCAGCAGTACACAAAAGGTGAAAAAGATGATAGAACCGCCACTTGTGCATGCTAGGTCCAGGTACGCGTCCCATTATGCCGAACAAGCAAGGCTAAAGCTGCTATAAATGAATGGCATTCAAGAACATCCAATTCCAAATGATCCGCCGTTGTATTCTTGCCAGTCGCGTCCTGAGATAGAAAGCTAAAGCGCTCCACTCCATCATTGTCATAAAACCAAACAAGCAAAAATACTTCCAAACGTTACGCTAATTCCCAGATATGACGATGAGATCCACCTAGCTACTGGAAACTAAAGCCCCTTTTAGCAACAAGCGAGGACCGGCAGTGATCGTGTCCTGGACTAACATAACTAGCTCTTCGGGTGGCGCCTATGGGATCTGCGGGATCCTTGAGTTGGGAGATCGACTCAAAATGATACCTGCTTAGAGATTGCCGAAGGGTTGAAGGATTTATGTTCTAGAACGAGGCAATAATAGAGATGTCGGGGGTTGAAGGGGCTTTATTAATCAACTGCCCTGACGTGGGGGAGGGAGGATATATATATTTAAGTGCTGTGCTCACATCTTCAACGCCAACCCGTCCTATTGTCTAATTATTGGAAATTCTGAGCTCTCAATATGCGCCCTTCTTCTATAACCAGTGTCATCACGGCATCAGTCACCCTTCTTTCAACGCCCATAGCCGCACAATCCCGCCCCAACCAGAACGCAAATTTCTATGTCGGCGACGGCTCCAACTTCGGCATCCCAGGAAACGCAACTTACGACTACGTCGTGGTGGGTGGCGGCGTTGGAGGTCTAGCCACAGCGATGCGTCTCGCCGAGTCAGGAACATACACCGTAGCGATTATCGAAGCAGGAGGTTTTTACCAGCTCGAATCTGGCAACAAGAGTGTCGTGCCATTCTACAATGCCGAGTTTGCGGCACTACAAGATCCCCTCCACGATCCGCTAATCGACTGGGGGTTCGTGACGACGCCGCAGGCGGGCGCCAATAATAGGACACTGCATTATGCGCGAGGGAAAACGCTGGGTGGCTGTTCCGCGCTGAATGCGAATATCTATAATCGTGGTACGAGAGGGACTTATCAGCGGTGGGCTGAGCTGGTTGGTGATGATTCCTATACTTTCGATAGTTGGGTTCCGTATTTCGCGCGAGGGTTGAATTACACGGAGCCGAATGCTGCGTTGAGAGCACCGAATGCCTCAGTTCCGGCTCTGCCAGCTAATTCGTCAATTGTCGATCCAAATGGTGGACCTGCCCATTTAACACTGAGCAACTATGCTCTGGCGTGGTCGAGTTGGGCACAGCTTGCTTTTCAATCCTTTGGATTCCGAAACGTCTCCAGCTTCTTTGGAGGAGAGCTGATCGGATCGCAACATGCTGCATCGTTCCTCAATCCCGAGACCAATGAGCGTGAATCCTCCCAGACATCGTACTTGCAAGCTGCACTAACAAGTAATCGAACGAACCTGATCATCTATACGCATTCGCTTGCCACCAAAATTAACTTCTCGCAAAATAAGACAGCCACAGGTGTGCAAGTTCGATCTGGTAGATTGGACTATACTTTGAGCGCTCGCAAGGAAGTCATCGTCTCAGCTGGGGCTTTCCAGTCACCGCAACTTCTTATGGTATCAGGTGTCGGACCAGCTGCGACTTTGGCGAATTACAACATCAGCCTAGTTGCTGATCGTCCGGGTGTTGGCCAGAATATGTGGGACCATATCGACGTTTCGGTGACGTGGAAAGTTGATCTCATCACTGGCAACTCTGTGATTAATCCTATTCTCGCACAACAGCAGAAAGATGCCTTCCATACACGACCACCAGTGTCCATATATGGCACGTACACAGTCGATTACATCGGCTGGGAAAAACTCCCCAATGCCACTCGTCAAAACCTTTCTTCGAGTACTCGGGCTGATCTGGCAGCTTTCCCTGCGGATTGGCCTGAAGTTGAATATGAGATTGCAAGCCAGGTCATGTCTGGTATCCCTGGTGACTCTGGTGGTTATGGAACATTTGTCGTGGTGCCTGTTGCTCCAACATCTAGAGGTGTTGTGAGTTTGATATCAAACTCGATGCTTGATCCACCGTCCATTGATCCAAGATGGTTGACGACGGAAACAGATATGGAAGTCGTCTTGCAAGCTGTCAAACGAGGTAGAGATTTGGTCTCATCTGCTGCTACTGCTCCGGTTCGGCTGGGTGATGACTTCTTCCAAGGTGGCTCAATGAACATCACAGATGCGAACTTGAAAGAATACATCAAGAATAACTTCTTTATGAATTGGCACGCGGCTTGCACGTGCAAGATGGGAAGGACGAATGACACTATGGCAGTTGTTGACTCGAGAGCGAGAGTCATTGGAGTGCAGAACCTTAGAGTTGTTGATGCTTCAGCTTTTGCCTTGTTGCCTCCTGGACATCCCATGTCCACCGTCTTAGGATTAGCTGAAAAGATTAGTGCAGACATTGTTGCAACTCGAGGATAGACCTGCTGAAGTTTATTGAAGGAATGGTTGTCGTGCAATGATGATAATAGTGATGAGCTATAATGATGAGATCCTGAGAAGAAACAATAGATCTTGCCGTATACTAGCATTTGCATATTGACAGGTAGCTCATATCTCGTAATGCTCTCTAGAGACGCCAATAGCATCCACTAAGCCTCCTTTCCATCTCTCAATAGTGTCGCAAAGCTCAACTTTGGAAACGCCCAAGGCTCCCCTTTCTCTTTTCTCATAACTCCGACTTCAGCAATCACTACCTCAGACTGCTCTCTACACCTCGTGAGCCATTTCTTTTCCTCGATGCCTCCAAATCTCAGATCCACAACCCCCTTCTCCGGTCCCTCATACTCCATACAGCACGCACAACCCATGTGCTCCGTGTTCCGCTGCACATAAACGAACTCCTCCAGTCCAGGGAATTGATCGAGCGTGATCTCATTGTTGATTGTGTTAGGAGTCCAAGGACCCGAGTACCAGACCAAGTTGTCCCTCGCCAGGCGTTTGATGCTTGCTTTTGTCTCGGGTGGCGAACCGAGCTCGAAGTGATCAATGGAGTCTTTGAAGCACCATGTGGGGAAGTAGACGAGATCGAGATCAGGGCAGAACCATGTGCGTGCTGGATGAGGAGGCGTGTTTCGGATGTTAGGAAATGAGAGAGTGTAGTGCTCCAATGCCACTGCTCGTGATTCCCTATTCACTCCTTGCAAAAGCACGGGGACAGCAGTAGGCGAGTAGAATCTTGCACTGTTGATTGTGCTGTATGGAGAGGTCTCGTCAGGATCAGGGTATTCGGTAATATATTTGGCATCCTGAAGTTGGCAGAGCTCGATGACACGAGGTGAGAGATATAGAACATGTGCCCATATTTTGAGACGTAGTTCTGTCGCTAGGCGGGGGAAAAGAGAGAATTCAGCTGCCATGACTTTTGCGCTATGATGAGTAACGAAAATACAGCTTTAGTACTGGTGATATAAATATGTTAAAGATATGGAGGAAATGGAGGGATGGCGGGGTCCTTTATACTGACAGTGGAGCATCTGTTGCGGTTACGGTAACGGATTTTTGATTGGTTGAGCTTAATACCTTTTGTCGGCCCCCAATATCAAAATCAGCCGAAACTGGAAACATCTTAGCTTACAGCTGAGAAGAACTAACAGATTAAATGGTATTTCGTGGTAGATCAACTAAGACTAGTTTTGTCTCAGGGAGAAGAAATAATTGGTGGTCATAGGTATCCTGAACTAAAGCTGAGCAATAAAGCACACCAGAAAAGCATACTTTACATTTGGCAGACTTCGCCTCTCTATAACACGAACTTCTCGTAAATTTAAGCTCTACTCTGAATATGTTGAATACAGTGGGAGAATCAGATTTCAATCTCGTCCACAAGCATTACTCTGTATATGACTAATAGATCGTTCCTCTGCTGCTCACTTTCATCCTTCGGCCCTTATGTCAGTACAAAGACTAGCAATGAGATTGGCGGATCACTTAAGAACATGATCTCAGCACACCTAACTTCGGAATATTTGTTGTTATCATCTCGTCTCTAACCTTCTGCGATAATACAGACACTACTCTGACCAGTGTTCGAAATTCGCCCGGGTTAACCTACTCAACCCGTTAGTTTTTGAGCTAGATATCTATCCGGCGATTTTTTTATAGGTTAGATATTACTAGTTTAAAAATTCCGAAATCCAGGTAAATCTAGCTTTTTGATATATATATCATTAGTAGGGAAACGAGGAAAATACTAAATTCTAATTAGCTAAAACGAGAAAAACACTAAATAATACAAAGCCCGGATATAAAAATCTACTATTAATCCCGATTCTTAAGAATCTAAACGTTATTTTTATTAAGCTTATACTAATCCTCTTCTCTTTTTTTAGTAATATAAACTCCCTAACTTCTTAAGTATAAAATATAACGAATTATCTTATTTAAGATACGATTTTATTTCGTAAAGATTAGATTACTAGCTTAACTAAATACTCTCTCTAAAGGTATAGATATAGTAGGAATAGTAAGGTAGTTATACGTTATTTTATATATCGTAGAAAACTCGTATTACTAACTCGTTATAAAAGCTCGTTATTCCTTAATAGTTATATTTATATAAAGTATAGCTATAGAAAGCTACTAATTAAGCTTTATTATACTTATAGTTAGAATAACGCTAGCTTAACGATTAGTTATAAAGTTAGTAAAACTATACTAAGGGTTAATTCTCTACTCTTCTCTATCTCGTAGTTAGTTAATTATAGCTTCTTCGTCTACTAATTCGTCGGTATTAATAGTAGTATTCTTAGCTTCTTAATAGTAAAATTCGCGAATAGCTATTTCTCGTTATATATAATTACTAAAAACGCGTTGTATATACGCTTTAGCTAACTTAAAGTTAGGCGCTTAAGTACTTTCTTTAATATCGTAAAGATACTTAAAAAGAGCTAGCTTATAGCGAGGATCGTATATTGTTATAATAAAGGAATACCGTATACGTATCGACTTCTAGTAGTACTCTTGTATTATACTTTTAGCGGCCTAGGTAGTTATTTTAAATATAGCTTACTTATTCTAGATAATCTAAATATCGAGTTATTAAATAATATATAAGTAGTCTAGGACCGTATTATAAAGTATAGGGTAGTAATTAGCTTACGAAGTAGTTATAAACCTACGAAATATATCGAAAAACACTACTATCTTTTATAGAGTATTCTAATCTTTATTAATAAGCGTTAGATTCTAACGTACTAATATATTCTAATTTTACGTAATAAGAATAACCTTAATTACTAGTATTATTAAAAGGAATACCGTTAATATAGTATCTATAAAGTTCTAACGTATAAATATATCGTATTATAGCTCTCGAAACTTAATTCCTAGGAGCTTATACTATACCTTTAGATTTACTCTCGGCGTTTTACGTATACGAAATAGTATATTTAAAGAACGGTACTTAAAAAACGAAGATCTTTTTTTATTACTTATAGTAACTACGTAGTTTACTTAATAGAGATAATAATAACGATACTTGTTAAGGTTTAATTTAATCGCTTTAAAAGCTAATTATACCGTAATATTATAAATATACGTTATATAACGGACGTCTTCTTCTAGTCTATTAAATCTAAGGAACTAGTATACTTAATTATAAGTCTCGAGATCTACGTATCTATATATAATCTTATCTTTAAACTCCTTTAGTATAGTATTATTCGGACTAGCGTTATTACGTATAACGGAGATAATCAAGTATATAATTTTAAACCGGTCTATAACCTTAATAAGCTCTTTATAAAGATATACACTAGTATATAAGGATTTGACTAGTTTAATAATATCGAGTATTAAAGATTTAGAGATTCTATCTATCGTTCTATAATACGTTATAACTACGATATAATTAAGCTTATTATTCTTTACTTACGTATTTATTATTAGTATAATTCTTTTTCTTATATTAACGTATTATTAAAGAGTTAAGAAGATTAAATTAAAGCTAACTTCGAAACGAATAGTAAGATCCTTCTTAAGTAGATAACTTGAAATCCTAGGGTATACTAGCTATAGGAAGCTAAATAGAGCTTTAGTCTCTAGTTATTCTATAAGTAAGAAAGAGAGGTTATTCTTAATAATAAACTTAAGTAGAATACGTCTAAACGTTTTCTCTTTCGTCTATTCCGATAGAGGCTTTTTAAAGAACGGTATCTTTACTATAGTATTAGCTATTACTAGAGTAGTAGCTTATACTAATATAATAGGTATTCTAAGGTATTTTTTATTATAGTACCTTTTATAGTTATTCGTTCTTAATAGTTATCTTTTAATCTATTTTAGCTATATTCTATAATCTAGCTAAGTATAGTATATTATTATTTAGTCGTCTTTTCTAGGCTCGTTGATTACTTCCTATTAATATAAAGAAGATATATCTATAAATATATATAACGTTATTTCTTTTAATAAAGAAGCTTTATATCGATATAGAAAAGGAAGCTAATAATCGTTATTAAAAGTACTAAAGCGATTCCGTTTTAAAGGCGATACTAATCTTAAAACTAATAAAGATAATAAGATAATAATTATAAGTATTTATATAAAAGCTTAGAAAGGTAAAGAAGTTTATTAAGGTAATATAATAACGGATAAAACTAGCTTAGTTCGTAATACTAGTAAGGGTATTTATAGATAGTAAAAATTTAAATAATAGTATATCTTTATAGATTCTAGATAGATCTAAGTTCGAAAAGTAGGGTAGATCACGTTTATTTATAGCTTTTTATTAGCTAGCGGAGCGTATTTATATTATTCTATAAATACCCGGGTCGACCCGAATAAATCCAGATACCCTTCGAAATCTTGGGTATCTATCCTATAAACATTACCTAGGTCGGGTACCTACCCGACTACCCCTCTAGGTCGACCCGGGTCGACCTATTTCGAACACTGACTCTGACAATACAAGCACATACAGTACAAGGACGCAGCTCTTTATCCTTGCTCGAAAGCAAAATCAGTCTATGCAGAATCTCGAATAGTGCAATGTAAACTACGTTATTTATCAGTCCCTCTATCCAACCCACTCCTAGTCCAAAATTAGAATAACTATCTTGTGTATGTTATTCCTTGACTCCTGCGGACTAGGAGCCAGTTCAAACAATCTGATGTAGCTTGATCAGTCAAACTAGATCACACATTCAACGCCCTGCTCTGATCTGCCCCAATACCAAAGTGAGGGATATCTGGAACTCCCCAACCTTCCCAAGAAACGTAGCCAACAGGCTCCCCCAGGGTAAGCTTTCAAATCAAAACTCAACTCCATCCCTGAAAAGCGCCACAAATGTGAAAGTCAGCAATTCCCACGCCTCTCCAGCTCCATCCTTCGCCGCCCTAATACTCGCTAAATCCCCCTCAACCTCCGCCCTCCAATCTTGCATATCCAACAGTTGCTGAGTATGAACAGTCCCTGCATCTGCCGTTTCATCCTCATCTTCTACTACCCTTAGCTCCACAATCCCTTCCTCTGGCACCCCGTACATATCCTGAGTAAGGCTTAATCGTTTAACCAATATGAGTTCCTCCAAGCACCCAAATTGATCGATGTGAATCTGCTCGTTGATACTTTGCTCCCAACAACCAACCCACCAATAAGGTCGGTCTATCGCCAACTTCCTGATACCATCCTTTGTAGCCTGACTGGAAGCCACCTCAAAATCGTCAAGGTTTCTCGAGAAGCACCATGTGGGAAAATAGAGCGTGTCGATCTCAGCATTGAACCAGATCATTGCAGGGCAATTTCCTAGCAGGTTAGGGAATTCAACCTTGTACTTCTTTAGCACAACCTCGAAGTAGGATTCCTTGTTGACGAGCTTGACGATACCAGGAACGGGAGTCAGGGTGTAGAATGGTGTCATGTTGACCATCGTACCGATTGACTCGATGTAAGCAAATCCCCCACCATACTGTGACTGGCATAGCTCGATAACTCGAGGGTGAAGGTCTATTGCAAGCTGCCAGATCTTGAGCCGTAGCTCGGTTGGTAGCCTCGGAAAAATTGTAAACGTATCGAGAGACTTTTGGGGGTTGGCCATTTCCGAGTTATTGGGACATATCATCCTGAGAGATGAGAAAGGGTCAGTAGGGGGGGGACATTGTGAGCTTCATATAAACCTTGAGACAAAGCCTTTGCCTTTTGCAAGAGTTTGCGAAAGAATCCTACCTGCTTCCTGCTAGTTCTGACCTACATAGGCGAAAACGGAGTAGAATCCCAAGGATTTGAATGTTTAGCATCATTGCAAAGATCCTAAGACATGGTATGTTTCTTTGCATCTAGTCTGTGTAGAAGATAGATGTGGTTCAAAGGATGATAAAACAAAACAGATATGTGTGGAAAGAGGCAACTATGCATCAGTCTTCCAACATTACTAAACCACTCAACTACAAGTTCACAGCAGCAAAGATTGTCAGTCAAAGGAAGGCTGAAGTGCATTTGTGAACGACTATGTACATGACTCAAAAACAGCTGCCTACTGCCTTGGGGCAGTCTGAGGAGTCCAGGCAGTAAGCTTGGGCTTGACACTGCACACTGCTATCAGCTATATTCATGGTACTTCACTGGGAAACCTACGTCGAATATGTCTTGAATGCTCCACGGGTTGCTGTCATGTTTGGCCTGTGGTCTGGCAGCTCCCAAGACCTCACCTTCGTTTGGAGGACTGCATCTTGAGTCGGTGGCTTGTCGACCATGTATGAAATCCAGGCGTGCCATCCAGGTTCGATGTGCGACCTATTTATCCACTATCAGTTCCTCATCTTCGTTCCCCGTTCGAATGAGATCTTACGGATCAAACTCGTCGTCCTTGTAGTCCACCCATCTTGTGCGCACTGCAATTCATGAGCAAAACATTCCAGAACTTCAAATTATATTGCTCTTACATGGCAACTCGTCCTCCATGTTCTCAAAGTACTTATTTCCGTACCTATCCTTCGCGATCAAGGTTCCAGCTTTGGTATCACCTACACCCAACAATCAGCATTCGCAGTCTGCCACAAGACCGTGAGCCTCCATACCTTGGTACTAGATTCAAAATCTCATGATAAGAAGCTGTTCTCAGTGCTCAATTGCTGGGGGCGTGGTACATACATGCATTTGATGCGCGGCATCCTAAATCAAAGTGTCAGCAGAAGCTTCCCAGTATATCTAAAAGAATGCCTACCCTCAGTCCGACTTTGCGCAGATTGCGCAGTGTTCTCAGAATAGTCGACATGGTGGCTGGTGATCAATTGCTTTCGGGCTTCAATTGAGGTTGTCGTCGAATGCCACTCCAAGACATGAAATGCGGCCTCGGCTCCGCTAGCTTGGTTGAACCTCGAAATACCTCCCAGACCAACTCAGCCTTGCATTATGTAGAGCTTCACATCACCTTCCCTTTGACAATCCACGATGATAGTACGGAGTGTTTTTAGGTGTCCTGCCACGCGTCGATCACTGGTTCCCAGGAAACAGAAATTTCCTCTGAGTACACGTAGATTCTCGAGCAGCTCGACAGTCGCAAGCCCCAACACAGCATCGCCTCCAGCATCGATGCTCGGCGCTTTCAAAGATGAATTGGACAAGATCGGACCTAAATTTGATATCCATGGATCACAAATTCGGATTCTGCGGGAGCCAAAGGAGTTCTACAAAACGTTGAAGGTTGGTGGAAAGCTGTGAGATCAAGGGGATATACGCTGATGCTGGGTGCATGTATAGAGCAAGATATTGGCGGCAGAGAAGAGGATTTTTCTATCCACATTGTATATAGGAAAGACAGAACACGAGCTTGTAATCTTCACCGTTCCTCTTCGCTTGCATTCGTCCTGATGTGCTTAGATTTCTACTCTGCAACAAGCTTTGCGAGCCAAACCAGAGCTCAAACTAAGTATATTGACAGATGCCCTGCGCGGGACAAGAGAATCTCCCAATCCGTCATGTGCATCTCTTCTCGCACCTTTGGTGTCGGAGTTTGGCGCAGAAAGGGTTGAGATCAGGATGTACCATACCCCAAATTTGACGGGCTTGAGGAAGAAGCATATACCCAAGCGTATAAATGAGGGATGGGGACTGCAACATATGAAGCTCTATGGTGTAGACGACGAGATCATAATATCTGGGTGTGTTATTCTCCTCTGAACCTCCTCGCCTAATAGTTCGATGCTGAGTAAAATTTAGAGCGAACCTGTCATCCGATTATTTCAGTGATCGCCAAGACAGATATCATGTCTTCTCTTCAGCAGCAATAACCTCATACTTCGCCTCCGTCCATCACGCTGTCTCTTCTCTCTCGTTTCTTGTTACCCCAGACCCACAGCTCCCTGCTGGCTACACACTTGAATGGCCAACTTCAAATGTTTCTCCATCCCCTCTAGAAGCACCAGACACATACATTTCTCGTGCTGCAGCACTGCTCACGCCAATTATCCAATCTCCTGTATCTACTCAAGTTCGCGATAACTCTTCAGTCAATGAAGTGGCCCAAGAACCAAACACTACTATTTACCCAATATCCCAACTGACACCTTTCTTTCCCTCTCCAAAATCCGACAAGTCAACAGAACTCCCAGCTCTCTCCAACATCCTCACACTTCTCCAAGCTCCAGCATATGCGTCCTCATCATGGACATTCACAGCAGGATATTTCAACCCCTCCCCATCTCTCACGACACTCTTGCTCAAGGCATCGTCAACCAACAACACTGTTATCACTGCCTCACCATGGGCAAATGGTTTCTTTGGTTCAAAGGGCGTCTCAGGTCTCTTACCTGCTGCTTATACTCTGCTAGCTCGGCGATTCTTAGAGCGGGCAGAGAAAGAAGGTAGAGGTACAGACGTCACATTGAAAGAATGGAGAAGAGGTACAGTAGGGGAGAAAGATGGATGGACGTACCACGCCAAGGGATTATGGGTGTCGCTTAATGGCGAGAAGGAGCCTAGCATCAGCGTGGTTGGGAGCTCGAATTATACGAAGAGGAGTTATACGCTAGATCTCGAGACCGGAGTCATCATCGTTACGCAAGATGCAGACCTGAAGAAGCAGCTGCTGCAGGAGAAAGATAATCTAGGTGGGCAATGGGCTAAGGAGGTTGGCATGGATGAGTTTGTGAAAACAGAGAGACGGGTGAGCATCAAGGTGAGAGTGGCGATGTGGATTGTATCATTGGTAGGAGGTGCTTTGTAAGATTGGGTTGTGCTTGTGTTCCTCTTCTTGCGAGACTTGTAAGATTAGAGCTAGGAGGATGTAGGATTATATACCCCTCGATTGAGCTCGTACCTGAATATACAGCACTCAGTGGCCACCTCTCAATTCATTGATATCAGTTCCAAACAATCTCGCGATATCTAGTGGTCTCGCACAAAGAGAACTGAGAACTTGCTATTGATTTCATCTACGTCTCTCAATGTCGGACACTATGCGCAAACGCTGTAGACCATCGACAATCCTCACTAATCACGATGTCGCTAACTCAACTATACGAATCGTGTATTAAAGCCATGCGTCATTTCGACATTCTCAACCATTTGGATGGGTATGAGTCTCACTTTTCAGTGATTGATTCTCTAAATATGGATTTCATCTGTTTTGCCTGGCTTAGAGTCACCAATGAGAGACTTTGGATCTTCGGAAGCATCACTATACTGTACAAATTTTCCCTGGTGCAACCCTTGCAGGATCTTAGTTGTCCATGCTAACTTATGAACGTTTCATCGAAGCAATGTAAGTCAAATTAGTTGAGCCCTGTTGTATAATTGATATTTTTCTATGTGCAGTCCAACATTGAGTCAACATCTAGATTATGTTGTGTATACTGTTCATCATGACAATATAGCCGCTGAAGAAAGCTTACAGGGGTGGTGAGACAACACCCTGCAATCGAAGCAACAACTTGCTGCAGCTGCTGCGCCTATTCTTGGGCTCTGAGACGACCATGAGCCTGACAAGTGCATAGCCTAGAGTGAGTTGCTCCTGAAGAGTTGGTCTGATGAATCTTCTTTCTCAGTTCTTATTTCCAATTCTGCTGCTATTATTACCTTCCTCTCAAATATACTATTTCATTCACAAACTATTAATGCTATCTGTATCTAACTTCACATTTCTTTTGCAAGATGCGTTGTCGGAACAGTCTCAACACCAAGCGCTGCTTAGAGCGGAGTATTTATTTCCAACATCAGATCTCACAACTTTACTTCACAACACTAGCTTCACTGACTCGTTACAATGCCTCAACGTGACGGACGGTGGTTATACCCGCAGTTTAATGTCTATGAGTGATGGCTGTGGGAATGTTGAGAACATCTTTCTCAACTGGCCAAACTTTTACACCTGTTCATGGTATCCCTCACTTACCCAGCAACTCGAAACACTTAGCGTCAACAGCACAGAAACTACGACTCTGAACAATCTAGGCGTATTCGAAAACCAGCGAGAACTGTCATCGGGTATATCCTCAAGCGTTGCAAGTTGTCTAAGCGATTATTGCAAATCCTCCTCAACATGTCTAACCTTGGACAAGCAAGACTCGTGTTCTTTCGAAAACCTCCTTACCACAAGCGATTCAGTCTCAACACTAAATCGAACCGGAGCCTTTGCCTGCCTACGAGACAATGTGTGTGCAACAACTACGGAAGTGAACCCAGACATTGGCGGGCTCGGTGTAACTTTCTAACATTCTCACTATCACCTGCACAACACTAACCTGCTCAGGTGATTGTTTCACTTCTCGTACAATACAGTATCTCACTCCTCGCTCTTCTTATTCATGCAACGATATACCTCAAGTTTCGCCTCACTTGCACAGCACACACCGATCCTACATTTCCATGCCCGGCGCAAAATGCATACAAACACCACCTCTCCACTCTCCACAGCGCACTCACTGAGTTTCAAAAGTCGCAATGTTTCTTCGCTTCCACTCTTCAAGTCGCCTCGCTCATCTTGCTGCCCACATTCTCCGAGGGCTCGCATATCAAAGACAAGATCCTGTTGCGCCTCACCTCCGCCAATGCCTTCGCACCCATTATTTTCTCGCTCGCACACTTGCAGCTTCTATCTTCTCACATCAAGCCCAAGGCCCCTAATTTACCAAATACTCCAAGAGATAAGAATAGGAATAACTCGATGTACCTTCTCCTCCTTAGCGCCTTCACATTTGCCCTTGGAAGCGCGGTGTACTGGTTCTCCTTCCCACATTACGGTGGCGGCTTTGAGTATTTCCACTACTCGCCTCCATCGACCCCCATAATTTCATGTGGCAATATTGCACCATTCGCGCCTTGCTTCATGGAGAACCAGTTTTATCTGTTTGAGTTCGATGGCTGGACGGGGGAGAGAGGCATTGTTTATAAAGGCTTGGGTGAAAGCACTGGACTAGTGGTTTGGATATTCTCGTTCGCGGTGATTGTTTATAGGATTTTTGCTGCATTTTGGGAGAAGAAGGTGACATTGCGAGAGCGGCCGAGAGAGGTTTGGGATCAAATGGTGAAAGACATTAGTGTGCTTAAGCGAAAAATTGTAGGTTTGAGGCCACCAAGAGGTGTGAGAGTTGTCTTGGATCTTTGGGTAATCACAGCCATCACCGCTGTGCTCGCAAAAGTGGTGAAAGTGTTGAGGATGTTTCTCAGGAAAGGGACATCATGGTTATATATCCAGATATTCCTGGGCTCGATCGCTGTTTTGATGCAACTTGTTTCAGCTATCCAAGTTCTAATATTGTCTGCCAATATCATTGCGACAGAAATGGGCTTTGGACAAATTGTGGCAGTCGGGATTTGGATTCCAATTTTGCTGGAATACGCCTATCTTGAAATCGGTAAGAGAACGGCAGCATTTAAATTGAGAGGAACACTTCTAACATTGAATGCAGTTGGAGCTTACAGGATAAGAAACAAGAAACAGACAAGCACGCAACCTGTGCCAATCGTTGAGCCACCCGAAGAAGCTGAGGTTTCGGACTCAGAATCAGAGTCAAAACCAGCCTCGGTAGTAGAAATACTACCACGGCAACAAAGACGTTTCCCAACAATTTGAGGATTTGTTCGCGATATCGCATTCCAGAGTATCAGAGCTAGGACCCTGTTTATACAAAGTCCACGCACACCTCCTCGCACCACTTCCAGAACTCTCCCGCTTGTCCAGTCCCGCCCTCCTTTTCACTCTTCAACGCAAGCGACAAGTCCTCCTTTGGTCCGGGATGCCATTTCCCCCACGGCACGGCATACCTTCCTCCATCAGCTACGGTAATCCCCTCGCTCAGTCCGCTCCACAAATTCGTGTACGCGCCATAAATCGGCGGATGCATGGTGATGCTCATGATCTTCCTCACGAGCCAAGGAGCCGGATCCCAGATCGCCGTCTTCAGATTTCCCGGATTGTTAGCTAGGCTCACAATACCGTCTCCTTTCAACAACTTTGAGAACTCGGAAGCGAGAAACCAGTTCGCTGCTTTCGCCATTCCGTAGTTAAGGGTAGGGTCACCGGGGTTAGATGGACTGCGAAGCTCGGAGATGATGACGCCGCCGGGAGGTGCGTTTGTTTCGACGATAGGGGAGGCTGCAAAGACAATGCGGACGCTGTTTGGAGGTCCTGCCTTTGCTGCTGTGCGAAGGAATGGAAGGAGGAGTTGAGTGAGCAAGTAGGGTGCCAAGGCGTCGACACCGATGGTCAGTTCATGACCTTGCTCTGTGCGTGAGCCTGGTAGTGCGGCGCCAATGCCTGCGTTGTTGAAGAGAATATCTAGTTTGCTCTCTTGTGAAGCAAATGCTTGGACAGCTGGTTTAACGGTCGTTAAGTCAGAAAGCTCGAGGGGGATGAAGCGAATGTCGCCGCCAGTGACAGTTGTTCCTGGGTCTGCTTTGATAGTTTTGATCGCTGCCAGGGCTTTGGACTGGGAGCGTGAGAGCATATAGACTCTGCCTCCTTTCTGGTAGAGAATCTTAACGAGCTCATACCCAAGTCCAGCATTTCCTCCTGTGACTATGAAAACCTTGCCAGCTTGGGATGGGATGTCTTTCTCTGTGAAGGTGGGTGTGCCGGGGAAGAGTTGCGTGTATGCGGTTGAGAGTTTAGAAGGCATTGTGTAAGACGATTTAATGAAGTCTGTTTGAATTGAATGATTCAAAAATGAGAAGTTCTGAGACTTGATATCAGTTTATATGTTGAAGTTCTCTGGCCTGAGTTACTCCCGTTGTACACTCGCTTAATTGAAGACCCACTGTTCTGACTGTCAGAAATGACGGGTAGCGTATCAGATCAAGAGAAACGCGACCAGGGTCAACTTTAGCTGTCAGAATGGGCTTCATGAAGTTCGGCCTTCAGAAACTCAACTTCGGTCTTGGAAGCCTCGAGAATGGTAGGCGCTACGGCACTCATTGATTCGCTAGCCGGTTTAGGGTATCCTTGGCAACATTACAAAGAATATGAGTGTGACATTCTTGTACTTCATAAGTAGCAAGTACTGCATTCAGCATTGAGTCGTAAGAGGGTAAATAAAGAAATCCATGGAGTGAGATGGACTATGAATTATTTATGCAGTGCTACATGAGCTGATCGAGATATGCGAGACCTCTCAATTGTAGCAAGTCTTGCATGCTCAGCGCTTTTGATGACAATCAAGGTTTCAGCGAACTCAATTGATATGAAGATACAAACAGTCAAATGCCTAGAACGACTTTCATCCTAAATAATATTAGGATAGTGACTTGACTGTAGTTCAATATATTATTCAAAATCGAGGGAGGTAGAGACGAATGCTACAGAACAGGTAGTGACAAAGATTACAAGTAGTTGTGATATTATGAAGTTAATCATATTTGCTCAAGTCTACTAGGGCATGGCAACAAAAACCCCCTCTAAGTATCCATATAATCCCAGTTTATCATTAACCATATCGTCATTCATATATTTCAAAATCCTCTTGCCACTTCTAGACCATAGCACCTCCACGCTTTGTTGTCTTGCCCTTGAAACCCAACGCAACAGTAACCAAGAAGCAGCCAAAAGTAACCCAAACGAAAGCAGTGGTAGCCTGAACCATACGGCAACGGTTCTCGACATCATAGATGAGATCCTTCTCATAGTTCTTAGACGTGGGGTCCCATTTGTATAAACTGGGCAAGAATAATTTATGTGTACCGATATATAGCTGATCGGTACAGCTACCAGTCTGGGCCTGGACTGCAAAAGCCTGTATAGCACTGCATCAGAATGCGCCCAAGATAGCAACAAAATAAGGAGTACGTACCAAACCGCCAGCGAGTAGCAAGAATGAGGCGAGAGCATCGAGACAGAGCATTATGATGCCTTGGATAGGCTCAAAGAATAGAGCAAGAACACCCACGGCGGCGATTGCTATCCCCCCTCCGCCACAAGCAGCGCCGTAGTCGATGAGGCTTGGGTTGTGACCCAAGCCAAAGTTAGAAATGAGTACCGAGGATATAGCTAGAATGACAGCGGAAAGGAGTAGCTAATCACTGTCAATACTTCAAGAGTCTTGTCGACATGTTGAACAGAGTTTGACAGTACTGACCTGAGCTACACGGAGACCGAGAGTGATAATCATGATAAATCAGATAAATGAGATGAATACGAGCAAATGAGACTATATATTTTGAGGGTAAAGTGGTTGACTTGTGATGTTCGACAGAAAGTCTGATCAAGACAGTTTTTATGATTTGAATACTTAAATGACTAACTCTCTCCCTTTTCACAGGACATGTACCATATAAGAATACTTCATCACAGGCAGCAATGCGGCACAGATCTTTGATATGACTCAATTTATAGAAATCATCCAGGTAAAGGAGCTCTCCCAGGCTCCAACCCCGCTGTGCCTCACGACGGTCAACAACCCATCTCCATTCAACCACTTAGAATCCTGCAGCTATGCCAGAGATATGGTAACACAGCCCAATGCGACCCCAGTTTCACATCCAACCACCACATTTGAAGATCTCCTTGAAATCAATCACTATCCTTACAAAGCATTGGCTCCTCCTCGAATCGACGACCCATATCGAATGGAAAGTTTGGTAATAAACAAGCATTACCTATGGAAAGCTACATGTCTGTGACTCGTCAAAAACTTCCTGACATGCCTATGTCGTATTGAATGACCAGTTGCCTGCATCAAGAATATAAAATCTCGTATCATCTTGATAGAGCGTACATGTTGAGCGAAAATAAGGAAGTAACATCAACAAAAACAACTCAAAAGATGCAAGCTGAAGGCAGACTTTGCCTCGGGTCTCTGCACTTTCCAACATCGTGACTGAATAAATCAATAAATTTGGTGATCCAACTGCAGCATGCAATATCTGAAACGCTCAGACCTGATCCTTCGCCCGGCATCACCAGTCGTTGCACAATTATCGCCAACATGAAGGATGAAGATGCATCACACAGCCCCGGATCCCTCCCTGACTTGAACTCTCACACTGTTCGTGACACTTGTCGCCAGGACGTTTTGCAGATCTTGGGAAGAAGCTCAGTTGGGGTTGATGTCTCAAATCAGGCGGGCTTGCCCGCCTCGCTTGAGCTTGGTGAGCGATTGGTCGCTCTCTACGACAACCCTCGACTGTCTCTTCGGTACATCGAGAACATGTTCCTTCGATGACGGAAACGAGCGACTCGGCGAAGTTGCATTCGCAATCTATTCATGATGAGATTGCGGAGCTAGAGCTGCGTCTCGCAGATGCCAAAGCGCGACTCAATGGCAACAGCAACGGGTCTCTCACCCCACCTCCAGCCAAGGTGTTAGATAGCAATGGTAAATAGATACATACCCTTGAGTATGTACGAAGAGCAAAAGCTGATGTCAAGCAGGACCATTGACAGCCTCACCTCACCACTTCCTCCTCTTGCTCTCCGATTCCGCTCTTCCTCTGGGCTCCTTTGCTTTCAGTAGTGGCTTGGAGTCCTATCTCTTACACACACGACCCCGCTCATCTTTCCCCTCTTTCCTGACATATTCACTCTCTTCATATGCTTCGACAACCCTCCCATTCCTTCTCGCTGCGTATCGCAAACCGGTCGACCTCCTTGAGCTGGATGATACACTAGATGCAGCCATTATGTGTACAGTAGGTCGGAGAGCTTCTGTGGCGCAAGGTCGAGCTCTGCTTTCCATCTGGGATCGCTCTTTTAGCTCTGCCTTGCCAGCTGGTGCTTCAAGCTCTGCGATTTCGTCATTGAAAGAATTTGCTGTATTGTTGCGTGGGACTTCCACAAACATAGCGAGCGATTTACCTATGGCATCTGCGCACCTGGGTCCGTTATTTGGTGCAATCGCATGTATATTGGGGATGAGCATCCAGCAGACAGCGTATGTGTTTATGTTAAGTCATGTCAAAGCTCTGCTGTCTGCGGCTGTGAGGGCGAGTATATTTGGTCCGTATCATGCACAGAAGCTTTTGGCCAGTGTTGATGTTCAGGAGGGAATTCAGCAGGTTATCGAGAAAGAGTGGAATACGAGTATCGCGGATGCTGGACAAAGTGTGCCAGTGATGGATCTGTGGATTGGAAGACATGAGATGTTATATTCAAGAATTTTTAACAGTTGAACATCATTCTATTGTTGATGTTACGATGCTGAAAATGCAGCAATGCTGTGATACTTTTAGTACTTAATGACAGGTTCGAATTCATGCCATGCCCAGACGAATCTCCCTACCCAAACGCCCTAATTATACCGCTAATCGCTATCACTATCATACGCAACCAGTGGACCTGAGGGTGCCGCTGGCTTTGGCTTTGTCGAGACAGAAGCCTGTGTACTTTTCAATGCAGCAAGCGTGCTGCTGGAAAAGATGCCGTTCTCTTCCACAGGAGCTTCCTCTTGCTCAAACTGATCCGCTTCCAGCATAAGCATCTGCTCTTCCTCAAGCGACAAACCCTGTCTACCCACTGGGTTGACCGCATTGGCACCTCTCGCAAAATATACATCATCTGGTGCTTCGTATCCAACCAGACCAAAACCACCCTCAGTCTTCTTTCTTTTCCGTGCTTCTGGGTCACGGCCCTCAATTTGCGCCACGAATTCAGCGGGCAATGCTCTCCGTACTGCTTCTGCTGCTTGCTCTTCGATTCTCCGTACCTCGCGCTTTTGTGACATGGGATTTGGGTCTGCAGTCGCCCACCTAACGTTGAGAATCTCGCTGTGGTCTAACGATTGATGTGCCATAGCCTCCTTGGCAAACTGCGCATTGGCTTCGTTTGAATATGTGATGAAAGCAACACCTCTGGTATTGAGAACGCGTACTATAAGCTGATTAGTCTCTCGATTATCCAAGGAGCTGGATATACTTACTGCGCTCGACCTGACCCCATTCTGCAAAATGCCTAGCGACCACTTCCTCAATATCATCTGTGACATGTATCCTGCCAACATATACTGTGCGATTCTGCCTCATGAAACTTCCAACACCTCCCATATCATCTCTATAGTCCGAATGCTTGTCTCTGCCAAACACGTCCACATTCGGGTTGAACATATCATGTATTCCAGGTAACCTGTGCAGGTACTCGCATTCCACACCCTTTGGACATATCCCTCTTGCAAAGAACAGGCAGAAATAGCTTCCAGGGACTTTGTCGGCTTTCGTATATCCAGAATCCTTAACAACATTGCATCGTCCAGCGGCCGCAGTTTTGGAGAGATATTTGTCTTCGCGATCGCCACCAGACCACTTGTTGTACCAGATGTTGAAGATCGTGCCAGTCTGCGGTGGAGGCTCTGATTTCATCGTCGAAGGGTCAACTTGTGGTCGCGCTGGACGCTTCTTCTTGCGAATGATCTTCTTCATCTTCCGTTCTCCAGGAGCTGCAACCTCATTGCTTGTCGTCGTAAGAGCCATTGAATCATTTCCTGCTTCCTCCTCTAAAGGCGCCATGGTATGTGGTGGTGCTGTCTCGACTTCGGCCATTGTGTTGGTTGTCGCAAGGTTGCAGGTGTTCGAGTTCAAAAAGTGAGAAGGCTGAACGCCACAGGGAGGCGCGCTAAAACCCACTCGCCACAGTCGTGAATAACTTTACTTTGGGTGATTGCGTTTTTGGAAATTAGGCGATGTCATGTTTGCAACATTTTTCTTCTGGATTACTAAAGATCATGATAATGATCGGTCTGAAATGACACTTGATGCTCACGTAACTCTACAAACTCATAAAGCTCTTCTTATGTCAACACCTCTACTTCATTCATGTCTCATCACTGCTTAGCTAGGACTGACCGGATGCCAAAGCTTTCCGCTACCCATCTACGCAGATAGATGCAGATTCGTTGAAATGGCTAGTCGTATATGTCTCGTGGGAGCTTGACTGTAGAAATATTGATTATATTCAGATCAATCACTGTGTCTGCATGAAAGCTCAGCTTAGCCAACAGAGGTTCTCAGGATGTCCACAATGTCCGGCTATAACCCTGGATAGTCCCAAAAATTCAGAGTGAAAGCACAGTCAAGTTAATATGGAATGTATGCAAGTCAAAGTCATCACTTGACAGGGGGGATTACTATTCTATTACTCTACTCATCACAAGTAGGCAGATTCTTACCATTGAGAAATCTCAAACGGGATACAACACAAACGCCATCTTCTTCCCAGCCTGTAAGCTTATACCTCCCTGTGTCTGCCCATCATCCAAACAGTTTCCCTCCCTCGAATATACTGTCTCATCCATGAGCAGGTGCGTCGTATCCATGCACGCTTTTTCATCAACCACGAGCGTATTCGCATCCTGTCCAACATTCTCTACCATGCCTGTTTCCGTATCAGCATATTTTTTGTTCCCAGAAATCCGGTCGACTAACCAACAATACCAGACCACCTATCCTCATGCCTGGATGACTGCGGGATCCTCACAGTGAAAGTATATCCATTCGGTACACTCACGCCATGCACATTCTGACAAAAAGCCACTCTCCCCTCTTCGAATCTCTGTACATCCATCTTCGGCCCGTAACCAGGAAGCACCTCAGACGTGCATAATACGGTATCGTGATCCCGGTCCAACTTTTCAAGCAAAGCACTAGATCGGGCGCCAAATTCGATTTTGGAAATAGGATTGAGTCCAAGTCTAATGACAGAAAGTGGCGGTGATAGCACTGTCGATTTTGGCTGTATGGGTGGTATCCACAAGGGTGATTTCTGGATGCGTATGAGGGTGAAGATGGTTAAGATGATGGAGACGATGACGATTCCAATGAGGAAGAAGAATTCCATTCTGAGTAGGTATGTTCGTTTTGTTTGATAGGTGTTACATGCGTTGTTTTGTTGTGACCGATGGCAAAATCCAAATAATGGCGAAAGAATGCCGCTTTTCCTTCGTTTCGCAGGCGCGACTGGGCGCGATGAGGTGGTACCGCAATACATTATTTAGCAAGGGCGGATATTTAGCAGCTAATTCACACTCGTGCTTGCTTCTAGGGAGCGAGTCTTGTTCACTAGCATATGTCAGATAGCTACCTAGCTTATGCCTATCTATACTTTGAATGGGTAACACACCTTTCACATTCGAATACTGCCTAAAAGAACCTTCACATAAATATACAAGATCTAGCTATTATAGAAATTGGCGCTTGCATTGTATTCCATAATAGAGCTTGTGTTGGTTGGGGTCAGTGTTGGTTGGTTTTGAGCAGGCGCTTAACGAGCTCAACTTTCGAGAAATCTGTTTGTAACCCCAATTAGAACCCGGAAATTCATAAACATCAATTTCTGCCCACACTAACATCAAATTTGACAGCTACTAAAAATAATGCCGTACTTCTCTAGTAAGTATTGATCATACACCTGATCTGCAATGTAATGAATGCAAAGCTTGAATTCCAAGCCTTGTTAAGCGAAGTCGCTTCTAGCAGCAGAATCTCACGGGCAATGACCGCACATCTTATGGTGTGATATCCAAGGTCCCGCCAAATCCTCATTCAAGGTTGAAAGACTACTGCAAGAAGAGGCGGATATCATGGCAGGGTCTATGTCCAACATAAGCCGCACTAGGAAACGTATCCAGCCAGAGTGAAGCCAGCCGCGACATCGAAGGAGGGAATTGTGAGTGATTCTCCTCAACCTTCGCGCACGTAGACAGTAAATCCTCTTCACACTTAACAGGATCTGCCGCAGCTAACATCGGGTCTTCGAAAGGCCTAAACTACCTGACTTGATACAGCGAACCAAGAGTGTCCGCACTTGCCATCGTTCGACTCACTTCTCTCACTCCCTGTCTCACTTTTTCAGAACTACTTGGTTTATATGTGTATCAAAAGAAAGATATGGAGATATCATATCGTGATGCAGAAATCGTGATTCATTGCCAATAATGCTACGGAGAGTACGCGACTCGCTTGTCAGTTCAGGTTGAGATACCCTTCGTGTAGGCCGAAGCTTGAGATACTTTGGTAAGATGAGCTAATACCGAGGGTTCTTCCCAATCACGAGAAGCATAAAAAAAAGTAGCAAGCAAATAATAAGATCTTGTCGCGAAATTACAAAAGATAAGGTATGAGTGCGGTCAAGTGACGAGATTAGAGTCATGCTTTCGAAGGTCAAGAAAATGGCAAATCTAAATAGCTACTCAGCTAAAACAACCTGCAAGAACAAGAAAACTTAAACGTATACAAATTCTTACAAGCAATACTATGGAAGATTGTCAGGAAATATATTGTCTTAATGCGAATTTCGCTAGAAAGGCGAGCTCGTCAATGTTGTGTGCATGAACTTACCACATTGACAACCTCCTGATCGCAACTGCAAACAGGAAATACTTTTTTCCTCATATTACCCCAGATTCCATGAAAATAAATTCACGACCCCACTCTCACCAAATCATACCATATCATATCCCGGGATGTTGTCACCGCCTCATCAACATGAGGCTCCCCCACCTCTGACCGTGCACAGCCAACGAACTCATTCTGGCACTGCCAAGAACACCCGCCCACCAAAAGCACTCTACCCGAAATGCACGCCCCTCGCAAACACTTTCCCTCAGCAGCACCGCTGCCCTCGCTTACGCTCCTTCAATCTCAGAAGTCTAAAGCCAAAACGTTCATCCCAAGGGCGTCTCTGTCTATCCGACGAAACCTCTCGATTCAAACAAAACGGTTTGGGCTTGGCAAGACCCCCTCTGGTATCGTTAGATGGATTCGGCTCTTCAGCGGCCCCGTCAACTACTATGTCTGTAGAAGATGAGCCTCTCGTTTCCATCTACCGGGGCCTCAATGTGAAGCGACCGCATGCTGAGAAAGCTTATACACGACGCCAGTCGATCGCTTGGCGGGAGTATATAGCTCTCGCGCCAGCCTGCCAGAATGTAGAATCCCAAGCCTCAAGCTATCCAGTTCTCTCTTCATCTTCATTCTCTGTCTTTCTATACTTCTCCCTGGCGGATACATTTGCTCAAATTCTCCATCCCCCTATTTTTCAAATCTGCATTTCCAGCCAGCTCACTCACTCACTTTCTCCTCATCCCTCAAAATGAAGTTATCAGTTCTCTCGGCTGGTCTCCTTGCTACTTTGGCTGCTGCGGCGCCAACTAAGACCTCAAAGCAGGTTGCTGCTAGAGCAAACGGCACATCTGGCGCTTCCATCACTGATGCTTGTGATCTCGGATACGCAACCGAGAATGGCGGGTAAGTCATACGATCTCCCTTCTCCATGGGCATTACTAACAAGCTGCATAGAACAACCGGAGGAACTGGTGGAACCACAGTCACTGTCGCCGATTTTGCCGCTTTCACAGCAGCAGTCACCAACGACGACGTAGCAAAGGTCATTGTTGTCTCCGGAACCATCACCGGCAGCTCCAAGGTCCGCATCGGCTCAAACAAGACCTTGATCGGTCTCCCCGGCTCCAAGCTCGTAGGTGTCGGGCTCTTCGTGTGGAAGCAATCCAACGTGATCATCCGCAACATCGTTTCCCAGAACGTTCTCGCCGCTGCAGGAGATGCCATTGGTATTCAGAAGTCCACCAACGTCTGGGTTGACCACTGGTACGTGATCCCGTCTCTTTCTCTTGCAGTCCAGTATTAACAGAAGCAGTGAGTTGTACTCCGATCTCGAGCACGACAAGGACTACTACGATGGTCTGATGGACGTCACTCATGCCTCCGAGTGGGTCACCATCTCTAACACCTACCTGCACGATCACTGGAAGGCCTCCCTCGTCGGCCACAGCGACAACAACGGCGCTGAGGATACCGGCCACTTGCACGTCACCTATGCCAACAACCACTGGGCATCGATCGGATCCCGTGGTCCCAGTTTCCGCTTCGGTACCGGCCACATCTACAACTCATACTACGAAAACGCCGCTACTGGAATCAACACTCGCCAGGGTGCTCAGATCTTGGTGCAGAGCAATGTCTTCTCCAATGTCACTGATCCTCTGTCTTCTCTGTACAGTGATGTTGTTGGGTAAGTCGATCCGAGAGAATGGTAAATTTGAAAGGAGCTAACTAGTGCAATAGCTATGCCAATGCTTTCGACAACGACTTCGGATCAGGAAACAACACTGCTGGTGAGGGAACCATGACCCCTACCTCTGTGCCATACGAGTACACTCTCCTCGGCTCGGCGAATGTCAAGGCAGCTGTTGTTGGCACTGCCGGCGCCACATTAAGCTTCTAGACGATGCTTTGAAAAGTGATTTGATTGTTGGAATGTGTTTTTGTAAATACCCAAACTTCTTGTATATAGCTTCTTTCCAATGTACTGGTACATACTCTATGCCCACTGTCCGTTTCGAAAATCAGAATTTGTGAGCACCAACCAAGCGTGAGGCTGCTTGGCTCTACTACATTCAAGTCTTCAAATTGAATAGCTCTCGTAGCCTCTAGTTGCGTGTTGGCATCTCTTTTGAGGGTTAAGATCAGCTCAGATTTAATATGTCCAGCCGAAAGTTCGTCTCAATCTCGACTTTTACATCATACTTGACGTCGATACCTCTACAATCCACCTCGGTTTAGGAAACCGGTAGTCAATGAACCGCCAAAGCATGTTCGCATTAGAAAGAACGAGCTTCTTCCTCTTCAATCGCTGCCACTAGTAGAACTTCGACATCAAGCTACCCAGAGATTTCGATGAGTTCTCACAGAAGAAGTCGAGGTTAGGTTATCTCCCAAGCTCTTTAGACGTTGAAATACTGGCGAATTAGGTGCGCAAATTGTCCCAACCAACACTTACTTGTATTGGTTCAAGTTTCCTCATTGTTATATTTTCAAGAGCGCAACACAAGAAGCGCCACTCCCTGCTTATCCCTTTGGTTACGGATACCCTTCAGCGGCAGCACAACCTGCTCAAACAAACGTGATTATAAGTAACGTCGATACGGGGTTCTGTACATCCCTGAAGCAAAACTACGCCTAGCATTCCGAGTCGACTTCCGAAGACAGATCAAGGCGATGGTTACAATCTCACACATGCCAGCTCCTTATGCATAAATCTGCGATGCAGTTAGCATTATATGGGAGGTTTGTACACTTCTACATCACCAACCATGGCTTGTAGCCTGATCAAATCATTTTCTGAGGACTTCAGGTCTTCCCGTCAGCTCATCTTGCAAAGAATAGGCTAAATGGATGGCAAATAGATTCCAAGATATATTCAAAGTAAGCCAAGGTAGCTGAATAGTATTCCAGATCCCATCATCGTCAGAAAGAGTTTACTCTTCCTGGTACTCAATTAGCATTACTTGAAACGCTATCTTCTTTCTTGAATTCGAGATATTTGTATGCATATGTCATTTTTTGTCGTCTTTTGCAATCATCTTTTCTATGCTTAGCTTTTCTTTCGTTCTAGTTTGATGCGGGAAATAGTCTGGTTCTTATCTTTCGATGCTTGTCTTTTACTCCTCCGGACTCTCTCCTACTCCGGTGACAAGGAAATAGAGACGCGGAACTTCTGTAAGGAGCTCGATGACCATCTATACGGAGAGGAGGCCTAAGATCCTTGACAGCGCCGTGATGGTCTCGATACGAATGACTTGGGTACCTTGATACCACCTTGGATTTATCACAAGACATATATGAAGGGCACCTTCCTAATCGAGGATCTCATCATTCATGTTGTTCGAAGTGTGAGCGATCACCAAACAAGAGCTGTTTATTCTACTCGCGCTTGTCAAAACATGATTCAACGCACTTGTCATATAGCATAGCTCACTTGCCACAACTTCTTCAATATTCATCACACTTGTTGTGTTGTCTTCGGTCTGACGGTATTTACAGGCAATTGATTTGGACGATCAACACTGAGAAGCCAAGTCGGCACTCGACCCGTTGCGCTTTTGGACATTTTATCTCGTAACGACCCCAAGAAAAAAGAGGCTGTTCACAATGGAACATGTCGATCACCTGTCAAATTCCGACCGATGACCTCATGTTGAACACAACACGAGCAATAGTGTCCTCGGTATTAAGTTCTCCGAGACAGCGAGGGACAACGGTGTACAACGGTGTATAACGGCACTGGACACTATACGGGTATATGCAGTAGAGTATATGCATAAAATGTATGCATGAATGAACAAACAAAAGATCATCTCATGTTCACCCAAATCACCAGGTTAGTTAGCAGGGCAGTGCTTCAAATCAAAAACCTTGATGGCATCACTGCCGAGCCCTTCGGTCCCGGTGGAGGGAAGACCCTGTACTTTCTTGTGCTACTGCACGGAAGACCCCTATTTTAGATTCAAGGTTACTTAGACGAGCTTGGCAGACGACAGACCTCGTATTGAGGCACTATGTCAAGCTTTGGGGGATTGCGGAGCATGATTTTGGGAGAAGAACGTCAGGTGAGTTGGTGATGATCAGGGTCAGGGAGAGAAAGAGGGAGAGAAAGAGTATATAAGGACCTGTGTTTCTCACTTGAGGTTCACTTCATCATCAGCTTCAATCATCTCAAGCAACTCACACTATAACTCAAACTTCAAACACCAACACACCACATCACTTCACAAACAACTAAACAGCCAACAACCACCTCAAACATCAACATGCGTTTCTCCACCCTCGCCATCCCCGCCCTCTTCAGCGCCCTCGCAGCCGCCGACCCAGAAACCATCTCCGTCACGGGCCTCGTCGTCCGCA
The DNA here is from genome assembly GCA_007644065.1 of Margaritispora aquatica. Lineage (NCBI taxonomy): Eukaryota > Fungi > Ascomycota > Leotiomycetes > Helotiales > Discinellaceae > Margaritispora > Margaritispora aquatica. Next base: position 1,562,042 of record VJWN01000008.1, read on the forward strand.
ACATCGACAGCGCCATCGAAAGCGCCTCCTTCACCATCGAGCCCGCGAACGTGGCGTGCTCCGTGTCCGCGTACGACGGGGACGTGACGATCGTCAACCTATGCGGGGAGAGCAAGTACCGGTTTTACATCGAGGAGGAGAGTTTGACGAATTACAACCTGACGGTCTATAAGGAGACGGGCCTTGCGTGAGTTTTCCTATTTCTTCATTGGTGGTGTGGTGTGGCGAGCAGGTGATTTGGGATTGAGGCTAATATTGTGTTTGATAGATCTGGTGTTTACAGAGAGGAGCCGCTGGTGCTGTATTGTCATGCGGGACCGACGGGTATCACGGATTATGTGTGTGATCAGACTTCAGACAAGGTGTTCACTTTGACCTTTGATGGGCAGTGATTCGACCAATTCGATTCAGGTGAAGAGGTGGGATCTGATTTATTTGCATAGCGTGGTTGGGTTTTGTGTATATTTGTATCATGCATAGAGAGCGAGATGTCTAAGAATAGTTGTCCGAACCTGTCTGGTTAAATCTAAACCATATCGAACATCAAGTCGTATACCTTCTGGAGTTGTTTTCTCTGTTTCCGGTTTTCGATTATTGCTCGCATCGTCTTGTCTTGCTTCGCTTCTGCCTCCCATGTGTCGGTGCAATGTTGCTAGTGCTTTTCGACCCAACGACTTCACTCTCTAATATATCCCACATCTGTTATACGCTGTCAAAACAAGCACTTGAGTTGAAATCATATAGCTAATTTTCAAACTTCAACAATCCATATCCTCTCCCCTTTCAAACCAATTCTCCTAAAGTACACACACATACACTTGAAGCCCATCACTCATCACTCCCCTCCGATCTCTCTCACTCTCTCAATTGCCCCACTCTCAAGCACCATCAAATCCCAAATCCAAGAATCTCACAGTCCCCCTCAGCGAGAATCAGCACCTCCTACAAAGCACTTCTAAAGCACCCCTACCTAGCCGATCCTAAAATAATTCACACTTCACACTTCACGCTGCACTTCCAACGAATCCTCAGCTGTGTACTCTGCATATGATAAAGCGCTTTGGTCACGACAGCAGCACTATTTCTGTATCTTTGTGCCCTAGATTGGTTGGTAGGTAGGGAGTCTCTAGCCTGTCAGAGAGGGGAGAGGGGGGAAGCGATGGAAGCGAGTATTAAAGTATCAATGCATACTTCCTGGGTAGGCTCCGTTAAGATACTTGATGCAGCTTACCTACTTAGTTACTTACTTGGTTGGTTCTCAGGATCGTGTCTGTTATTGCGAACTGATTAACTAGTAATTATAGCACAGAGGAGGAGGAGGAGGGGGGGAGGGGGGGTGAGTTAAAGTCGTGGCGTGCATTCCTCTTTTGGTGGATGTATTCCTTCTGGGGAAACAAGTGAATGAGGAGATGGAGGGGTGGGAGATGGAAGTGGATGCTCATTTTTGTGTTTGAGGAGAAGCTGAGTATAGTGGAACGGACCCTCGCGTCGTTGGGACTTCCCATTGTCTAGTTCACTCATGATCGTGACGAAGTAGCTGAGATGTGATGTGGTTGGATGTGGTGTGGTCGTGGGATGTCTTTCTTGTCTTGCTTGAGCAGGAGGTGACGGAGCTGATGGAGCTGATGGAGTGGAAACTGCGAGGGTGGTCTGGTTCTGGTTCGGTTTCTGGTTCGCTTAGTGGTGGGGGAGGTAAGGGAATTTTTCGATGGATTCGGCCTATGATGGTGGGGAGATAGAGAGAAGAGGGAGGGTGCATTGGGCTGTGGTGCTGCGTGATTCATAATCAGGAGCGCTGATCTGCTGTTGTCGAAATGCTTGTCAGATACCCTTGTCTCATAGCGTGTACGAGGTAGCTGAGTCCAACTTCAAGGCCAATTCCAAGTCCAAATGCAAGCCAAATATATAATGTGATGCTATTCTCTATAAACGTTATATTACAAATACCAACCCCACGGCCCATTATTCACCTCTATCCTCCTCAGCTCTGTTCATAGCGCACTACGCTTTCGAAGAAGAGTCCATAGACTCTTTGATACGTGTACGCTGCTAATCGTGTATGCTTAGCTAGCGGTGCGATATTCACCATTGCGCGCAGTTCGTAACATTTTGCATGGACTTCGTCACTAGCAGCAGTGCGACGATGAAGCCGTAAATCCCTATGTTACAGCACAAGTCAGTACATTGTCCCCGAAACAGAAATTCTCTCCACTCCACTTCTCCTATCCCCATTTCTCCCTCCCTCGCTCGCTCCATCCCTCCCTCGCTCCACCTCAAAGACCAAAAACCAAAAAGATCAGAAACCAAAGCGAGAAAGACTCACCCAACACCTCAGCAAAAATAAGCATCATCATCATGCCAACAAACATTCTCGGCTGCTGTCCACTGGCCCTCACACCCGCATCACCGATAATGCCAATGCAGAAGCCGGCAGCTAGACAACTGAGCCCGACGCAGAGCCCGGCTGAGAGTTGCAGGAAATTGGTGTGGAGAGCGGATTTCTCGGCCAGGTTGGTGGAGATGATCACGGCGACGACGAGGCCGTAGATGGCGAGGATTCCGGACAGGATGGGGGGCATGAGGTCTGTGGGGTGGTGTTAGTGATTGCGGAGAGGGAAGGGGAAGCATGCGATGGGGATAAGGGAAAGAGAAGAGATGGGGAAGTGATGAGGGAGCGGAAGACGCACTTCGAACCATCTGATCAGGCCTCAACACACTAACAGCCGAAATTCCAATGCCTGACTTTGCAATTCCATACGAAGCGCCCAAGCAGGAGAAAATCATAGCAATACTACATCCCATTGAGCCAAAGAAGGACTTGTGTTTATGTCAGTCAGGCGACGGGTGTAGAGATAGAGAGAAGATGGGTTGGAGAGAGGAGAGGATTTAGCATACTGCGTAAACGGGACTGTGGTTGTGATGTTAGCTTGGTTTTGGGATCAGTGATCGATAAGATGGGATGTTGCGCGATGGGAGAAGTGGAAGAGAGACGTCGAGGGGATAGTTTTCTGATCTGAAGAGGGAGAGGAAGAGAGGTATGCCAAACTTACCAACGCCCTTGATCAATCCAAGGTGCATCCATCTTGTTCGTTCCTTCGTTCGCTCGTTCGGTGGGTCTGATATTCAATTCGATGGAAGCCTGAAAGCTCTCTCTCTCTTCCTCCTTTCCAAATAAACAAGAAGCAAAGCGCTTTCAATATTCCAAATTTCCCACAAACAGAACTGCAGTTTTCAGAGTTCAATATAGTCGCGCAAATGAACAAGTAAGTATAAAGAAAGAAAGGGAAGAGCAACATCAGAGAACAGCAGCAAACGATAAAGTTGAATTACCCCGATATCTTACACAAGCGAAGCAAGCCTATTCGTTCGCCAGTCCAGTATTTCAGGCACACCTTCAAATGCATTCCTTTCATGAGCTCTGCGGCTGATCTGGTGGTTGAGTGGTGGACGGTTTTTCAGGCAGCCGCTTTTGGGGACAGCTGATTCGTTTGTTTGGCTGGGCCATGGCTATTGTTGGCAATTGCAAATGCGAAGGTTGGCTTGAGCTGGATGCTGAAGAGAGTTGATAAGAGAATTTGACTTTCTAAATACTTGTTTGTGTGTATTGGTTTTAATGTTGGTATGATGATGGATGAGATGAGATGACGGGTTGGAAGTGGGGTTGAGGATGTCATGTGATTATTAAACGAGCCCGTTTGCTAGTAGGGAGGTTTGTCACATCAGGTACCTCAAGGACCTCAAGGACCTCAAGGACATCAAGGACCTCAAGGACCTCAGGTTCTCATTGAGTGGGATATCTGCTTCTGAAATGTGGTCTACATTGAGATACCCAAATGTGTATGAATAGAAGTGAACGGGTATAGACTACGGAGTACATTTTTTTACTAGGAGGAAAAGTGCCGGGCAACACTCAAGAAGGAAATCAACCTTACTTTCTCACAAGCTGTAACCAAGGAATACTGCCGGTTCCTTCGCTTCCAATTTCTCAAGCTCTCTCGTTTACTTTGGCACATAGTACACTTCCATGTACTGTTATAGTTTTGAGGTCACGGTCCCGGCTCAAAGCTCAAGTACCTAGAGTACATCCATCAAACTGTGACGAAGCGCCTTGTAGCCATGCTCAAATTCAGGCAAAACTCGTACAAGTTTGAGTGAGCAAGTATAAAACCGTTCGGCAAACACATTTGATCGAGCTTGGCTTTCATATATGACAGATAAACGAAAATCTGCACCGTTTCCATTGCAGCGACGTGTTGTTAGTCGCACAATTTCGATTTGTTGAATGAAAATTAGAACCAGAGGCTAAATACCGCAAATGAGAAACAACTCCCTTCCTCTTGGTCTAGAAAATGACACGAATCCAAATTAGAACTTTCGTTCTTTCAAGAGAGAGATCATCACGTGACCTGGCACCACATGCTCGGAAGGGAATTTCAAATTCCACCCACCTCACACTTGAACAAAAGTTTGACGTGCTACACTCGTAGCACGCAACCCCTGACAATAAGTACACAAAAAGAAAGTTCTTAAGCGCACTCAACCAAATTCAAGAAGATAGGGAACTCAAGACAGAGCGCGTAGAAAAGACGAGCGCCTACAAGCGACTCACCCCCTGTTTCATCTACCCACTGTGCCACTGCTCCGCATCTCCATCCCGTAGCCCAAGACAGAAAGCAATCAGAATGTTGACATTCCACCTTCCCATTGGAGGTCACTGGAGCCCGACAGTTTGGTTCTCAATCTTATGATCTGATGTTCATTCGATTCTCAAACTGTAACTGCCCCCAGGTGCGGCGTGTGCTGGCGCTTATCTGCACTCCTTTGCCTTGTTTCTCTTCCTGAACGTTGAGTATTGTTCATGTTGTTTGCGCAATTCATATATTTCTTATCTCGCTGCTTCTGATTCATCGGTGTCTCCTTGCTTTGTGCTCTTGTTCTCTGTTTGTTTCCTGCGGGTCAGCGGTGTCAAGGGTCAAAATTGCACTTGCTTGATGCAAGATGCGTAATTTAATCTTGGGTTTTTGGGTCGTGGTTGGAGCTTTGCTTGCTACTGGAGTCGAAGGAGCAACATCGAGTGCGAGTTTTCAGTACCCAAATGTCGATGGCTTGATCGTCAATTATATCGACACGGTTCTCTTGCAATGGACATCGAATTATGCCGCGGCGTACCTGCAAATGTGGTGTCAGAATGGGACGACAGGAAATAACGTTGTGCTAGGTAGGTCGTCATAAATTGCAATGACAGAATGGATGTTGACCTTCACTAGGCAGTCAATCTCCAGTTGTGACTTCTGGTCGATTTGGATACGTCTTAACAAATCAGGATCCTGCACAGGTTGCATTCCCAGTGGCTTGTCATGCGGCGATTGTGCCTGATCCTTTGGGAGGAGGCGTCGATGCGCCATTTGGAATTACCTTCACCTCGCAAGCGAAGGTGGCAGCTCAGACGTTTTCTCTGGCTGCAGCTACTACTACTACTATTGCCAGTAGTAGCGCGACGACAACCTCTAAAAGCTCATCATCGGCGACTGCGGCTTCGTCGAGTTCATCAACACAAACTTCCCCCTCAAGCGTGGCCACCTCCTCGTCATCTGTGGTATCTTCATCTGTGGGAAGCAGTACTGTGGCCACACCACTAGCTGGGTCCATCACATCGAGTTCAAGTACATCATCGTCGACCGCAGTGAAAACCCCAACATCAATAACAGCAACCAGTAACAATCTCGGCCCAATAGTCGGTGGGGTGTTAGGTGGATTGTTCCTACTTTGTTTCATCATCTTCGGTGCTTTATTCTTGCGTAGATATCGACAACCACCAAGTGACAACGAGATACCCAGTCCGACGGTCAGAGGTGGTTGGTGGCGTCGAAGCGTATATCGAACGACTGAAATGCAAACAGGAGGATTGCATGAAATAGAGGGCGACAGTGCAATTGGACATGAAAAAGAGGGAAGCACACCTGCTATGAGGTATGAGAAAGAGGGTGATCATGCAAAAGTGCATGAGATTGATGGGAGAGCCAAGTCAAAAAGATGGACGCCTTTTGAGTTGCCCACATAAGCTATTGTTATACGTGTTCGTCCTATGAATATATTACATCGTGGAAGCTTCGTCAAACTCGTTCCGAATAAATGAGAATGTTAGTCACGCTCGTGAGTTGACCAGCTGTTCAATTGCTTTGCACAATATAGTGGTTCTCGTGGATTTCTGGGAGTAGAGGCTGTCGTTTCGTACTCTAATTTATATTGTTATGAGTTAAAAGGATATTCTCCGAACGATTTGAGGGGTTCGTGACGATTGGCAGCAGTCCATCCATGAGGTGATTTCCTCTTCCCAATTGCCACGAGGAACGATAGCATAACCTAGCCGTGATGAACAATCAAACTGAAGCATCTCGAGCGACATAACAGTCTATAGATAGACAAGAAACCATCGAAACGAGATGTCAGGTTCGAAGACTATCCAGATGTTTGATGCCCTCGCGAGAGGAAGAAGCCGAGAAATGCACATTCACATCCACATTCACATTCACTAACAGACTCACATATTTAGCACGGACCAATTCGAAGACGCAATCCTGACGCACAAGCATCTTCCGATCGAGTTTAGTGTCAAACCATCATAAGCCACAATCTAATAATCTACAGTACTTATTATGCCTCGGTTCTTTCCAGGTTCTTTTCCAATATATGAGATGAGGTAAGCAAGCAGGTCCCTCTGGCGTCTTCCCTCGTACTCGGATACGGGGTACGAACGGAAATGTGGGTGGATTTCGAGTTCGAGTATCCAAAAGAAAGGAAAAAAGTCTCTCATGGGACGCGTGTTTGTTTCCCTTCCTTTCAATCAAATCATACAACCACCACCACCACCACCACCCCCAATCCCCAACCATACCTCCGTATTTACGAAGTACGAGGATATCTTCCGATGCTCGGTGGCAGCACAAGGATATAGTACAGCACAGTAGTATTTTCTTTTATCCTGAATCTGCCAGCCGTTGCGATTCGCAATGAAAGTCTGGATACTGGAAACTGGAAACATCTCGGTCCCGAAAATCTCATCCCTTCATGCCGTTTCAGTCAGACACTTCACACTTCACATTTTAGGTTGGATGCATCACGACGAACTGTTGCAAAGTTGTAACCACGTTTCGAATATCCTTCGCTTCAGATCCTCGTCAACCAATCTGATCAAAGGTATCCATCTTGTCAATCCACTTCAGTTCTTGAAATAGTCTTGTCCGCAGTAACGATTGGTGTCCAACCTCACATCCAAGGCATCCCAAGCCCTTGGAACAGCCCGGTAAGGTCCAGTACCTCCGTAACTGTGCAGCAGGACACCAGGACAAACCCAAGATGAGAAACCGATGAGAAAGATGGGCGACGTCGTCTGCTCGGTTCCGCTCTTGGGGGCGCAAGACCTGCAGCCAACGCAACTCAACGCAGCCTCTTCCCAGGGGGAGACGTACCTTTCAGCAACTTGGACCAACTTGGCTTTGGTTGTGAGTGGACGTTGTGGATGGGGATCTGAGGCCGCGTCACACTGTTGCGGATACCCTAGACATAATGTCCACCCACTTGAACCCACTTGAGCCAAGACATCAAGAGCACCTCTCGCCTTTTCTTGGAGCGTAGAGCACGAGGCGTTTGTACATCTTTTTGGATTTCTGTTGAATTTTCGTTTGCATCAGCTTTATTATCGCTTCCGATATCTATCAATTGAGTTTGCTTACCGTTTCTTATACATATTTCTTGTTGATAGATGATCTCGCTTGCATTTGCCAACCCTCACTATTACCAAGACGGTATCTCAGCCTTGCAGTGTAGATCGATCCGGTATTTCAACCCCACAGCTTGCCATTGTCAAATCTACGTTGAGCGGATAGTAAGAAAGTGGCTGAGGAGGAGGATTTGAATTAAGAAAAGGAAGGATATTCGGCATTTCTCCGCAACGAGGGCTCATCGGTCATCACTTTCGTCACTTTCGAGAAGTTTGCAATTCGATTTGGGATACCGCCACATTCGTTTGTGCTGGCCGTTTTTGGCTGCCGTCCACGACACTTTCGGGAACTAGATTTTACTAGTTCGACATCTCGCCGCGTCATCCACATATTCCCAGGAGGGATATAATCTTTGGGGTTTGTGTCGAAGCTGGTGCGCATAGCATTGGTAGATATTGAGTAACTGTAATCATGAGGGTATCAACGACAGTCCTTGCCGTCGCTGGCTTATTATCAACATCCACGGAAGCTATTCAATTGGTCGAGAGGAGGATAGGAGCACCACGAGTGGTTGGTTTTCCAGTACAGAGGAAAGATGTTTCAAATCCATTACAGAGGGATCGGTTACGGAGGAGGGCCAATGCTGTGCAGGCGAGCTTAGACAATGAGGTAGGTAGGACTGTTCTACTGCGGTCGCTAAACTAACAGTGTTAGGAAACATTATATTTTGCAAATGCGACATTAGGGACGCCAGCGCAAAGTTTTCGGTTACATCTAGACACAGGAAGTAGTGATCTATGGGTGAACACCAACACATCAACGCTATGCAAGACAAAATCAAAACCATGTGCATTTGCAGGAACATACTCAGCAAATGCATCATCGACATACTCGTACGTAGCAAGCGACTTCAACATCTCGTATGTTGACGGATCTGGAGCCGCTGGAGATTATGTGACGGACACCTTTAGCATCGGAGGGACATCGTTAGCGAAGTTGCAGTTCGGTATTGGATATACCAGCTCATCGTACGAAGGAATCTTGGGTATCGGCTACGAAATGAACGAAGTCCAAGTAGGCCGAGCAGGGAAAGCAGCCTATGCAAACTTGCCAGCGCAAATGGTAAAAGACGGCCTAATCGCCTCCAACGCCTACAGCCTCTGGCTGAACGACCTCGACGCCAGCATCGGGAGCATCCTATTCGGCGGTGTCGACACGGCCAAATATACCGGAACTCTCGAAACACTCCCCATCCAGAAAGAATCCGGATACTACGCCGAATTCCTCATCACCCTCACAGAAGTCAAGCTCGGCGACATGGTGATCGCCACCAACCAAGCGCAAGCCGTCCTCCTCGACTCAGGCAGCTCGCTCACCTACCTCCCCAACGCCATCACAGAAGCCATCTACGAGCAAGTGGGCGCACAATACGACTCCTCGTCGGGCGCGGCCTACGTGCCCTGCTCCCTAGCGAGCAACACGACAGCCTACCTGAACTTCACGTTCTCGACGCCCACCATCCGAGTCGGGATGGACGAGCTCGTGATCCCGGTGACGTCGTCGAGCGGGCGGCCGCTGACATTCACCGACGGCACGGCGGCGTGCTTATTCGGCGTCGCGCCGGCGGGATCCAGCACCGCCGTGCTGGGCGACACGTTCATCCGCTCGGCGTACCTGGTGTACGACCTGGACAACAACGAGATCTCGATCGCGCAGACGAACTTCAACGCCACGGCGTCGAACGTGGTTGAGATTGGGACGGGCACCCAGTCCGTGCCGGACGCGGCGGCCGTCACGAATGCCGTCACGGCGTCGGCGGGGGTGGGCAGTGGGACGGTGGCTGGCGGGACGGCTGGGCTGGGGACCGCGACGTCGAAGGCTGGGGCGGAGAGGACGGCTGTCCCCGCGCTGGGGGCGCTGGCTTTCGTGGGTGGGGTGATGTTTGCGTTGTGATGAGTGAGTGAGTGGGTAGTGGGTCGGGTGTGTATCTAAAGTTGCGTTCGGATTTGGGTGGGATTTTTGGGGTGGGGATTTCTTGGAGCAACATCATCGACATTGGCATTGGCATTAGCATTTGGGATCTGCATTTGCATTTGCATTCGCACTGGCATTAGAACAGCGTGCACGGCACGCACTGCATAGCACGGCGTTTTAATTGGTTCAAACAGACTGGCTGGCTAGCTGCTGGATATACAGAGACGATACGAGAGATGATGACGAGTTGGTATTCGGTCGTTAAGGTGATTATATTTTAGCATTTGGCGTAAGGTATCTATCTCGCTTGTATATAGAAACGACGAAATTGAACATGACGAAAGAGAAAAAAGCAGACGCGCATACAATTTGTTTGAGATCCAAAAAATACCCTTGTGCTTCTGGATTCTGAACATACTTTTTCCCATCGAATCTTTGGTTTTCTTCTTCTCTGTTCGTATTTCTCTTTTCCATCGTCTTTCTCCTTTCATCCCTTGAGATGCCTTGATAAGAATCATGTCCATGTATCCGTTCCGTTCATTCATTCATCAACTCATATGCCTAAGCAAGTACACCCACACTTATATCACCCGTACCCTCGCCTATTCTCATCCACCATTCTCCATTCTCCATCCATATCCCAAGAACCGCGAAATAAAACCCACACCACCATCCAATCAATCAGATGCATGTCACAAGAACGACAAAGAAACCCTTTATCCTCCTTTTAAGAGACCCTTTAGTACCTAACAAGAAAAACGATGGTGATTGAGAGTTACTAAGCTATTCACTCTGGTCGAGCATGCTATGCCATCGGTTCAGCCGTTTACCTGACTATGCTCGCCTAGCGATGTTGTACTTTAGAATAGTGAATTCAGCAGTTGATTGATTAGTTGATTGATTAGTTAATTGCACCTAGCCAAGAGCTCTATTCCGAGTATGAATCTGAGTATGAATCTGAGTATGAATCCAAATGTGAACCCGTATCGCTTTCCTGGACTAGAGGTGCTTGATCTTCCTCTGGTAACACATTTTGGTGGGTCAAGATAGCAGTATCTAGCCATTTCTCAACCTCGTCGTAGCCGTAGCAATTCTCCGCGCTAATAAACGTAATTGGTTCAATTTTTCCTCCAGCCGATATCACAGACACATCAATTGAAAAGATGACCTGCTCACGCAGCATCTCCTGATATAGCTTCTCTGACAAAATTACTCGATAGGAAGGAATCCAAGGTGCAACAGCTTGTTTCACTCTGCAGGAAATGTACGACCCATCTTTTAGTCGGCACCGGTGGAAGTCTCCAAAGTTCCAACTAGTATCGCTGTTCGCAAGAATCGCATTTCTCATGGCAGCACGACCTTCCCAATTTGTACACGCAATCCAAGGGAAGGCAGTGTCTCTGGAGCCTCCCTCACCTCTATGCCACCCGCATATTACAATAACCTCTTCAGTTCTGTAGCACAAAAAATTTCTACGCTTCGATTGTATTGAAGATATACTGGTGTTATCAACATCAAAAATTGGCTCGACTGGACATTGCATGTTCAAAACAAGGGCCCATTTTCCTTGAGTGCCTCGAAGGTCTGCGTCTGGCTCTAAACATATAGCAAGCCTTTGATAGAGAATTTCTTTGGGGGTATAGCGAGAGTTAATCGTATATATCGTGGGGAGACTCATTTTAGAGTACACTAAGTTACCGGATTTCTCGCACACTTGTATAGGCAAGCACAGAAACTGCATCTCATTGGTACGGAGGTGACGGTTCATTTCGCAAAGCACTAGGACAGCTTGATCAGGATGAATTGTATTGCCGAAGGTAACCCCATTGAGAACAAGTGTGTCTACTCGTTTCGTTGGCTGCATATGGACTAATAGCTCTTTCCCATCAATGTTGAGGTGCTGGGCATATTTTGAGCTAAAAATCTCCCATACTTTATTGTAGGAGCATGCAGCAAGTTCTTGGTACGCAAACCAATCTTTATCATTCCTAGTAAAGTATGCTGGCGATAGTGCGAGTAGCCGCCTTTTATTGACAAGGCCACAGTTCTGTTGGTCCCAAGTATGCCAAGAATGTTTCCAAGCCAATAACGTCAAATCCTCTGTTCTAGCGAGGATCTCCAACTGAAGCCTTTCAAATGCTCGATCACTTTCTCCATAGAGCAGAGGCATGTGCACGTTGAAAATTCCAAGCAAGCAGTACGCCATATCCTCCACTCTGGTCGTCTCTCTAGTTGCGGCCCAGGACATCTTCTCGGCAACGCAATAGCGGTTTCGCGACGCCTCGACATCAAATTTATTCTTGAGGATATCTGCTCGAATTCCTGTGATTTTCGATATCCTATCTCGAAAACTAAACCTTGTACCGACGAGATTCCAATTGAGATCATAGAAGTCGACATTCTGTGGCGCTAGTAGTTCCTGAAGGGTCCACCCTCGTCTATGCCACCTAGAATTTTCAAAAGACTCCAGCTTATCAGGCTCACGATGATCAATCTGTACATCGGCAAGGTAGACGATACAGACGTGTGACTCAGCGTACCAACGAAACATAGAGTTGATAGCCTCGGAGAGCTCTGCACTGCTCGATTTGTCTATACAGCAGGTATCGATCCAGCACCATTCGTAGCCATCTTGTTTCGATAGCGAGCAAAAGCCGGCCACCTTTTTGAAGGATTTCTTTCTTCGCCAGGACTTGTCGCCTGATTGGAGATCTTGGAATATGATTTCTTCCTCTCCCCACGTGTGCGACAAGATTGCATATTTTGGGACGTTTTCGCCAATGAAGTCTTTGAGAACGAAGGAAGACGTGTTAAGGAGTCTCATCTTCTTGATTTGCGCTGGCTCGCTCTGTTGGAGATATTCAGTCTCGAACTTGTGCCCAGGATTATGTCTTTTGATACCAGGAGATCGAGGGTAGTTTGTGAGTATAGGTCCCTATTCTCGGAGATTTTTAAGATCGATGGATATACGGATGATTCTGAGAGGTTTGCAATGTCCACCCTCTGTTCTTCGCGAGCCTGATGCGATCAACGAGGAGAGATAGCAGTAAGTGTCGCGTGACGAGAATCTATATACTTGATATCAAGTGTGAATGCGAAAATGATGGCCTATTCATGAAGGCATAAAGTCTGTTTGAATCCAGAAGATGTCTGAATGGCAAGTGGTGAGGCTGAGGTTGCCTTAATAAGGTGGTTTGCAACTTGACCCGTGACAAGCGACAATGCAGCTCGGAGTACTGGATTGGGAAAACGGAAATTCTCGGTACAGCATAACAATGACTAAGCACCTTTGACTGCTCAAGGTAATTGCCAGTATTAATCTACATAGCGATGTCGTATTGACCAGCTTTTCTTACCTACCTATTTACAACAAGGTGTCGGCTGTCTGTCATGTGACTTTAACACATCACGCTCACTTATTGCATTACCTTATTCTCCTTAATCTCACTACCATAGGCTCTTCGGTTAGGTTTTGACATAGAGATCCTTACTGCGATAGAAACTCTTCTGACCTTTCAATACTTTCTACCTCATATTCTAGTAGTGCTGTAGGTCAGTTGTCCCTATTACATTACGAATTAAATTAATGACCTTTTCGTCATTAGACACAGCTGCGACGACAACGACGCAATCTTAGTTTCCTAGGTTGCTACTGTAGGGTTCAGACTCACCTGGCATGAATGAAACGAAAATACGACAGGGAATTCTCCATGAATTTGTAAATTCGGAATCTGTTGAGTCTAAAGTACCAATAGTATATCACAGTACGGGGTGGGTATCTCCATGCAGGGGAAAGAAGCACATTATGGCAATGAATGAGTGTTGGTAAGGTAAAGATAATCTTTTATCTATCCACCTGCTAATCATCGGTCGATCCAACTAAAGTATCTCAACGAGCGTATCGAATAGAATACACTCCTTTTCCCCTTCATCATTTCTGCCCATACCATCATATCCTATCTATACATATCCCATATCCATCCTACACATCCTCAAAAACCAACCATGTAAATCCCACCAAAAAGAAGTGAATCCCCTACGCTCACCGCCAAGCGAGCGAACTGATCATCCAGACCATAACGAAGCGAATGTGTGTGTATGCATGCACGTATACATGCGATGCCATACCGTGTCTAAAAGCAAATCTCAAATCAAACCAGATCCTGCCTGTCAACTTTTTGGAGAAAATCCATACTCGTGCGTAAAGAACAAGGCAAAGTCGTGATATCGTAACAACCAATCAAAACAACCAACTACCTGGTTTCTCTCTCTCTCTCTCGCTCTCTCTCGCTTAACGCCTCATGTAGGACAAAGCGAGCAGGGAGGCGAAGCAACAATCCCTTAAGTGCGTGCACACCTCGTGGGCGCCACATTCGTCGTGACAGTTTTGGTCAAGTAGACCGTCACCATCGTACTGGGAGCCGGAGCCACAGTGGGAGCAGCCACAACCTTGACCACAGTTGGTGCTGAGCTCGTAGCCGCAGGCTGAACAGCAGCCGCGCTCGCAACACCACCGACCGGATTGCTTCCAGGCAAAGCCTTCAACGGACCATTCTGGCCCAACTCCTCGAAAGCAGGCTTGACCTCGACATCTTGCTGACTCTTAACACCCATCTTTCCGTCAGGGGTACCGAACGAGTTCCATGCGCAACCCTCGCCAATGCCGACGCAGTTATCGAACGATTTGCCGAGAGCAGGGAGATCTGTCCAACCTTGGATGAAGTCACCGTGGCCGCCAAAACCGGTGGTGTCACCGGAGGCGAAGACGAGGGTGGATGAGTCTTTGAGGCCGAGTGAGCCGGTGTCGAAGCCGAATTCAGCGCCAATGTGAAAGAATGCGTAGGGGTGGGATTTGGGGCACATGCCACCCATGGTGTCGCCTTTGGCGGGGTCGGGGTAGGCTACCTTTGTGGGTGTTAATGGGTTGATTTGTGGAGGAGAGGAGGGGGAAACATACATGGCTCTTGTGATCAGGACTATCGACATTGACACCATCCCAACACGATGGAAAGCGAATATTCATCTGCAATCTATCACCCAATACCTTGGGGAAGCCATAGACCTCGCCGGAGCTGCCTGACTCGTAAAGAACGGCTTGGTTGGATTGCTCCGAGTTGTTCTGAGTGCGTCGGTTCTGATCACCAGCGAGCATGCGCAGTCCGGGTGGGAAGGGCTTGGCGTTGGATGGGCGAGGGCAGTATCGGTTGTTGGGGTCATAGTCGCATGTGAAGCGCTTGTAGTAGATGTTCTGTGGTGGGGTTAGTTTTGAGTTGTAGGGAGGAGGGCAGGAAAGAAGAACTTACGACGCCTTGATAGGGAACTAATTCAAACATGCCATTTTTCATATGATAAAGTTGAGGAGCCCACTACCATCACAAATCATTAGCGAGAATTCTACATCACCTTCACTTTCCACTCCACAAAACAAAAAAACTCACATAATTGCTGTGATCGGTAAACTTATCACAAGTGGTCTTCTTTGCCTTCGTTGCAGCATCAATGCCAGTCATGGTCTGGGAGAACGCCGTTCCGCCCGAGATAGCATGCACATGGGTTGAAGGGATGCCCGGGCTGACGATGGGATCGGAGCGTTGCATGGAGAGGACGCCGCAGTTTACGGTCCAGACATCTGAGGCTTGAGCGAGGGTGCTGAGGAGCAGGAGGGCAAGGGAGGTCTGCATCTTATTGGTTTGGGGGTGGTTGAGTGCGTGGGTAGACGTCGAGTCTTGTTTGATTTGATTGTTGCGTTTGTGTACGTTGTGTAATGACTGTCAAAGTCTGTATCTGTATCGTGTATCGTCGTGTATCGTGCGTGTGCAAAGTGCTATTTCAGTAACAAGGAATGTATGTGTGACTCGATCAAGAGTGTGTTTTGATGAATCCAATTCAAGGAGTGTGTATGCACAGCAATACCGATCAAAGTAAACAAAAAGGAGCGTTGTAAAAGACGAGGAAAGAGAACTCAAGAAAGCCAGATGTGGTGGTGAGGAAAAGATCTTCTCATGGTGTGGGAGATGAGCTTCTATATGTATGTCTATGTCTACGTCTGTGTGAGGATGGATTTGCCCGTACCACCATTATGGATTAGACCCCAACCCCATGTAGGTGATGTGAAGTGATGTGTCTTGCGTCTAATTGAGGGCATGTTCTGTGCTAGTTAGTATGCACACATACAAAAACACAATGTGCACCCCTTAGTTATGCAGCGTTTCGTTTCACATTGTGCAAAAAAGCAAACGCCACCAAGGTCATCAGGTTAACAAAGTCATCAATGAACCAAACTTACTCACAAACCCACCAAGTTGATTTTCTCTCGCCTTCCCTTTCCTGCTTCCTGTCCCTTTGTTCCTGCATATTACCCCTCCCTATATTGTCCCGTCGACCCATCATCCCACCAGATAAGGACAAATAAGGCCCAAATAGGCCATTACTGTAAGGCAAGGCAGGAGAAAGAGAAAAACAGTGCTATCTTTGCTCTATCTGACTGCATCCGAAGGTGCATGTGCAGATCTGCAATACCACGCTGCAAGCAAGGTACAATCGGAGGAAACAAAGTAACCCCAAGGGACCGGACCAGCCAGACCAAAGGGAAGGAAGGGTCAAATTCCCAAAGAAACCAAACCAAGGCAAGCGAACAAAGAAGAGAAGAGAAGGCGGGAACTTAGCGAGTTGTGCCGTCGCCCCTGAATCCATTCGGCAATTTACCCGCTCTCTAGTCCAATGGAATACCATGGGATGTTTGTCTTTCTCCGACCCGTGTGTGTCAGCCCTGCACACACCTCTGAATTTGTTTATTTTCTGCATTAGCCGAATTGGCGGTTCCTGGGGTGGTTTATGTTCCTCGCTCTCGGATTGGTGTGGTTTGGATGATTGATTCGTGAGGGATAAATAAACGCCTACTTTGCTTGAGCCGCCTGCAAGGTACGACAGGAAAGTTCAGGGGACCGGATGTTTGAAACAAATAGGGATCAGATGGTGGAGATTGGAAGGAGTGAGAATGGGGATAAGGATTGGATAAGGTATCTCAATTAGGTTTATCGCTGGTATGTGAAAAGAAGTCGGATGGAAGGTGAAAGTGCAAAGGTGCATATGGTGAGGAACGTGCGTGCAAACATTGGATGAACTTTGATCCAACGTGGACACAACTTTAGTTCTGATGATGATGATGAGATGAGGGGTTTACAAATCTGAGTCCCAACAACATCAAGGGCGAGTCTTGAGAATCCAAGGAAACTTTACATTGCCTTATGCACAAGTACCGTTTCACGACTGTTCTCACTACTGAGTACCGACCCCTCTGAGACTGTTGGACTTGAACCTTACTTCGAAGGCAACAAAAAAGAATGTTGGACTCTGTATTGCCGAGACTTAGAACTTATCCCAAGCAAGCAATTAGCCGCGAAGAAGGATGCCATCCCAGCTTGGAAGGATGCCAACATCAGGGGCGAGACCCCAAAGAACGACAGATAGAGAGAGAGTAAGCGGTGAGACGGCAAAGCGAGTCGCCCCAACCTCTTTTCCTTCTTGTTCCTCTCACAATCACAATCGCAATCACATGTCATAGCAATTCTTGATATTAATTTCCTTTGTCTTTATCGATGTCGCTATTCGTGTTACCAACGTACAAGTACAGTGTACAAGTACTGCAGGATCCGTACGACGTAATTTGGTGTTTGTGTCTTTGTGTCTCATTCTGACAGGTCGCTAATCTGTACCTGTCACACAAGTCAAGTGAGACCGCGAGAGACACCCGATGTCAGAATGAGACATGGCTAAATGTGACAGCGCCGGGTCTCACTCACGCACTCATTCACTTTTGGGGGTTCCGTCTTCGTCGTCTACTTTAGGCCATTTTTGTTCTTTGGCGCGCGGCCAAACATAAGATCAGTTTGCTTTGTTTCGTTTCATGAGCCCGAGTAATGTTTGTTTCTTGTCACTGGGTAGAAGTTGTTGAAGTATTCTTGGAATTGATTAATTGACTTATTGCTTGTATTTTTGTCTTCTTGGTAAGCTCCAAGTCTGTCTGTTGGTACATTGATGTCAGGTAGGTCTATTTTTGTCCGAGGTCACATGAGATACCTTTACGACCCAACGACGGGAGCCATGAGTTTTGAGGGAGATTGTTGCGTGTAGGGAACATTTCAGCTTTGCCTCCACAGTAGTCGAGATTCGAAAGAAATGTGTCTACCACTAGGTAGACACAGTACTAGAATTGAGGGATGAGGATGATATCCTCTTTATACCTCGAAGCTCAATCAGGATGAGATGCTGTCGTTTTAGAATATCTTCATTCAACGGTCTGTGGAATGCAAGCTGGTTTTGCCTGAATGCTTTTTTGTTCGGTTTTGGGTTAATTCCTTCTTTTTTCTCATACAGATACCGTTATTTCCTCTCTAGAGCTATTGTTGTCTACTATAGAAGGTAGAATGTTAAGCCTGAGTTGAAAGTGTCGAATTCATGCTAGAACTTGAAAACAGACAAAACCAAGTTTTCTTCATTGTGTTCGATACCGTTTTTCTGATAGCATCTAGATACTTGTCTTTAATCCAAAAGCCGACTTAACTCGGTCTACATTTGTTGCCAGCTATGTTATCGGTGCGAGGACCGAGGAATACCGCGATACAGATACCAATGTAAATCAAGAAAGTAGGTACTATCTTAAGGAGATTGTTTTGAAGATTTCGCTAGCACTTACCGAGTTTATCGTCGTTCTTACATTTTTTGACCTCGACTTGAGTGCTCACAAGTTCCATACTCGCAGATAGTGATGTTTGAGGAAGGAGCTCAATAGAGAATTGTTCTCCTTATCGTCCAGTCTTTCGAGTGTCAAGATTTAATCATCAACATTCGAAATTCATCAGAAGGGCACGAGAGCCTCACCAGAGAATCATTAGAGCATAATCACCACAATTACTACCATTGCCATCCACGCACCCAATATATTTTGACAAATACATCCACGAATCATTCAGCACAACGCAAGCGACTCCAATGGCAAGACAATGGTGGACCGATGATGAAAAGTGGTATTGCGGCGCTTTATACCAGTTGAGTGAATACGCAAACTGGCATTGTACCGCCAACCCTTTGGCAGATTCCTACATACCCACGAGAACCATTGCAGCCATGATGACCGCTAAATTCGGTCGCGAGTTCAGAAGTGGCATGATCAGGAGGTTCTTTAAAACATGCTTGGATGATGACACTTTCCACCCGATGTCTCCTTTGCATAACATGTCTGCTATGGCACTGCTCGAAGCAGCTAGGCGCGGGTATATAACTCTGGAAGAGGGTTAATGGAATCCGATGAAAGCACGCGAAGGACCTCGACAGCAAGGCGAATCTTCGAGTGGTTGATATTTACGGTTAGTTTTGGTTTAGGGGTGGTTCGTGTGCGGAGGACATTTCATTGAAGGAGAAGATGATGGAGGAAGGGTCTGGAAGTTGTTGTCTTAAAAGACGAAATGATGATCACATTATTCCGTTACTGAGGCGTGTACTTCATTCAAGCCATTAGCACGTTGTGTCTGACCTTTTTACTCATTCAAGAACGTGAGGGTCACTCACCAAGCAGGCTGTCATACATTGTAGGAAAATTTGAAGGGATTCACAGGACTTGCAATGGACCCCTCAATCACGAATCCAATGCCATGAGAGCATGCCGATTATTACACGAATCATGATTCTACGGCATGTTGAATAATTGCGACAGCATATAAAGATCATTCTGGACTGATCATGATTCTATGGCATATTGAATAACTACGACAGTATATAAAGATCATTCTAGACTGACCTTGTGCATAGTTTTAGAGTAACTTTACATTTAAACATCTTTGCCGATATCTCACCATACCATTTTCCACACTGAGCGTCGAAGAAAAAGTCGAAAGGGATATCAATTAACGCCTCTGCAACTAAATAAAAGATGGGTGGAGGCGTGAAATGGAATCAGGAAGAACTCTCCTACTTTTACCATTTAACCACATTAAGCCCCAAGGAATGTAGAGATACACATGGGTTCCCCTACACTATTGCAACGTCAACAAAACGTTTGTCCGAGAGAGAACTGGCTGCCGCAATGCTAGATAAGTTCGGAGACAGATATGGTAATCGTCGATACACTGAAAAATCGGTACATACCCACCGCTGCTATGCCGCCGCTCGAACCACTGAGGACGCGCAGTCTGGAGGCTCAGCAAGCAGCCAGGGACAAAGCCAAAGACATACACATCTAACACCAGCAGACTATGAGCCCAGACAAGATTCAGCCAACAGACAACGGGATCATTATAATCCACCATCACAGCACCAACAAACAAACACCCGCCCACCTTCAGGTTCAGCTCACTGCGAGCCTTCTCAAGACCAGCGCCATGTTCCCCCTCCTATGCCCGCCAGTGCAATCAATTTGCCATCTCTAAGGAGTGTGCTGCAATCCTTTCCAGATCACTACACTGCTGGCGACCACGATAATCAATATAGGAGGTGGCCAACTCGCGATGCTAACGCCAGACAAAATTTCCAAACGGCGGGAGATCCAACTCGACCTCTTCTTGAGCAAAGTATGTATGCTATATTTCGTGGACAGCAAGGGAGTGCCACACGGTCCAGTTATCATTGATGCTGCGCCTAGTGATAAGCGTGAGAATCAGAGCCGGAGACGTTCACGATGAAGAAGTCTTGGAAGGTTTGTGGTGTGGTGTGATGAGAAATGGTAGAGGCGTATGTGATTGAGAAAATGGGGTATGGGGGGTTTGCATTTTTGTACTTGTAGCTTTAAAGTTTGGTGATAGTTGTGGGGGGAATTGAGACCAAGGAAAAGGGTGTCGGAGATTGGAGGCTGTATGACCAGCTCGAGGGAGGCGGAACTGGGGATTGTCCTCTGACGATCTGAATTAATATACAGATTTGCTTTCGTGTGTGGAAACAATTCGCGCTGTCTTTAATGAACACATATAATCAAAACATCACTGTCAAGATCAGCTACAGCAATCCTGACATGAGCATATAGTAAGTACCCTCTGTTATCAACCGCCCCCAGGACTACAAGTAAAAATCCATGACAAGATATTTTAGCCAATCCTAGTCGACACACCGAGGGAGATGTCAGCTAAGCTAAAAGGAAAAAAAAAAATTCTCTATCGCAACCTGTTGAGAGCGCATTAAATACTCGTGAGGTGCGCAATTGAGATTGAGATTTCGTTGCAGTCTGGGGAATAGGTAGAAATTGGGGAATTGGTGGGTGAGCTCGCTTAGCCTTGGATAAATGTGCAGGGGGGAAGGAGTAGGTGTCATAGCCATAGAGGTAGAGAAGTCAGGTTTGATAGAGCTGAAGGTAGAGAAGTGAGTGCATTTGTGCAGTTGGTATCTAGTACTTGTTGCTTGACCCTTAGTGCTTGGTGCTTTATGGTGGTTGTGGAGGTTTCTGTGGGTGCCTGTAGCTTTTGAAGATATGCTTGGGAACGAGTATTCCTGACTTATAAACAATGAAGAAGTAATATCTAGAGACAGCACAGTCTTGTCTTGTTAGAGGTAAGATTATGAGGTGATAAGAATTACATAGACCTCGTGAGTGCTAAGCTACTTTGTAGTTTGTGTGTGGAGATAATCGTAATTACAGCTCCTTAACTTAACTTGATCTCAAGTTTCGTCGATGTGTAATTGAGAACAAAGAACAAAAAATACACCACTGAAAATAAGGACAAGACACTTTGCCGGTTCTTGGGAGAACTGAACGCGTTGAAGTAGAACAATTGAAAAGCGTATCAAGTGAATCATGTCGCAAATATTGGAACTGTCCAACGCTACATATTAAATCATTCACTCCCTTCCTAAAAGATGTCGGCAAACTTGAGCATGCTATGCATAGGACTCATTTCCCGCAAGCATATGTAATCCCAACAATCGACATTTAGAATTTCTGGCTAGATTTCCTTCGACAGACTCTTGTGCTCGAGATTGGAGTTAGGGATGCGAAGAGGTGGGCACAGCTTAATGATGCCCCGTTCTCATATTCCGCCGCTGAATATATCAACAGGAGACTTACGAACCCCGTAGGATAGCTTGAATCTCGAAGGTTATTTTAGTGTGTTTTTTTTTTCTCTCTCTAAATGTTTGGATATCGCTTACGTCTCTAACAGCTTCGTAGCGAGAAGGCGAGAGACGTCAATACTCCCCTCTTGAACCTACTCGCCCTCTCATACAGCTTCCCTTGTCGAGTAACGTCCTACTATGCGCTATACTCTATATATAGCATAGTCTACAACACAGCATTGATTTTCACCCTCTACAACGCATATCCTCTACAATCCAACATCACACCATAACCCACAGAAACCACACACCGGGACCCGATTAAATCTCGCTCTTCAAGTCCCCCTCTCCCTTTCTTCCCTATATTTCTTCCCTATATTTCTTTACTATAAGCTGACGAAATGGCATAAATCCAACCACGTCTATAAACTCAAACTTATTCCCTCATCCTCACCCTCCTCCCGGATGTCACGGTAGTCTTACCTATCGAAGTGGACGATTCGATTCATGCCGTACCATTCACCCATATCAACCGCACTGTGTAGTACTATATATGCATAACCTTCGTACTGTACACCGAGCCTCCGCACATGGCCAGTCCACCTTCCTCCACTTATCCTCCATATTTAGGCTGCTCGCTAACTCACGTCCACCTCCACGTATCATACGTAGTCCACACACTCAGAATTTAAACTTTGAAACGCATTCCACCCGCCGTACGAAGGTACACACTCTTCACACAACTTCGCCACCGAGTCAATGGTAGGTAAGTATATCCCAGCAAGCGAAACAAGACATGAAGAGGAGTCGTGGGAGTGTAGTGTGCGTAGGTGGCTTTTTGGACATGACCGTGACGTTTGTGAGCCGCATTGACGAAGAACAGCGAGGCATGGATGGAGCTTGTAAGATTGGCCTATGCTTTACGGTCCGAGGGTTCGTGTCATTAGATTGCCCTGAATAAGTGAGGGGTCTCGGTGCCTATGACGGGAGCACGGCTGGTGGAAATGATGAAACTTTGAATGGGGGAGTGATAAAATTTCAGAAGAGTGGTGCAAGGCTTGGGAGTGAAAGAGGGAGGGGAAGGCTTCGAGGCTTCGCCACTTGGAGAAGGGGAGGTCCTTGTTTGTGGAGGGGTGGGAAAGGAAAGGTAAAGGAATGAGGTGAAGTGAAGGGGTGAGGTAAAAGGAGCGTGGGGTGATTTGAGAAGATGATCTTGGTCTAAAGCAAGAGGTGATTTTCAAGTGAAAGGTCGGTAACATTGAATCTCAAAAGGAAAATTGATTCCTAGCTGAATAGATCTTGCTCAAGCTAAATACCCATAGTATGACTGTCATATCAGTAAAATCTGCCAGAAGAAACAACCAAGAGATCTTGTTATATAGAGAAGTGTTAACTATCTCATGTATCTCGCACACCTGGATAGAAAGGATGAAGAAGCTTGTCTGCTATCTTACTATCAGACAATCATGCCATTGACACCGCAACCGAAAACTTGAGCTTGATGTAGAATGACGGACTAATGTCCTCGATTTCTTATATTCAAAGTATGTAAGGTTTACCATCACCAGTGTAATAACACAGGTGACATCATATCTACGCCAGAAGGTAGCATTCTCCTCAGACCTAACTCCTTCCCATCCCTCCAACCCCCCTCCCAATGCCTAATCCTACCCAATGAAAGGTGACCTAGGAAATATCTGTCGAGAAATTACAGAATGTTCATGTTGAACCGGAAGCCTCGGGTGTATTCGAGATGGTGATAAATTCCCCATGCTGCAAGTATGGATAGCAACACAGAGTTATGATGGATGGTGGACTGCGTCTGGTGGTGTTGGAATAGTCGGTCGACATTCCTCAAGGTGAGAGCTCAGCCAATAAAGGCATCGTCTGCTTCCTTTTTCCATCACGAGAAGCTCACGAACTTTGGATCTCTTGGAAGTCCATCAGGGCCGATATTGTTCTTTGCGAATCGTGCTTCGGTGTATAACCTCCTAGCCTCATCGAAATTTACCCTCCTCTGCTTCATGATCTTCTGGATTTCCCTCTTGCTTGCGCTGTCCAACCCTGCCCTTGAGTCACCTCCTGCTACATTTCCCGACAGGTCGAAGGCTGATGATGACAAGCCCGACTCGATATCCGCTGCGAAGGAGGAAGGAATGCGGGCGTAAAGGTACGAAGATCCAGGGAATGAAGGCATCATAGGCAGCCAGATGGATCGTGAAAGGTAGAGAGCTGCATAATTGTCAGTTGGTTATGCGCAATATCCAGTACTCCCCCAGACTTACCGGTAGAGATGATAAGGCAAGCGAAGAAGGTACTGTAAAGTAGGTAACCCATCTTCAAAAGATTTCGCAGAATATGGGCAGAGAGAGTTTTATAACAAAGCTCGTGGAGACTCAGTGCTCCTTTTGTAAATAACTTGGCGCATGAAACGTTCGTGGAGAGACGAAGGGATGTCAGCTCATGCTTTATTCATGCAAGACACGGCAGAACATCTTCAAAGGGTTGTGAGGCTGAGTCGTCGTCACCTTCGGTCACTCACGCTAAATCCGGCTGTCAGCTGATGCCTGACCATCATTAAGGCTGTAAGGCTCAAGGTCAGCCAGCATCTGGTTTAGTCACGTTGATTGGTTCGGCTGCTTCAAACACACAAACCCGTGAATTCATGAAAGTTGAACAAGTTAGATAATTTTTGTCACGACAACATCAAAACTGCAAAAATGTCCCACCATTCGAGCCAAGTGTCTGCGGACTTGATCTGGGAGTGTGTCCGTATGTCACCCTGTTGAATCTCTGCGAAATCGATGCGGTTAGGAAGACGAATGGAGGAAGAATTGGCCTTGGTTAGATGGAAGATGGAAACTGACGATTGGGAAATACAGGACCCCAAAATGCCTTCCTCGTGAAGCGCGCTGCCAGCGGTGGTGTCCAGTTCTCAAGAGATCCTTTGAACTTGACCAACCTCCACTCCCGCAAGGTATGCGCTCATCAATCAGAAATTGGAGTTATGTTGCTAATTTGTGGACAGTACGCCGGTTTTGTCAACGACAAGGTACGATTCACCGCAGAGCTGAGGAGGAGAAGATAGGAGTGAGCACTGTTTTGGAATAGAATACTGATCGATGGGCAGGCTGTTGGTGTTATCCCAGCTGCAGGCGACAAGGGAGGTGTTACTCTTCTCACCAAGAAGGTCAAGCACCCACAACGCCCAGGAAGCGCCATCAACAAGACCAACTTCTCCGGCAACAAGTCAACCAGAAAGTGAGTTACGTTCTTTGGTCATGTACAGTGTCCATACTTACGGATACAACTAGGACCTACAAGGGAATCGTCAGCATCTCCGCAAAGTCTGGATACCGATCTGATCTCCGTGCCGAAGCTGTTGCCCGCGCATCCCACATCCGTGACTCCCAGCGACCAAAGAAGGACCTCCCAGAGAAGAAGCTCCGTGGAACCGCAGCAAAGAAGGCGGCTGAGACTAAGGAAGAGTGATTTGGTGCATGAAGTGGGAGGGTTTTGATAGCTACAGGTGAACATAGCTCAATACCAGGAGTTTTTGCAGCATTTAGTCTATGGAGACTGATCATGATTTGCGGCTCTGGGTGACTTTGGTGTGACGAATGTCTCTGGCCATACTGGAAGCATGGACGATTGCGGCATGAGAAATAGAGTGCTAGCTCGGCTATAGCGAATTCAAGCATCTTGAACCCATTCTCTGACTTCTTTTGTTTTTTTCTATGGACCTTGGTACAGAGACACTTGTCCGGAGGCACCAATAGGGTTGATTTAGCATGTGAATAATCGGGCACTTACGCTGCTAGAAGTAAATACTTATCCGAGCCCCCCCGACTTTGAGTATGCCTCGGCCATTACCATCGGTACTTGTGAAGTATGGGGTACATCCTTACCTTATATTGAGGTTGCCCCCATCGACATGACAGGATTTAGACATCACAAGTGTTGAAAGTTGAGGGACATAAATTGATCTGCTTCTTTTTGATAGGTATGACCCCCTGTTCCGATTGGACCGCATCCCCCACTAGAGCTAGTCTGAGCTCGAACGACCCCTCCATTCTAGTTCAAACAGTCAGAAGACTGTCTCGAACTTCCTCTCGCCCTTTACATAAACTCAGCATCTATTCAGGCAATATTTTCTAACTCTTCTTCTCTTTTCATCTCACAGTTTCCTACATCAGGTACGCAGTTGCATGCTTCTGTTTGCTAGACAATTCAACCATTGCGGGGTAGTTATTAACTTGGCTTACTAGAATTCGCGCATACCTCACAACAAATCGCAACAATGGGAATCAAGGCCGGTATGTCCATCAGGACAACTCGAAAGACAATATCAAGTCATCTAACAATTTCATAGTCGTCGCTGGTGCAAGTGGTGGAATTGGACAGGTAAGATTTAACTGCATACCCAAGATTAATGCCACCACGCCGACATTTACCTTGATAGCCATTGTCCCTCCTCCTCAAGACCTGCCCACTCATTACCGAATTGGCTTTGTACGATGTTGTGAACACCCCAGGTGTTGCTGCCGATCTCTCTCACATCTCTTCCCCAGCTGTAGGTCAAGCTTCTCGAGTATACACAAAAACATCGCTGATGAGCGAGACAGAAAATCACTGGCTATCTCCCAAAGGATGATGGTGCCAAGCTGGCAATGAAGGATGCAGACATTATTGTCATCCCTGCTGGAATTCCTCGTATGTATAAGTGACTAGGAATACAGAGAAAGTACTGATGCAGGACAACAGGCAAGCCAGGAATGACTCGTGATGATCTCTTCAACATCAATGCTGGCATTGTTAAGGGTCTCATTGAGGTGATCGCAGAGGTCGCACCAAAGGCTTATATCCTGATCATCTCTAACCCAGTCAACTCGACCGTCCCAATCGCCGCTGAAGTGCTCAAGGCCAAGGGAGTCTTTGACCCAAAGAGACTGTTCGGTGTTACCACTCTCGATGTTGTTCGTGCCGAGACTTTCGTTGCTGAGATTGTTGGCGAGAGCAACCCCCAGAACTTGACCATTCCAGTCATTGGAGGTCACTCAGGAGAGACTATCGTCCCTCTCTTCAGCCAGGCTAAGCCAGCTGTCAAGATCCCAGAAGAGAAGATGGCTGCTCTTATCAAGCGTGTTCAATTTGGTGGTGACGAGGTTGTGGCTGCTAAGGACGGAGCTGGATCTGCTACTCTATCTATGGCATACGCTGGTTTCCGGTACGCTCCCCCATCTAATGACTCAATATGTGCTAACCAAGACACAGATTCGCCGAGGCAGTTCTTAAGGGTCTGAGCGGCGAGAAGGGCATAATCACCCCAACCTTCGTCTACCTCCCAGGTGTTCCAGGTGGTGAGGAGATCTACAAGGAGACCGGCTGCGAATTCTTCTCTGTTCCAGTTGAGCTCGGCGTAAGTGTTTGATAATGCAAAAACAGACGACCAAATTCTAACATGTGACCAGAAAAACGGAGTTGAGAAGGTTTACAACCCTCTCACAAACCTCGACGAGGGCGAGAAGACTCTTCTCAAGGCTTGTATCGAAGGTCTCAAGGGCAACATTTCAAAGGGTGTCACCTTTGCCCACAACCCACCACAAAAGTAGTCTCCCTATCATCTTTCAACTCCATCGGTATTTTCCTTTCCAATAAAAAAAACCATCGCATGCATACGAACCAAAACTGGATTCACGTCTCTCTTTTGTCCTCTTCACCTCCGTACGGCGGCATCAATACAATAAGCAACAAAATGATAGATCTGTTTGGTAGGAATTTTGACTGATCGTTGGCATTTGCTTAGATAGGCTGTGAAGCTCTTTTCCGACCTTTCTCGATACATGAGTTGAACTGCTACTTGCTTTCTTTCATTTGTGCGCTTTGTCGCTGTGGGACGAGCATGAATGATTAGGAACGCAGAGTGAGGATTGTTGATTGAAGAGGCCTGGATTCGGTTTTGGGACTACTTACTTACAACGTGGTTTGTAGTCATGGTTTAGACTTTCACCGTGGCTAATTCAAAGAACTTTTAACAAGCTTCATCTCTCCATCCCTGCTTCGTAGATGTGATCAGATGCCTCTATAAGCTCTTGTGAGTCCTCTCAATTCAGTGCATCTATGCCTTCTAAAACGCCGAGATGCTGCCCAAGTTCCGCCAAAATGCAACCAAATCAAAACGCCAGAAATGCTATGCCGCTAAACCGCACGAGAAAACAGTCAACATGATAGCTCTGGTACCCCATTCACTTGCCGCCTCTTCATCTCACATTGTATCTTCTCGTTCGAGAATCAAGAATGTTGATCGCTAATAAGTCAACATCATGACTTCACAACAATACTCTTGATCTGAAACGTTGCTCCAGGGAGCTCGTTCGTCTCAGCGTGCACAGTTGCATTGATACCCATGCTTGCTAGGGCGCCGCGAATGATGCCGCATGGGAACCAGAGGAACTGGATTCACGATTAGTGACTAGTTGCTGTGGAGGAGGGAATATAGGAAGTAGGAGAGTCAAGAGAGACGACAATGGCAATGGCAACGATAACAGTGAGGTGAGAAGAAATTGTGACATACAGGCTGTGCCCTCACCACCGCCTGTCCCCCAGCTTCTGTGCTCATCCGTGCAAAGGGCTTGAATGAATTATCTGTCAAGACGTAAACTCCCTGTTTGTTATTTTGCGTTAGCTATGTATTCTGGCTTGGAAATTGCGAGGAAATGTAGAATTAAAGGAGAATAAGGACACTAACCCGATGGTTCGTCTTCAGGTTGTCGATCTGTTTCCTGAATACGAGCATCCACAGGTCTTTGCAGAGGAATTTGATCACGTCTAGTGTGTCTGTGAAGCGTGGCCTGTCGCGGGAGAATCTAGAGGGGAATTGTCAGCTTCATGCTCGCTCGCCCGCTCTCTTTGAAAATAAAATGGCGACATCTCTGCACTTGCTGCCGCCTCCATACAGGCCTGGGGCAGTTTGTGACCTTCCTCCCATGATCCGAAGAATGAGCAAGCAAATAAACATACCTCTCCACCAGCCCCTGCCCAACCCTATACCCCAGACTCTCCAAGCGAAAGAACACCGCATCCCGCTCCTCATCCTCGTCCATCTTCCTCGCGCCGCCGCCGGCGCCCAATCCACCGATGCCCAGCCCACCGGTCTTGGTGCTCCCACCGCCAGCGGCCACGCTCCCTTCCTTCGCAGCAGTCGCGGAGGAGCTGTATACGGCGCCGTCGTCGAGCGACGAGGCGTCCACTTCGTTCACGATCCGGTAGGCCATGGGTACGATTTCGATCATGAGGAGGTCGAGGCACGAGACGTTCAGGAAGCTTGCTGTGGGGTCCGTGGCGTTGTAGGGCGGGAGGGGCGAGTCGAAGGACATCTTGCGTGTGCGTGTTTGATGTAATGGGAGGTGGTGTGGTGGTGCTTGGTTCTTGCTATTCTCTGCGCTTTCGTATGTATGCGCTTATGCCTTTGGTTTGGCTGTTTCCTGGCTTGTACAGTACTGTGCGTAGGTTTTTCTATGCGATCGTGCTGGATATGATTGCTTGTGTGTGTGTTGGAAGAATTGGAGGTCTGCGATCCGAATAATGAGGGGCATTGGCTGGGTCTGGATGTTGTGCTGTTCGGAGGTGAGTGTGGGGGAGAGCTTCTAGAGCTCAGGGCGTGGTGAATATCTCAACCGGGATTACACTTTACCCGAGTTTGAGCCGTGGGCTCATAACATCTCGCAGATTCTCAAGACCTCTAGGTACTAAGTATGCGATGTCAGATTATGGGTATCTTTTGATACTAGAATCAGTTATCTAATCACTATTATAGTATCACGGCAGTATCAATTTCTTGTTGCACGCACCATCGGCTTATGTTTGGTGCATTTTCGACTAGGTGAACATGTGCTGAGAATTATTCTTTGAAGCTTTCCAGTCTACTGCTTAAGTCCAAAGTGCATGGTAAGGGAATGAAAGTAGTCTGATGGATCTAAATGACAGCAACCAAGTCGTATTCATGTTCAGAAGTATACCCATACCCAGACTGGATCCTTGCTGGTATCAATTTAGTCGTTCGTGACCAGTAGGTACGAGTTCACGCAGTGTTTAGCGAAGGGAAGGGGTCGGTGGATATTAACGAGTTGATGACTTCTCTGCATGTGCTGAAACATATAGAATGACCAACAGGCTAGATGTTCGATCGATCTGAATAGAAATCCCCTCGAATTACCTGAATCATTACCGCATTGGTGGATCCTACGTATGGCTTGACGAGATGAACTGCTTTGAAGTGCGAAGTACGCAAGAGCGAACTAAGCGATTGTATCTAGTTTGTAGTGTAAGCATCCTTCCTCAAATAATAACAAGAAGCGGAAAACCGAGGCACTGTATAATCGAGTGGAAATATCTAAGCGATACCTACATGATCCCAATATCCATTCACTTGTGTGAACACGTTCACAGCCATGGTATACAGGTAACAAGCTTACTTAGCATATAACTATCTATATATATCATGTCATCTAGCACTTTAATTGGAGGGCGTGTGTAGCCTGTGCTTGCTCTGTCTTCCCATCGCTTATAGTAACAATTCCTATCAAGCATGTGAATGATGAGTATTCGTAAGCTCTATTGAAAACAGCCTCGTAGTTGTATAATTACGTACGTCAAGTTGTCCGGCTTGGTCTTTAGATGTTTCTTAACATACATGAGCATATAAATGGTTCTGATGTTTGATTGTGACAAGGTCTCCAGCTGTTAAGATACCGAGCACAGCAACGGCATTTTGGAGGCCAGCTCACTATTGCCGTAGCAAGCGAGAGGATTTTCATCTAATCAAGATCTTGTTGGCTCCAAGCTAAGTCATGAGTATGCATGAACGGCATCTAAAATAATCTTGCAAACTTCCCTAAGTCATAGGTAGAATATCTTGCTAGTTTCCTTACCATCATGGAAACTCTCATTGGGCATGTCTACATCAAAACCTGAAATACGTGGATTGATCGACAACTGTGGCAAATTGTAAGCTGTTTTCCTCGTTTCTCGAGCTTATGTCGTCTCGAGGTCGTGTACGAAATTGCGGGGTAGATGATAAACAATGTACTACAATCTCATTTACAAGCATATCTCAAATTCCCGATGCTAAATATAACACTGTCCCATTCAGCGTCTAGTTACACTTGAGACCATGACCATGAGAATGGAATGTCGTGGTAACTACGAAGTGACAACAACATTCCTCTCCTTTTCCTAGCTCATAGCAAATCGCCACATCCACCCGCTTCCAAGGTAAAACAAGCGAGCACTCAGGGGCAACGCCCGAGCAACACTGTACATCACCAGCTGCACGATTGTGGCTCGTGATGAGGATTTTGCCGCCAACCACCCAAAGCTTTCCTGGCTGCGCATCCACCCAACCAGTTGTAGGCATCGGCCCAGCGTGCAGCGTCAGTTTTGGAGCTTAGGAGACGCCGATCGGGGACCTGCAGAAAAGCCAACCCGCTCCTGAGCGAGTTGTGGTCCTCTTTGTACATGAAACACGAGTCTGGCTCCCCGAAGATAAAAAAAGGAAAGAAGAAAAAAGATACTCAGATACCAGTGGCAGGAATCGGAAGTTTGTTTGTCTCTGAGCACAACATTTAACCGAAACATGTCCAGCAGCTCGAGCCTCGAATGTCGACGAAGACAAGGCAAAGCAGCTGAAAAAGTGCTCGTCGTGCTTGTGTCTGGACCAGAAGTTCAGGAGATCAGGGGCAAAAGATACCCGGGTACAGGAACAAGATAACCTGCAAGTGACGTACTTTTCCTTGAAGACATCCCTGCTCCTATTTTTTTGAAGGATCCAGGAAATTCAGCTTCCTTGTTGACTTTTGCGCCATGTCCAAAGACCAAAGACATCACGCCGAAATTGATGGACATGAGAGTGACAATGTCGAGACATTTGCACCGAGCAGTCTGAGATTATGGAATATGGCTTGATATGCAGATGGGGCTATATTTATCTTTTTGTCTCTAGATGAACGACGTAGCGAGGGTAAACGAGGATGTGGATTGACACAAGGCATGATTATACGAAGTTGGTCCACGACTTCAATCCACTGCTGTCGACTGCCTCTCCACTCAAAAGCTTCGAGAATCTTAGTAAAGAACGATAGACGATACTTTACTGCATTGATTATAAAGACCGTTGGACCCACAGGTGTTCCTGCAAGCCGCGATTTGATATTCAGAAGGTGAACGACCCTATAGTAAAGTACCTGCGAAGATGCGAAAGATTGAAAGAGTCAGTCACAAAGAACTCAGGAAGAGCTCGGAATGAAATGCGATGGTGAACAATATGTAAAGAAAAACTTAGTTCAGTAGGTAACTTAGGTTCGGCATCTCCCTCTCCCTCTCCCTCTCCCTAGCCCCTTCTTAGGTCTGTTCTTTGGACTGGACCCTATTTTATATTTTTATTTCATTTTATTTATTCACTATCTTGTCTTGGTGCTCACGGTGATCATGACAGTGACAGTGTTCTGATGCACCTGGACCTTTCTCCTGTCTCCTGAATCCTGATCAAAATCACTAATAATTTCGCTATTCCGGCAGCCAACCAGACCGCCTTGCCTGTAATTTTAAAGGTCCATGTCCATCCCATTCATCCCCATCCATCACCATCCCATCCCTATCATCCATCACCCGTCACCCATCAACCAAGTCCCGCGCCCGTTTTTTGAACTTCCTCCTAAAAGTTACCACTGACTACTGACTGACTGACCGACCGAACCACACCAGCCAGTAGTCCACACTGCATACATCCACCACACACATCCACTCACAACACACCAAAACCTAAACTTCCATTCCAACGCTCTCCCATCCTGCAACCTGCGACCTGCGACTTTTGAAGAAAGAGCCCTCCCCTCCGTCTCCTTGCCGACAACGCGACTCGAACCACTCGGTTTCCAAGACCAACACCACCAACACCCAAACATCGACAATTATTTACATTCGTTTTTCCCGCACATCCCTCGTTCCCTCTCTACTGGTCTACTACGATTGAGATCCTTTTTACATTCTCTTACAATCTGCTATCATTGCCAACCAGGCAGACGGTGCATAAACACAATTCAAGCTGTCTGCTACTACTGTACAATCGCCAGACATGGCGTCGTGAGTTCATCCCTTTCACCTTTGCGCATGCAATTATCAACCCAGCAGCTCGGCCTGCTTCAATGTAACACTACTAATATTCTATCTGCTTCAGGTTCGGCTCTGCCTTTCGATCGTTTTGGCATACTATGACAAGTTATGACCGCCGTATGTTATCTGCCCAGCCTTAGGAGGATACATTTTAACCAGATACACAGATTCTTCTTATGACTCTCCCTACCGGACAGGACAACACGTTCCGCTCGCTCAAAGCCGACATGCCCCTCTCACATCTGTTGCAACGACGGCTTCAGAATCTCGTGCAGATGTCAGTTCTCCATACTTTGAGGATGGTGGCAGATACTCTACCTCAGCGCTGAACAACAGTGCTTACCCTGGATCTCCCATGGGACAACCACAAAGTCCACACCCGCACTCCCCATACTCCCCTGGAATGAGATCAAGTGCGGCATTACAGAGGTCAAACACAAATGAAAACTTCGAGAATGTTGCGCCAGGAGAGATACAACTACAGGCATTCCAAGAGGGTCTTCCTCCGCCCCCACCACCAGGACATTCATGGAAGCGGATTGATAGATGGGCAGAGGAACACTATCCGGAGCTTTTTGATCAATTAGGAGAAGGTTGCACATCGAATGATCTGAACGAATTAGAACACCAGCTTGACTGTTCACTTCCAATGGAGGTTAGAGAATCTTTGCAGAACCATGATGGTCAAGAAAGGGGAGGCATGCCAACCGGAATAATCTTTGGATGCATGCTTTTGGACTGCGAGGAAATTGTGCAAGAATGGGAAAATTGGAAGAAGGTCAACTCGGAATTTCTTACTGAGCCTATCAAGTTCAAAGCTGCAACACCATTGAAGGCTTTGGGTGGCAGCTCTTCCGCTTCGTCCTCAAAGGCACCTGCTCAAAACTCACAAAACCCAATGTGGAGACAGGATTTACTTGCTCGCCAGGATTCGACACCTCCTAACAGTATCCAAAAGGTCTATGCTCACCCTGCTTGGATCCCACTTGTTCGTGATTGGGGTGGAAACAACTTGGCTGTCGATTTAGCACCTGGTCCAGCTGGTAAATGGGGTCAAGTCATCCTCTTTGGTAGAGACTATGATCGCAAGTATGTGGTTGCACGATCTTGGTCTGCATTCCTCGCAATGTTTGCAGACGACTTGGGCAGTGGGAAATGGTTTGTAGATGAGGAGACCAATGAGCTTAAGCTCAGAGAGTTCAAGCAGAGGAATGTTGAGCCAGGGTATTTGGACATCTTGAGATGGAGAATGGACCAAAAGTACGGACGCAAGGATAACCGTCGTCGATCTCAAGCCCCTCCAGCGAATGGCCAAGCACCCGGATCCCCAAGCGGCTCTCCATACGCCAGCCCAATTGCTGAGACAGGAGAGCCACGAGGACGCTCAATGCAGCGATTCAGCGGAGCTTCACCTATGCCTAGTCCTAATCGACCAAACTTCAAGTCTCCTTTGGCAAGGGTCAAGGAGGAAATCCCAGCCCCAATGAAGCTTCGAACCAACGGCATCAAACCGGAAAAGTTAGTGGAAGTCGAGACGCCCCGCCCTAGCGAGGATCAGAAGCAAAACAAGACTTTAGAATCTCTTTTAGAGGCAGTTACACCCGTTACTCAAGTCAATGGTAACGAGACCACGAAGACAGATGAGGCGAAGGTAGACACTGTACCACTGGTCAATGGCACGTCGAAGAAGGCAACAGTTGAGGATGATACCACGATGAAGACGATTGAGATATAGATATCGCCACGGTCTTTTGATTCCCGCGAGCAACATGGGACAAGGCGTTTGGGAGCTTGTAATTTGGTTCTCTTGACGAGAGAACCTGTCATGACAATGACATGCATTTGGGGGGCTTTCTATCTTGCCCGATACCTTTCCCACACCATAAATAGGATCAGGAGGCGTAATTGAAGTTGACCGTATGAACGAAGTGGATGGTTTTCGATTAAGTTTCTTTTTCAATTCAGAGCTACAAGCTGATGGAGGCAGTTCCGAGCTTGTATTTTTGTCTCTGCTGGCTCGGGGATGGGGCGATAACATTCAATGTACAATTAAGAGACGTGGCAGCTGTTGAGTGGCATTTTTCTTTCATTTCTGTTTGAGTGTAAAGCAAGGGGATGAGAGGATGGGTATTCGATGCCGAGTTTTTGGGAAGGGCTTAGGAGAACGCTTACGGCTTGTATGTATGTGACGAGATCAAGGTCGATGGCATTGTGCCTTCTGCGAACTCGGTCTTGCTTAATCATGCGCGTAACATGATTGAAAGGGGAGTAATTGCTACTAGGAATTAAACATATACCATTCATATTTCATGTACTGCCCT
Organism: Margaritispora aquatica; assembly: GCA_007644065.1. Lineage (NCBI taxonomy): Eukaryota > Fungi > Ascomycota > Leotiomycetes > Helotiales > Discinellaceae > Margaritispora > Margaritispora aquatica. The sequence continues at coordinate 1,597,263 of VJWN01000008.1, forward strand.
ACGTGAGTATCAAATTCTCGATAGATACCTTTATCTTACGCATTTCTCAAATCCACCCATCGCTGTGATTATGATGAGCCTTTTCCACTTTAATGCCAAGATCTAACGATCATGTGATCAGTTTCAGTTAATCCGAGAGCAGGGCAGTGTAGGTAATCGTCAGCCTCAACCACGCAAGCTCCAGCTTCACTAGCACTCCACTTTCATCCTCTCCACGACAACTCTGTCTACTGCAAAGAAGAAGATAGCACCTGAATAGTTCACGAACTTCTGCGATCTCATCAAAATACCATTCGAGTAACGATAACCCACTTCTACATAGCTTCAACACCATGTCTCACGAGGAGCGCCTCTGGAAGTTCAGGAAGCCGGAATGGATGAACAGTGCTACTACTAGGAGCGCGGGTGTATATGGCTCTGGTGCTTTGGTATGTGCGAACTTTCTTTCAAAGCAAGGTGGATGGTTATGCAGGAATTACGATGCGCAATTCGGGGAGGCTGGACATTGAAGGACGAGATGCGGGAAGCCTGAATGCGATTGATGCTTGGATCTTATTCTATTTGTAGCATTTCGCAAAGGGTCAAGAAGCTTGTTTAACAAGAGAAACATGCTAACAATGCCTTTCAGTTCTCCCTCGCCTTCTTCGTCCTCCTCGACGCAGCCGTCTGGTCGCACTCCCCCAAAAACGGCTCCGACAACCCCGAAATTCACATCCAGTTCATCGACTGGCTTCCGCTGATCTTCTCGTCTCTTGGAATGCTGATTATCAACTCCATCGAGAAGACGCGCCTATCTGCCGACTCGTTCTCGTACTCTGGAAGTGGGGTTGCGTGGAAGGCGAGGGTGGTGCTCTTCCTGGGCTTTGCGAGTTTGGCGGGAGGTATGGCGGGCGGTGTTACGGTCTTGGTGCTGAAGTATATCGTGCCTGGTGCCGTGCTGCCGACGCTTTATATGGGTGTTGCGAATGTGGTGGCTAATGCGTTGGTTATGCTGAGGTGAGTTATGGTGTTGGTGGTGTTGGGCGAAAGCACAGGGAATACTGACATCGTATAGCACTGTTGTTCTTTGGATCTCACAGAATATTGAGGATGAGTACTCCTACAACTTGTCGTTGTAATGGAGCGAATTTGAGCTGGGACGAGGCTATGAAGGAGGGGTTCTGGCCATGGAGGGGCTGACAGTCACTATATCGGATAATAAGCAGGCACTGGCTTTGAAGGATCAATCAGGGATAAGGATTCAATATTGTATCGTCCTTCTGTAGTATTACATCAATGTTATATGAATAAGAGAGCGTAGAGGATTTGCCTTGACTCGGTTCTTATCTGAAGCACTTAGTGAAGAACATGTCGCCGACCTTTACCAGTTAATGCTTTTCAGTCCCAGTTTTGATGAATATAATTCTAATTGCATATGACCAGAAGTTGTAACAAGCTAGAATTCAAGAGCATTACTCGAATTAGTTTTGAAGAAGTTGTGAGTGAAACCGTCCGGAGATCATGCCGAAGATCCCTGGAAATCATCGCGTCCACCAAAAAGTGGTCGCGACGTCAGGAGAGTGTCGAATTTACAACTTTACGTACCATCAGACCAGACATTCCTTCAATTCTTCTCTTCTTCTCATGGCTTTCAAATTTTTACCTTCTACATTTCTGCGGTAGTCTCTTCTTTGTTCACAACTTATATTCGAGACACAATTCCATTGCCAATCGCATTCGCTACACTTCGCACTTTGGCCTCAGCTCTATTTCAGAGCACTCCGCCATGGCGGACTCCACGAAGCCATCTATCAAGGCCTCAGTTCCTCGGGCTGCACCAGGGGATCATACGTCATTAGCAGCGCAGTATGCGCGGGCAAAAGCAGCAAAAGAGGCAAGGGAGAGGGGGGAAGCAGTTGAGGAGGAAGACATCACTCTGCCCCCGCGGAAACCTAAGAGTGTGCTTCAAAAACTGAACGATCGCAAAGCTGCCAAATTCCGGATAGAGTGGTTCTGGGTTCTGGGTTTCTTTGTGTGGTTATTGTGAGTGTTGTGTGCTGCTTTCTCTTGCACGTTGAACACTAGCTAATGTGCGAGATAGGACTGTACACGCCAGCGGCATCTACTTCTTCACCAAAGGCTTTTTGCTCACAAGATTGGTTCTGGAGGAGAAATCTAGCTGTACGGAACCGCCTATAGCATTGATAACGAATTTTAAGGGTGCAAAGACACCACAGGCGGGGTGTTGGCATCAGAAGAGCTTTGACAAAGCTGTGGTTCTCATTATCGATGCTTTGCGGTATGATTTTACCATTCCGTATGCGAATACGACCGAGCAGCCAGCACAGGCATTTCACAATGCATTGCCTTTCCTGTACGAGACTGCTGTCAAGCAACCACATAATGCTTTCCTATTACCATTCATTGCGGACCCACCGACGACGACGTTGCAGCGCTTGAAGGGCTTGACGACGGGGACTTTACCTACGTTTGTGGATGCTGGATCTAACTTTGCGGGGACGGCGATTGAGGAGGATAATCTACTCATGCAGCTTAAGGATGCAGGAAAGAAGATTGCGCATCTAGGTGATGACACGTGGACTGCCCTTTTCCCTGGGCATTTTGAGCCCAATATATCACGAGCGTATGACAGTCTCAATGTGTGGGATTTGCACACATTGGACAATGGCGTTATGGAGCATATCTTCCCATTGTTGCAAAAGCAGGAGAAGAATAAATGGGATGTGCTGATTGCGCATTTCCTTGGTGTAGATCATGCAGGACATCGTTATGGACCGAATCATCCTGCCATGACTGCTAAGCTGGCCCAGATGAATGAGATGCTCGCTAAGCTGGTTAAGACGCTAGATGATGACACTCTGCTTGTGGTTATGGGTGATCATGGTATGGATAGCAAGGGTGATCATGGTGGTGAAAGTGATGATGAGGTCCAGGCTGCGTTGTGGATGTACTCGCGAAAAGGCATATTTGGTCGAACCGACCCTGCTTTCGTCACGCCTCCCCAGACAGCCAAAGAGAGGCCAGTCAATCAGATCGATTTGGTGCCTACGCTTGCTTTGTTGCTGGGCTTGCCGATTCCATTTAACAATCTGGGAAAGCCGATTGAGGAGGCTTTTGCTGGGCGGAAAGGCAATGCTTGGGAGAATCTTGCGAGTGTAGCGAGGATGACTGCTGCCGGAATCAAGAGATATCAGGCTGCTTACTACCTGGCTCGAGGTATTGATGAAAGTACTGTTGATGGTTCACCATACGCTTTGTGGAATGCTTCTGAAGTAGCTCTTACTGGTAATGGTAAACAGCAAGCCTGGAAGGATGGCTATCTTGCTTTCTCGACTTTCCAGGAAGAAGTCCTGAGGATTTGTCGAAGTCTATGGGCAAGATTTGATGTCCCTTGTATGATTCTAGGCATTGGAATTCTGGCTGGTGGGCTTGTTGCACTAATGCTCTTCGCAAATTCAAATGCTCATGAGAAGGATGAGGTGGATGATGCTGAGGTGGACCGAAAGGAATTACAGGCTGAAATCGACAACTTCGCCACAGAGGAAAAGAAGCGAATTGTCGATGAGACGACGTCCCAGACTTTAGTTAGAGGGGCACTAATGGGGACTCTGTTAGGTGGTGCTGCGGGTCCTGCCATATGGATTGTTGCTGGAAGAGATAAGTCTATCATAGACTTTGGAATTGCTCTAGGTTCTGTCTCGGGAGTCGCTGGTGTACTTTACCAAGAGATGCGACGAAGAATGGAGTTCAGCAGTCCTTTTCCTACCAGCTTCTGGGGCTGGCTTGCTGCTATTTTCACAATCAGCCAGTCTATTGGATTCGCATCTAATTCTTACACCATTTGGGAAGACTCGATTACGCTATACTTCATCTCCACCTTTGGCTTTGCTGCCTTTGTATCTTCGTTCCGCCTGTCAGACCCCCAGAGTCGTTCTCTCGCTATCTACCACTCTGTCATGTTCGTGGGTCTTGGATGGCTCGCCTCTTTCTCCAAGCTATGTAGAGAAGAGCAGATGCCGTATTGCCGCTCAACTTACTACGCATCTGCGACGTCTTCGACTTCAGCGCCTTGGCAACTACTCATTCCATTCCTCATAGGTGCCATCCTACCAACGGTCATCAAGTCATTCTACACTGGTTCACGCTCCTACGAAGGTTTTGCACCTATGTGGATCGGTTGGGTGTTCAGGGGTGGTCTTATTCTGAGCGCCATCTTTTGGACCATAGACGCTGCCGACGATGGAGAATGGTTTCCTAATCTCCCAGCTGGATTGCTAAAGAATATTCGTGTACCAATCGCGCAAACTATCTTCGCAATCGCCATCGGAGCAGGTACCACAGCGTTCATTTACGCCCCTCCTTGCGTGTCCATAACCACCTCGACCTCTACGCCTACAACTCCACCCCCAACAGGCTCGCACACAGTCTCTACTTCTTCCACGTCTCCTTCAACAGTAACTATTCTCGGTTTCGCTAACACTCACGGAACTCGTTATTTCCTCCTTGTAACTAACATCCTACTGTGTGTTCTCATGGCGCAGAAGCCCATGGGCAGTGGCGCTATCGCTCTTCTAGCATGGCAAATCCTCTCTCTCGTCGAAATCCTCGACCTCCTTGCCCTGACCACCTCGCCCATCGGCCCCGTCGTCTTAGCTCTTCTAGGCTCCTTCCACTTCTTCAAAACAGGCCACCAAGCAACCTTCTCCTCTATCCAATGGGACGCAGCTTTCATCCCTCTGCACACCATCCTATACCCTTACTCACCGCTCCTCATCGCACTCAATTCCTTCGGGGCGCAGATCCTGTGCGCTGCATCTGTGCCGCTCGTAGTGCTGTGGAAGCAGAAACCGCGGAAGAAGGGTATCCTGAAGAGTGTGGGGTCCGCATTGGCGTGGCATTTACTGTATTATGCCACCATTGGGCTGGCGACGACGATGTGGGCGGGGCATTTGAGACGGCATCTGATGCTGTATAGGATTTTCAGCCCCAAGTTCATGATGAGTGCTATTGTGGTGCTGGTGGTTGATGTGGTTGGCGTAGTGGTTGCACTTGGGGGCGTGAGGGCCAATACGGGGAGTGTGGGGGATGTTTTTGGTTGGGGGTAAAGGGCTGGAGATGTGCATCTAAGCGCACATCTTGTAGTATAGATTTATAGAAGACGTGGGGTCTGGGGGTTTCATTTGTTGCTTGTGTGTTTATACAGCTAGGCTGGGTAGCTGGCTGGCTGGGGTTGGATCGAATCTGTGGGGACCAAGTCATATAGGAGCATAGCGAAAGGATTAGCATTGGGAATCGATTAATCTCATGGATCGACATTACTGCCTCGCATTGTCTCTCTTTATTCAAACATAAGGTATAGATGCAGCCAACATTCTCATTAAGAACCTCAAGGGTCTCACAGGTATAAATTCCCTTCCATTGTTCGTAATCTGAAATAGGTATGAATAAGATCGCTACTACCAGAGGCCAACATAATGGCTTATAATCATATAATTATAGGGTGAACTTATAAAGCGTTATATATTTGAAAAGATAGTTTCAATAAAAGAAAACAAGAGAACTATCAGGTAGGATTTTGTCGTTTCTTGAATTCTGGTGTGAGTTGGACTAAAATTAGTGTCACTACACATTTACCGACCACAGTCACGTTAGGTAACTAAGAAAACCAAGAGGGGTATAAGAAGCTAGCGAAATGAACTAAACGATTATTTAATTTAATATTTCCACTCAAAGTTTGGAATTCTTTCTTGCCAAAAATCAAACACCCAGAACCCGACAAGCTAATTCTTGCTTTCTAGTTTTGATCCTTAAGTTCAACTTGCCTTCAAACTCAAGGTCTCTCTGCAATTCTTCTGAATTCTGAAGGGGTTTTCACGATGGGACACTGGAGGAAATTGCCCGCTGAGATTCGTTCGATCATCCTCGAAATGGTAGCTGAGGATTACAGAGTCAAATTCGGACAGTACGTCCTCGCCAGCTATGCCAGCGTCTGCCGGGAATGGCAGTCAGTCTTCGAACAGAAGAACTTTCAGCGACTTGTTCTCGACCAAGAGCGCATATCTGACCTTGAAAAAGTTATGGATACCAAAGAAAGACGAGCTTGCCTCAGGCACCTATTCCTTCGTGTTAGACTTAACAGTTATGACTGTACAGTCTGCAAATCAAAAGAGGACAACCGAACAATCAGGAAGTAAGTTAGACAATGCCATTGTTGCCTAGTCCCTAGTTTGGTTATAATTGCACCATTCATTAATTTGCTACCACAATCCTGCTCTCGCTGACCTTAACAGTAATAACGATATCTTTAGCATAGCTATCTGGAACTTATTAATTATCCTATCGAAGTGGACCGGTTTCGACAAGAGCAATCAGCAACAAGGGCTGACATTGGAACTTGGCGTCTATTCCCCAAGCGACTCTAATCATACATTCAAGGACTTTCATCTCGAGCACAACTATCCGTACCAAGAAGAAAAGGACTTGGAGGCACATTGGGACGCGTACAGACTACGGGCCGACAAACTTGGACTTTACAGCTTGAATGACCCATATCATGGATGGGTTAACGGCCATCGAGATGATATAAGCTTGGAATCAAAACAGAGAATAATGGGAACATTGACTATCAAAACTAACCTTCCTAAATTCTCCGCGTCCTTCCAGGCGTTGCCAAAGGTCGAGATTGTAACGGGCCTACTTATCCGTCGACAGTTCTATCGGAAAATTGCTGCCAGTTCCCTCGGCAAGCTCCTCCGTGAAAACTTCACATGCCTTCGGTGGTTCCGGCACGAAACATGGCATAATGTTAATCCACAGCAATAGTCACGCTTTGAGAAAGGTACGTCCAAGTCGCATTCCTTGCTAGATATTGTAAGAAAACAAATGCAAGTTGGCAGCACCTCGACTAACTTACTATTGCAGGCTACAAGAGTCTAATTTCAAAGAACCTACGAAGTACTCTCCGGGAACTCTACATATTTGAGGACTTCAACAAACTTCTCCACCCGGGACGATCCACCAAGCATGCAAATCCTTCTTTGGGTAGAGCTCTCTCAAAATCTAGCCGTTTCATCGAGAATTTGTCTGCGGCCTTCATTGTGGATGCCAAAGATTTCTTCGCAGACTTCTGGCCAACGAAGGAACAAAATTCGAACGTAATTCCCTGGGAGAATCTTCGGAAGCTGGCTCTAACATCACGTGCGCTGCATCCAAAGATAAAGCGTGGACATCTCAACAAGCTACTAATGGCTGCAAGCCGGGCGGCTGCTTTTATGCCCAAACTCGAGGTCATAGAGATATGGAATGGTGGCGAAGGGCATGCTTGTCTCTTCCGATATAGCAACGATGCTAGAAAACCTACGATTATTTGGGCAAACAATTAGGGCAAAAACGTACAGTTGGATTATAACGTAGTCCACTGTTGGGAGAATTTACTAAGGTATAAGCGAAATCCTTATAGTAGTCTTATAACTATAGTTTATTAGCTACCAAGGAGATATAAAGAGGTAAAAAGTTATATTACTACAATTCGTTTCTTAAAATTACGTAGTAGTGTCTTAGATCTTATTTCTAATTATTAGCTATCCTAGAAGGAATATAATCACTTAAAAGGTTAGTGTAAGTGTTGTACTTCTGGTTAGTGCTCTTGCTATCTATAGCGTCGGATAGGCAGTCACCTCACCAATTGTCGGGTATAGACTCTTGCTATAGTTATCTATAGAGTCATTTTATTAGCATATATTAAGGTTTCTTCTTATACGATCCTTAATCAAGTTTTATCTATTCTATTGAATTCGCACCTGTAAATAGTTATATAGTAAAAATCTAGAGCCTAGTACATTGGTTATATCTTACGAACTGTCTCGCTACCTAAGGTGCTTGTTATGATGGTCACGTGATATAATAACCGCAACTCTGATTTTTGATCACACTTTTATAAGCGATTGGCGTATTTAAAGATGCGCTGATACGAAATGTAGACCTTGGATATATTCAGGTAGTTGGCACGATATAGAGTTGGAGATATAGACTTAGGCTAGACAACAAGGCAGCCCATAACACTATCTTCGCTAAGCAGGTAAAGAACTCAATACAAAATTAAAAAAGAAGTATCAAGCTTTATTTGATTTATTCCGTAGACTTTTAAATTAAAGTAGTTTATATCTTTAAGCCTATAATAATTCCTTAACCCTAGCGATTATCTCTATAGCCTTTTTAGGGAATTTCTCGGAAAAGACGGTATAAATAACCTCGCTAATAGTATAGACTTTATCTAGATTATATTTAAATACGGCCTAAGTATCTATAATAATATTAACTTTATTTTCTAATAAATATCTAAAAGTTTCGATCTAGTTATAGCCCTACTATTAATTAAGTTCTTTCGAACGCCACCGTCGTCTTCTAGTAAAGAGAGTTGAATCGAGTGCACTACGCTATAGTGTCCAAGCGTCGTAGCCAAATCCACTGTACCTTCTATAATCTTTGCCTTCCTACTTATCTAGCGAGTAGACTATAGGGCAATAAGAGTTAGGATTTACTCTAGCCGTAAGTAACAATTTAATTATTCTAGGGTTAGTATCGTTAGATCTCGAATTATATATTATTAAGGCGTAGTCTAGATATAGTCTTTCTGTTTTTTAATCAATGAGTGAAAAATTCTCCGGTATCATAAATCAATTTTCCAAAAAGCTTAAAGTAAACCCTTTCTGAAAATATACTTAGTGCTTTAGGAAGGAGATGGTTAGTGGTTTAAAGTACTATATAATAGTCTAAAGTAGAGATAATAGGCTTACTAATGTTAAGAAGTGTTACTCGACTGTTTCGAGTAGTGCTCGATTGTCTAGAAGTAGTAGTAAAGATGTACGTAGATATAAAGAAGGATTGCTCGATTATCTAAGTACTACGACGAGGTAAGGAAGCTCGTAAATACTATTAGAAAGTATTCCTTGATTATCCGACGCTTTACTTAAGGAAAGCTAGAGAATATTCGTAGATAACGGGACTTAACGCGAATTATTTAACAAGTATAGTATCTTTTAAACGATACTATAGAAGGACTAATAATAATATTCGTTATAATGTCTAAAGATTAAAATTAGTCTTAGACTTCGAAATAATTTAAGACGTTATATTTATAAAATAATATTTACTTATATAATTCTCGATACTATCGTCGTTTTCCTCGAATCTTTTCTTATTCTTTAATTGTCCGTATCTTAGTAACTTTCTACTATATATATTTCTTTTTCTTTTATAATAATACTTCTTCTATCGCGATCTACTAAAGTATCTTAACTCTTTCTAACGTCTCGCTACTCTCCGCTATTCTAATAGCCTTAATAGCTAGTAATAACAATACGCGAAGTATAAGATTTATATCGTTGTTTATATTATAAAATTTTAAATTATAAAGACAATTTAACTCTATAAGTAGGTTCTTTAAGGTAAGATATCTTATTTATAAGTCTCGTACAAGTAGGTACGTATCGAATTTTATAATAACTAGATTCTCTTAAAAATTAAACCTAAAAGCTTTTAATATAGTAAGATCACTTAAAACACTATACTTAATAAGAATAATACTCTTATTCTAATAGATACGAAGGTAGTTATTAATCTTTAATAGTATACTCGTAATAGGAATTTTCTCTACACTACCCTAGTAAAAAATAGACGCTAATTCCTCGAAATATATATCCTCTTAAGCGCCTAAATATGCATTCGTAATAGCAAAAGCCTGAACACAGCGTGCTGATGGTGATATGATAAGAGTAGAGGGCATTTCCTTGTCTACGCTAGTTACCTTAGCAATAGATTGCGATGGTCTCTGATTATGGAAAGCAAAATGTAATGAGAAATTGAGTAGAAGGAGAACCGAAATAACGGTAGTATGGGTATTATTTCTACTGAGAAAACAACAGAAAAAGTGGTAGCAACATAAAAGAATCTGACAGCAGTATAATCCGCTTTATTAAATCACACAATAATAGGACAGCATTTGCTTCAGCCAACGAGCTCACGACGTCAATTTCGCTAATTCATGACATGCCCATCCCACGTCAAGTACCTAGTGAATGGGCATGTACAAGAATTCGAGAATTCCGCAAGAGCTTCAGGTAGTATTCCCGAATAGGCAAGTATATAGCGCAGACTACCTGCGCCTCAATTTCCTATCCTAGAAGCAAAATGTTCAAATTTCTTGCCATAAAGGCGGGGGGCTGCGCTCCCGGCCCTCTCTCCAGCTAGGCAGATAGATTGGTAAAGCTTGCATCTAGTTGCTAAATGTGTCCTGCGGAGTGAAACTCATAAAAAAAAAATTATAGGCCAGATGCTGGTAATATCGTGGAGGTTGTCGGTACTAGAAATAAATTTGACAGCAGGGAACGAAAGTTGGCGAAAAGCTGGCGTTATCTCTCCTGACAGCAGCTAATATCTTTGATGAACACAACATGAGACACCCACTTCTGCTTAACCTTGAAACTCTCTTGTTTGTCTCTACGTTCAGCTTACACCTTACCAGCAAGTTCAATTTGGAACCTAGGCTCACATGCCAGTGAATTCGCTCTTCCCCCACAATGAATTCGAATTCACCACAACTTTGAGTCCGCGTCTAGGCCTAAAGACGTATAAAGCGCGCCCCTCCATGCACGAACATGTCTCTCCAACAAACCGGACTTCAACAAACTTTCTTTTCGATGGGAGAGTTGGCTCTTGTGTTTCGTTGCGTGCATGGTAGCTTCTACTAGCTAGTCTTAGAAGGGAAGTTGTAGTATTTGGATTGTTGGGCGTAAGTGTGTGTTCGTTTTTGTGAATGGCTTTGGTGGCTTGCTGGGATGGAGTGGCTGTACTTGCCTATGGTGTAGAAACGTAACGAATCTTGGTGTTGACAGCCGATATGGATCTGAACGGGAATAAATTTGACAGCAATGAGTTTGCTTGTGTCTAAAGCTACTTAGTAGAGATGACAATACTGCCAAACGTAGACGTGCTTGAGATTGCCCTTTGCTTCGTAGCATCAAGCAGAGTTTTCTTCTCTTGCTATTATTGTGAGCCACAATGCTAGCAAAGATCGACCTTCAAAAGTGAGAATAAAGGCAACAGTTAAACTTAGCTTCTGGCTTCCAATTGTAGAAGCTGCCTACGATATTTTCTTTCCCTCTTTGTAAAGTGACAATGCCAACCGCTTTAGATATCTGTAGAACCACAAAGCTCTCCTCCCCTTGAATTGATACTTTCCTCATAATTCCTCTTCCCGATTCGCAGCATGCCTCTTCATCTTCGACTCTGTGTTCCTCTGCTGGATTGTGGCTCTCCTATCCCCAAACATTCAACCGAAGCAAAAGAACAGAAAGAGATATGCTGCTCCTTCTCCTCCGTTCTTCTGCAGAGCAAGATTCATGCCAGTATCGACAGCCCCTGAGCTCCGGCAAGGAGCTTTGTATGATATCTCCAGCCTTGGAGGAAAACGATCCGAAAGTGCTTTGCGACTTGTGTGCTCAACTTGGGGAGGACTTGAAGATATAATCCTAAAAGAGGATAGACACGAGAAAGCAGCAGCTGATCCCATTCGATTGACATTCCTTGGTTCCTTGATTGTGTTCTTTCTCCAAGATATCGCTCAGTATGTTTTGGATTTCGAAATATCTGGCGATGCAGTTAGCAGAGCTCTGGACTACTTCAACCCCTTCCGGAGCTTAATTTTGGTCCTCTCCTCCCAAATATATCAAGATTCGAAATAATGTATGGATTTCAGAAGTATTGTCGATCTTATACCATACGGATCTAAGCGTGATGAGTGGCTTGTTGAAAAGTCAGCTATAAAACAGTCCACTCCTGCCTGCGAAACAAGAACCCAGTCTGCAATCGCTACTACGAGCACCTGCATAGGAGAGACATTAATAAGAGGGCAAATCTTGGTTGTGGAAATTCCTTTGTCAAGATTGTCAGAGTTTAAGCCCAAATGCATAATATTACAACTTTCAAGTAGATTCTTCTTCGCATTTCCGGCAAGCAGAAACAGCAATGAAAAATAAGAGGCTGCAATTCTGGAGGCAGTGAAATACCAGAATCACGATGGGAGGGAACATAAGCAAGCTCAGAGGCCTCCCCCCGGGTATACAAAAAATTGATGATTGAGGGCATTTTTCAGCCTCATTGTGTTGTGTTAGCATAGGATGAAAGGAAGGGTGGACTTACCTTTGGTGGGGAGGAGGGTTGGTGTTCCCTACCTCCCCGAAATCCCCAGATCTGCAGTATATAAACGTTAGCCCACCCTTATGAAAGGAAACATCGACGCTTTCAGGTCGAGGTACCCGGGAGCAATCCAGCCTATTTCGCCGAAGCTGATAAACTGTCGCCCTATCAACCAACCGGGCCCTCCCTTGCACAGCCATTACGGAACAGGACGAGTTTACTGATTCGACGACAGCTCCGGGTGTGCAATGGTGCTGAGTATCAACCGGTGGGCCAGTACCAATAGGCTTCTACCCGATCAAACGTTCATATCTCTTCGGGCCTGGTTTGCCTTTCGATGATGCTGTGCAAGCTCCTGATCTCATTCCCAATCGGCATGCTCGGCTCCGAGTGTAATCTGCGAAGGGTCGCAGCGGGATTGGGGTATGAACGTCGAGGGAAGGGGAAACTGAATGGAAGGAAGATACTTACCTGTTGTGGTCTGCGAAGGCATTGGAGAGGATGTTGGAAGGTTGAAGTCGATTATCGAAGGCGATGATGAATGAATAAATGTGATAGAAGAGGAGAGAAAGCAATGAACTGTTGTTGTAATTTTTGTTGTTGATATGTAAATAAAAAGTTGGTTTGGGGGAGAAAGTCGCGACAATTTATATCTGCCAGAAACTCTAGCTCGGAATCCGGATCACCACCCTAAATCTTAGCTCCTCAGCCTTATGGTCGAATTAGCCAACCAGAACTCAGGATCCGAGTCCAGGAGGTTCTTCCGCTAATCCCTCGAGAGTTGGAGCTAAATGTTTGCTTCTGTTTGCTTCACATTTGGAACTAAGCTACCTACCAAGAGGAAGACTGGGTGGTTTACTGTTCATGTTCGAGTTCGAGTAGTCTCCCTTGATACCTCTCTCTGCTTTGATCTGGAGGTTTCTATCTAGCTACTGATCTGACTACAATGTAATTCAACCAATTGATATCAAGTGCCATGCCATTCCTGATCTATCTTTCGTCTTGACATTACTGATTGGCTTTATAACTTTGAGGTACTCAACCACTTGCGCGTTTGCACGTCTATGATCTGCTCTCTACTGTACTCTACTCTTTCAACCAATCCCTACACCGGATCAATCGCTTGACCTGCTCTTCGATTTCACGTCCCTCCCAACCCAGTTTAGCGCAGCAGTTTTGTCGAGCTTAGGTTTTCTGCAACTTGGACTTCTTCACCAAACAGTAGATCAGAACAGCATAGCGCTCGCTCTAATCGCCATAGTCTTGCAAATGTATTCACTAATCTGCTTTCTGAACGCCAATTCACGCCCCTCTCAACCCAGCTTAGCGCATCAAATATCGAGGGGACTACTACTGTGATTTCAAAGTTCTTTCAACAATAAAATAGGCTGCAAAATATACGCGCTTCAGAATGCAGCAAGTCCCATATTCTCAATCTTTAATGCCCTCTCAATTTCGTGAAGTGATGCCATGACTTCTACCGTTGCACTCTACGCCCCATAACTTCCTCCATCTGCACAATTCAATTCCCAGTTCAAATCCCAACCCCATCAGCACAATTATTGAAATCTGTCCTGTTCACGCTGAGTCACATTACCGCTTTCTCGTTCTATAAAGAGTATCTGTGAAGAGAAATCCTCACACAAGCGTGTTGTTCTAGTCGTTATGACGTTCGTCGTTGCAAGCGATGTCTTAGCTCCCGCCCGTCGTAGCGGCGTGGGGGTCACAGGTGTTTTCATTGCGCAATTTTTTCGCTTGGATGGCCTTGTCGTTGTTGGGGTGATGGTCACGGGATAAGGGGGATTGGTCAGACGTCTTGGCAGATGCAGCACAGCACTTCCTCCTTACGCGAAAGAACAATGAGGATATGCATGCTTGGACTGAACTGTAATAGGATAGTTCCAAGTCTCATTCGAGGTTGTGAGGTGAAGATTATATCTGAAAACCTCAGAGAAGAAGGTAGTTTATGGGAGCTTCTGATGATGCCAGGCTCTGGATCACCAAGGGATTGGAATACCTCAGTTCATGTGCTGGATAGGAAGCATTTATTTGGCCATGATTGTTTATTGGATCGGTTCGGTGGAATTGGGCTGTTTCTACAGGCTTAGACAATGTGCCAATGAATTGTAGCAATTTGAAATCAAGGAAATAATCTCTCGGCTACTGTCAACGGCGCATTGAGGCAGCTGGATTCCAAATTGGGCCAGGAAACAACACTTCACAAGATCTTAGCCAGAATAGAATCGAGGCGCCAATATCGTATGGTGTGTGAAGATCTCATGTGAGAAGTTTTGGGATGTGTTCGATGCGTGCCGGAGATACATTTCTCCTGGGTTGCTTGCAGGCAGGAAGTTGGCCGTTGTTGAACAGTTGACGTGGTTTTGATGAGATTTAGATCTTGAAAGTATTCTATAAGGCTAATGGTTTATAAATACTCGCAAGATAAACCCGAACTATGCTGCGCATTCGTTCAACTCTTCTAGGCTAATCACTTACACAACCTTCTCGTTCGTCTCTTGCATCTTGTGACATCGATATCATCTTGCACGCCTTCAAAGTCCAGTTCATAAACGAAGCTTAATCGCCGAATGAGACCCTCCTCTCAATCTAACATGCATAGCTCTGCGATACAAGAACACTAACACATGGACCTTTCTTCTCTTGTCATTTGCCCTCTCCTTTTATCTCGCTACCGAATGTCTCTTGCTTGCTAGTTCAAAGTGAGCAACATAACTTTCTGATAGTGAGAACCCCACAATTCCGAAATAACAAAAAAGCAAAAGAAGCCATTGTGAGTGAAGTAAACCTAACCTATCAATAATTAGACGCAACATGGGATCTTAACTCTCTTCAATACCACTACTTCCCACACATCCACTACTTCCCACACATCCACTACTTCCCACACATTCCACTTCATACCTCTATCCCATTGGAAAGACTTTAGAGGCAAGAGGAAAATGGATAGCACCTTTATCTGAGACCTCGCCAGCAGAGAAAGGCGAACACCAATTGTCCCGTCTTGATTCCACGGTTTGCTTGATGCCCTTACTCGAGATTTGGTAGGTTGTCGACTACACCGGAGTATTATAGACGTAGAAGAAGCCAAAGTGTATTGGTTGAAACGTTTCAGGGGGCGATCTCCTATGTCAGCTGGTTGAGAGCAAGAACACTTCGGTAGTAGTGTAGAGAGTTCGACGTATTGGTTTCGGTAATCTCAAGTCCCTTCCCAAAGCCCAGGATTGACACCCTCTGTACTGCACATCTCTTCACACCTCGTCAGAACCAAGACCAATTCTAGATACACAATCTAGCGACTGACTTCTCACCGATTCGCTGTCATCATTAATACGTCCACAGTCCTCCTTCTCGCTAATTAGAAACATGTGTTACGAATTGCTCAGCCTCTCTACTAGTTGAGTGGTCTTGAGAGCTGTTTGCTTCGAACAGACGACTTGGCTTCTTGAAGAGCTGACAGACAGTAGAACGGAATATGGTTGAATCATTTTATCGATGCAGCACATCTCTATAACTTACAGGTACAAAGACCCCTCCTGCCCAAGTAACCTGATTTACGTGGCTGAAGATCACCCGTTAGTCATATAGTAAAGCACTGTATCATGTGAGGGAAATAGCGCAGAGAATAACATAATGTAGATTTCACACAAGGGGTTTCCAGATGAGGCAGATTCATGACAAAGGTTCATTATCTACCACCCAACTACAAATTACACATTAACCTCTCTATTTCCTCCTCTCCTCCCTTCTCTTTCCTCAAGGCAAGACACTAGCAATGCCCGGCGCGCTCAAATCGGTAAAGAAACTCGCGCCCTTAACAGTGGTTGGAGCCCCCTTAGCCGTAACATTACACCTACTAGGCAAACTTCCAGCAGCAGCCAAACGCGCGCTCATGAACGCCGCGTATTCGGCCAGGAGGCACGTCT
This sequence comes from Margaritispora aquatica, assembly GCA_007644065.1. Taxonomy (NCBI): domain Eukaryota; kingdom Fungi; phylum Ascomycota; class Leotiomycetes; order Helotiales; family Discinellaceae; genus Margaritispora; species Margaritispora aquatica. The sequence continues at coordinate 1,613,402 of VJWN01000008.1, forward strand.
TGCCTGGGCCGTTCTGGCACCCGGGGAGCGGGTACACGGCATCGTTGAGCAGGATGCGGATGTAGGTGTGGTTTGTTGTGCCGCTGGTGGAGGTGGCGGTTGCGGAGGCGGAGGTGGATGAGGAGGTGTTGTTGGTGAAGGTGGTGGATGTGGTGGCGTTGGGGTAGAGTGTTGCGTATGAGGATGAGGATAGGGAGATAGTGGTGGATCCAGCGCCGGTGCCTGCGCTAGAGGAGATTGAGCTTGCCGTCGCGGTTGCGCTGGCCCCTGAGCCGGTGGGAGAGGAGCCTGAGACTGCGGTGCCAGATGTGGCAGACGAGCCTAAGCCTGAGCCTGTTCCAAATCCGCTGCCTGAAGTAGCAGAGACAGATCCTGAGCCCCTGATACCTGAGCCGGATCCAGAGGAAGCGGATCCAGTCTCAACTGCGGAAACAGGGCAGACAGTGGTGGTGGTGAAAACAGTTGAAGTGATCTTGCCGATAGGGCAGTTGACGGCAGTTGGTGGACAGGACGTAATGGTGTATACGCTTGTTGACAGGATAGTCGAAGTAGTCATTTGAGGTGCTGCTACACTGGTCACACTGACAGCTGGTGCTGAGGTGGCTTCTGCTGCGTCAGCGACAGGACACCAAGTGGTTGAAGTATAGACAGTCTTTGTGACCTTGCCAACTGGGCAATCGGTAACGGCTGCGGCGCATGAGGTGATGGTGTAAGTGTGGGTAGACAGGATTGTAGACATCGTATATTGAGTGACATCTCCTGCCTTGGCGGATGAGACTGGGAGGACGGCCTTGGAAGTGGCGAATGGAGTCTCAGTAGGGCAGATGGTGACTGTGACAGTCTTCTTGGTGGTCTCGGTGACGAAACGGGCTTCGTGCTGGACATCTCTCTGCACTGGCGTGGCGACCTTGCAGTTGAGACGCTCGAAAGCAACAGTTCCACGCATTGTGACGAAGTGCGAAGCTCGGTAATTGTAGCTTGCTGGCATAGCAGTTCCATCACCGAGAGAGGTAGTGTTGTCCCACACACCAATGGCAGAGTTCAATTGAGTCATCTGGCCATCGTTGGTGAAAGCTGCAATGATGTTAGGAACAGTATAAGTTGTGCCATTAGCGAAAGTTCCCGTCGTGCCTGGTCCTTGCGCCAGGAGAGACACAAGGCTATTAGCGAATGGCAACATCATCTTGCTTGGCAAATCTGTTCCTGGCCCAGAACCATAGTAATATCTCAAATCTTGAGCATACTCATACTGTGCTAACTCAGCATCTGTGAAGACGCTACACCAAGGTGACAAAGAGCCAGTGATCTGAGATTCAAAGCCGCATAGATACGGCATGATGTTGACATCGCTGGTAGCAAGCGTCAGGTTACCAGTGATAAGTGCCTGGAGACGGGCCGTGATAGGAGGAAGGTAGATGGCTGCCCATTTTGTTGCTGCAGTGCCACCGTTGCCATCGACATAGAGAGGACATTGATCACTCGGTCCAAGAGAGTCGAAGAGTGCATTGACGGAGCCAGTGGAGTTGACAGTTATGACCGTGCCTAAAGCTGTGGCCGTGTTGCCTAGGAAGCCACGCACGAAGTTCTGTGCAGTTTGAACGACCCGAGGATAAAGATTTGCCCAGGCCATGAAGCTTTGGCCGTAAAGGTAAAGATCAGGGTATCTAAGTCAAAATTAGTGAAGGGATATTTGAGACAATCCTTTGTACCGACCTCGTCCTCAAAGTGTATCCCAAATCAAAAGCCTCCTTGTACCCGGTAGTAGACTCCTGAGCAATTTGCAATGTAGGATTAGTGAGAACTGGCTTCCATTCATGCAAGAATGCCATGCTTCCTGTAGCCGTAAACGAGGCATTCTGAATCTTGGTGTACAATGCCTTCCACTCGTTATATGCGCCATTATCAGGATAACGAGAGCCGTGACGAGAGACATAGGCGACTTGCTCTACTACACAGCCTTCAGGGACTTTGTTGCTCACTCCATTGATATCTGGTCCTGCATCCCGTTAGCAACATCCTCATCAATCGCTGGAATATGCCTACCAGCGAACCAAGGGCTGTTGCCGCCAAGATGTTCCAATGGACTTGTAGCGCTATCAGAAGGTGGGAGCACGATATCCTGGGCAGGAGCAAGGAAGGTAGCAGAGACGCCACCATTCTGAACCACCAAAAGAGCCACACCAACGACAGCGAAAGATTGAAAGATGGCCATTGCTTCGGTATATATGTATCAACTTGAAATTGGCCGGAGATGAACGGAAACCTCACAAAACCTTTCGAATCAAAAAGAGTGTAAGACCTTGGTGGTAAGGAGAGAAGAGAAAGCCTATTATTTTGCAGCAGAATACATCATACTTATACCTTACACCCACTCATCCAAGTATCGATTGCCCGACAGCCTCCACATCAAGAAGATGCATATATCCTTGCAATCTGGCGAACAATCCGATTAATCTAATAAATGTGCATCGACGACGATGATCTCCAAAATGGGGTGTATGCACGTGTTATGGTCAACCCTCACCATTTGACTTTCTAAAAGATCGTGGAGCAATCCCGGAAATGATGTCCAAGAAGGGGCTTCGCTTACGCATGTACCCCTGAGGTTATACATGGCTGTGACATTCTGCTATTCATCGACCTCTCTTAGGCTTCCTAAGAACTCCACGTTGCCTTCTAACCGGTACTTCTTGATTTAGACTTCATGCGATTTAGTCCGGGGGTATCAATCGATTTACCAGACTTGGTTGTCACCGAAGCACTACGGGAGTGTGTGTGTAGCAGGGAAGCGACACCGGCAAACTGACCGGCGAACCGCAGTTATTCCTACATCCAAGAATTGGCATACTTGCCCACATCGTTTGAAACTCGACCGAGGCAGAAATTGACATACCCTTGTATTGATGATCGAGAAAAACGAGCTCATAATTCGATTGGGAAAAAGAAATGTAGCACTTGAAAAACACACCAGGAGCAATAAGGGAAAAAACTTTGTATGATCATTTAATGGATCGATAAAACACATCGAGTTATCCCCCGTCCAAGCCAAACAGCCAGTAAAGCCAGGCATCCGTTCTCCGAAAGAGACCACCTAATCGCTCTATCGCTACCAGAACTTTTCGGAATGTAAACACGTCGTGGCACAGCAAGCCATTCAGGACCGTTGGTTTGCTCGAGTCTTCGTCTTGGTCATATTCGTGAAGTTCGTGAAGTACGCACAAATTGTCTTTAACAAGCTGGACATCTGTCAGTTTCTAACCCTAGGCGGAAGAAGACGCAGATCTCAAACATACCTTAGAAGCACTTGCGGTGGACAATGGAAGGTCCGCTCTCGTCGTACTCCTGCTTGGAGATCCACATCTGTTGGAAGGTTGACAGGGAGGCAAGAATGGAACCACCGATCCAGACAGAGTACTTTCGCTCGGGTGGTGCGATGATCTTAACCTTCATGGATGATGGTGCAAGAGCAGTGATCTCCTTCTGCATACGATCGGAGATACCTGGGTACATGGTGGTTCCACCAGACTGATTGACATGTTAGATATCGATAGAATTCTTCGCAGATTTTGAACTTACCATGACAATGTTACCATAAAGATCCTTACGGACATCAACATCACACTTCATGATAGAGTTGAAGGTGGTGACGTGGATACCGCCGCTCTCGAGACCCAAAACAGATGGCTGGAAAAGTGCTTCAGGAGCACGGAAACGCTCGTTACCAATGGTGATAACCTGTCCATCTGGGAGTTCGTATGACTTCTCCAAGCTAGAGGACTGGCTGGCGGTTTGAATCTCCTGCTCAAAGTCGAGAGCAACGTAGCAGAGCTTCTCCTTGATGTCACGGACGATTTCTCGCTCGGCAGTGGTGGAGAAAGTGTAGCCACGCTCAGCCAAGATCTTCATCAGGTAGTCGGTCAAATCACGACCAGCCATATCAACACGGGCAATAGCGTGAGGAAGCGAGAAACCTTCGTAAATTGGGACAACGTGGGTAACTCCATCACCGGAATCGAGAACGATACCAGTGGTACGACCGGAAGCGTAGAGAGAGAGCACAGCTTGGATGGAGACGTAGAAAGCGGGGGCGTTAAATGTCTCGAAAACAATCTGGGTCATCTTCTCTCTGTTGGACTTTGGGTTGATTGGGGCTTCGGTCAAAAGAACTGGGTGCTCCTCTGGGGCCACACGAAGCTCATTGTAGAAGGTGTGATGCCAAATCTTCTCCATATCATCCCAGTTGGTGACAACACCGTGCTCAATAGGATATCTCAGGGTGAGAATACCACGCTTCGACTGTGCTTCATCACCAACATAGGAATCCTTCTGGCCCATACCAATCATGATACTGCAGATCCGTCAGTTTTCCACTCCATTGCACAATCAGGTTGGAGGGGGAATAGCGGGGTCGAGAAAACATACCCATGGTGGCGAGGACGTCCAACAATGGATGCTATATTGCTCGTTAGTGTTAATCACTTTCGAAGCCGTTCATACTGCTCAGTAGAACAATCGCAGATCGCGATTTCGGCTTTGCGTCTTGGGCAGACTTACGGAAGACAGCACGGGGAGCATCATCACCGGCAAAACCGGCCTTACACATTCCAGAACTATATAATCCGTCAGCAATGCTCTTGTAGTTACGATATCGATCTGTCGAGGATATCGGTCGTTGTTGCGCAACTGGCATGAGCTCGAGAGCTACCCCACTGCTCGTTTCTAGCCACCGTGTTGAGAATAGGGAGCTTACCCATTGTCGATAACGAGAGCTGCGACTTCTTCTGTAGAGGACCAGGCATGTTAGCAGAGATCCGTGAAACTCCAAGTTGATGCGCAAAGTAAACTCAATGGTGGTTAAGGCTCGGGGTGTGTGCTTACCTTCCATGGTTGCTGATTACGACGAGGCGTCAATAATATGTGTTGATTTGTGGGAGATGGCGGTGAGAAGTTCTCGACGATGATGCGCGAGAACAGATGTGATGATGTAGAGGATCACGAAGGGAAGTTCGTGGTCGATAGAATCAGCGAGATTGTGAATGGAAATTTATTGGGAGAGCGAAGTCAAGGGGAGGACGACGATGTCACAAAATGGGTTGTGCTGGAGGCTTTGCTCTTTTGGGCCGAAGCGACGAGGACGCTAAGTGGCCAGTTGGGAAGGCCGCTTTGAGAAGGATCGAACTAAACCGAATTCTAGGATGCAGGTGCGAAGGGGAACGAAGTGATTCAATACCTGATGATAGATTAGAGTAGGCAAACTTATATGGGTAAGGTATTTATTTAGTGATTTAAACTCTACCTGGACACTACCTAGTTACCTCATTATCAATTTCTGAATCAATGCCATCCGTGAATCCGTTTCTATCAATGGCACAATCATTTGAAGCTGGCTAATTGTTGTTCTGGGCTGTGATGTGAGCTTCCCCACCAGAACTGCTCAACAGACCCTGGCCTGGTACATCGTACCCAAGCTCCATCACACTTTCACACCGCAACTTTCTACTTGTTCGCATGCGGAATCCTGATCGATTGTTTCAGTCTTATTCGGAAGCCTTTTGAAGGCAACGGTTATGCTCTCCAAGATGCTGTGCAAGGTCGCCTCCAGTGTCTCCAAACGCGCGTCAAGACTTGGTTCTGCAGCCTTCCGAGTGTTAAATCCATTCGGTACATCTTTATTCCTACCAGTCTAGCACAGCCAAGCAGGCTCTTACATTCTCATCTCTCATCACTTTCTATGATGTCAGTCAACTACGTTTGCTTGCGTATGCAGGGGCATTGCTGAAGAAGAATTTCGCTCCTTCTAGGCTTCAGTTATCAACGACCTCGAATTCTTGCGAAAACCAAAAAGCAGCGAGGAGGGGCAATGAAACACCTGCGTGGTGGGGTAAAAACCTTCAGCATGATTTGAGCGACATGTCGACGAGCATCAGCCCACAGCATGAAACGAGAGATTAACTTGACAGTTGTTTGAGTCGTTCAATTAAGCTTCTTCAAGCTGGAGTATCTAAGTGAGGTCCATTGAGAAGTTTTGATGATGGCAGAGCATTCGAAGTCACCTGACATTTACCTGACATTTACCTAATAAATGGAAGGTAAGGTAGGTGGTACCTTAACTCTCATTCTTGTGGCAGATGGAATATACTGATCTTCACAATGGGCTGCTGCACTTCAATGTGTGTATGAGATGGGTCTGATAGGCAAAGTATTCTTATGTAGTTAAGCCCTTAACATATTCCAAATTAACAGGTATTACCTGACCTAACCACCATAAACACCCAACGTTAAGCGTGAAGCATCTGGCCACTTCAAAAAGGTAGTGTTAGTGTGAGGAATGCTCTTGGGATGTCGGCTAAAATGATATGGACCTCGTAAACCTATTCATAAGAAGGCATCGTGGTGAGTAATCAGTCGAAGATATTATTCTTCTCCTTCCAAAAATAGGCCTATATTATAGGTTGAATTCTAGTCCACAAGGGACAGAAGAATAAAGGCCAGAGTGTTTGAGGAGTGTAATGCTGCAAATGTAGCTTGCAAACATTTCGCAAGTAAAAATAAAGAGAAGTGACCAAGGAAAATTGCCAGAAGCTGGAGAATGACAAGCACAACAGACATAGCCCTGTATATTTGTACAATCTTGCTCAACACCACGAAGGAAGACAGAACTAGCACTCTCTACAATAGTAAACAAGCTTGTTGCATAGCATCATATAACGTCGCAATGGGACTATTTCAAGGCCCTGAATAGATGTAATACAACCTATTGCTGACCTGGGGCATTTCAAAGTTTGCCAGCTGAAGTTCGTCATCAATTGCTGTCATGACCTGGTCTCGAGCATCCTCTGCCATCTTTGAGTCGACGGTATGGGGCCAATCCAACAACGCAACTGTATTACCGTTTGAAATGGAAAACCCTTGGGATACCGAACGAACTTGAGGAAGCTTGGGTCCAACGAGAGATAATAGTAGTTCTCTAGGAGCGCCCAGTTGAAGAAGGCAATCAATTAAGGCACCAAAGCGAGTATCGAAGGAGGCATTGCGACCAATCGTCATTGCAACCTTCTCGAACCTGCTCAAGGGCTGCCCTGAAATGGCGTAAAATTTGGTGTCTGTGCTTTCTGACACAGCATTCGCAGGGATTGAATACCATGAGATGTAGAGAAAGTCGATGGTTGGATGTATGTATGTCTGTGAGAACTTTACATATTCGCTCAGGCAAAGCTGTCGGGATTCAACATTCACGCTAAAGAGCGTTGGTAGCTTTCGAGGATCTGGACGTGGTCTAGAGGTGGATTGTTGCTGCAAGTTTGCAGAGTGAGAGCAAGTCCATGAGCCATCTAGGGAACACAATCAGCACTCGTACTAAACAAGGGACGATGGAGTATCTTACCTTCATATTGTAGAGAAGCTTCAACAATCCGCTCTGGAAGGGCATGGTGCCATATCTTCAATCGTAGCTCCGGTGGCAGGTTTCCGAAAAGATGAAATTTTGACAGCTTTTTTTGCTCAGTCCATTGAAGGCTGCTAGCTATGGAGCTGAAAATAGCAAGCATAGTTGATATAATGAGAGTGGCCTCGGGGAAGATAATAGGAAGATAGAGTGCAATGTATATTGACCACCTACCTGGAAATGCTAGAGTATTAGTAGTAGATGTGTGGTATATTAGGTAGAAAGAAAAGAAGGTCGTAGGAGCTCAGTAAAAAAATGGCGTGCTCAAGAAGGAGCTTGAGTGGAGCCGCTAGCAATGGGACATCCTCGCAGCACAGCCACAAGCCACTCAGGCACCAGAACACATAGTGAGGCTGATCCAACGTCACAAAGCTGTCTCGTCGCAGACAATAATCCTCCCAATCAAACCTACGACTTTGCCTTGCCAATGAACCACCGAGTGGAATCACCGTGATAGCTGAATTAAGCACGGCACTGGTCATGGCTCGAAATCGGTACGGTAACTTTGAGGATCCTTATACAAATGGGAATGGCAATGGAAGTGGAGGGGGATATGGTGCGATAGCAGAATCAGAGGACTACGATCCATATGGTCAAGAATATGGAGATCGCTATGCCAGTCCTCCTCAAGCTTCGACACCCTCTCCTCCACTCGCGCGAAGTGCATATCCTCGAGCACCTCCAAGGCTAGCCCCAGAAACTAATGCTGAACGTCGAATTGGCGAAGCGCTGGAACATATTAAGCAAGAATGGCCAGACATGTGCAAGAATGAGTGCGTGCCGGTCCATGTCGCGCTGCAACTTTTGGATACCAGCTCAGTGGGCAAGGCAGATCAGTATCGAGGTTTCGAATCTACACACCAATATCTGCAAGAGTCTCTGAAAGCCATTGTGCATGAGCATCACCATGGCTTCAATACTTCCATTGGTACTTTTCACAAGATTCAGTCGAGCATCCAAGCTTCTCAAAAGCGCGTCCGCACATTGAGAGAATCTTTGAGTCAGTCTAAATCAAATCTGGCGACAACAGATCCAGAAATGAAGAAGCTAGCCAATTCGTCACAAAACTATGACGATTTAATACACATTATCTCGGAAATTGAAGATCTAAGGCTGGTTCCTGATCTATTGGAGGCACGCATATCAGAAAAAAGATTCTTGACTGCTGTAGACATTCTTCAAACTGCATTAAGGCGCATCAGAGTACCTGCTTTAGACCAAATCGGAGCACTTAGCGAACTTAGAAGCTACCTCGCGAACCAGGAGACGGCATTGACTGATATTCTCATTGAGGAGCTTCATGATCACCTATATTTGAAGTCGCCCTACTGCCAGGAAAGATGGCAATCTATAGCGAAGGATCAAGGTTCAGACAAAATCAAAAAGCCAAATTCCATCATGCCCTTCTTTCAGGTGCTAGATACTATGGATTTCAGTATGGCAATGGTAGAGGACGCAACAAGGAATCCTGAATCGGATACTTTCTACTACATTGAATTGCTGGTAGAATCCTTGAATAAGCTGGGCCGACTCGAATCCGCTGTAAACACAATCAAGCAAAGACTCCCAGTGGAACTTTTTGGCATTGTGAACGAAACAAACAGCGAAGTTGACCAAAAACACCCAAGTTCATTACGTGGTGGTCTTGCGAATTCTCAAGGGAATCAAGCATATGGTAGCCGTGAAAGCGGAATTCGTGCTGATGTTATCTACGATCTCCTTTGGACGCTCTACTCAAAGTTCGAAGCTATTGCTGAGGGTCACCGAGTATTTCATGACGTGGTGAAAGCTATTGTGCGACGAGAGGGTGCGGGTAATTCTTCAGTGCTTTTAGGAGGCTTTAGAGAATTGTGGAATCTCTACCAAAACGAAATTCGCTCCTTACTACACAATTATGTTACCACAGATGCAGATGTGTACCAGTTTAACTCATCTCCAAAACCTGGAGCAACCAAACAAGATTCAAAGCGAGAACATCTTTTTCAGTTTTCGGATGCAGATTCAAAATCTATCCAAATGACTACAGAATATCAAGATCTTGAGGGTATTATTCGAGCTGCGGTTCCGGGTCTAATGTCTGGCCGCAAGCCAAACGCTGATGGGAAGAAAGCTCCCAACCGGATGGAAAGTACGGTTGATCGGAACAGTACGAGAAGGGGACTTACCGTCTCGGTGTACGACAGTAAGTTGGCTGGGATTGGTGCTCACAAGTCATTAGTAGAGCCAAGTGTTTTCAACATGAGTCTACTTCTACCTCCAACGCTCGGCTTCCTTAATCGGCTCAAAAGTATTGTGCCTCCTGGATCTGATCTGGTTCAGAGCACATTGACATCATTCTTAGATAATTTCCTGGTCAATGTGTTTTTACCACAATTGGACGAGACACTAGGGAAATTATCCGATGGGCTATTTGAAGAATCCGACTCTTTCCAACAAGACTCGCAATGGACCAAAGTAGCTCGACGTCCAGTTTTTAAAGGCACGGCTGCTTTCTTTGCGCTTATTACTGCATTCTGTAGAATGTTAGATACTATACCGCATGATCAAGCTCTCAGCCAGTTGATCATCACGCAAATGATGCGATATTATGACAGATGCTATGACTGGTTCAAATCACTGGTATCGAGGGTGCGGGACTCTGACGGTACAGCATTGAAATTCTCTGCATCACTAGCAGACGGCACCAGCGACCTCCATACCACAATGGAGAAGCTGTGGACTTCAGAAGTTGAAGACCAATCTCTCTTGGAGAAGGAGATTGGGCTTCTGATTCTACAAACCAACGATACACCTCTCCGACTTGATGATATCATCGTTGACCGTGATACCATTTCTTCCCTATGTGTTTTGTATACCAGCATGAAATGGATTTCACTCAAGATTGGTCAGCTACGGCACATCACCCGCAATGATGCCGACTCCTCCCGAACTACTATGCAAAAACCTGCACAACGAAGGTGGACACTTCTGAATGATGCTGGAAAGGCGCAAGACGATCAAATACCTGTCTATCTACCAATGACAGAGGAGACGGCTGTGTAAGTTGATATACCCTGAGATACTTCAATTCACTAACACTGTATAGTGCCTTCGACTCTATCGTGTCCTCCTACCAAGAGCTCGCTGGAACTGTCCTTTTGACACTTCACATGGAGGTGCGATGCCAGATCATCCAAGCTCTTGCACTTGCACTCTCACCTGACTCTGCCCCATATCTGCTCGAGCAAGTCGTCAATGACCCAGACCCTCGCATTCTGCGTCTTAACGCTGACCTTGTCTCCTATGATGAGACCGTTGTGCGGTTTTTGCGTGAGAAAGAAATATCCTTCATACGGACCGGCCTTGGACTATTGATCGACACATATCTTGTTACCAATGCCGGCATGGTCCAAGACATGAACGCACACGGCTGCGGCAGAATGCAACTTAATATCTTGGTTCTTCAGCAGAATCTCAAGAACATTGAAGCGGATGTCAGTCTTGAGCGTGCAGCGCGATTCTTTGACTTGTTCACTGAAGGGGCCGAAGCGGTTATCCAGCATGCGAAAAGCAGCAAGGAGAGTGGGCATACTGAGAAAGACGTCTTTAGCTACGATGAATTGAAAACGCTGCTGAAGCTGTGCTATAGTGAGCAAGTCTCCAATCCCGAGAGGGGGATTAGCACCACTGCAAAGCGGCAAAGGGACCAGCTGCAGCTGCAGTTGGATGAATTGATGTGGGAAACATAAAAACGTGTTAAGTGGGGCAGTTCATAGGGATTCAGTAGGGACATGTAGCATATGGGTTGCACGGCGTCCGGAGTGAATGTATGATGGTTCTCGGTTGCCAGTCAACTCTTCCCACAAGAAGTGGGATTTAGCATTGTTGATTTTCGAACTCGTAGCAGGTTCACATAACTGAAAGCAGTCGATCTATCTTAATGAACAGATTGCTTATGCATATTCAACACATCAGTTATTTCTTGACATTGGTGAATCCTGACTGCCTATTGACACAAGAGTCTAGACATGCTATGCTGTACATTCACATCCGTATCTGCCTCTATATAACTGATCGGCTATAGCTTTGGGACTAATATGCTAAAGTCAAGATCTTGAATGGGATATTAGACTCCACAAGTAATTTTTCATTCCACATCACACAAGCGTCACAACTGTCTGTCTGAATCTGCTCGGCACTTAGAATTGAATCCTACCCCTTCGATCTCATTCAATATCAAGGCTGTTAGAGATGCTCCATTTCGAAGTGTGCTTTTTGGCGATGCTGTCAGAGAAATAAGCGAGGCTGGTGGCATGGAGTGGCTATCTGGGTTGTGGGGCTCAGAAGAGGAGAGGCTTAAGATGATGTTTTGATGATACTGGAATTGCAAGAGCAATGGATCAAAATGCACCGTAGAGAATACAAGCGAAAAGAACAGTTGATATACTTGATTATGCTTGCAAAGTACCTGCTTCACCGCTGTTGCTTAAAGTTTTACTCTTAGGTAATTCTATTAAGCATGTTTCTTTGATTTGAGTAGGCCGTGTTTAAGCAAATAGATAGAGCTAATTGGGATCATCTCGCTTGGGCCATGGATTCTGTATATTAAATGCCTATGAAGACACAATTCAAAGTCTTGAAATCTTTGTGTCCTCCATGATGACCAGTTGTCACCAAATTCATTTGTCAATGACATAATACACGAGACCTTCGTCTGAGTAGCACACCTATAAAGAGAGGGCACAAGTACTATTTTTATCCTCACATATGTTGCAAGACACATCACCAATCAAGACCGAGAGAGAATGACACTGTACACCACACCTGGTATCGAGGACATGACTCGAATCTTCGACTAAAGAGCAGATAGCTCCACGATAACTCGTAAATACCACTTTAAGATAAAAACTTGAAGTTTGCAATCTTATGTTGATCACTTGTCCATTGCTAAAAATTCCAAGTTAGGAGCTCAGACGAAGAATCAGACACGCCAGTGTGATCGTGGACCATGAAGAGAAGTTTGCTTTACTTCAAACCATTGTTGACCTCGACTTCAATGCTGAGCCTTGGAGGCGGAGCAAAACGCTACTCAGCGGTGGCCTCATAATCACCTATGATAGTATCCCACAGTGTTATCACAACATGCACATTGCAAGGCATCACTATACAGCCTCGCTTTCTTAGCTAAGAAATCTTTCAATACAAAGAGCTTTTCCGCTTCATTTCTGGGGTTTATGGATGCGTATACCTTCACAATAACTGTACTTTAACTCATAAATATTACGATCAAGTTATAGCTTCTTTTAGGGTAGTGAATGACGACAGAGCTAGGTAGTTTGTATATAGAAATGGTGAGCAGTTTGGACATGATTGAAAATATGTTGCAAGACGGAGTAGTCACACTACAGGCTAATGGTTTCAACATGAGCTGGATATGGACTGAATGGTACTCAGAGTATAAGTTTGCTTGGTTTCGGGTGGGAGTGGTAGTGATAGCTGATGTGCTATTGAAGATATTAGGAGGAAAACCTCCAAACGGACTAACTTCAGCCTCTGAAATTGGACCAGCGGTATATTTCATATCATCGAGTAATCGCTGCAAAAAGACAAGTAGGTGTGACAAGTGGTGATTTCGCCTGTCCAGAATATTGTACAATATATATGTACAATTATGGGCGGTCGTCATTCCTCATTGGATCCAGTGTTTCCCTGAACATCCTCCAAACGCCTTCTGATGCTACAACACGATGCTTTCCCTAGCATGTATTCGTGTCCCTAACTCTGCCTCCATTCCATGTCATGAAAAACAACAGTGAATGCAATGTAACGTGTGGTGATTGTGTCGAGTGGATATTTATCCGAGAGGAGAGAAGAGTCTACACTGTCAGCGACCCTCGATGACAGAGGTGGTGAAGAGGAACACACCTGATGACTGAAGGACGGGGCTCGCTGCGGGTATAGCCTTCATTATGTTAGTCCGACTGATGCTCCTGAAGTGTTCATTAAGGCTTCGTACCAAGGTAGATGATCAGGGGAAGGTAGCCACTGTAGAGTATTAGAAGTCGTCCAACTCGACAGCAGAGGAGATAGCATACTAGTGAATAGCAACACGAGAGAAGTCAATGACCTTTCCGATGCGCTCCTTTGACAAACATTAGTCCATCTTCTTGAAATCCCCCTTCCTGAATCCACACACCTTGGTTTCCTCTGAGAGTTGCATTTTGACTGGTGTTGTTGTAAGGTGAAGCTGTATTGATATTAGCTCAAGTAAGCAGATAATGCTTCAATGGTGAAAAACGTACAATTCGTTGTCGATGTGGCAGTTCACTTGTCTTGATAGAATAGTATCTCGGTCAAAAAAGTTGAAGACGACAATCGCGAATTGCCGAGTTGGGCTTAGCCTGTAAATATTTCCCAAGAGCAACACGGACAGCTCAAGCTTTAACGCGCCTTGCGATTCCCAACTTCAAAAGTGCCTAATTACTACAGTCAATATGTCGGGCGCAAGACATTGGTAAATATAACTCCAAGCTATTCTAGATTTATAGTTGCTAACAAAATCACAGGGAGCAGGATAAGGAGGCTACGGTCTATATTGGCAACATCGACGAGCGAGTATCAGACAGCTTAATCTGGGAGCTCATGCTACAAGCTGGCAGGATCGTCAACGTTCATCTACCCAAAGACAGAGTCACGCAGACACACCAGGGCTATGGCTTTGTGGAGTTCAACAGCGAAGAAGACGCTGAGTATGCGGCGCGGATCATGAACCAAGTGCGCCTGTATGGAAAGCCCATTCGAGTTAACAAGGTACGTTATACTCCTCAATGCGAAATTTAATAGACAAAGAACTAACAAATCCCCCCAAGGCCTCAGCAGACAAGCAAAAGCCCGTCGAAGTAGGCGCTGAGCTCTTCATTGGTGGCCTCGACCCCCTCATCGACGAAAAGACCCTCTACGACACCTTCTCTCGTTTCGGAACACTGCAAGCACCTCCAAAGATTGCACGCGATGAGTCTGGTCTCTCTAAGGGCTATGGTTTCGTATCCTACTCGTCGTTTGAAGCCTCAGATGACGCCGTCGCCAACATGAACGGCCAGTACCTCTCCAACAAAGAAGTCTCAGTGCAGTATGCCTACAAGAAAGACGGCAAGGGAGAGCGACATGGTGACGAGGCAGAGAGAATGCTCGCCAGCCAGGCAAAGAAGCATAACATGCTCCCCGAAGCGCCACAGATGCCCGCGCAGCTGTTGCTCAACGGAAACGTACCCTCTGGCCCCGCGGCCATGGCCATGGGCGATATGGGAATGGGCATGAACATGGGAATGGGAGGTATGAACGGTCCACCACCATCACTCCCACCCGGATTCGGAGGCCGCCCACCATCAGGGAACTACAACAACGTGCCGCCGCCGCAGCAACAGCAGCAGAGACAGAACGGCCCACTACCGACCGCTCCATCTGGCCTGCCGCAACGACCACCGCCTTCGCAGGCTGGGTACGGGGGACCGCAGGACTTTCACCAAGGAGGATTCGCGCCGCCGCCTGGGTTTGGCAATGCGATGCCTATGCCGATGCCTCAGGGCTTTGCTCCCCCACCTGGTGGGTACATGCCACCGCCTGGGTTTCCACCTCAGCAGCAGTCGCAGCCTCCTCCAGGGTATGGAGCAAGGAGGTAGATGGTCGAAGCGGGATTAAATTGTCATGATTAGTGTACGAGCGAGCGAGGGAGGCCATGCTCGCTGCCATGCCTTGATCAATATAAGGTGCGAAAGATCGGCGTTTTGAGGAGTTCAGGCAGGACAGGACAGGGCATCAAAAGGGTGAGTGTCACAATACCTCTGCTCGAGGGATCGGGGAATAACACCTTCCACAGCTTTCATGGAAGGAATACCAAAATCCATTCCATACTTATTTGCAAAGCATGGTGGCAGATGACGAAGCACAGACTGGCAAGGAGGTAGAAGAAAAGGCATGCAGGATGAAGGACCATAGCAAAAGCGAAGTGTTGTTGCAATGATACAGTAGTTGTGGATGCAGATGCAGATACAGATACAGACAGATGCTTTTATCCTCATGCCAACCAAACCAATTCAGCCCGCTTGCTAGCTAGCTAGGTATGATAGTGTACAAAATAGAAAGCCCAAGAAGTAGTAAAAGGGCAAACAAAATAGTACAAAAAAAGCCAACCTTTAGCTAGGCAATAAGAAAGAAAGAGAAAAAAGATCCTAATGCAACAAGCTTCCTAGCCAGCTACCCATTCTCTCTAATGACGCCCACCCAACATGCATGATTTTTTTTTTGCTGATGCCAGAGTGCAATGCCTTTCCCTGGTCCACCGTCTTCCACTTTTCCAAACTTACAATCAAGGCAAATCCTCATCGATCTTCATCCCACCATTCTCCTCGCCCATCATAGCGGCAGCATCGTCGCCATCAGCAGCAGCAGCCCCGACGACCTCAACCTTGACTTTCTCAGCCTCAATGAAATAAGCCTCCTCGACCGCCAACTTCCGTCTGAATACCCTCAGCCACCGCTCACCCCACTGCTTTACCATGGCCGCCTCGCTCGTGAACTCGCCGTCTCCACTGTCGAGCATCTCATCCTTACTTCCCGACGCCCAAGAAACAAGCAGATCCTCCATGGCCGCGAAGAGACCCTTCATGCCCTTTCGCTCCCTATCTGGGGTGTCATCAACCGCAGCCCTCTGTTCGGCTGGTAAGCCTAGTGCTAATCGCTCGCGGATGACCTGCCTCACGCGCTTGGTGACTTTGCCAATCGTTGCGGAGATCATCTCATACACGTGCGCCTCTCCGAGTCTGCTACCGTCTTTAGCGAGTGCCCATTCGATCACGCTGATGGGGCTGAGAATCGTGTAGTTGAGTAGCTTGTCAATGATGTTAACACCGATGCCGGGTTGGTCGCGCCAGTACTGCATGACGCTTTCGACGATCTGCCTTTGGGCTGCTGGGGAGGCGGGTGCGAGAGCCATGAGACGGTCCTTGCAACGCTCGATGCAGGAGAGGACGTGGGAGAGAGATTTAGAGCCAATGTAGCATATTGAGGTTACATAGGCATCGGTGGAGATAACGAGAGGGTCTCCGAGGTTCATGCCTATAGCTTGAGCATGAATGCGGTCGATGATGGGTTGGATGGCATCTTCGGGGGACTTTTTGCGTAGCAGTTCCCAGATCTCTTTGCCTTCTTGGCTGAAAGGGGTGTCTTGCTGGTGTTAGTAATTGTTTTATAGTGGACGAAGCGAATCTTACCTGTGTTGTTATACTTGAAGTCCGGTGTGTCTTTCTCCTTCTCTGCTGTGATAAGTTGTTGATACGGAGCAGGTAAAGTGCCCTTAATACGTTGCGCAAAACTCAGTCTGATCTCCTTATCTAATGCACCTTGAATAAAAGCCTTCTTTGGATCCAGAGAAGGAAGCTCGACGTCGTCGATCCACTCAGTCCACTTCCAGGTGAATCCAAAGTTAGACAAGTGGTGAGCAAACCAATCCATAAATCGATAGCTCAGTTCCAAATCCATTGAATCAACACTTCTGTACAGGTATCGAATTGCTCTTCCCAAACTGGGAGCAATGGCAGCTGGAGCAATCTTGCAGGACTCGGTTAGTACAGAATGATAGTAGACTAACTTGTGCTCAGGACTGGGAAGTTGGAATAACTGAGAGAAAACAGCATCAACAGCCACATCTTCTGGCTTCCATGTCGACCGATCACCCTCAATATCGCGGAGTCTATCAAAAGGTGTAGCTCGTTTGACAAATGTACCAGGAGAGAAATAGCAGTCAATATCGATCAAAAAGCGTGCGGTAGCCATTCTGTTGTAGTCCAGAATATTGATAGTATCGACAAGGGCATCACGCATCAGGCATGATGCAATATCACTAATTGCTGGGACTGTCTCAACGTCCTGTTCCGCATAGACCGAGAAGTATAATTCCGGAAATAAGGCCCTTGGGCCATTGACAACCACCTCAGGAATGACAATTGCTGGAAGCGCATGTTTGGTGGATGCTGAAAATTCTGGATTTTCCTCTTGCAAGAACTTCCATGGTCGTGGTAAGCAAGACAATTCCCAGCCATTGGTGGCCTCATTCTGCAACTGCTTCTGCAGAAGACTCAGTACGCCGGTTGGTGAGGTTGCCTCCTCTCTGCCATTTCCAGGGTATGGATCGACCAAGGTTTGCAAAACATGAGCTTCCGAGGCCAGGAGTTCCGTGGTTTCCAATGTGGAAGAGGCTCTTTCTTGGTTATCCGTGCCTGACGAGGCCATAATGTAGGGGATGGTGAACAACACGATCTTGGTCAATTCAGGGCCGATCATCTGTGGACATGGGGTCAGCACTCCGACTTAGAATATAGCAATAAGAACCACCAACCTCTTCAGCAGCTTCCGTCTGCAAATCTAAGGCCTTCGCCAAAAGATCTTGCAGAATAGGCCACAGTCCCTCACCCTCCAATACACCCTGTAGACTGCCCAGAAACTTCATCAAGAGCTTCAATTCCCTCCACTCCCCTACAGCGATGGCCGCATTTGTTTTCTCCACAGCTCTCTTCAACACCTCCTCCACCACCGTCGAGCTCATGGTATTAATCGCCAGAACCACGGCAGCCACAAAGGGAATCTTGAAAGGCTGCTCCACCACCAATTGGAGCGCCAATTCGTGAAATGTAGAGCGCAGCTCCTCATCCTCAGGGTTGTCGCAAATCGTTTTGGCAATGGATTGCAGCTCATCTTCGACACGCTTCAAAGGGGATTCCGCTATGGATAAGAGCTGCTTGCGGACTTTGACAGCCAGGGGCTCTTCGTAACGACGGCGTTGGGGCTGGCGATTGTTATCGTACTCATCATCTAAATAGTGAAGGTGTCAGCCTTGTGTCCCAAAACTTGCATATGTTCACTCCAATCTTCTTACCTCTGTATCTCCTCTTGCGATTGTTATTATAGCCGCCGCGGCCTCCACGAGGTCTCTGATCATAATCGGCCATGTCTGTGAAGGGTTGCGTCAAAAGAATGTTCAATAACACAGATGCTGCTGCGAAGCTGCAAGTTTCGCGTTACTCTGTGAAGTGGTGGATCCTCGCGGGTTTTGGTCATGTGACTATAAATCTTTCTCGCGTTTCATTCCAGCCGCCCTAAGGTAGATTCTTAAGGAGCTGTTCAATGGAACTAAGGGGATCAACAAAAGACCGGATCATTTTCTAGGTCTGACCAAGAAAAGTGTTATTGTTCGAAGAGCCAAAAAAAATTCTGACCATGACTCCCAAACAAGCAGATATTTTAACCCCATCACCGAAGAGAAATTACGGGCATGACCTGTCAGATGCATGTACTCTCAAGTATCACATGAATTTGCGGAACACCCATGAACAAAAAAAACGGTTACTACAAGTGCAATGTGAATTTCATGGCTCAATCTCAGTTATGAAAAATCTTTGATGATCTCTGAACCAGCCAGCCCCTTTTGATCGCCACTATTGGCACATGTTGTCCGAGTTAAAGGAAAAGGAATCTTTTGACCATGCCAGCCCAAGCGGTAGCCCCATCCCATAGCAGAGTATTAACCATTTCCATGCAGTCATTGAACACAAGCGTGCCGTCAAATGTAAAGTACGCCTGAATCTTTGGGATGTAGAGAAAACGAGGAAGCCCAGCCATCCACGCCGTCTGCTCGCCATCGAAAGGGCGCCAAGTAGTGGGACAAGTAGAATAGAAAGCAACTCTCCATTGCCATCATGCAAAAAAGTCTAAAACAGAGAGCTCATAGAAGTGGAGATCGGTTCCTTGAGAACCATTGTTCGTGGCCCAGTCGGTCATGTCGAGCCCATAGACAACATCATTTTGGAGCCCATAGTAATGGCACATCTTAGCTGGGAAATGTTTCTCAACAGATGCGCTTTTCATGGGTATTCTCCCAGACCAGCAACGCATAACCATCAAAGACCTCGTAATCTCGCCATTTGTTCCATACTTCCACATTCATTCCACGTCTGTAACAGTTGAATATCACTCTTGCAGGATCATGGAGCTCGTCGAGGTGCGTATTGCTGCGAGATGCTTTGGAAAACTACTCCTTAGAGAGCCTTTTTCCGAGCGACAGGAAAGCATGTATTCGTTAAGTCATTCAAACAACTTTTCAGTCCAATCTTGCCATCATCTCCTCCTTCGGCATAGGCGTGAAATTGTCAATATCAAGTCCTCTTGCAGCCAAAGACTGTCGCAGGTGCGCGGGCACCAACCGGTGGTTGAGCTGAGGGGCAATGGATAGTTCTGAAACAATTAGCATACAAAATATGGCTAGGATGTGACAGAATACTTACCATGGCGAGTGAAGTCGAATAAAGTTGGCAAATCCTTGACTGGTCCATTTGGATGACGAGAATCTGGAAATTTGGTTTGAGGCTCTCTGAGCTCGTCGAAGAATGGGTGAACCATTGCATCAATTGCAGACAATCGCTCAGTCGGGGTATACTCTAAAAGACATGAAATGAGCTCAATAGCATTCGCATCAGCCTTCCGGAAAACCTTGTTGAAGGGATGTGGTTTGATTTGTGGGAACTTGTGCTCCATGTAATTTGGGTTCATGGTCCGGATTTGATCCCGAGTTGGTGTTCCTAGGACCTTAATGATCTCCACAAGCTGGTCAATACCAGACTCTCCAGGGAAGAGAGGTTGTCCGAGCATCAGCTCAGCCATAACACAACCTGTTGACCAGACATCTAAAGCCAGGTTAGTGAATGAGCATTTGACAGGAGTGCAAACTATGTACCAATTTTGGTTGTGTAATTTGTGGCACCGAAAATCAATTCGGGTGCTCTGTAATATCTGGAACAGATGTAGGAAACATTAGGCTCGTTTTCCACCAATATCTTCGCACTTCCAAAGTCGCAAAGCTTCAAAATACCAGAGTTCGGATCCAGTAACAGATTCTGAGGCTTGATGTCGCGATGGCAAATGCCTTGGGAATGGATGTAGGCCAAAGCCCGGAAAAGTTGGTAAATGTAGAGCTTGACCTCCAGAATTGGCATCGTGGTCTTCATTTTGTTGAAGTATCGAGAAGCACGGTAGACTGTTTCGGGGACATATTCTTGCACGAGGTTTAGGTAGACTTCGTCCTTCTGGCACAGCACCATTAATACATCTTCATAAAATTATGAGCGGGGTAACGAACTCTCTCGCCATTGGAATAGTAGAACGCCTTCAGTTCAACGATATTTGGGTGACGAACGATGCGCATTATTTGCAATTCACGATTCTAAGATCCAGTGAGCAGTGATGAATTGCTGTGGTTATTTCCTATGCGTACCTTGAATCTTTTGTCTTGCAGAACCCGCTTGATGGCGGCGTCCTCTCCAGAAGGCGAGAGCTTTGTCTGGAAAACAACGCCAAAGGATCCATTACCCACGATCTTGCACTGTGTATATTGCATATCTCGAGTCTCTCCGGTGACGCCATCTTGGACTTTCTCGCGAATAACCTCTGCGAATTGATGTTAGCAAGCGCTGGGGGTGGGATCGCAGAAGCTTTGGGCGATCTTACCTCCCATCCTCAGACTCGAGAAGGCTGCAGGCCGATTTTGCGACATCTTGAATGCCAAAACAACGTTACTAACTGATTGTGTGAAGGTGAAAAGCCGAAAGAATTGGTAGAGTAGATGCTGATGGCTTCCTAAAGTCCGTGTTGGGCAATTGAGTGCAGGGTTGAGAGTGAATTGGCTGCTGGGGGAAAAGCGGCAGTAACGTGACGGAGGTTGGTCCCACCAAGAATTGAATTCACTTTAGCTTTGCTTCTGTAGTATTTGAACAGCAACTCAAGTGAAACTGAGACTGAGGATCTGACGAATTGACGGTTGGTTGAAGTGTTGAGGGGTTTACGGTGGTTGAAGTTGTCCTGTTGGAGAGGGGTGTGCAGTTGGCGGAGGTGTTGACGATGGTATGGTATGGTAGGTTGAATATGGAGAAGGTGCTTCAAGTCCAAGTTCGGTTTTGATGGAAGTAAGGTCAGGTCAGTGCAGCGTAGAGTAGTTTAGGTAAGGTGCGAGATTCTTGGCCCGAAAGACTGGCTCTGCTCACGCGCTCGAATTTTGAGATGAGCAGTTGGGACTAATCACAACTGGGGGGAAACTCGACAAATCGACACAGCTGGTTGGATGAGGGGACGACCGTTTGGGCCGTGGGTTGAAAGGGCCTCTAGTTTCTGCCGTAGCTGATGCGCTTTGGTCTAGTAATAGTATCCGGTGTCGTAGGTTTGTAGTAGGGAGGACTGCACCGATGAGCGCGTACAAAGACAATTCTTTGCAGCCTTTGTGCAGGAGTCTGTCTGGTGGTCTGGCTGGTGAGGCGTGTGCCTGCACTTTGCTTGTACTGGAGGCTAACCGTGCAAGCCGGGTATGGGTATGGGTATGGTAGTGCAGTTGCAGTTGCAGTTGCAGTTGCAGTGTAGCGTCCGTCTCTTTTGCGCAGATGTGCTTGCTGTTCCTGTTGGCAGCAGTATGGAAGTGGATATGCAGTTCCTAATTTGCTGGATGGAAGGCCTTTTGTCTGTTCGGTACAACTGGAGGGAGATGTGGATAGGATGGATAGTAGGACAAGTCGAGGATTGGAATCGGGGGGGGGATTGGGTGGTGGAGGGGTTAGAGGGGGGACTTTGGAGGCCAATGAGGGGGGGGACGTCCAACGAGTAAAAGACGATGTCAACGGTGGTTGGACTCGGGTGGGACTGGATTCTTAAAGTTGCCGGAGTTCGTAGCTGGTAAAGTGGGTATTTCTGGTCATTCACACTAATTCACAGATCCACGAGATGGGTCTTGCGAATGAGCTTGACTTTGAATGGAATGATGGGAAAGACAACCGGTGGACCTGTAATCGCTTCGGTCGTTAGCGGGTTCAGATTTTGATGCTGACGATGTTGGATGAGCTGCACCAGACCCAGCACCACTTCTTTGGCAGCAGACGAGGTAAGCAGGGCAGGGTACGAAGACAGGGCTAGGGGGTAGAGGGGATCATGAGTGAGGAGGAAAAGATCCCTCTGGAGGAGGGAGGACTGTGGATGCCTGTAGCAAAACAGCAGTAGAGTGGGAACAAGTTAGGCTGTGGCGTGTGTGCCAGGAGCCAGACACGCCAGACCAGGAGCACACACGCAGGCGGCGACAAGGATTGCGGGTTTGAGGAGAAACCGACCAGGCCCAGGGAAGAGGCGAGTGGAGGGGAATGAAAGTGAAAGTGTGTACATACCTTACTCTACCGTACCACCAGCATGTATTTATTGTATTGTTTCTTGCCGTAGCCGTAGCCGTGACCGGATGGAGAGACAAAAGAAACAGGCAGATATGAGGTTTGGATTGTCGATTTCGATGTTCGATGTTCGATGTTCGATGTCGTCGATGTCGTCGATGTCTCTGATGGTGGTGGAGAGGAAGGAATGTGTGTGAGTGATCGAGGGAAAATACTACGGTAGTATTGTAACGACAAGTTCATGTGAGTGAACAATCTCGATGTATCTGACAACGTAGGCAGATCTCAGGCAGAGCAGTAGAATGGTTTCGTAGAGAGGTGGCGTAAGAAGGTAGGCAGGTAGAGAACAGTCCAGGTCGAGTGGTGAATGGAGTTATAGAAATAAGGTTGTCGAGCAAGGTTGATGGTGAGTGAGGTTGAGGGTATTGAGGTTCTTCGATAGGAAGAAAATTGAAACGTTCAAAAAACAGTTTGAATAGAAATACATGGGCAGTCACAATGGAATGAATTCCAATTACAGCCGCAGTCACAGTCACAGTCGCAGTCATAAGGTAAGGTAGGTAGGTAGGGAGGGAGGGAAGGTAGTCATCGTCAAATCCGAACCAAACTGAGCTTGCTACATTCGGCATCAGTTTATCTAAGGAGAATGGAAGAGGAAAGAAAAGGGAAGGAAGGAAGAAGGCGGAGACTTGGGGAATAAATTTGGAAGGCACGATGCAGAGGAACAGAAAGACTGCTGGGCATGATTAATTGAAAATGCGAGTGAGATATCCAAGGTATGTATCATAGGTAGGTAGGTTTAAGTCAGGTTCCTAAGTAAAATCTTATATTGTCAGTGATAGCCTCTATAAAGATGAAAATAGTCATGGAAACGACGAGATATCCGAGGTGCAACGCGACAGGTAAGATCTAATAAGTAAAAATAAGAATAACACCTAGTTGAATTTCATTGTAAAGGTAAGTAAGTTAGTTGGCTACCCATATTTACATACTTGCAAGATTGCCCTGCGGTCAAACACTAACTCATACAAAACTCTCCCATGAAGGATGAAACAGTAACTCGCGGTACAATCCCTTTTGGTATTTCTGCTAAATGTTATGCTTTACAAGATACACCATCGGGATAGACTTTCGACACAAGGACGGGCGGGTTACTGGGCTCGTTCCAGAAAAGATCCTCCCGTTCGCTCCATTTGTTCGTTTGACCACTCGGTTTCGAGCTTTATGTGCAACATACTCCGACCTGGTATTGGTATTGGTATTGGTACCGCACACCCATACCTACGTCGACCTTCGTACGTTCTCGTTTTCATGAATCGACCAGCTCTATCCATTCGCCTAGATCTCTCCGTCTGAATTGAGCTATTTACTCGATTTACTTTGTCCCTGATCCATCAATTTCAATCTCAGAAAAGTCTAGCTCTTCTCATCCAAATCCGCATATGGCTCGCCTATTTTTATCTTCGATTCCTGAGACATCCATGCTTTTTGTACGGAAGTCAAATCCAGAGAAATACAAGATTTGCCTTTGCATTTGCATTTGCATTTGCATTTGTCTTTGCCTTTAGCTTTTAGGTTTTGCGCTGCGCTCCTCCTGTGGTCTGTCTCTGCTTCGCCTTCACCCTCGCCTTCATCTTTGGCAGTGGAAAGTAGATGTGGAGCTTGGAGATGTATCAGCGATCATGGGACCATTTCTGACGCTGCCCTGGAGTTGGAGTTGGAGTTGGAGTTGGAGTTGCCCCTCCATATTTCAACCGCCCACAATGACCAACACCGCAACGGACCATTCGGCCACAATTGTTAACCAAAAGCAGAAACGAATGCATAACAAAGCGCATCTGGTTGTTGCAAATCCACGATCCTTTTCGAGACCAAAGAGAGCTTCCACCATTGGTTCCTGTCAGCTCACAAGAGTGAAAGCGAATAATGCCCTGGAGCTGATTACTATATTCAGCCAGCACCAACGGTCCGACTTCCTTGGAGCTGACTACATCTTGATATCAATCAGGTACGCGAGGCCAGAACCTACCTCCAAGTGTATTTGAAATGTCTCGCACGAATATTTGGGATGGCTTCGACATCTCCGTGATATGACCAGGGGCGATATATCCCAAGCATGAGAACAACTGCATCATGAAGGATCAGTACAGAGAGCCACCACATAACACGCATCAATACCTCGATCCTGTCACCACCCCTCTGCGTCTGCCACTGCTACTCAGCTGCAAGACAAGCTAATTCCAACTGATTGGGTCGGAGCTAGACGAGGACATATGACTCCTAAAAGGCACAGGTACAGGGAAGTAAGGTACCTCAAAAGGAACGCTTCATTCCACTCCAACTTCCACAGCATGTGAGAGCGCCGCTCAACTGGTCTTTCGACCACATCTATCACAGATATCGCACCCAGTCGCTGATTACGAACCCCTTTGATGCACCCTGTTCCACCAACTAGCAGTACCTTTGGAACTCACATCTGCTGTGTGCTCGATATATTGATGCTGGTACGTGACACTTCGATCTCTCAACTGAATACCAGGTTGGTGGCAGCTCAACATTGGAATCCGAGTCTTTGAGTCATTCCTCTCCCGAGACATCTGAGATCTTGCCGTCTCGTGAACGACGATGTGTGCAACAATTCGCTTCTGCCACCCTTGACTCAAACCGCCAGAGGCATACAGCACTTAGCTACGGAAGAAGGCGTTAAGGGTGTGAGATAGCAATGTTTCGTGCTAAGCAACACATCAAGGACCATTTTCAATATCATGATAATCTGAGATTGGAGGAGGCTCATCTACCATACAGTATCACAGTGGATAATCCAAATGCACAGGCCAATTCGTATCTGGTTGCCGCGCATCTATTCCAGCCTCGTACTCTATCTGAGGCTGGCAAGTGACGATGAGCATCATGTAAAATCCTGACAAGCTCGTGGCCAGTGGAGTTGGCCAGGCACGGACCAGCTATATGCTCGTTGGTGTCGAGGAGGCAAGCTTCAGGGCTGGACCGGATGAGATTGGTTTTAGCAAACGCATACCTCCGTACGGAGGTATATGCGAAGATATACGTCCGTAGATACTTAGTATCTAAGGTAAGGTCAACAAGTTCGACGATCGTGCAGTTATGTTTTGCTATTTTGAACGCACAGCTTGTGCAGCTAAAGGTCCCACCAGAAAGAATAACGTGAACTACAATAGAGAGCTCAGACTACACAACAAAGGAGAATCATGAAAAGCTCCACACCAAGTTCATGTGATGTAAAACTAGCGTAGATCAACCTCAGCTCAGGTAGGCTGGTCAGTGCAGGAAATACCTAAGCTACAAATTCTAGTGCCTCAGCGTTTCTTCAACTTCATGAACCACAGGAAGAAAAGAAAAACATGGGTTTTCTCGTATCAATCAATCACCACCTCCGAGATCAACTGCTATCCTTGATCCAAAACCAAGGAACACTATTTCGAGCCTCCTTCACAGGTCTCAATTTGCAGTCTAAGACGGTTCCTGATCAGCCAAGCCAGAACATCAAATACTTGAAACTCGGCTCGAATCCCATCAGCCACCAGGACAACGGAGGGATTAGATCTCCACTTTTGGGGTCACGAGTCTGAATTGGTAATAAATGTCGTACCAAAAACGTTCCGTTGACGCTTTCTCACAGGGCCAAGGGGTAGAACATGGCGCCAATCAAGGAGACTTGCTTTTTATTCATAGAACGCTGACAAACTCGAAACCCAGCCACAACCCAGCACCTAACACCACCCTCGCCTGAGACTGTTCGAGCAATTGGAAGTCAACCATTGAAACAAACAGCTCTACAGAGAGCTTCTCGTGATCACGATATCTACCGTTAGATAAACCTCATAAGCTTGGTCGCATTTTCTCAACAAGTCACCCAAGGGCAAATATCGAGCATGCATGCTTCACGCATCGCATACTTCACCTCCTCTTCACTTGCCACTTGCATCGATTTCTTCAACAGTACTCTTAAGTGATCGGCATGTTCTGGATCAATCACCTTTGATCTGGACCCGAAGATTGCTGCAAGAGCCTCTTCACTGTGCTTACGCCTAGATCAAGTGCAACGTCGTTGGTTCAAGTTACAAGATTCGGAAGCATGATACAAGACAGTTCCTCCGATGTGACCTAGCAGTCTTCAGTTTTCAGATTGCCGTGATCTGGTGTTCCACTATACATGCTGCCTACCGTTCGAATTGCCATGAAGATGCGGTAGGCAAATAGAGGCGTTGTTAATTTAGCACAAAATGTAAGGTTTCGTTGGCAGGCCACAGGACAAGCTTCAGTTTTACTCCTCAATGGATGCACATTGCATTTCGTTCCACGTTACTGTCTTGCAGGGTTAGCTGCAAGTGAGGGAAAACGATCATTAAATTTCCCCAATGGCCTCTCACAACCTGCAAAACATTCATGGCACTGCATTTCCTCTGCAATTTCAGTTCAGCTGTCCCAGTCCATCAGTTTTCTGTACGCTCTCGTCAATCGAGATCTACTGGTCACAGAGAGATACAAACCGTATCATCAGCTCGCCGGTTTATGCCATCATTACCAGTGTCCATGCCACTACTGCGAGAGTGGCTCAGGAGCTGAAAATAACATGCGCGCGATTAATTACAAGTGACGACACGCTGCAGCATTTCTCGACGTTTGGAGTGAGATCTTCATGAGAAGTTCCTCTTCCTCCCCACCATGAAGTTGAGCTTGGAATGAGGGGTAAATATGGGCTCCTTCTCAATGTGGGGCATAAATTTACCTTGCTCCTCAAAATCAGCAGGAGAACGGCAGCAACGCATCAAAGAGCTTCATACCTGTGTTTTGCGATTCAGATTCGCCGGATTCATTCAGATATCACAAATCTCACTGCAGGAATATCTTCTGTCCCAGAAGTTTATCCACAGCTTCGAAGCTTTACCCGTTATGCCGGCATGCGCATTGAGCTGAACCTCTTCCAGTTCTCTATTCGGTCAACCAACCGATGGCTCCTCTCCATCGCCACCACCTGTTGCACACCATACCTCCCATCACTTTCCTTTCCTTTTCGAGTGGGAGCCCGTACCAGCACGTGAATCCTTGCCAATCAATATTATCTGTCGACAACCCTCGTCATCCAAAACAAGGCAAGATAAAACCTCTTGCAGCGAGCTGCATTCACGGCTGCGGCCAGCCTGACCAGATCTACCACCCCATCTCGCATCTATCCTCGCCATCCCGAGTCTGACTGACACGAAAGATCCCGAACTGCAATGCGGAATTTACTCTTCCAGTCCCGACCATCCTTCGCGACACGGCCCATAGTATATCGGCAACGTAAAGTCACATCCACACCCAAAGCACCACAACACCAATTCAGCTGCAATCCTTAAAAATCATATATATGAGGGCAACTTGTGATGTTGGAGCTTTTCTTTATTTGGGAACAAAAAAAAACTTTGTACCATCCCTTTACTTGTACCAGGTATCAGACATCCGTCCTTTTTCGAGATGCAGTAAGCACTGCTGTAGAATCTGACGATGGCCATGGCGTTCCATCGTGCCTTGTTTATTCGCTTGGAACATCTCCTTTCCATGCCGGAATATATGTGCAACAGCGAACTCGCAAGCTCCCGGCTGTGGTTACTCGTTCAGCGCAGGTCTCGTGGGACCAAGAAGCAAAGCAATACAATCACGTGCATACAAGATGCTGCGATTGAGGCTTCGTGCGGCACAGAAACTCCATCGAACACATCTCTATCCATGTAATCTTACGGAGGTACAGTATGTGCTGCAGAAAGAGAAGATTCTCCTAGTGTTGCAGACTTCTTTTTTCTATTTCCGCCTATCTGTTTAGATAATTCGTCCGAAACTTGGATATCTTGGCGAGAGCCCTTGAGGATGATAGTTGAACGCACAGAACGCACACAGTGGTGCATGCAAAGAACCTATTTCTGTGGCAATTAGCTTGAAATGTTGTTTCTCGCAAAAAGATTTCGACCCTTAAATCAACAATGCATATTGATGACCCCACTTCCCTACAGTACCAACAAGCTTCATCTCATGCAGACGGACATATTCCTCATATCGAATCGTACCTCTATCCTCCTATATCCCATCCTCCTATTCGTCAACTCATGTCACGAGTCCACGAGCATCTTCAAGAATCTCACTTCGCAACCTCACAGCCTCTCATGAGCGAGGAAGTCGGTTGTTGCTCTCCACTCCTAATGGCCAACGAGCCCATAGCTCATATAATACGTGTTCGTACCTGACGCTTATGCGTACCTCTGTCTGAATGTATGCGCCTCTGCTGCACCTTGCACTGCGCAAAACAGAGCAGAGCAAATTGGAGGAGGAACAAGGCAGAGCGGGTCCTATTCTCCCACTCGCTTCCTGCGGGTAGCAGCGCTTCCTCCCACGACCAACTTGCAGCAAGGCCGTACGTTTGGTGAGCTGTGAGCGGAGCATTAAACCGAACGCTGATATTAAGGTTCGGCGATGGTGGATGATGATCTTGAACCCGTGGGGATGGCAAGCGGGCTTATCTTCGGTTTCGTTTGTTGTCGTTTCTCTCTTTGCTTTTTGGGGGGCTGAGACGAAATTTTTTGGAAAATGTTGAGCTTTGGAAATATTTTTAGGTGCTTGAAAATTACGCTTTGCTGAATGTAGTGGGTTCGAAACGAAGTGCTTGAGATTTTGACAGTGTCATCATCGTCAAATTCTCCTGCTGATCGAGTGTTTTGTCTCTTCGCTTAGATTTTCATTTTGTACCTCAATCTCAATGCCTACCTACCCGCTCGTGACTCTCGTTTTTTCGTTGGGAACACGAGGAGCCCATTCTATAATAGCGAAACTTCGTCAGCCCAGAAGCAATGCGCCACTGCTGCTGCTGAGGAACAATAGTATGAGAAGACGGACGTCTTTCTACAGTCAAGCAGGAGTCTTACCATCGTACCACTTTTTAGCCAGACCACTCTAATATAAGAGACACAAAATCAAAGGTACAGGTGGCTCTGCAGTTTTTTCCTGCTGCGATATGCATACCCAAGCAAGGCTACGGTGAATTATCTGCTGGCTTGATGCCCTACTTTTGTTTCCTTGTTGTTGTTGCAAGTATTACAATTTTTCAAGGTCGAGCACCTGTTCCACATCTTGTCTCCTTTCACCTCACTCCTGTACCGTCGAGAAGTTTCTCGTTGACCTTATCTTGAATTCGAGCCTTTGTGAGAGATGAAGGCATCTTCTTGATTGCTTTGGCATCCCTGCTTGAACAGGGAGGCGAGACGAGGCGAGATCAAACTGTATGATAAAAGGGTCATAACACCTTGGCAACGATTTGCAAGCGACTGTGATACGAATGCCTTGAAGTGTTCTACTTGAGATGGCGTATGAAAGCGAAAGACGCGTGCATCTCCGGATCGACATCACAGAAAGCCATACCGTTTCGGGTAATCCTGAGCATATCGTATAACACTTGGGTTCCTGGCTTTAGAAGGAGAAAACGTCTTCTAGGGTGTGATATAATGTGCTTGGCTTTTCCAGCCAAAAGAATGATCCGAACCAGGTGCATATCAAGGAGGAAGGATAGGTGTTAATAGTGTAGCCTTACCTACCAGAATTCGCTCATTCACCGACGCACTCACTTACCATGTCATGATATTGTGCGGTTTGCTAGCGCTGCGTGCGTGCGATGAGATGGGTAGGTATATTCAAGGAGATATAAATACGAGTCTGAATACTAAAACGCTCTCTAACTTTCGTTATTATACCAGTGAGTTAGAATCAATTCATCAACTCGATTTACATAAGTACTTCTATTTCCTACAGTTGCTCCCAGATACTTAACCCAAGAAATGTATGAAGGTGTGTTTGCATATCTTTCAATCTCTCTATCTATCCCACTTACTGTCTTTTTAAAATCTCTATCTCTTTGTGCGACGAGTAGTGAGTGGTGAGTAGTGGATAATGCGATATTGTAATTATCTTTCTTAGGGTTAGCGAGATGCGGTCAAGTACTGGGTAGATTGGCGCCTTGTCATAGGTAAGGCGAGATAGATGGTAGGCGCTAGATGTAGATTGTGATGAAAACAAGTTGAGTCGTGAGCACTTGGTAGCTTCGATCTAAAATTCAGGCCCGAGTTGAGTCGAGAAGGGTGTTTTCGGATCAGTTAAGCCACGGCCGTTTGAGCTGAATTATATTTAAATGAGCTGAGCCGATCCATTTGATCTAGTCTCTATGCACAAGGTACGTTTGGCTATGGCAATGTGAGCTGGGTTGACTTAGTCTTGTTTGGTAAATCTTTTCTTGAGATTTGAATCTTTTTTCATGTCAAGTGAAGTGAAGTGAAGTGAAGTGAAGTGAAGTGAAGTGAAGTGAAGTGAAGTGAAGTGAAGTGAAGTGATTATTTCTAACTCACGAAGGTGCTATACTCTCTCTCTCTCTCTCTCTCTCTCTCTCTCTCTCTCTCTCTGTGTGTGTGTGTGTGTGTTCGCTTGCAATACCTATCCTGCAAAGTCGAAAGATGCGGCATCGCATATAGAAGAAGTGAGGCGAGTAAGCACTATAACGGGAATTAGGCGAGTCTCAAACTTGGGTATGATGATGCTGATTTGTCTTCCAACATTTCACTATTCTTCAAGTACATTCAACTTAGATAGACTGAGACTCTGCTCTCCATCCCTGTTCCTATATTTATCTATAACTCATAAGTCGCCCACAACTCGCATCGTCTCAAACTGCCAAGCCAATATTTGCGGTGCCGCTTCCTCAGCCACCAAGGGAATCATCGATCCTCTCCTTCCTTCTGAATCTCGTCCCCCATCGAAGCGGTATCCTCTTGTCTCTCTTTACTAGCTGCAACTGGCGTTGTAAAATCCTTCATATCGAGAAACTACGCCTGCCATTTCTATTCGTCCTAAATCTTGGATGATAGTCGAGCAGATCAAACACAAACTGGAGACAAAGAGATCTTACCTATAAAATACCAATCTACACGAACCCATCCATACGCTTGGCTTACATCCGCTATGTTGCATCCGTTGATAACAAGCTGCCAAGCCATTCGACTA
The DNA here is from genome assembly GCA_007644065.1 of Margaritispora aquatica. Lineage (NCBI taxonomy): Eukaryota > Fungi > Ascomycota > Leotiomycetes > Helotiales > Discinellaceae > Margaritispora > Margaritispora aquatica. Next base: position 1,645,130 of record VJWN01000008.1, read on the forward strand.
AAAAAAGGAGAATATTAGACTTACCGAAATTCAGTACGCTTTCATGCCCTCTGGTGGCCACTCCCTCTGCAAGACCATGATATGCAGTACGAATCCAGGAGTGGAAAATGCGTCATTCTTTATCGCTTCTAGCCTCTCTATGGTGGAGGAATGTAGAACCAACCAGGGACTGTGGTTGGCGTTGTTGGTGAGGAATTGGGTTTGTAAGTAAGCAGAGCTATGCTGGACTTCTATTGTTAGGGACAAATTTGTCCACTGACATGATTCGATGGAATGGCATCTTCTGCTTGTTCTCGAAGTACAGAGACTGAGGTGAGAAAGTTTCGTAAATTGTCGGGTACCAACTAAAGTGGTTGGATCTGGATGTTAAAAATAGTCGAACTTGGTGTAATGACGGTCTCCTCGAGCAGGATTCCTATACACACAAAGCTTCTCGTATGTTTAGTCTTGATGTAATGGAAGGTTTCCTCGACAGGATTCCGAAACGAATAGGCTTTCCATTTTTTGGGACTAGAGAGGAAACGGAAAGTTCGTGCGTTGACGGTTGCCAACTGAAATAGTTGAATTTGGAAGTCTTGTGGAATAAGAGCTTAGGTTAGAAATCGGACAAGGTTTGCCGTGAGAAACCAGAGACTGCCCTGTCGTGTAGAGCGCAGGTACAAGTCTCGAGATATGTGCTCTCGCTGGTATTTTTCGAAACAGGTGTGTACCTTGAGCTCAGGTCCCTAAGTAACTTTGATGGTAATGTATGCTGAGTTAACCCCTTTTTGGTCTACTCGTTTATGGCAGGTTTATTATTCCTGCCAGGGTATCTCGTATTAGCCACCAAGAGACACACGAAATTATGTGCCCGGTGGTGAGGCACTGAGATTATTGTCTGTACCTGGAGGAATGATTAGCTATGTGTCCAAGTTCGCAGGCTAGCAGTGAATGAATGGAAACCTACTGTATGCTTAAAAGCTACAGAAAATGCCAACCAAACTCGTTCGCGACTGACGAAGAATCAATGCTCGGTGAACATAGAACGCCTTCACCAGTGAAGTAGAGTGGTGACTTTGAAATGGTAAACTGGCACCCGCAAGGTAGCCTGCCTCAAATACGGGATCATGACCTCCGCAATGAAGCCCGCTGTTCGACTCAGCCAAAAAGAAGTCTCGTCACGGTGTGACGGCTAGGTCTTAATGTCGAATGTGTGTTCTGCACTATGGGAGATGTTAGTTTTTGCTTTAAGGAAGGGCTCTGAGATTGAAGGCAGTAGTGCATATGGAAGATATCTGCTTGAGAACGTGTTATGTGAAGGTGTGCAGCAGAGAAGACTTACTGGGGGGCGTGAACAATATGATAGCCTGGGAAAGCAATGCTATCACAGCACATGCCCTGGTTACATGATTCCAAATTTACAGAACGTTGTCGGGTTTGATCTTCTGTCAACCATCGTGTTAGCAGCTACAACAAATCTTGCAACTCTTCGGAGCCTGAGAAAGGGTAACACACAAGTCCTTGAAAGATCAGGTGAAGCTTGTGCTGTAGCTAACAAGCTTACGCGATGCACACCGTGCATGGCAATAGTTCTTTCGTGTGGTCAAGATTCTGGGAGATATGGAGTCGATTGAATAAAGCAGATGAAGTTGAGTATCAGATCGGAGGCATACTTGATATTGAAAAGCTGAACTGGATCTGTATGTGTTAGCATGGTGGAACGAATGGAGTATCCCTCCGTTTCGAGGAGATGGCTTGGCAGCTTGGCTGATGGCGTAGAGTTGTTTTGAAGATGCTAGATATGTCAGAAGTCAGCTGCTTTATTGGAGGTCTGTCTGTAAGGAGGCTCGTAAGCAGATCTGGCAGATTGAGAATGACGGGTCAAGAGGATACTTCTGAGCAGATCTTCTGCCTTTGCAGACTATCAGAAATCGACTGAAGTAGTAACTATAAGAATAAAAAGGTAGAAGCCCACAAAAAGAGCAGCGAAAATGCATACGAATTATGCAGACGCCAACGCTGGAGTAGAGATAGGGCCTCTTGAACGTGAAATTGAAATATCGAAGAATGGCGTGGGGTGAGGAACCTGCGATGCACTAAGAAGTAGCATGTATTGCGCGGCGGATCATAAATGGTAGCTCATGGCTTTAAGATGTGGAACCAGGCGGCCGTTACAGCTTCGAATTAAGAAGAATAGGCGTATGTTGGTGCTGAATGGATAATGAGGCTCGGTTAAAGTTGAGTTCCAGAATAAGCTACTAGAACAGAGACTCAGTTTATACCAGTTCAGGAAGTCAGCCTGGAAGCTTGGGGATATTGCAAAGAAAGCGCAGAAGGCAGTTGGGGAAGTCTTGAGTTCCAGTCGAGGCTCAATGTATAAGAATATAATGGAAGAACAGGATCAGTAGAACTCCTAGCCTAGGGTCTGCTCAGCTCAACACCAAGCAACCGCTTCGAGTAAACAGCAGTATGCTTTGCTCCAATCAAAACTTATAGAGAACCATAGCAACGGATTATGTTCTTCATCTTTTCATATTCTTACTTTTGTACACAGGTATCTACAGCAGCATTTCATGCCCATCCTGCCCCGCACAAAAGCCACTATAATACAGTTTCCACCAAACCCCAAGCCAAAACGCTCTGGTTGAACACGCTTGCATTGCTATCGTGCCCAGAGATGCACGCAAACAAAAAGAAAAATCTATGATCGTCACATCTTGTAGCCGTCACCAAACATGCAGAAGAACCCTTCCGAAATGAACAGAGACCAGGTAGCAAAAGTAACACCAGAGAAGCTGTCCGTGATATCCGCCGTGTGTGGTTGTAATAAGACAGTGATGATCGAAGAAGTATTTTTAATTGGAGGATCCAACGTTTCCAGGTGTACACACGATTCATTTCGAGGCATTATTTATTCGATTATTTTGAGAGCGGAGGGGTAGGTCATCAACCTTCGAGTCGTCTAGAATGGGATTTGAGCAGGTGGCGCTCCTCCTGTCATTTCTTGTTGCTCTTGGAGTTCTTCACCACCGGCCTCAATCGACACTGCCATGCCGATCTTTGCTTGGTGCTATTACAAAATGTTAGCAAAACCTTTTGACATTAAAAGAGCAAACTAACCTTGAAGTGGTCCATGTCAGCTGCAAAGGTCAAAGAAACTGGAGGCGCAATCCTCTTCTCCAACAGACAGCTCAACTTGCCCGTAGAATCAACTTGTGCTCTGAAGGTAGACATTCTGAAGTCGTACTTTGCGCCAACAGTGGTTGTTCCCTCCTTTCGCATGCCGCCCATCATACCAGCTCCGGACAGACCAGCAAACTGTAAATTCAGATCAACTCCAGCCTCCACCTTGTCAGTCAATCTACGCCAGTAGGATGTGTTGATTTGTCCTCCTGCAGCTAGCTGAGCACTTGCAATCCAGTCGCTTCCCTTGTACTTTGCGCAGTAAGAGATAGCAGTCTCAGGACCTTGGTTCAAAGCTGCTCGTTGCCAGATGGCCTCCAGTCCAACCGCTAGGTTTGGAGTGACGGCTTGCAAATAACTGCCAATAAAGATTCCAGTGAGACCGCCATCAAGCATAGATGGATTGAGTGATTTCAGCGAGGCTGTGAAATCGTTTCCAACATATTCATTGTCAAGCTGCATCATAGCCTGGCCAGTCGCAATCTGGAGTTGTGTCTTGGTGACGAAGGAGGGCGTCCATCTGTAGTTGAATCTAGTTGAAAGTGTGCCTTCATTGTCAACATTTCCTTGCATAAAGATCTAAAGGATTATATGTTAGTTTGAGTGGTATAGAAAAGGAGACAGCAGGTGCATGCTGGCACATCTGCAGCAAAACAACGAACCTTGTTTGTACCATACAAAGCAGCAAATGTGTATGGAGGTAGCCCTTGAGATCCCATGGAGAAAGCATGCGAGACTTGGAAAAGAGGAGCTATGCTGAAAGCCTTGGTAAGATCCGCCCTCAGCCCAGAAAATGTGTAGTTGTTCAGGAATACATCGCGCTGAACCTCACGAGCAATGTTCTCTACCGTTCCTGGGTTTGACAATCCAAGAGCTGCCCTCCTTTCATGGAATGATGTATATGTATCTGCCATCGCCGAAGCCACCGAGTTGTTGTACAAGAACGCGAAAGACGAATTGTCCTTGTCGAGCGCCATCGCAGACATTTTTTTGCAGACGGAGAGAGCGCAGTGAGATTGGAATAGAAGGAGTGAAGGATACCAAGGGCGTTCGATGGCAGATGAACCAAAGGGTAAAGGGATGAATATGAGGGAGGTGGTAGTGGTTGATGCGGATGCAAGTCAACTGGACAATTGGGCGACACTTTTTTCTCCCGTCCAAACTGGAACTGGAACCAAAGCTCCTCCTATCTTGATGAACTTAGGTTAGCACGTGAGGAATTCGGAACGGGGATTAATGTTGATCCGGAATCTGTTGATTGGTGGATAGGCGAAACTTGAGTGGTAAGAAGAGCCTTTAGCTCCCGAGGTTGGCCAGTCTCATATCTCTTGGCTTCTATTTCTCAGTATATCGCTCAACCCTCTCACCTCTCATCTCTCACTCTCCTGGAGATTCCACCATTTTCTTGTCTTGCCATTTCCACAACATAAGATTTAGAATACCTTACTGCTGCCCTCATTTCTCATATCTTTGTCGTCGTCAGAATTACATAAGATAGACAGAGTACTCAGGACGATAAGAGAAGGTTTCACTGTGTCCAAAGCATTGAGCGAGTAGTCACCTCTCATTTTGGCTTGGACCTGTGATTGTTTGTGTCTAAATTACTCACGATTCAATCGACAATTCAATCCGATTGCTCGTTTATCTATATAAGTGCGGCTGGTGCTCAGAATCAAAGCTAGTCCCCATCTTTCTGCGGCTTGCCTCCTTGCAACTTCTAGCGACATGGACACGCTTCTGTGAGTTTTGGTTTCCTATTTCACATCACCAAACTTCAAAACCACCATCACAATTAGCTGTCGAATTTCCTTCCCTTGACTTCAGAACTTCAGCCAACATGGTGGATATTATTGGCGAGAGTCAAATCTCTGATACCGTTGATTCACTACTCTCTTCTCTAGAGCTGTCGACGGCCGTTCAAAATTTCCTACGGCCTGAATTTGGCGACAGTTTGGATGCTGATTATGGTGATCTTGATTCTAGTACTGCAGAGATTGCTGCAAACTCGCCAAGGTATCGGCGGAGATCTTCTACCTTCATTGATGGCATTCATGATACCAAAGATGAGCGGGCTGCTGTCAGAGCTCCCGCTCAGTTGTACAGCACTGAGTCTGGTCGTCTCTTCCATTCTGGACGAATCGCTATTGTGCTCGTTGGTCTTCCAGCTCGAGGCAAGACGTGAGTCAGACATAATCCAAATGGTAGTGAAGTTGTTCTAACTTGATAACTAGTCATATTTCAGTATCACTTTCCAGGTACTTGCAATGGTAAGCAAACTCGTCTATCTATGCGAATACTGTACTCACACCGTCTAGGCTGGGTGTGAAAACCCGCGTTTTCCACCTGGGTGATTATCGTCGTGCCACAATGGGACCAGGCAACGATGTTCCAGAGGATTACTTCTTCATCAATGCCTCCGCTACCTCGGTCATGCTTCGCCAAAAGATCTTAAGGAAGTGCAGAGAGGATATTTATGATTGGCTCAATCATGAAAACGGACAAGTGGCTATTTATGATGCTGTCAATCCACTCTCTAATGGACGACGCTCTCTTGCTAAGGAGTTTGCCAAGCACGATGTTCAGGTTTGTGTGATTTCTAATATCATGTTTTAGATGACTAACTCATATTCAGACTCTGTTCTTGGAATCCTATGTTGACGATCAAGCTATCTTGGAGGAGAACGCTAGGAGTGTAAAGATCTCTTCACCTGATGTAAGCGAGTTCGGCTGCTTTCGAAACGTCAACTAACATGCTCTTAGTTTGTTGACATGGATCCCGACGAGGCTGCAAAGTTATATCTGACAAGAATAGATGAGAAGATCCCACATTTTGAATCCATGACCGAGAAAGATCTCAACTGGGTAAAGATGATTAATGCTGGCCGCCGATTGGAGTACAACAATGTTACCTTCGGATATCTTTCTCATCGAATTGTCTTCTACTTGATGAATCTTCATATCAAGTCTCGCCAGACATTCTTTGCTAGGGCGGGAACTTCAAGCCAAGAGGATTCATATAAAGCCGATGCATCGCTAGGTGAGGAAGGACAAGCCTATTCCCATAAGCTGGCCGAATCATTGATCGCGCACCGGGAAGCCGAGAGGACAACTCTGTTAGCAAACGGTGGTAATCCTGCACCGTTAAAAAAGCTGACTGTCTGGACCTCTACCCGAAAGCGCACTGTGGAGACTGCCGAACCATTTGCAGCCATGGGCTACAAAATCCGACAACGATCCCAAATGAGTCAACTCAACCCAGGTGTTTGTGAGAAGATGTCAGAGCGTCGAATTCGCGAAGAGTATCCTGAGGAGGTTGAGAAACATGAACAAGATCCCTACCATCATCGTTATCCAAGAGCTGAGGTATGTATAAACTTTTACGTTTGTGAACTTCGCTAAAGAGCGCAGTCCTACCACGATCTGGCTGTTCGTCTCGAGCCCATGATCTTAGAGCTTGAGCGTGAGCAAAACGATCTCCTGATCATTGCTCACGAATCTGTTCTCCGTGTGCTCTATGGATACCTAATGGCTTGCGATGCAATGAGCATTCCGACATTGAAGTTCCCTCGCGATCAAATCATCGAAGTGAGTGAGGATCATGAACTGCCTTAGTGTTATACTAATCTTCCTAGATTATCCCAGCTTCTTACCAGAACGAGGCAAAGCGAATCAAGATTCATGGTCTACACCCAGAGTTTATTCCAGGCTCTCCAGAGGATATCAGAGTAAGTATCTTCTCTCAAATATCATTTTATTCGTACATTCGAGCAACCTTCACCACATAGTGTTTCCGTACCCAGCTTAAGCATATGAAATGTGTAACTGACTCTGGTTCTCTCAAAGATTCCGGTTCCTCCTAGTGGCGTTGTCAGTCCAATGGCAAGCCTCTCCGGCCTTGGCACTCCTATCCCACACCTCGAAATGCCATTGCCTGCGGATAAGGAAGCCAACCCTCTTTCAATCGATTGAGGCTGTTCGCATTATGAACTTACGATTTTGCACGAGCGCTCGGGTTTCTCTAGACTTTTGATATCTTACAAATGGAAGAATGGAGACATGGTAGGTTGGTACCTAGGCTAGGATGGTAGGTTGCATGGCATAGAGGGATGAGAAATGAACTGGCTGCATATGGGGAAGGATCTGGGATGGAAGAAGGGGGTGGGCAACTACAGACTGGGCCTCAAATATGACTTTTTATGCATGACTTTGTTGATTGCTGCCGCTCGTTTGTTGCAGTTCTTACTGTAGTTTAGATACCGTTACAATTGCCTTCACGACATCTTCAAGTCTCAACGTGATGTGTGATTATTGTGGAGCAGGAGAGGAGAGAGTGCACTCAATTCTATGACCAACACGATCCTTGCTAAGAAGATCTTCAGATCACTGCAAACTTCGGGAAGATGGAGCACTGTAACTCTCCAACGAGCAAAGCGCTCAATATCTTTGTATCAGTACGTCCTAACATCTTATGCATCTACCTTATAAACCTCCCCTTTACCTCCCTTCTCCCCCACTCCAGCGCCACAAATTCCATGGTCCCAAGTCTCAACACCCATCTCTCCTATTACCTCTCCATTCAAACCCCACGGATCTCAACCTCAAGTACAGCTCAACTTCGTTACCGATTTACTTTGACCTTGTAGGCAGATGTTTCAGTATAGGTACTTCTGAATACCTGTCGCACTGCCACACTGCAAGGGACTGTATTCGCCTAGTGCTCAAAGGTAGGAGGTTGCTCAGTGTTTTGCGGGTTTGGAATCAAGACGAGAATGTAAATCTGTACATGTGAGGATGCAAATTATATACATACACACAAGGTAAATCTTTCCCTTAATTTTGCAACACGTATGTATGTACCTATCTTTCACACTTCGAGAATTACGCCCAGATCATCAAAGCGTCTTCTTCCTACCTTTTCTCTCTCTAAATTGTCATAAAAACGGAAGCAGAGAAGTGCACAAATACAGTTGTAGTTCTAATATTTGATACATCACATCTTTCTAATGCGAGTTTGGCATGAACACTTCACATATACTCTCGCCAAAAATTCTACAGCTGCCGTGCCCGGCCTAACTCTATTTAATATGCAGCATGAATGCAGAACAGACCAACGCCATAAGCCTTGTTACCCAGTGAGCTTAAGGTATATTCCGTTCCTAGCAATTCTCCACTCCGACTACAGAAAATTCGTCTGAGAGTCCTTCCAGTAACCAAAACGCCTGTCTAAGATGCTGCCATGCGCCAACCTCCCGCTATGCCCCGCGAAACCGGCCAAAGTTCGACTCCTTCTAATGTCCTGTGTGCCCAAGCCTGCCCTATGCATTTACAAGCCAACATCAATACAAAAACCTCGCGCACTCACATATTTACATGACGCTACACTCCCTCTCATTCTCATCTTTGGACTTTGGCTTCCCTTTCTCCTTGTCCTTATGCATGTGGTGGTGGTGGTGATGGTGATCAGAACTTGATCTCTCACTCGGTCCCTTGCTCTTATCTCTCTTCTTCTCCTTTTTGCTCTTGGAACGTTCAATTGTAGTCTCCGGAATCTTTGTTTGATGCTCAGATGGACGACCAGGCTCCTCAATGGTAATGGATGGTCTATGCTCCATGATATCTTCCTTCTTGGGCAAAGGAGGAACAGGCTCAATCGGCTCTTTTGGCTGAATATCGGATTTATTGAGGTTATCCTTGCTCCGCATCATGCTGAGCCGAGAAAGAGTCAAGCTGATCCCAGATTGGCTCTGCGGACGACTTCTGGTTCCAGGCATACTGAAACGGGCAGCGGCTCGAGACAGGCGTTGTGCAGTTGTTTCTTCGCTTGGAGTAGCAGGAGCAGATATTATCTGGGCACTGCTATTATCGCTCGCTAAACTGGTTTGCATAGTAGCAAGACTGCCACGGCGTTCCTCGGAAAAGTTGAAGCTAGTCCTCGAAGGAGTTGGCGATCGTTCTGATTCGATGGATAGACGTATTTTAGGCATCGAATCTTCTCGAGCGCCGTCAAAATAACCCTGTGGCATAAATTTCTCCACTTCAGGTAGCAGATTAGTGGTAGACTGGACTGTTGACGCCGCCGATTCTGCATATGATGGCGGCTCGTTTTCCTGTGTGGTGGACAATCCTGAAGGCTCTCCTACTACCTGATAGAACAAGAGATATGGCATTTCATTGTTCAAAGCCTCCTCAATCTCTACATAGCAAACTCTAGGGTCGTGAAGGTCATCAAATTTGATCCACTTTTCTTGCGAGTAATTTGGTGGCTGGTCTTCAGATGGGGACTCAGATGGCGGCAAATTACCACGAATCAATGTGATATAGTGCCCTAAATAGTATGTTAGTGCTCATATCATCATCAAAATTAAACCATAGCTTACCTGATTGTACGGAATTTCCCCGATGACAAACGATAGACTGCAGGACTAGCTTGAAGTTCAGATTTTGCCCTTCTCCTGGTTGTAACGTTTCATCGATAAAATTTGGAAGACGCATCACCAATGGTATATCAACCTTCGTGTTCTTTCGGAACGAACGACCGTCACCGCCCATGCCGTACCTCTTTAAGCAAATGCCCAGAACTGGAGAGGTTTGTGAAAGATGAGTAGCAAAGGAGGCATCATTCCCGTTGGATGAGGAAGTGTTGGTGGTCCATGCTATATCAGCTATTAGTACTTGCGTTTTAGATGGCTTTATTATATGACAAGGAGAAATAGGTAACGGACGCATTAGATTGAAAAATTGCCAAGCAGGCATAAGTATCTCGTGTCGTTGTGTACCTCCAACCTTTTCATTTGTGCCATTAGTAGCGCCGCCATCTACTTTCTCGCTAGAGGTCTCCACTACTCCTAGAATACTGAATGCACGTCCGCGGCGACCACTTGGAGATATCGGAGTATTTGGCGTTTCCACTGGCGTAGCTATCCCAGACTCGGGAATATTTCGCACAGAGACTTCGACATGTTGAGACGATCCACCTTTCTCGTCTGAAGTGGATGTATCTGATTTGCTCGACGACATGGTGTTTATCCGCTCTAAGTGTCGTGTGACAGCCACTTGGTTGTTGAAGTATACCTCGAGGCAGTCCTCCAGCCGAACTGCTCGTCCATGCTCCTCGTCTGGAATAGCAACATCGAGAAGTCGTTCCTTGATGACTTTGTGGTCATCGCTATTGGCATCTCCGTTATGGAATATGTCTACTTTCAATGATAGCATAGGTAAATCTAATTGGTCTGTGATGAAAGAAAATGCCTCGGAAACATCTTGTTGTAACAATTGCGCTGCGTCGGGCCATCCGCATGCTGCAAGAGCTTCCTGAAGGAATTGTGTCTGTAAGGCACAGGTAAGCGAGAGAGATTCGTAGAACTCATTTCAGACTTACAACGTCAACCTTGATCAGTCTTCCATCCCGTAACATATTCACCCATAAGCGTATCAACGATGAAAGCCTCCGACGAGGCTCGTCGTCAAAGCTTGTACACAGAATTGACTCGAAGCTCGAAAGTCTGGCGAACATTGCAAACAACAATGAGTCAAGGTAACATGTAACGTATTGGCGATTTTCTGCACCCAACATGTTTATCTCTGGTTTGTATGGCTTGATTACTCCGTTGACACTCTCTTGGATCAAAACTACCAAGTCGAAGGCTTTCTGGACATCCCCGTTTGCATGTTGGGATCCTAGCGCATATTCAATTTGCTCGTCATCGACTGTGGTATGTCCTGCTTCGGCTAATCGTGCCTTGACTATGTGAAGCTGCCGTAAGTAAGTATATAGTCCTTCATGTCGATGTGCACGGTCTGACCTTGCTTAATTCCTCCTTGTCAGGCTTCTCTTGTGGATCGACTTTATTGGTTTTGAAAATTGCTAATATTCCTTCACCAGAACGTGGGCGTATCTGTACGATCAAGGAAGGTCGAGGATTAGCATTTGTGCCTTGTATGGTCTTGTAAAACATTCCAATTAAAGGTATCGTCTTGACTGGAGGACTCGGAAACGCTGCACTAAAAGAGACGACTGATCGGATAGCATGTAACTTTATGCTAAGATAAGTCATAGGAAAACCACGAGAAGAAACACACGCAAAGAGGTTACCTTCTTCTCTTTCTCCGTTGAAGTATCTCTACTCTTCCCTCTCCGGTGCCCGCTGCTGTCTTTCTCTCTTCGACTGAGGAATCTGTTCATCATCGAGGGCTTCGAATCTATAGAACGACTTGCTGAGGGTGTGCTAGCCATCGTGTGAGATTATGTGAAGGTGCAGACGCTGCGAAGGTTTTATGCTGGAGAAGCGTTCTCCGACTCAACTACCCCGCCAAAGTATCAACCAGTTTGGGCTGGGCTTAACAGGTGCCTGAAAGTGTTACGATATCCATTGTCTCTTCGAAGCTATATCGTGATACGAGAAACGGTTCGTGAGATCATCGACGTGGGGTGCAAAGACTGGTGCCTTAGAGGTGAAAGGGTGTGATTATTTGGGTGTTTGCAAGTTGAGTTGGGTGTAATTCAATCCAAGTACTTCAGTCGTAGGACCTTCGCTCCGTGAAAGATCCCAGCAGTCAGTACCTTGGAGAACTGTTAGTGCCAAGGGATCGACCAGTGTGCATTACAGGTGCCGACTCAGGCACGCACGCATTTACGGCCCGACTGCTTTTCCGTTATATCCAAAATATTACATAGGGAACAACCATCAGAATTTGTGTCAATTGCGCATCTCATAACTCTCAGTACAATGGCCTCGAGAGAATTGCCCTCCCTTTTGGGCAGACTCGCCCTTAGAGATATACGATCAAAAGCTGGGCCAATACCACAATGCTGCAGACGATATGCCTCGACAGAAACCACACCATCACCCATACAGGAGGCATTCGAGGCATCTGAGGACATACAGGACCTTGTATCTGAATCATCATTTACCTCCGCGTTACCTTTGGACGAGCATGTGAAGACTTATGATCCTGCAAAGAGAGCTCAAGGCAGGCGCAAGGAATTACCTCCAAGTCGGTATGTAGAGTGATGATTGAAATAGCGCAATCGATGCTAATATATACCAAGATACCAATTCCGCTCTCCACGATACTACAGAGGTCCTCTGCATCCCCATCAGCCTCCTCCAAAATCAGACCCAGCGTCTCGAGAGTTCGTTCCTGGACCGTTCTCTCGTACTCGGCTTGAACAAACATACCAAGCAATGATTGCGCCAGACTTGATGACCTTGGGATATATTCACAAGCCACCTGGAACCGTCACAAAGCAGAGGGCGGATCGTTTACGGACATGGGATGATAGTTCTCCATACCACAAGGGAAGGCCGAAGCGTGGTCCTCGAGGCCCTGGCGAGGTTTTGAGATTGGTCGAGAAAGATATTGACTGGAGGAACATCCCAAAAATCACAGAGGTCACGGTGCACAGCATGGTGAAAGGAGCAATTGATGATCCAGCACATCTCCATATTGCTGGTATGATGCTGAGAGCAATTACTGGAGTGCAGCCAACTGTCCACCGGGCTAGACACAGTGTTGGAAATTGGGGACTTCGGGAGCAACAGCCCATTTCATTGACTTGCAATATTCGTGGCGACCAAGCTTATGAATTTGTCGACAAGGTTGTGAATTTGGTATTCCCAAGAATCAAGGACTGGCCTGGTATTAAAGGTAAGGGAACATAGGAAAACCAATATTGGTGGTCAGGACAGCATTGGCTAATAACTGTAGGCACAACTGGTGACAGTGCTGGAAACATCACCTGGGGTTTCACCCGAGAGGGTGCTATCCTGTTCCCAGAAGTTGAGGTTAACTACGATGTAAGAAGCCCAAGCATATCCTTTCTGACAAGTACTAACACTTCAAAGATGTACCCACCAAAGATGATCCCTGGTTTCCACGTTACAGTTAAGACATCTGCCACCTCGGATAGACACGCCAGACTTCTTCTTAAGGCTCTTGGCGTTCCATTTACTGGCAAGCTTGTTGATTAATTGCGCATAGAAGGAGTCAAAGCAAAGGGACTAGGATATGTATACCATGTATATTAGTTGTATTGAAATCATGTACAACCAGATTTCTAAAGTCTCATGAACTCAAAGATTAAGTGTTGGCATTTCTTTATACTCGAAAATGCACATCACAATGGGATGTAAGCATTCTTTACTAGTATACCTGTGCAGTTGTCATGAAGGAGTGAGACTCTCAAATTCTACTCGAAGCACTTGGTTCTTCTATTGTTAGCTTACCAAGTTAATAGCAGCAGTGTCTAGAGGAGAGAATCACATATTAAATATCACTTGGCTTGTTGGTCATGGACGTCGATATTTTCTTTCTCATTTTGTGTTTGAATATATTCTTGTGGATTTTATGGTGGGAAAGTACTACAGGAATTTCATATATTCATGGTGATCTCATTTTCTTGACTTCGTCTCTGGTGTTCTAGAGAGCTTTCTAGGGAGCTATCCATTTCCCGGCACCTCATCGCAAATCGTCGAAAGGTTCACGCCAAGTTTCGCAGCATGGCTACCACCAGAAGAAGGGTAGCTCTTTTTCTATCCCCGAACTCCAAAACTCCAAGCAATGCACCCTGACTTCCCGCAAAAACGTCTCATCTATGCATCCCCAACCTTACTGGCAGCCGCCTCCTCCCTCAGTCCCCCAATCAACACATCCACCGCATCCATATTACTGGCATCAATCTTCTCCCCGCTCCTGCCCTCCAACTTCCCCATCTCATCCGTCAAAGCATCCATCCCAGGTTGAAAGTTTCGACATGCACTACTGAGCGCATAGACTGCTTTCCTCCTAACCAGTTTATCCTCTCCCTCCGAAACCGCAATCTTAACCAACGGCGAGATGCCCCCAGCCTCCAGAAGCTTCAACTGACTCTTCTCATTATTCTGCACCGAGGTGCCAATGCACCACGCAGCCATTTTGCGCACCTCCTTCTCGGCATGCTCCAAGCAGCTCAGCAACGGCGGCCAGAGCTCCAGCACAGCGAGGTTGTTGGCGTTGTCGAGGTTTTCAATCAGCTGCTCGAAGTTGTCAAAGGCGATGAGCTTGTCGTCGAGGGTCACTTCGGGATCGGTGGACAGCACTGCTTGCATCGATGCGATCATGAGGTCTGCGTCGCTGGGTCCGCCGAAGAGTGCGTTCATCATCTCCGGGTTGAGCGTGCGGTTTGCTTCCGGTTGGGAGGCGATGGCTTCGGGGTCGTTGCCTGCGGTGGAAGCAGTGACGCTCCATTTCAGAAGGTCGTTGAGGCCTGGTTGTGCCATTATTGTGGTTGTTTGTTGTTTGGTTTTGAGGAGTCTTGAAGAGTGTGCTTTGAGTTGCGTTTTGGAGGGGTAACTTTTTGAACTTTTTAGTGGGGCACTTTGGAGGTGCAGGAGGGACTTCGACGATCAGATCAGATGGAAATTTGAATGTGCTAAAAAAGATTGGAGTTTTGAAAGTTTATTTAATCCTAAGTCTAGATGGGAATATAGCAGCAAAGCACTTAGTTAAGAATTAGATCAAGTTTGTGTTATAAATGTAGTTCTTTCTCGATACTTCTAGATCTACCGTGCTAGCTTCACACCCTATTGACATTTGCGTCCACACCTTCATCCTCGGCGCAAACATCACAGGAGCTTCAAAATCATAGCTTCTCAATTCCTAGCCTCAACCCACCATGCTACACCAGTTTCCACCCACATGACAGAAAGCCAAAATGCGCGCCTTTCCCCTGCGCAAGTCGAGACCATTGCTGGTTTCTGGGGTGGTACCATCGCCACACTCGTCGTGCATCCTTTGGATGTGATCAAGACTCGTCTACACAGTGCGTACCTTACTCTCTTCTCACCCTCTTTCACTACAAGCACGAAAACTGATATACAGAACTAAAGTCGCACGCAATGCCCCCAAAACTGCGCCTCCAACACCAACAGGCAGCATTGCCATCCTACGATCCCTCCTCCGAACCCAACGACCAATACACTCCCTCTACCGCGGACTCACCCCGAACCTAATCGGCAACTCTACCTCATGGGGCCTCTTCTTCTGCTTCAAATCTCTAGCCGAGACACAGATCCTCGCCTTCCGCGCCCTATATCCCACGACGCTGAAGCCAGAGCTAGGCGCAACAGACTACCTTCTCTCATCCGGCATTTCAGGGACAGTAGTGACGCTGTCCACGAACCCCATCTGGGTCGTCAAGACACGCATGCTGAGCTCTGATGCCGGTGCTGAGGGTGCGTACAGGAATATGTGGCATGGGGCACAGCAGGTGTATCAGCATGAGGGAATGAAGGGGTTTTATAGAGGTGCGGGAATCAGTTTGGTGGGGAATGTGCATGGAGCTGTGCAGTTTGCGTTCTATGAGCCCATGAAGAAGGCATGGCGGTCGTATGTTGCGCTCTCGAATCCTCACCCTAGAGCTCCTGGGGAGAGGGAAGAGAAGCTGGGCACGACAGCTCTGCTGATGATGAGTGGGTTCGCGAAGGTGTTTGCGGGTACTGCGACGTACCCATATCAGGTTGTTAGGAGCAGATTGCAGACATACCATTCCGAGGAGAGGTTTGGACGAGGGATTAGAGGCGTTGCAGCGAGGATTTGGAGAGAGGATGGGTGGAGGGGTTTCTACAGAGGCTTGGGCCCGAATATTGTGAAAGTTCTGCCTTCGACATGGGCTACGTTTTTAGTGTACGAGAATGTGAAGTACTATCTCAGTGCTTGGGTGGATGAAGATGCTCAGAGGAGCAAATAGATAATATTGTTCTCGGGAACTTGTATAGAAGAAACGAATGATACCCCACTTGCTTCATGATAAATAGAGATATAGGTATCTATTCCAATAAGCTTGTTTGTTACCTACTCTCGTGTTTTAAATTTCTTTAGCACCCCCCTTCTTGCTTCCGAGGAGTAAGTCGATGGAGATCGCTGATCTAGATGTGCTCGCTTACCCATTGTAGGTATTATCAGATCATCATGTCTCATTCTCAAGACCCCGAAGGGGACGTCAAGGTATTGGATGGAGATCGAGATCTAGGTTGTCACTTGATAGTCAAATTGTTCAGCTTCTGACGCAGATCTTCGTCCTCGTGCCGTATGTTTTATGCATTAGCTATACGTTTGAGACGTTGAAACAGAGAGTAAGGAATGCAATTAATACAACACACCATTTCATGCCCTCATCACTTTCACCTCTCACCGAACTATGCTCTCGAAATTTCAGAATGAAGCTCTCACAGATATAATTCAGTTTTATGCTCTATACTATCGAAGCTATTGATATAACATTTACATGAAGGTTAAAAATGCAAACATTTCTGCACCAGTCCAATAAGCCCCCATCCCAAAGCAGGCAATGAGCAACATTGACATGCAGTGGATTGTTCTATCTTTTCTTCAGTCTTAAAATTGGGCCGAGACATTCCAGAAACAACGTGGCTCTCACGTATGATTCGTTCTCGACCTTCTACACATCCTCCTCACAATCTGCCTCAACCCCAAAGCAGGCAATGACCAAATTCGACGTGCAACAGAACTTTCTCACCATCTCTGCTTCCCTCAATGCATCCAATGCCTACCCAGGCTCGCACGGAGATTCCCAGAGGGAGAATTGCCCAGCTACCTACTTGTCGATCGAATAGAATAGGTCAGGCATTGAAACACCATATTCCAATAAGCCAACATCCCAAAGAGGTCAAGAGCGACATGCAACAAAATTATCTCTTGCAAGACTGAACAGAACAACCCCAGTATCTTGGGCGCCAAAGAAGCGGAATGGTTAAGCAAAAGCAAGAGATGACTTCCGTGCCTTGACCGCAATCCCAAACTTGATAATCACAGGCACTTTACTGAGCTAGCTAATTTTGAAAGTTCTATTGCGCATTTGCGCACTCATATTTTCACTCACGCCGAAGGCACTGTTGAACCTACAACCCTTACCGTATGGCGCAAAGCACAAAACTTGTCCTCATGCCCACTCATACAAAAGCAAGTAATAGCTAAAAATAACGTATAACAAAATTTCTCACTGCTCAACAAAAACCAAGTATCGCATGCACCTAGAGTTGCATGCGCGAAAGTGATGGCACAGCCAAAACAAGAAATGACCATCCTGCCATATTCGTAGCCACAGTCCCAAATGCGAAAATCAAAGGCAGCTGAACTTAGCAGCTACTTCATCTGCTGCCCAGCAATGTAGGCACGCATGTGAACACTTATGGCCGAATGCTTCGAGATACAGCTTGTACCATAGAGTACAAAACACCATATGCATCCCCACGCACCTCAGTCCAAAAGCAGGTATTGGTCGAAGACGACGTGCAACAAACTTCCTCTCCATCTCTATCTCTCCAATTAACGTCAATCTTCATTCACTCACCATGAAAAGCCAAGACACGAAACCGTTTGAAAAAGAAAAAGAAATAGCAAATAACAATAGCACCCTCTTCCACACCAACACTATACCTGTGATCCTAAAGCAGGCAATAGCCAAATATGACATGCAGCAAGTTCCTCCTGCATCTCTACCTCTCCAATCAAGACGACATTCTCCACGCAACGAAAATTCCAAGACCCAAAGCCGTTGAAGAAGGACGAAGATGTAGTCACGACCTGACGCACGTATGCATATACGCATATGTCCGAAGAGCAAACGACAAAGAAGGCCCAAGATTCACACCAACGCTTTGTTATCCCAAAGCAGGTAATGGCCAACGACGACGTGCAACAGACTCTTTCCCAATCTCTTCATCTCCCCAATCAATCCAATTTTCCTCAGCTGGGGGTAGAGTCCAAGACTTAAAACTGTCTAAGAAACATGAAGGGATGACCACCACTTGATGCATGCATATATGCAGAGAGCAAACAACAAAAAAGACACAACACCCTTTCTTCCCAAAGAAGGCAATGGCCATATTCGACGTGCAACGGAATCTCTCTTCATCTCTAGCTCTCCCAATCAAACCAACCATCCCTCACTGACCTGAAAGGCGAAACCCGAGGCCGACGAGAAAAGGACGAGATAATGACACCACTTGATGCATGTAAGTATGCAAAGAGCAAACAACAAAGGAAAAACACGAGACTCGAGCCAACTTCTCCCTATCCCAAAGCAGGCAATGGCCAGCGTCGACATGCAACAAAAAATATCCTCTAACCATCCAAAACCATTACCTCCCCACACCTCATCATTACCTTCAAACGCCGGAATGCATTGCGTTGGTTGAAGTTCACCGCACTGCACACATAACGCACCAAGCCCGATCTTGAGACCCGAAACCTGAAGCGAGAAAAAGCCTCAAAACCCGGGGTAGCTTATCGACCATTACCCCAAAACGGAAAAGTGGCGCTTCCAATCGGACACCATACCTCACTAATCACTCGATCTCAAGTGCACGAGGTACGTGTACTTTCTCAACACTCTAAAATTTTTATTGAGGATGGGGTTTTCCCTTGCCTTGCAAATAAAATACCTTGTCCAATAACTCCAGACTTCTGGAAAGCACAAGCTACATTTCGCGGTAGCGGGCCGGTGGATCATACTTAGGTACGCCAAACAATGGAGAAGACGACGATGGCAGACTTGCCTACCGTATCTTAAGTCCGCGGTCAGAGAGGATAATTGAGCAAAACAAGTGCGTACGTCCGTGTTGTAGATAGGAGTTCGGGTATTAGTCCAACCTCGGCGACCTATATACCAAGACGCCGGGCTGGTTGGAATGAATCGCAAGAGCATCCTTGCCCTTAGCATATAATATGCAGCAGGTTTGATCAAAGCCATCACATCTATCTGTAGCTAGAGCTTGTCATCCGATTCCAGAATCGAAGAGCCAAATGACCGGGAAGAACACAGTTGATGCAAGTAAATCAAGTATAGTAAGCAAAGCAGGCACGAGGCTTTCAAACACGGCGCAAATACTCCAAAATACAGCACGCAGAAGCAAAGACGCTGTTAGCATTGGATAATTGGAGGAAGTGCGACTAAGCTTGTGGCCTCGTGTGAAGAAAGAAGAAATGGTAGATGGGAAAACATGATTTGAGTGCTGAATTATCCACTCCTTTAGTCAACTTCTGCAAGGCAAACCTATGCGTTGATTCCGAGCATACTACTTCGAGATATCTCAAAGTCTCTCGGAAAATGCTTCTCCAGACGAACAATTCGTTCTCTGCCTGCCTACCTCCTGAAAACGCCCTGACTTCCGTGTTCAAACTCCAATAAAATGCCACCTGGGTTTCCCTGAACGCCCTGCCTTCCTAATGCTCGTCTGAAGCAAATGCCGTGATTCGTGTGGATATCATACAAAAATAAAAGAGCAGAAATGATGCTGATCGTGGAGCACTAGCGAATTCTATGTTCGACTACCATACGGATTATGAGGCGGTGGTCGATAAGGCGGTATAAACATTCCAGCACCGGTACCATTCGAGGTATTTTGACGTTTCGCAACCGGGAGTAAAGGTTCGTCATCTTCGTCACCGCTCGAAGTTAGATCAATTACCACTTCCTGGCGTGGCCTTTTCCCGGTCACGGTGCTAGATTCTCGTGACACAACTGAAGACGGAGCATGTGATGATTGGCCTCCGTTTATGGGCATCTTTGGTGTATTCATTCTGATACTGTCACCTTCTCGGGAAACCTCCACGAGATCGTCGTCGGAATCATCCCCATACCCATTAGATCGTGGCATCGGTTGAACTTCTTTCTTCGTATGGAGTTCCCACCTCCCATCAGGTTGAATGGTAACCTGGTCAATAGATCTCGAAGTCTTTCTAAGGATGTTCTTGACATATCTGAACTTGTCAGTAAGATTTCTCGGCCGCGTTAGAAAAAACTCACTCATCCACAGCTAAGTTTTCGAAAACAGCGGGATTGTTGCATATAGGACACAACCAAGTAGGACCTTGTTCTTGTAACTGAAGATATGACGTAGCGTCAAAACATTGGTTGTGTTTACAAGCAATTGATCGGCAAGGCAAGTCTATCCGTAGTGTGGATAGAGGGCATTTCAGTGAAAGTACCGAAGCAGTTGCAACGATATCCGCATCTCGAGATTTGGTGACCACTACACTCAGTGTGTTAGCAAGTGATATGGGAAAACTAGAACAAGGGGTGCAACTTACTCGTAGTGACAACTGATTCTTCTGTTATCTTCTTGCCTACCTCCAACTTTCTGGCCAGCTCTGAGACTGATACAGCTTTGACGACATATATGATGATGTAAAAGCGCTAAAGTTCCTGGTCAGCAAAGCTAGAACAGAGTATCGAATTTACGGAGTCAGTGTGAATGGCTCAGGTCCTTACCGTCTGAGTGAGAGCGTATGTCATTTCTACCGAGTTGTTATACATCGCTGATGCATTGAGACGAAGCTCGTTCGTTATGTCGACTGGTCTTGTTGAACCAGGTTTGTTCTTTAAGCCACGAAGATTCGCCTTCACTTCACCTCCATTCACTTTGATCTCCGATTGATGGGGAAATGCCACATCCCGAAGTCCATGACCGTCAGCTGCTCCAAAAACCATCACTCTTAATGTAGGATCAGCTGCGACGGAATCTAATACTGGGTACATCGATCTTTGCAATGTGATCTTGACTGTATGTCGATGTTGTGCCATTACTTGCAAGATCAGCCCCTGCGCATCGCTGGGTAGATATCAAGACTTACCTTCACACGCCGCAGGTGAATTTAACTGCTCTCGTATAACGTAAAAAGGGCTAGTCTTGAACTCAATTCCTGGTACCGCGTTATTACTTATGCTACAATTCAAGCTTCATTGACAAACTCACTTGGGTTTCCCTTGATAATATAGGTGTTCGGACTTGGATATGTTGGTGCAGCCATGGGATTAAGACCATAGCTTTGGGGTTTGTGAGAGTTGCTGCCCATTGCTATTGCGCTCGGAGCGGGGGGTTGAGGTGCTGCAACTAAAGGTGAAGCTGTGATGGGTGGAGTACTTTCAGCTGAGGAAGGATCGAGTATCATCCGCTTTAAGCGTTCAAAACGTTCGACGTTCTGATCTTTTGAATGTTTTATGATCTCTAGAAGTTTAAGCGTCAGCATTTCTTGCTCTCCATGAAACTGTGCGGGAACTGCAACATACGGTTGACAATGCGGTTTTGCAGATCGGCTTTCAAGCCATTTTTTGGCAGGCGTTCTGCGACGCAGATAGCTATTAGGAGTCTGTTGACTATGTGGGTGCTCTTGACTGCGCGAACGAGGGCCTCATAATTGAGCTGGTGGGCACCTCCCATCGAGGCCATTCTGAAGTAGCCGCTGAGGTCCAGTTGTGAATAACGCGAGTTTTGGCTGTGAACATCAAAATAGATCTTTTGCTGACTGTAACAAGGACTGATAAAGAGTCAATATACGCCAGAATCGAGCGTCCCTCAAGGCGATTTTGCACTCCTCGGTGGACTTTGCAGGGCTTGATGAGTAGTCTTCAAAATGGTGATGTTCGTCGTGCCTGCGGTTGCCAAGGCGGTGGCAGAATTCGAGACTTAGACCGAAAATCACCCACTAAAATTCGATAAGAGAGTGGGAAGTTTCAAAGACTTTATCACAAGTGATTTTAGAAGTCAATCCGCCGTTCACTTTAGCAGAAAGAAGTCGCACCTTTGTCGCAGGATAACGAGCACTCGAACTATCACAGTCGTACCGTAGCTTCATCTACAATGGCAAAAGGAGCCCGCGCCAGTACGAAGAAGGCGAATAACGTTAAGCTCAAGGCCAACGTTTTCGGTCCAATTGAGTCGGCACGCACCGAAAGACTCTCTGCAAAGTTATTGGAATTAGCCTCACAGCCAAAGCCAAAGCAAGCGAAGGAAGAGACAGCTATGGAAGTGGAAGGTGGGTTTGCGCGGCACAGGATTGAAAGGGAGCTTTGCTTATTCCTTCATAGTCACAGAAGAAGTTATTGCTGCGCCCACTAAAGAGTCAGAGGGTATGATCTTCTTTGCAAGATCTCATGAGCAAAAGCTAATTTTCTGCAGCTATGGAAGTGGATGGTGCCGCAAAGCCAAGTACTACATCAAAGTCTGCGAGCAAAGGAAGGATTGAAAAGAGGAAGATCAGCAGTCGTAAAGCATCTATTGTGTTTCCGAGATTCAAGGAAGGAAAGAGGATAGGAAAACCAAAGAGCAAGAAGTAGGAAGCTGTTGGAATCGCATGAGCTGCATTTTCTGGAGTTATGAGGGGCTTGGATTTGGTTCGGGTTCATGGCGTCTGGAGGCTGGGGAATTTCAAAAGAGCTTATTTGCTGGAAGTGAGAAGAGGAAAAGGGTATACATACTTGCGATCATTAAACTCAAGTTACTACATTACGAGATTATTTGAAAGACATGAGAAAATACCAAAGGTTCTTTGCTTTGCAGACCTCATTCAACTTTTTTCTCTGATAAGAAATTCTTATCTCGTATCTCGTATAGAACTGTCTATCGATGCTTCAAGTCGCGTTTGCCAAGAACACGTTTGCTCTAACGCGACGACAGTCAGTCATTGACGACGACCTTGAGAAATACTTAGGAAATGGCAACGTATCTGCCATTGGAGTCATCAATCCTTTTCAAATCGGGCTGCTAACCTTCAAGAAGCTGTGCAAGAAGGCAGCACAATGTCGTCCCCAAGCTCGAACATCTTCCTGGTGTTAGCCAATGTGCTGATTCCTGTTGCTATCCTGACATTCGCAAGTGGTTTCTTTCCATATAAACCATTTCTTTCTGGTTTGGCTCAATATGAAGCTCTTGGAGGTGCTGGAGTACCGGATGCCCCATTCGACAAAGTTGTATTCATGGTGGTTGATGCATTGAGAAGGTATGGAAATTGATTCTAGTTGGGGACAATGCTAAACATGAATAGCGATTTTGTCTATTCTAATATTTCTGGATTTAAATTTACACAGAGGTATGTGTCTTTCTTGAAGTCGGTTATTTCTTGCTAACTTGTGTCAGTTTGATCTCTAAAGGTGCAGCGATGCCATTCACAGCACATGCTACATCTCCAACAATTACCATGCCTAGGATCAAAGCTATAACTACTGGATCCATACCGTCTTTCCTTGATGTCATCTTGAATTTTGCAGAGTCTGACACCACTTCTTCCTTGGCTACACAAGACACATGGTTGGCTCAAATGAAAGCTAAAGGAACAGGCAAGATGGTTATGTACGGGGATGACACTTGGTTGAAATTATTTCCCAATTTCTTTGATCGCGCGGATGGTACATCGAGTTTTTTCGTTTCGGTTAGTTGTGTTGCCATGTCTGTAGATAGCATAGCTGAATTCAAGTGCAGGATTTTACTGAAGTTGATAATAATGTTACTAGACATGTCCCAGAAGAATTGAAAAATAATGACTGGAATACTATGGTACTGCATTACCTTGGACTTGATCACATTGGACACAAGGCAGGACCTAGAAGGTGATTTACTCTCAACCCCATGAGGTGTCTCTCTGACTGAAATGAAGTCCAAACATGATTCCCAAGCAACGCGAAATGGACGGTTTAGTGGAGCAGATGTACGAAGCTATGGAGACGGAAAATCATCTAAAATCAACTTTGCTCGTTCTTCTGGGTGATCATGGCATGAACGATGCAGGAAACCATGGTGGGTCAGCGCCAGGTGAAACCTCGCCGGCTTTGGTCTTCATTTCACCAAAGCTTCAGGAGATCAGCGCCGGTTTTGAAACACCAGCTTCTCATGAAGAAGACTTTCGGTATTATAACTTTGTAGAGCAGTCAGATATTGCCCCTACACTGGGTGCTTTACTGGGGTTTCCAGTCCCAAAGAATAACCTAGGGGCTTTTATTCCCGCCTTCTTGCCTTTCTGGCCAAGCGGTTCGTCTTATGTAGTGGAGTACATTTTTATTATGCTGATTGCTTGCAGGAACCGATAGAGCTCAAATTCTCGAGCAGAATGCACGGCAAATTCTCAATGTTGTTACTGCTACCTTTCCCTCCTTTGAAGAACCAGGCTCATCGGAAGATTGCGAGAAATCAACAAATGATGTTTCTGAGCTCGCTTGTCGATGGAGGGCACTTGAAAAGATAGCCTCAACAGAGAAAGATAGAAAATGGACGCAGGCTATGACTAATGTGTGTGTTCTACGTTCTTATATCGAAATATACTGATAGTGATAGTGGTTGAAACAAGCTCAAGACCTCATGAGTAGCACGGCGAGCAACTACGATGTACCAAAATTGATCCTTGGGCAAGGAATTGCTGCCATGTCGCTCGCACTCGCAATCGCAGCTGCATATCCGACCATTACCAGCTCTTTCAAGTCATGTATCCCTTTGCTCACAATGTCCCTACTATACAGTATTATGATGTTTGCCAGCAGCTATGTCGAAGAAGAGCAGCATTTCTGGTACTGGGCAACAACAGCATGGCTGGCTATTCTATGGATCAAGTGGTACATTCCCTCAATCCAGACCTTCCACCAAACTAATGAACTATTATAGCACACGCAAACAAAGTCAGAACCCTCTTATTCTGACTGCCTCCTTTGTGTCCATACTCTTCCTCACCCGCCTCTCCCGACGCTGGAACCAAACAGGCCAAAAATTCGCAGGAGAGCCAGACATCGCACGCACGTACTTTTTCGAGCATAGACTCCTCCTATGGGTACTCGTAGGTGCTACCTATTTATGGAATCTCCAATCCCTCGCCAGCAATGCATTCCCTGGTGTTCCCCAGCTAGCTGGTGGGGTTATCGCTACCGCATTATCGACTGCTGCATTGATGTTCAAGCTTGCATTCACAAATGAAGACTCTCCGGAGATTATGGCTGGATTTGCAAAATCAGTGGTTGAGGGCGATATTGTGCTAAGTTTGGTGACGAGGGCGAGGATTGTGTTTATAGGCTTGGGAATTGTATTACTCTACACTTTAATCTCAGGATTATCCCACAAACGCCAAAATCGTGAGTCTCCCCATTATCCCTTCATTTGCCGCATTGAACTAACACAATTTAGCGACATCACAAACAATTCACACCCTCTTGACTCTCCTTCTGATTACCCAATCACGCGCAACTAATATCCCCCTCCTGCTCCTCCTTCCAATCCAACATTCGCTCCTCTCCTCTCTCCCACTCACCCAAATCGAAATCACCATCTCGGCTCTCCTGCTCCAACACTTCTCATTCTTCGCCTTCGGCGGCTCAAATGCGATTTCGAGTATCGATTTGAGCAGCGCCTACAACGGCGTCAAGGGGTATAACATCCTCGCCGTTGGCATCCTTACATTCGTCAGCAACTGGGCAGGTCCTGTTTTCTGGACGAGTGGGAGTACACTGCTTCTTCTCAAGTTACGGCAAACGAAGACAGGCACCAGTAAGAAGGGGGGCGAAAAGCAGAAAACAGGAGGTGCAAATAAAGCAGTAGGGACACTTCAACCACATCTTGCGCTCTTGACAGTCTTCACGACTAGTGCCCTCTTCTTCGTCATGGCGGCTTGCACGCTGTTACGCACGCATTTGTTCATCTGGACAGTGTTCAGCCCCAAATTTCTGTATAGCATGGCGTGGAGCTTAGGGCAGCATTTGCTAGTCAATGTTGGAGCGGGGAGTCTGTTGTTCCGGGTGGGGACTTTGTACTCGTAGCCCCACGGCGTTTTGGAGTGAGAAAAGGACAGAGGGCTGGAAAACATGGTCAATGAAGACTCAAGTGTTGAAATATTATGATAAAGGGGGGAATGGACATGATTGCAGGCAAAACAAGATCAGAAAGTATAGCATAAAGGGAGCAGGAATAGAATTCCCATTGATTTAGTATCATGCCCTTATTTTTTAGCGGTAAGCTAGCTAGATGAGACTAGAGAACAAGTCATCAAACGCATCTCCACCCTTCTTCTTACTCGTGCTCTTCTTTTTCTTCGCCTTCTCCTTCTCGATAGGTGGCCTCGTTTTCTTCTTCTTCTTCGGTGCTTCTTCATCTTCTGACACCTCTTTCTTCTGTACAGCCTCTTTCCGTTTCTTAGGCTTCACCTGCTTCATTGTCACACTATCTTCATCTTCCTGTTCTCCTTCCTCATCCCCTGCTTCGTCATCCAATCCCATCTCAACATCTTTTACCCCGACACCACCGCCCACAGCCGCACCCTGAGCTACCACCTCCCCCATCTCCAACATCTCAGATCGACTCACCACCTCACCAAGATCGACATCGCGTTTATTTTCATGTTTGGAAAGAACACCAGCCACAGGAGAAGGCGAGCGAGATGATGTTGGATCAGACGATTCCAAGGCCTTTCCAAAAGGACGAATTATCCGCTTCACGCGTGCTAAAGTGGCCATGAGCACAAGGCCCAGAGGAGCGTATTGGTTGTCTGCTATTAGGTTTGTGAATGCGCTGTGAGTTGGTGTTAGCCTTTTAGTAGTGGTCTTATTTTTGAACAAACAGGATCAGAAGGAGAAAAGTCACTAGCTTAAAGATAGAGAGAAGTTCCAATTGCCACAAGAAGACCAAATAAACCAGGTTATCCAAAGCGACGCACGAAAGAACCAGGAACGGCTTGAGGAAAACAGTAAGGAAAAATAGCTCACGCATAAGCCCCAGGCACCAAGCACATCTCCATAAAATCCACCCGATCCCTCACCTTCTCCTTCGCAGCGCGAACATACTTGCTCTCCGCACCTCCGTCCCCATCCCCTGCATCATTCCCTCCCTTCTTCGCCTTCTTCTTCTTCAGCCCAGAGGCAGGGACATCAAATCTCTCTGCCCTCTCCAGCGCCTCCATCTCAGTAATCAATCTCCCCACCTGCCTCCTTAGCTGGCTCAGCTCGCCCCACCATCTCGCTAGACGGTGCTGGTTTTTGTTTCTGTGGAAACTTAGGTGGAGGATATCGAGGGCGGAGCGGAGGGATGCGAGTGCGTTGGTCGTTGGTGTGTTGGATGGCGTGGATTGTGAGGTTGAGATTAGCATTGGTGTTGATGGTAGGGTTGTTGCGCGCGCCATCATGGGTCGCGAGATTTGTGGTTTTAGCTGAGGGTTTGCCAAGCTATTAGGACGTTATAGATAGATACTACGCAGGTTTGTGGCATGAAATATTCGTTTGATCTTGTTGTTATTATTGTGGCGAAGGAGACGTCGAGGAAATTAGCATTTGAAAACGAGAGGAAGAGATGTTGCTTGAGGTTTGATGCTCAGGTATTTTAGCGAGAGTTAGCATGCACGTGATTGACATCATTCTCACCAGCTAACTCAGACAGACAATTAGGTATATGTAAAAGAGATCTTTTCGATTACTTTATATGCATCAACGTATTCGGGATCTTCCAATGGTTAAATAGTGTCTAATAGTATCTTCAAATTGACCAAAAACTCAAAGCAAACTTCATGTCGGCCGCAGTTCGGGTCATCATCGGGTTTCATTCTCGTCACTGCCGGACACTGTAAACCAAGCAAAAGTATTTGACCATTCGAACCGGGAATCAAAAGTTCAAAAAAATTGGTAGCTTCTCTTTGATTGAGCGTGTCATCCTTAGTGCAGGGGCCATGCTAATCTTCTCTGTATCGTTTCAAATTCTATGACATGTCAGCGTCGTGTTACCACTCAGCTAGTGTGGATAATAACTTACGACCAAATGCCCGAAGGCGAAGAAGCAGCGCTTTGTTGAGTTTATAAAGGTCGGTGGCGGGGTGGTGGTGGAATACTGAGGCAGCGAGATGTTTTTATGTAAACATTGCGAGGCAGCAGCGAAGTTATGCAACACTGCACCATCCAATCGGCTTTATCGAAATGGGGTGTGTTTTGGATTATGAGGTTGATGTTACTCTCTCCAGAAAATGGTTTATTTATTAAATCTAGGACAGGAAAAGTTCAGATACCCTCATGTTCATTGTTCAGCTGCATTCGTCATCGCCCACCTCCTCAACCAAATGTACATATTACGGCTTGAAATATGATCGCTCCATCAATGTCATCGTAGGTATCAGGGTATCACTACCAGTAGAAGAGGTAAAAATCTGCTGTCATACTATTAGCTTCATCGGGAATCATGAACTTCTTGAAGATGACTCGCATACCGCAATACTGCGAGGCAGGCCAAATTTGTCTTTGTCAAACCCAAAAATTTAGCCAATGTAGAAGATCCAAGTATCGTAAGTATTTAAAGACTATTTTTAAAACCTTCTTTATATATGTACACTTTACCAATGTTTGTGATATTTAAGCACATTCTCTTTGCCAGTGTGTATAACTTCTAAACACACATTCTCTTTACAATGTGTACGATATCTAAGCACATTCCAAAGCGCTATCCCGATATTCTATCTAGCTCTATTTCCATCTTCGACGGTAGTAGATTTTGACAGCCTCGCTGATAAAGTTCCAAGCACTTTAGTGTGATGATGAATCGCGATAATTTAGACTTTGTGGCAATCAAGGGAAGTCATGCATTCTGTTGAAACCACTTCATTTAAGCCGCATTCTCATATCTTCATCGGAATCGTAGAAGACGCAGGATTGCTTCTCGAGAGACCTTTGGATGTGAATAAAGTCTGCCCAGCCGTAAGTATGTCCATCGAAGTATCATTTTGCTCGACGGGCTAACCTAAGCTTTTGAACAATCCAGACTCTGCTCCAGTATTTCGGCATACAGAAAAACGCATATAAATGTCCCCGAGCAGTTGTCTTGAACACAATGGATGAAGATTATGCTACCTGAGGCACCTGATCATGAGATATGTCTTCTAACAGGTCACGAATAGATCTGTGTGGATCCTTCTGATCATCTGTAGGCGATTGTGATGGTGACCAAGATTATTATACAAATAGATAAACCATGAAACTTGAGCAGCTATATTTGATCTATAATATATTGAACTAATATAATATGAAATATCAAAAAAAAAAAATTAATCTCCAATCTCCTTTAGGTCGTTCTCCCAATTATAAATGCTTGTTTTACTAGAGCTTCGACTTTTTCCAAGTTATAACAATTCAATAGAGTCATTTCCCTTCCAATCAGTCCAGAAATTCGTTGCGTCGTATCGGTAGTCCGATAGCTTTTGGCTTCCTCTCTCACCATCGCTTTCGTCACTTTTGTGATGTTTCTTCCTCCTACCCTCGAGCCTTTGTTCTGTGTCAGGAACAATCGTTGAAAAATGAGACTTAGTCCAATGACAGTCTTCAATACGACCCTGGCAGTGAAATCCCCCTTATGAGGACCCAATGCGATAAACAGACCTTTCAACACAATCTCATCTGGAGAGCGATCAAGTACGGCAGTCATAAGGCCACATTCATACTGGTTCTTTTTGTCCTGGAATAAGTCCTGTGGGCTGGTCTTTATCTCCCACACTGCAACAAGCTCCTGCAAGATAATCCAGTATGCATCTTTCATGCCGAAGAGTCCAATAAAGGGGACGAGTGGGATTGTGCTGAGTACTTGAACCCGTTCGAATTGGGGAACACAAGCGATCCAGGAATCTAGAGTCAAATAAGTATAGATAATGAGTTGCTGTAGGGTGTCTAAGAAATAGGGCATACGAACCTTTCAACCTGTTGTCTATATCTTGACGCAGCTTGCTATTATCACGAGCATCTGACTTCTCACCAGAGCCATATCGATTTTCTCTTGGAATCCTTCCCATTAGGGCCTTATGCAATACAAGAAAGCTTGGTGACATTTTGTTGCTGATGTCTGGTGGTGTGTCCGCCATGTCCTGCTGATATGGATGACGTTCCCGTGTAGCTTGCAAACTACAAAAGTATTAGCTTTAATCCATTAACTCAAAGACATTCTAGCCCTAATCACTGGATTCTTGTCACTTACGTCCCAAGAATAAGATGTAAGACAGGGATTTGCTCATGAAGCTGTCCACGCAAATCCTCAATCTTCCCCTCATTGAGCATCAACACACTCCACTGAATAATCGGGTCTTTCTCCCAAGGCGGGCCCAGCAAGATCGTTAATGCTTCCAACTGGGTATTCAAGTGTCTGATGTTCACATCAAATAGTCTGAAAAGTTCGGCGTCGGAGAGAAGGTCTTTTTTATTGGTCTCAATCCACTTGGATAAGGCGTTAGCCACTGTCATTAGTGATTCGATGGTTATTTGAAGGGTTTTGATCCATTTAGGTGCATCCTTCCATTTGGAATAAAGGTTGTTGAGGACTTTGAGAATGGGGAGCGCGAGCGCCAGAAGGTCTGGCATCTTGACGCGTGAAAGAAAGCGAGAAGAAATAGTATGATAGATTGGTGTAAATCTTCAACGAAACACTGAGACCGAATATAAAGAGAAAGTTGGAACTGAAGGACTTACGGACTTATTTGCTTTGCGGCGCAAGGATGGCCATTTTGTGCTTTCAACGCTAGTAGGCAACTGGCGTCGAGCAGGAGGTGTGAATATATCATGGCAATGTAGTGGAGGCGGAGGTACATGAAATACGTTGGAGTGACATATGCGGGTCTCATCACCCAATCATCTATGGGGGCATTAGGCTCCGGTTTCAAATAATTGCTTCTAGTGGCTGCTGCTTGCTAACTCGGATAAGGAATAATATCTCAGAAATACTAATTATAGAGTTGTTTGCCCATGTAAGACACAGACAACCCGGAATCAGCCTCAGTTAGAGATCACGTGATACACACATGATGTTCGGTTAATGCATTACTCTCCTTAATCTTACTGTATTCCATATTATTCATGTTATTATGTGAGATCACGCGCTGTAGGTGCTGATCTAGGTGTTTATATAGAGCGTTCTACTGCTGTTGAATCTCTTTAATCTTCTTAATCCTATCTTTTTCACCTACCTCTATACCACGTGATTCACCACCTTTTCATCCCTTAGAACAGACTTCGAACGTAATTCCTCAAAAGAATCTTCGAAAGCTGGCTTTGAAATCACGTTTGCTATATCCAAAAATAAAGCGCGGAAATATCAACAAGCTACTAATGCCTGAAAGCCGGGCGGCTGCTTTCATGCCTAAACTTGAGGTTATGGAGATATGGAATAGTGGCGAAGGGAGGGCATACTTGTCTCTTCCGATACAACAACGAGGCTAGAAAACCTACTATTATTTGGGTATACAATTGGGATAAAAATGTGTAGTTGGATTATAATGTAGTCCACTATTGGGAAAATTTGCCGAGGTATAGGCGAAATCCTTATAGTAGTTCTACAACTGTGGTTTATCGGCTACTAAGGAGGCGTAAGGAAGTAAAGACTTACGTCACTATAATTCGTTTTCTAAAACTACGTAGTTACGTCTTAGATCTTATATCTGATTATTAGCTATCCTAGGAGGAATATAATCACCTAAAAAGTTAGTTCAAGTATTGGACTTTTATTTGGTGCTCTTACCACCTATGGCGTCGGACAACTACCTCACCAATTGTCGGGTATAGACTCTTGCCACAATTATTTGTCAAGTCATTCTATTAGCATACAATGAGGTATTCTCCTTATAAGATCTTTAATCAAGTCTTATTTAATTCATTGAATCCGCACCTGCAAGCAGTTAAACAGTAAGAATCTAGAGCCGAATACATCGGCTATAATTCACGAACTGCCTCGCTAGGGTATTTGTTAAGATAGTCATACGTTATAGTAGCAACTCTGATTTCTGATTACACTTTTGTAAGTGGTCGACTTATTTAGATGCGCTGATACGAAACGCAGACCTTGGATATGTTGGTGTAGTTGGCACGATATAGGATTGAAGATATAGGCTTGGGCTAGACAACAAGGCAGACAGTTCTGCCCTCAAAGCCATCCATATAACACCATGTTCGCTTAGCAGGTAGCGAACTCAATGCAAAATTGAGAAAGAAGCATCAAGCTTTATTTGATTCGTTCCACCGACTTCCAAATTGAGGCACTTTGCATCCTTGAGCCTGTGATAATTCCTCAACCCTAGCGATCATATCTGTAGCCTCCACAGGGAATTTTTCGGAAAAGACGGTCTGAATGACCTCGCTAACAGTATAGACCTCGTCTGGGATATGTTTGAACATGGCCCAAGTGTCCACACTGACATCCACTTCCTTTTCTAATAAATGTCTGAAAGTTTCGATCCAGTCACAGCCCTGCTGATGATTAAGTTCTTCCGAACGCCACCGTTGTTTTCCAGCTGCAGTGAGGAGAATCGATTCGAGTGCACTGCGCCATGGTGTCCAAGCGTCGTAGCCAAGTCCACTGCGCCTTCCACAATCCTTTTCTTCCCATTCGTCTAGCGAGTAGGCTGTAGGACAATAAGAGTTAGGATTTGCCCCAGCCGTAAGCAAAATTCTAACCATTCCGGGGTTGATATCGACGGACCTCTTGTT
Source organism: Margaritispora aquatica (assembly GCA_007644065.1). Taxonomy (NCBI): domain Eukaryota; kingdom Fungi; phylum Ascomycota; class Leotiomycetes; order Helotiales; family Discinellaceae; genus Margaritispora; species Margaritispora aquatica. The sequence goes on from VJWN01000008.1 coordinate 1,677,540, forward strand.
GTAACTTGTTAAAGCGTAGTCTAGATATGGTCTTCCCGTTTTGTCATTAATAAGTGAGGAATTCTCCAGTATTCTATAATTTACATATGCTTGAAGGCCATAAACAATAGCTAGAGATAGGAGATCATCTCCAAACTGAGGATCCAAGTAGATAAATTCTCCAGGATTATCTGTAGTCTCTTCGTAGGGTGCTTGTTCTTCGCTCAATAGAATGGTGCCTCCCGTTATATTTGCATCAGCAACAGGGGATTTCTTGTTGACCGACGGAAGCGACACATAATTGTAAGGTTGATTGTAGCGATTATGGAATTCATATATATGGTACATCGCCTTGGTGATCCAAGGAATACCGGCTTTTTGACGCATGTTAAGGTCCAAGTGACCCAGGAGCTGTACATAGCAATCTTCACCCTCTTTATCAAGGGCTTGGGCTAGAAGTAGCGCTGAGTCGGCGAGACACGACAAATCTTCCTTGGCACGTCTGTCCACTGCCGGTCTGCAAGGTTCATCCTCGTGAATACGTGTTCGCTCGATCGCCGACCATAATAAGGCAGCTTTTGAATTAAATTCGTTGGGTCTTGATCCGTCAAGAAGTGATTTTGTCGTGTCGAGAGCCAAAAACTCTTTGACGGATCGATGGATGTACTTCACACTCCTATTTCTATATTTCGCTTCCATCAAAACATTGTCTCTATGGTACCAATCTCTAATTTCCCAATCCTCAGTAGACATTGCTTGGCCAGCTTCAAGCAACCCTGCACACCTAGTCTTTAGCTTTCTTTCGATATCTTGAATGGCCTGAGCGATTTCTTTTTCCGTTGAGATTTGCTTGCTTCTTGGTAGCGTTGTCTTTGAATACTGCAGTCCAAACCATAATCCAATCATGCATAACTCCTCGTAATGTCCTTGAGACATTGGACCATGGTTCTTTTGTTGTTCGGCTAGAACCAATGCCGTGTCCACCATTTCAAAAATCTTGCAACTTTCTGCAAGATAAGATGGGTGAATCTTTTTGAGCATATACCGGTAAAGAGTCATCAAATCAGATGGACATTCTCTGAGTCGATTTTCTAGATCCTTGACATCATCGAAGTTCTCAATTCCGTTGAGTAGTGATCTAACAACTAGGATTACCCACAAGAACACACCTTCGGCTTGTTCCACAATACGGTAAATAAGTTGAGACGGATTCCAATCTAGGTCCAGGCACAGCGTGGTCATAACGCTATCATCGTCAAGTTTATCCTTTATATAAGTGTGTATGTCATTGTGAGTTAAGTCCTGGAGTCGTAGCTTCGGACGATGCCCGAATCTGTTGTGAAAGATAAGTAGTGGGCGGCTGGAGAAGCAGATCTTGACCTTAGGCGAGGTTAGAGAATTGATTAAGTCCACAATCTCCATGTAATTTTCAGCATGGTCGGAATCTAGATTATTACGATGATCGCCATGATATTCATCTAGTCCGTCGATAAAAAGAACCACTTTGCCAAGATCACGAGCAAGTAAAGATTTTAATGCTTGAGATGCAAATGAAAGTGACCATGCACGCAGATCTGCGTTTGTATCGAGAGACTTCCACAGCGTTGGAAACACGTCTCGAATCAGATCTCGATGCTGGGAGAGTATGTGGTAGAGTAGCGATCGAATGAGGCCGGTTTGCGAGCATTGGTCGGCAGTGCCACTGATCCAGAAAAAGAATGAAGCCATCGTTAGGCTTTGTCCTTCAGTCCATTTATCAAGTCTGGATTTTGTTCGAGGATCGTCATAGATGTACTTCATAAGCGTGGACTTTCCTGAACCAGCCTTCCCACAAATCCAATATAAATTCTCCCCCTGGTTGCATCCTTCTAACCAGTCAGTGAAACTGCTCGAGTTGGGGGCGGTAAAGCCTTCAAATATCCAGTCGAAGGTTTTAGCGTGAGCGGGGTCTATATCCTCGTATCGAACATCTAACATGGAAAATTGAAGGTGCTGCAGAATGGCATCCTCCTTGCGTCTATCGTCTCGTTCAAGCTGTTGACTCGACAGCGCCTGCATAACTTGAGACTGAATGAGATCAATGTGTTGTTTTATGTTGATTTCTGTAGTTTGATGAAAGCTGCCAATAGTCTTGGTTTGATTGAGGAGTTCCTGGGTGAATACATTGCGGTCTTGAATGAGGCATTGTACTAACTTTTGGACATCAGCCCCAAGTTGCCCGAAACTCTTTGATTGTTGAATGGAGACTAGATCTATATCTTCTCTGACTTGAGTCAGCCAAAATCAACAAGGCTAAAGGAATTTAGCAAGTATTTACTTCATTGAGATCAAAATGCCGAATTGTAGCTGAGATCGAAAGCTCTCGAGTCTAGCAACTTTCTCCTGCAGGTCCTTCTTCCCCCACACTGTACTCCACGCCTTACTCAAACTGCTGAAACTCTTGAATCGTGAATTTACATCAACTTTAAGTTTATTGAGCTTCAACGAAATATCATCTGCGAGGACGGCGCATTTCGATGCAAGGCCCTGGAGTTGAAGCTCTCGAACGGTGACACCAGATATTGTCGTCCCCAGCTTAAGTCTGTTTACATGAAGGGCAAGATCATTGGTGAGAACTTCAAGGTCAATATTCTCTTGCAATGTCCCTGAGGCGGACTCATAGATCTCGTAGCCTTGTGATATCAGCTTGCTCGCAAAATCCACGAACCCGATAATGTTGCTGGCCAAGGATATTGCTGTCAAGGGATCCATCTTATTGACAGATTATCTCTTATAAACTCAAAAGGATGAAAAATCGCGATTTATCATGAAATATTACCTGGCACTAAGGTTTCAAGTTGTGAAGTCACGTTAAGAAAGACATTATCTTCTTTCAACTCAGCCCCAAGCCACGTTACACGGCTGTGCACCAATAGTCTAGGGGCATTCACGTGCGCTACACCCATAGATTCTTTGTTGCTGAAGACGTCGTCGTTCCCTCAGATTTGCTAATCTACATCAGTGAATTTGAAGTTTGTATACAATTCTTAGCATTCAGTAGTAGTATTAATAATTAGAGCGTAATGGAGTGTAGGGCCATTAGACTAAAGAAATTGATACTAGGCATTGGTTTGGGTCTTCAGAGGCTGGCTCGCTTCCAGGGTTAGGCTTCAGGGATTCAATCAACGCGTCACGTGTGAATTTCTAGGGTGAGGTATGGAAGCGAGACTTCAAGATCCCATGAGTTTTTTGATGCTCCAGGTATTAGTATTGTTTGGCTCTACTGAACATGCGACAGGTCAATCACATGGAAAGCATTATTCAAGTACCCATGTTTCGCGAGAAGGTTAGAAAGACCAAAGTCAACCAACAATTAGAAATCTCTCAGATTACATTGATGTTTCACACCCCAAAAGAGAGAAGAAAATAGCAAAACATACAACAGTAGGTATTCGCTGGTTATCACCCACCTAACTACTAATCTACAGATCTAAGGCTTGTATATGGCATGGCGGACGGGATACCCAATTCTCCTCAGTCTTGTGACGACCCTGTCGCTGGTTTGGGGTGAAAGGTAAAGCTTCAGAATATAGTGAATCACTCGAAGTGATTCCAGGTATATTACTAAGAAGTATGAATTGCTATTTGAAGTTGAGCACGAAACTCCTATCTAAGGAAACATATTTCATTATATAGAACCTTCGTTCTCATGGAGCTCCTATATTTCCCTTCGTGTTTCCATTACTTCCTGCTTAGGATAGCTCAGAAGTCACCTTGCCCAAGGTACAATCTCGCATTCCAACTACAAAAACTCTTTGCCTCCAAGCGAACAGCTCTCTTTCCAATACGTTCCTCATTTCCAACTCACGTCGCGCCAATCGATAACGACACCAAGTTATCCTCAAGTGTGAAGAAGAAATTTGCGTGAGCTGATTTCGTCAACACGACGGCAGGTATCGCAGTAGTTGGAAATTACTTAACAACGAGCTTCTTCTTTTCAGCTACGTCGTAGTAGGAGACGTTGATGTGCTTTGATTGTTTGTGGAGACGAAGGTTCTTGACAACGGCGATGGCTCGTTCTTGTTCCCTCTTATCTTGGGTGTGATAGTACCAAAAAAGCAGCTATACTTATTTGAGACCTTCCCCTAATGCCTCTGAGTATCACCAAACCAAATTCCACCTAGAAGATCCTTCCTGTACAAACTTCCACTGTATACCCATCAACCACAGGCACTCCGGTATCTGGATCGCGGATAAATACCCCTAAGCAAATATTCCAGCTGGTCCATCCCCCGACGCTGATTTTTCCACCGTATAATCATTGCTCTCTGGTGTACAATGCCCACCGGCCCTTCGATGTTTGCTGATAAACACACTCACAACAATCAAAGACACCAACTGAAGTATGGCTAGAGCGCCAGTGAGGCCCCAAACAACCCAGGAACAATTAACAGCGGCTTGAAACAGCGAATAGTTGAAATCGGATGGACAGTCTGGTTCGCTGAGCGGCTCATTTATACTGATCACATGACGACATGCACTATCCATGCGGATGAGACTGGCAGACCCGAGGAGGAAGCCGTAGGCCCACAAGCCTAGACAGAAGAGTTCCAATGCTAGGACGGCCCAGTAGTTGTAGGCGCGTGGATACTTGTAAGTTGCGAGGATGACCCAGATCAAGGGGATGAGATAGAGTAAAGTCTTGGAGGGCTGTTAGTGTATGTTTGTCGCTTGGCACTCAGAGAATGGGTCGGGATTTAGAAGTGAGGCTACGCACAAATCCCAGGAGGATATACTGAGTGATGATGTTAAAGGTATTTCGTGAGATCAGAAAGCTGACGAGACCGAAGGTGACAATTGTGAAAAGCAGCTGGATGATTCGAACGGCTATGAAGCCATGAGGTAGAGCTGTGACATGCGCTCGTGTGGTCGCCATTATTGCTTAACCCTCGAATATTCGAGGTCGTCTTTGATCCGGGAGGTTTGGTGCTGGCGGGTCGAAGTTGCGAGGCTTAATCGCATTGAAACTGAAATGAGATGTTCAAATCGACGATCAGGTTACTTCTATTTCTAAATCCTTAGGTATGTTCTAAACGAGTGTGTAGAAATGAATGAGAAATTAACGAGTGGTCCAGGCTACAACATCATCGCGCTAGAATCAAATGTCAAACATGTTGAAAGCTTTGAAAGACGAACTCAGTTCTTTTTCACAACAAGCTAGGGAATAAGATTGCGATTTTAAAGGGGAAGACCAGGTTCAGTTGTGGAGGGAGGTCCTGATTTCAGTGGATCTCAGCGGACATCAGGCCAAGATAGGCCGTGCAGAGCGGCGCAGTGGGGCGAAGCTTAACTTGACGGCTAAATTGAGAATGCAAGGGAATGCAAGGTCGAAATACAGTTCACCAGTGTGATAATCACTTAACACTGATTGTTAATCTAGAGATCCGTGTATCATCTTCTCAGCTTTATTTAAATTTCATTCATAATAGTGAGCACGTCACATCGTTCTATTGGATTACCTCGTATTGCATCAGATCTCCTTTACGACGACGGCTACATTGCCTTTCTTACACCAACATGGCCAAATCGCCGCTTGTGCAGGACATAGGTAACCTACAAACCCTTCGGAGTTCACTTCTCCCTTCTATCTTAGAAGATCCAGTCTTTGTGGCTATCGATTTCGAAAGACCCCAATTTATCATTAATCGCTTTTAGTATAGCTATCTAGATACACAATTTGGTCTTGCTATTCTTGATACAAGGTGCCTTAGTTCAATATCAAAATTTACGACTTTCAATTTCATTACTGGAGAGGATATATATTTCAAGGAATCAGCACCTATTTATCACTAGGACACTATAGAGAAAATCCCTATTACGAGTATACTATTAAAGATCAATAACTACCTTCGTATCTATTAGAATAGAAGTATTATTCTTATTAGGTATAGTATTTTAAATAACCTTATCGTATTAAAAGCCCTTAGGTTTAATTTTTAAAAGAATCTAGTTATTAAAAAACTCGATATATACCTACTTATACGAGACTTATAAATAGGATATCTTACCTTAAAGAACTTACTTATATAACTAAATTATCCTTATAATATAAAATTTTATAATATAAATAACGACGTAAATTTTATACTTCGCGTATTGTTATTACTAGGTATTAAGGCTATTAGAATAGCGAAAAATAGTAAAACGTTAGAAAAGGTTAAGATACTTTAGTAGATCGCGATAGAAAGGGTATTATTATAAAAGAAAAAAAAATATATATAACGGAAAGCCGTTAAGATATAGACACTTAAAAAATAAGAAAAGATTCGAAAAAAACGACGATAGTATCAGGAATTATATAGGTAAACCTACTTTATAAGTATAGTATCTTAGATTATTTCGAAGTCTAAGACTAATTCTAATCTTTAGGTATTATAACGAATATTATTATCGGTCCTTCTATAGTATCGTTTAAACGATACTATATATACAGTACTACGCCACTACTAATCGAGGATTTTTAGAACACTAAAAACTAAATATATAACTAACACTATAATTAATTATATAATAAATTAACTAATAACCCTAAAAATATAAAAAATAAAGCTTTTAAAAGCTAATATATCGCTCTTTAATATTATAAAAAGATAAGTATATACGACGTTAAAAACACGTTAATATTTAGTATACTACCCGTTAGCTACGATATATACCTTTATTTTATTATATATACTTTTATATAAAACGTCGAAAAATAACTTATCTAGCGTATCCTATATAGCTTATAAACAGCTCTCTAACCTCGCCCTCGTAGCTTCTAACTCGCTTATATCGGCTATAATATTAGAAAATATCTTAAAGATATAGGTTTTAAAGTACTACTAGATATACTCGATAATATTAAGGTCCGGTAAATACGTAGGCTAATTAAATATACAAGGAATACCTTTAGTACGAAACTAGTCCTAGACCTTACGGGTACGATATATAGTAGTATTGTCTTATATAAACAAGTAGCTAGGGTCTAGTTCTTCGAAGGCTAGCTCTAGTTCCACGTCGAGTACTTCGAGGTACGAGTTAGCGGAATACCTATATTTCTTAGACTTAAAATCACGGTCTATAATATATAGATTAGTCCTTTTAAGGTCCTAAAAGGCTCCCTAGACTATAACCTTTATATTTTTATTCGTCCTATATGTCTGTACTATAGTACGGTCCTATTTCTGTATTAGTGTACGAAAGATCTATTCTGTCCGTTTACCCTACCCCCGCTCGACAGAATACTCGTCACTCTAGACGACTATACCCTATTCCTCCTAGGTCTAGTCTCTATATACGAGGCACTAGGTAAGCCGGGTAGCTGCGTGAGCCTCTGTTAATAACGGACGGCGTTTTGCACGCTAGTTAGCTATACCGTGCTTAGTAAGGACACGAGTAATAGTCCTCGGCTGGTATATAAGGCCTATAGTACGTATAATCTCCGTGTACGTGTCTTTTAGGTGTAATCTAACGTGCCGAAGTAGAGCTCGTTCTTCGCGTTCGGTATATAATTTCCCCCGTAGGGCTTTTGGTAATTCAAGGCCTTTGTTATAAAAGTATTGTTTACGAATAGTGTATATAATGGCCCTAGGGAGGATTAAAAGGTTACACGCGATTTTGGTTACCGAAGTACCTTCCTCTACCTTCTCTAGTATTTTACTACGTTAGAATACACTTAAATACTTTCTATTACGTCGATTTTTTAATATAGACCTTAACGGAATACGTTAAGGTAATATTTTATAATATCGAAAAGAAGTATAGATAGCTAGGAGACGCGATTTTCGCGTTATAATAGGGTTCGCTTAATTAGCTATGTCTAGTGACTGTACTAACTAATTCGTGTCGAGTCCTGTTATCTACAATTATAACCCTAACCTTCTTTAAGTAGAGCGTCGGACGATCGAGGAATACTTTCTAATAGTACCTACGAGCTTCTCTACCTCGTCGTAGTATTCGGATAATCGAGCAATACTTTTTAGTATCTACGTATACCTTTACCTCTACTTTAGACAATCGAGCACTACTCGAAACAGTCGAGCGGTACTTCTTAATATTAGTAAGCCTATTATCTCTACTTTAGACTATTATATAGTACTTTAAACGACTGGCCGTCCCCTTCCTAAAGCACTTAGTAATTTTTTTTTTAGAACGTGTTTACTTTAGGCTTCTTAGGAATTTATCTAGGCTTCTTAAGTATCGTCGTCAAAACTTAATAAAATTAATATAAGAGGGCAGAGTTCAGATCAAGTATAATTAGTTATAAAGCAAGAATTCAAAACACGTGACGATGGCTCAGGACGCTCAGGCGTGCTCAGGCGAGCTACTCAGGCTAGGTTGCTCAGTGGTGCTCAGGTTCCTCAAGCGAGTCGACTGAGCCGAGAGTGGTTAGCGCCTAGCAAGAGCAGCAATCTTACTAACCCTATACCGGACCCAAGAATTAGGAAATTGATTCATAATACCTCGGTATAGTTATAGACAAAGATCACTTAACTTAGAACTAGGCTGTTTCTATTTAGGTATAGCTAGTATAGGTCGGTAGCCAGATTATAAAACAGGAGGGTTATACGAATTATATTATACAGTCGCTATTCTAATCGTACCCGAAAATTCCTCCTTAAGATATACCTACGTTGATATTATAAGTCCCTCCTTTTACAGTAAATGATAACCCGCCATCCATTAACCTGTAACTCGTCTCCTTTCCATTCACCATCACAACGGCGGTCGACCCATTCAATGCCGGTAATACAATATTGCCAGTTGTACCCGTTGGCGTACTTACATTAACAGTGTACCCAGATACTCCATCGATAGTCCAACTTGCATGGAACTTACCTTTAAGCGTCGTAAAGCCACCCTGCACTGATTTAAGATCACCAAAGTGTGGCTTCAAACCCCAAGTCCTCCCAACTCTCCCGATGACGCTCAAGCCAAGCAAATACTCCGTCAGTGCACTTGTGGGACCACTGCTCCATCCATGTGAATGAGAAGTATAGCTTGCATCTTTATACCCACGATTATAACGGTACCCAAAGGTCCCGTCAGCGCGGTAGCCTTCTATAACGGTGCTCTGGGTACCGCTAGTATTGTTTAAGTACCATCCCCAACTTCTTCTAATCAGCTCCAAAGCACGAGCTGGCTGGTCGGCAATGAAATGAGCTTGGACTTCTAGAGACGAGATGAATGTCACGATGTTCCCAGGGAGCTCTGGAGACACAGCGCCAATAGCATTCCAATTTGTAGTCAGCTGCGTCGAGATAGACTGAGCCTGAGTACTGTTTGCGACACCGTAGAGAATGGCCATGCTGTTTGCATCTTGTGGAATGAGGGTTGTGGATGAGGCATCATCTTTGAATGCTCCAGCCGTGGTACTCCAGCAGTGAGTGTTGATGGCGCCCTGAAGAGATGCCGCGCGCTCGAGATAGGTTCCGGACAAGCCCGTCGTATCGTTGACCCACATTGCAAGTGAGGATGCTGTAATGAGGGTCCGATATAATCTAATAATTTTAGTGGATTATTTCTCCTTGTTTTCAAAATCTCACATCATATTTGCCTCAGTGTTGTATCCTCCTTGTGTCTGACGGGCCCAATCTTTCGTCCCAGTTACATATAGTAAACCGCTTGAGTCAACCTTGGCGAAAATGTAGTTCATTGCCATCTGATATTTGGGCCAAACCTCAGACAACCAATCATTATCAAATGTATAAAGGACATAGTTGTATGTCCCAATCATAGTCCACATGTGGTAAGCTGAATACTATTAGCTCCTCGACCAAGATTCTAATGACAATTGTTCACATACTGTCACTGTCCTGGGCCAAGTAGGGTGGACCTGCCTCAGGCAAAGAGCCATCGCGATTCTTCAGATCATGAGCATTTATAACACTAGAAGGGGCTGGAATTGCAAACCTGATGGTCATACATTGTCTGGAGAGCGTTCCTAACGCTGTCCATTTCACCAATGCTGACATAGAGAGATGGCGCAGCAACGCCCATATCTCCGGGCCAAACGAGACGGTCACGCTTCGCTCCATCCACAAGTATTGTGGTTCCATTACCGAGAATTCCATTCTCAGCCCAAGGGAATTGAGGATAAATTGCAGTCCCACCTCCGGTATTTCTATATTACAGGTATAGTCAGTTATGAGTTGGTAAATAGACATGAACAACATACGGTGGCACAATATTGGTTTGCAAAGTATACGCTCCACTGTACCAGATCTTGTTCAAAATCTCATCATTTGAATAAAAATATCCTTGATATGCTTTTAAATTTGACCATGTAGGCTGGAAGCTTATTTCCAACGTGATATTTGCGACAATGACTGTAGTATTACCATCCAAAAAAAGAGTGAGGTACCTGAATCCTCCTCTGAGAAGAATATCAGGCATAACATAGGACCCAGAGCCCTGGGTAAGATTGGCATAGATGGCACCATCTGAAGCACCACTGTGTGAGTTATCCGATGCGTATCCTATCCAGTTTACTGCTTCCGTAAAAGCGAGCCCAAGTCTTCCTGAGCCAGAGGATTTCCAATCAAGGTGTATAATACCACCTACCTCGATACCGAAATCCAATACAGTCCGGGAGCGATTGCCCGATATGCTAACATTCCCAGGATACGTTTGAATGTATTTGCCAGTATTCGAGACAATAGATGCTGGAACTACACTGCGAGAGCTAGGGGCATAAATGTAAGAGTCCCACGGGCCGTTGAATGCAGCTTCTAGAGGTCCGTTACAAGCAGTATTTCGCCAGCAACTGCTTGCTGCGTGACATGAACATAGCCAAAATCCAAAGACCAATACGGAAGATATGAAGTAAACCATGGTCCTTTCTCAGATAGAGAGCAACAGAAGAATTCGAGATTGGCAATACCTGCCGTGTGTACTTTTTGTGGTAGTGTTCAATACACACACACCTTATAGTCATCCGAGCCGCCTAAGTCAAGACTTTACCTTCGGGTCAAAAGAATATGGAAATAACTAACTTCGGGTCAAAAGAAGATGAAATAAAAGAGCTGGCTGATGCAAAATTCGGAGACCAGATGAATTGTCGCTTTGCCGAAGGCCATATTTTCATCGGTAAAATATTATGCCTGCCAGCTGCACCAATCGGGTGCTATAGATGACTTTACTCTCCGAGCTGTCTGGGGTCATTTGCCTATGACTATAGTAAGTCTTACATATCGGACCAATGCCCCGCGAGGTAAGCAAGATCTTGTTGCCGAGCATTATATAATTAAGCATTATGCGGGCCGGCGGCGGGGTGTGGGGTAGATCTGGATAATGTGGATGATGGGGTAATGGGGTAAATGGGTGAATTATGGGATTGGGAAGGTGAGAAACAAGGATCAAGCATTGTGAACATGGGTAGTCATCGTTAGATAACCCGATCCTTAGTTCGCAGTGCATTTTGAAGCTAGAGAATGATGAAATTTATATCTCGAACCTGGAATTCGGGAAATTATTTGTCCTTGTATATCTACCGTACGTTACGGGAATGATGATAGCTCATACTTATGCTTTACGCATACGACAATCAGAGTGAGACTTCGTGGAAATAGAAATGGAAATGGAAATGTATTTACGTTAACATACCTTAAGCACGCATGGTCTAGGAAGTCCAGGATATGTATGGCTAGTACAACTACAACTACATATAGAGAGTTCGTCTGCTATCATACCACACATTTTTGTCCTATGCACACCCGTTTTCTTCATCGTCATGTTGCTCAATTGCACCAAACGGATCATTTCGACCTTGCTGTTCTCTGCCTTGGTCCAACTTGGCGACTCCCAAAACACTTCGACCATACCTACCACCACAGTGAAATTTTCGAATGATGGGTTGGGAACGACTGTTGAATGGGACCCTCACAGTTTAATTCTCAATGGCAAAAGACTCTTCCAATTTGGAGGCGAATTCCATACCTTTCGGATTCCAGTGCCAGAATTATGGGTTGACATTCTTGAGAAGATTAAAGCAATGGGCATGAACTCAGTTTCAATGTATACCCACTGGGGCCTGCAAGCACCTAACGCAACGACCCTCGATTTTTCGACAGGAGCACATAACTTGGCCGAGTTCTACAAGTATGCAAAAGATGTCGGCATATTTGTGACGGCAAGGCCTGGCCCATACATCAATGCTGAGCTGTCAGCAGGTGGCTTGCCCCTTTGGATAACAACAGGTGGATATGGTGCACTTCGTAACAATGATACGCGGTATACTGCTGCCTGGACTCCTTTTATGTCCAAAATGGCAAACATTATACAGCCATACCTAGTGACTCAGAATGGGACAGTGATCCTCTGGCAGATTGAAAATGAATTCCCAAATCAATGGTCCAACGTCGCGAGCAAGATACCGGTTCCAACGAGTGTTGCTTACAACAAGAATCTCGAAGCGAACGCCAGGGCTAACGGCATCGATATCCCTTTCACTGTCAATATGCCTAGCACTAACGGGAAATCCTGGTCTACCGACTACGATACCGTGGGGGCCGGTGGCGATGCAAATCTCTATGGGCTAGACAGCTACGTAAGTGTTTTGTCAGCTCCCACGTTTCTCAATAAGTACTAATATCAAAAGCCTACATGCTGGTCGTGCATTCCAACTGACTGCAGTACATCCAATCCTACTTTCACCTTGCTTAACTACTATGATCACTTCCAGGGAGTCTCTCCAAGCCAGCCGCCAATGATCCCCGAATTCCAAGGAGGTGCGCTAAACCCATGGAATGGCCCTGCAGGCGGATGCGAGAACAAAAGTGGCGTCGACTTTATGAATGTGTATCTGCGTGACAACGTTGCTCAGAAAATTGCGATTCTTAGCCTCTATATGATTTTTGGAGGTACTAATTGGGGCTGGCTATCTGTTCCATTTGTGCCTACAAGCTATGACTACGGCGCAGCTATAGCAGAAGATCGATCGCTTAGAGATAAGTTTTATGAAATTAAACTCCTCGGACTGTTCATGAGAGCTGCCGAAGAGTTAGCAGGGACTGGGAGGATTGGCAGTGGCTCGAACTATACGGATAATACAGACATTTTCACGACTGAGCTCTATGACGCAGTCACAAAGGCAAGATTCTACGTTACGCGACATAAAACCCCGACATCTTCAGCAGACGAGACGTTTCATCTCAACGTCACAACCTCGATCGGCAATTTCAGTGTCCCACAAAAAGGCGGTGGAATTGCATTAAATGGATATATCTCCAAGATAATTCCAGTGGATTTCCACTTCGGCAATGAGACACTGTTCTACTCTACAGCAGAGGTGCTCACGTATGGAATTTTTGATGATATCCCAACTATCGCATTGTGGTTGCCTTCGGGTGAGGTAGGAGAACTTTATGTCAAAGGCGCAACTTCTGGCTCTGTAGTTGGGTATAAGGGCTACTCTTCCGTAGAATTTTACGTCGAAGACAGCGGATTAATTATATCCTTTCAGCAAAATCAGGGGATGTCGGTTATTAAGCTCGACAATGGTATTCGCATTCTCACCATGAACAGGAGGACCGGTTGGGGGACTTGGGTCCCTGGACTAACGAACGATCCGATTGTTCCAGTTGACAATACTGGTGTGTTATAGTTGAACTTAAGTCACTATTGAAAATATAAATACTGACGCTTCAACAGTTATTGTGATGGGCCCGCATTTGGTCCGCTCAGCAGAGCTTTTGGGCAGCACTTTGTCTATAACTGGGGACTCTAATTCCAGTGTTGTTATAGAAGTCTTTGCACCTGCTGCAGCCGAGAAATTGGTATGGAACGGTGCTGAACTCGACACTCAAGCAACCTCGTATGGTAGCCTCAAATCATACACGCCTAAGCCGCCAAGCTTTGCGAATCCTACTTTCGGAACCTGGAAAGCGAAGAATAGTCTCCCCGAGAAAGCGCTGAATTATTCAGATTCAGGAATTGCATGGGTGAATGCCAACCACATGACGACGCTGAATCCCACTAAAACTGCAACAAAGCCATATCTATATGTTGACGAGTATGGCTTCCACGCTGGGATACATCTCTGGCGCGGCTACTTCAATGGCTCTTCAAATATATCTGGTGCATATTTGCAACTCCAGGGCGGCAAATCATTTGGCTACTCGGCGTTCTTGAATGGCGATCTTGTGGGAAGTTGGTTTGGTGACCCAAGCTCTACGGCTGGGACGATGACTCTTAGTTTTGCCAACGCGACCGTCAATACAGGATCCAATGTTCTCTTTGTTATTCAAGATAACAGCGGTCACGACGAACAGGCTAGCGGTGCCCTAAGCGTACGAGGCATCCTTAACGCTACACTATTAGGATCCTCAAGCTCTTCGTTTGAGAAATGGAAAGTAGCCGGCTCAGCAGGTGGTGCTTTCAATACTACCCTCGACCCAGTTCGCTCGTATTATAATGAGGGAGGCCTCACGGCAGAGCGGCTTGGATGGCATCTACCTGACTTTGATGACGCTGATTGGGAGGTTACTAGCCCATCAATTGGATTTGACGGAGCAGATGTCATGTTTTACCGTACAACGATGAATTTGGATGTCCCGACCGGGACTGATGTCGCTTTAACCTTTACTATCACCCCTGTGAACCAGAGCGTAGGTGGGGCGGCCCCAATCAGAGCGCTCTTGTATGTCAATGGTTACCAGTATGGAAGATTCAACCCTCATATCAGGGTGACGAACCCTTATCCAGTTCCACCGGGGATTTTGAATTATGCTGGGACGAATACGATAGCTCTCGCCGTATGGTCACAGACAGTGGCTGGAGCGGCCGTCGAGTTGAGCGTGGAAACTTCATACGTCCTGGAGAGTGGTCTTGACGTCTTGTTTGATGGAGATTACCTCAGACCTGGTTGGACGAGTGAAAGGCTAAATTATGCGTAGAGGAGCACATTGACCTTTGGATTGGGTCTGCTTCCGGATGTGTCGGCATACCTTACCGTGAAAGAGGAAGAACATCTATCTAGATGCCGTGGTATCACATCGTGTATTGTAAGTATCTTGAGGTTTTGCCAAGTTTCGATCTCTTTCTAATGTCAAGAAAACGGTTGAAATATTACATGTTGGGAAACTCTTGATGTTTGAGGATTTGAAGTCTGTATGGCCTGGAGAATGGTCATGCAGGGCCTCAATTTGAGACTGTAGCGAGCACCACATGCATATGCGAAACCTTTGTATCAAGGTAAAGTCAACTTTGAATTACAACATGATACTTGATACGTCGTTGCTTTCAACTTATGCTCCAGGCACTAATTGGAGTTTGTACCCACCCATCTTCGTCCTCTGTCTCCTCTTTCCAGTTCACTCGCGATAAACGAAGTCTTCATAAAATTAAAGCAACAATTATTACCTTATTATCTACGTACACGCCTATTGATTCTATACAAAATAAACTGATCTTATTATATTATTCGACCATGGCTCTGCACCTCAAGCCCAGTGGAGGACCAGGATGTAAAATCATGTCTCTAAATATATTTAAGAAAGTTAATTTAGAGGCTAGATCATATCATCAAACAGCACCTTTGCTTGTTCTGTATTTAGTCTGTCAATCCACAGAAAGTCTTTCAGAACACCAAGTATCTTGTCCCACGAGTTCAGCTTGAGTGCCTTCAAGATATGGTTCAGTGGAAAGTCTACTAGTTTATCATCTAAAACCGACGTCCTGATGATAACAAGAATCCAAAGTAGCACTTTCAGTTTCTCCTGCGATAGTTGATCTAGTATTATCAAAAGATTCCGTGAACAGCTAGAAAGAGATGGAAAGCTGACAGGCGCGGGAGCAAAGTGGGAAAATAGTACTGGAAGAATATTTATCGAGTAAACCAGCATAACTACTTTCAGCAGTTCGTGAGTATCTTCACCATCGTATTGCAGGTGTAATAGTCGATACTGTACTGAAATAATAACTTCTTGAAGAAGATCAGACTCAAGCTTCTTGCCGATCTGAGTCGCAATGTTTGCTGCTCTTGAGAACTCGTAAAGATCATGCCACTGCAAGTGATAGTAGTCAGTCCATCAGAACCAAAAATCCTGCAATAATCTATTGGAAGAAAACGAAGCTGTAAAATTGCTTACTATGTTTATCAATTTGGGGTCAGGCATGGATTCTCCGAGTAGTATCTGTATTGCAGTATCCCGGGGTTCTGATGTACTTGGGAGATAAGAGTCCCAAGATATGTTTTCATCTGCGAAGAAAAGCGGCTTTGACCAAGTGCTCATAGCATAACTAAGATCAAGCCTGTGGATAAATTAGTGAAACACAAATTAAAACAAGCTGCCTAGATACTAACCTGCATGATTTAGCTTGAAGAAAGCCGTACGTTCTTAATTTACGAATGCCGCCAAGTGTAGTTACCAGCTTGAAAAGACCATGGAGGTGCTTTTCGGAAGAACTAGTGTCACCTGTGAGGAAGGCAACCATACTGAATGCGATAATAGACGAGATTGTTGCTCCGATAATTGATTGCTTAACTATTGTTAAGTCTGTTCGCAAAAGGCCAAGAGCCTTGGTCATGTGCTCTGTCGCGAGTGGACTGATGTGTTCGAATCCGCTATCCATCATATTAGAATAAACCGTAATCACAAACAGTTGCGTGTGAAAATAGGCCTGACTTTGACCAAGGTACACAAACCAGCTAGGCGCCTGGCGGTCAAGATCATTTCCAGCAAGAATCGGATTGGGATATGTAGACTGTTCTAGGATGCCGTAGACTTGAAATGGTCAGTAAGTCAGTCAAACTTACTTGTCGTTGTCAGACAGAGCCGAGTGAGCAGACTTACATTTAACAAAAATTTGAAGGGTCTCAGGACTTACTTCTCCTGCAAACCGAAACATAGACCACTCAGAAGCTAATTGCCTCGAGATTTGATTTTTATTCGTACCAAGCTGCCCAGAGGATGTAGGTTTGGGTTCTTGGCACAGCTCAGTGTCCAATTGTCGATTTATCCAAGAGGCTAGACATGGCTTCTTCACTAGGATCTTGCGGCTTTTACCAGTGTTCTTGCCGCGCATAGCATAGCTGCGCGCATTTCTCTTCGAAGCTTCATCAGGCTGTTTTGAGGGCGTTGTAACGAGGAATGGACGTGGACTGTTGTGAGACATTGCTCAATCACTCAGCAGTACCAGTGACCTAGAGTAGTAAAATACCTACAGAAGTATATTTACAACTAACACTGCGACTGCTGAACCTCTAATCTTGAACCTCGCACTCTCTCAGTAAAGAACTTAAACAATGGACTGACTGACGGACTGACTGACGGACTGACTGACGAACTGACTAATGGTTGAACGTTCACACTTCGCACTATTCCAAATACGGAAACAAATCAGAGTCTTGGCAAAGTGGATCAGGAGGATTGAGGATAGCGCCAAGGGCGCCAAGACCACTACTTATTTCCAAATTGGGATTAGTGAGTATGAGCAGGACATAGTTCGACTTCAACTTCGACTTCAACTTCCAAGGTAGAGACCAGACTAATTGACATGATTGGTTCTGCATTTTGGGACTGTCAAGCAAATCCCAATCTTGAGAAAGATCGTGCTTACGCTGCAAGATGCCAATAAAAATGTGTTGTGCTGATGAGCCAGGGGTTCGCTTACCCAAAGTTCGCTTATGAGCAAAGCAAACAGGTATATATTTTTCGGCCCTCCTTTGGCCCTTTCATGTATTGACTCTGTTCTATCTGCAATATTCTGTATATCATCTTCTGAAAGATATCTCATTATTCCCCATCATTAACATAACATATCTTTAACATGACCTCCAAATCTTTGGAAATGGGACCTGCCCCAAAACCCGCTTTCTTTCCCCTCGGGCCTCCCAAAATCAACCGACAAACGCAAGGAATAGACTTGTCTGGTAAAGTCGCCATCATTAGTGGTGGTAATTCAGGATGTAAGCATCCCTCGACTTCTTTCTTCCTCTTCTAGGCACGCCAGAGCAATCAAGTAAGTCATCAAATCAGTAAGCTAACTTTGAGCACTGTAGTGGGTTTCCAATGCGCACGACATCTTTTGGGTTTGAAGCTCTCACATTTAATTATGGCTGTTCGATCCGTGGAAAGGGGCGAAGAAGCAGTGGCCAAGCTCCACAATGAGTTCCCTTCCGCGCGACTTGAAGTCTGGGAACTTGAAATGTCGTCATACGACTCAATTCAATCATTTGCTCAACGAGTGGAGACGGACTTGCCCAGAGTTGACATAACAATCCTCAACGCTGGATTGGCCCACAGTAAACCTACTTTTTGTGAGAGCACCGGTCACGACAATGTCGTGCAAGTCAATTATCTGTCCACATTTCTCTTGGCAATTCTTCTGCTGCAAGTTCTAAGGAGGAAGAAATCGCCAACAGCGCCACCAAGCAGGCTTACTATTGTGAGCTCCGGAACGGCTCTGGTAGCAAAACTCCCAAATCGCGACAAGAGGCCTCTTCTCGGATCATTCGACGATCCTAAGATCCAATCGTATGATACTTTCGAGCGTTATGCATCTTCAAAGTTGATGGGTCATTTATTTTTCGTCCGGCTACTGAAGCATCTCGACCCCGAAGAAACGATCGTTAACCTCATCGAGCCAGGCCTCACTGACGACACTGGGCTTTTTCGGGAAGCAGACATGGTTATGAGGACGGTTTTTTGGTTTATAAAGGCTGTGAAGGCTCGAAAACCCGAGGAGGCTGCTTGGCTGTATGTTGACGCCGCAGTGGTGAAAGGAAAAGAATCGCATGGTTGCTATTGTCAAGATGGTAACATTCATCCGTAAGAACACTTCCATCCCAGCGGTTATGTTCCTTCTTTTTTCTCTTGCTCTTGAGCACCAATTGGAGGGGGAGATGATATGGTCACTAACTGATATATAGGTTTGCTGACCTTATATATCAAGCTGAAGGAAGGCCAATTATGGATGCTCTTTGGGACGAGACAATGGCCGAGTTTGAGTTCGCAAGAGTTCGTGAAATTTTAGGGTAAATAAGTGAGTGTCATGCTTTTAATTCAAGCAAAGATGCATAACAGAGAGTATTTTAAATAATCTGAGAGTTGGTTCGCTTAAGTCTATTCGTCCAAGTTCCTTGTAACATGTTTTCTAAGAATTTAAATGAGGCCTACTAACAATGTAAGAGTGCCTAATGAAGCTGCTCGAGATAACAAAGATAAAAAAAGACCAAAGACACAAAGCTTTTTCCTTATCTATTTCATTATTGTTGGTGCATACTATATGGTATCATTAGTTCTTTGATGCGTCACTATAGCCAATTAGGACAAAGGAGAGCTTCCATACTAAGTGAGAACCTCCATAGACTTAACAGAATCATCAATCACTCACT
This sequence comes from Margaritispora aquatica, assembly GCA_007644065.1. NCBI lineage: Eukaryota > Fungi > Ascomycota > Leotiomycetes > Helotiales > Discinellaceae > Margaritispora > Margaritispora aquatica. The sequence continues at coordinate 1,696,876 of VJWN01000008.1, forward strand.
GGATACAACTGGCAACATATTACATAGGTTTTCATGTATTCTGAGCGAACCCACAATTATTATTTCATTCAGATTAACGAACTTAATTGTGACGAGATGCCGGCTTGGCTCACATACTGCCAATTGAAGTTCGGCTCTACAACCGGTACACACCCATCCCCACAGCATCCCCTAAGGGAGGTACTTTGTGGCTAAGCAGGTATGTAAGCGAAATACAATAGAAACACTTTCCAGTTTATAACTATACTAGAGATTAGACCATGCCTAGGAGATCGATAGGTCTTCATACGGCAATGATTAATGAAGAAAACTCGTGCAGAGCAACTGTTAACGACAACAGCGCCGAACACAAGTATGCTAAGTTATTTCCAATCATTGAAGGCTCACGATCTAGGATTGTACTGTTATGTTCATCTCAAAATAGGCGATGAAATTCTATTGTCTATTGCTAAAGGAGTGTGCGTCTCATACTTGCCACCGACTTCTAGGACAAATGAAAATAGATCTAAAGGGAGCAAACAAAAATCCAAAAGCAAAACTCGTCCACGCTAAGTCCACCACATCGAGGTTAAGATCTCTTCTTCAAGTACCACCTATTCCCCCAGTCGCAGCCACTTCCATAACCCCCAAGAGATCATTCTCGGCGTGGAGTTGTCCAGACTCAGTCTAGACAACACGGCGCTTGGATGGCGAAGGAGGGAAGCATTTCGGGCCGCGAAGGATGGAAGAGACCACGACCTCAGTTGGAATAGATGTAACGATGGTAGTTGGAACTGAGGTACTGGTGGTAGTGGTACTGAGAAGCCACATTCGTTAGTTTCACTGAGTCTCGTGAAAGCTGAGAAGTGAGAGGGGCACCAGATGAAATCGCCGCATGAAGAAGGAAAAGAATGTAATTACCAGACACAGAACCCAACATTGGAGGTAAATTTCTGGGTGCAGCCAGCTGGAGGACCGTACTGGGCGGTTCTGAAAATATGGTGTCAGTTAAGCTGCGAGATCAGAAGGAGATCAGAGAAAATTACGCTGAGCCTGTGAGGAAGGCAAGGATGGAAACAATGGCGATGTTAGAGAACTGCATCTTGAAGATGTTTGAGTTTGGGATTTTTCGATTTGTTTGAAAAGTGATTTGGGAAAGGCTTGTGAGGTGCAAGAAGAGAATGTTCTGTTGTGTAGATGTATTGTAGAGATGATGTCTTGAGGATGGCAGTTTAGAATTGAGGACAACGAAGAGTTGATATATATATATATTTGCTTTGAAGAATAACTATCACCAAGAATGACACTGTTGATGCTTCGGATTCTAATTAGGCAGGACAATGGCCCTACCTTCGTACAGTGCTCATTGTGGAGCTGAAGCCATCGATGAGCCGTCTTTTGGATTCTGTATGTGCCTGAGTTGAAGTCCTGTTGCGTAAGAGTAAACAGAATATGAATCTCACAGCAGAATCTCCCAGTATAGAAACTGCCACAATACAAACCCTTCGTTGTAAGATGTAACAGTGATTTGCTGAAATCGGTCTGTGGCTGGAACCCAAGACCACAGCACTATTAACGGTGATCCCATCATCTCCAAAATCCAAGCGGAAGAGCCGATGTACAAGAGTCCACGCACCGCCAAAGACGCCAGGTAATGGTGTATATACTCTGAAGTTTCTCCGCGGAGTGAAATGGTCTGATTTTGCAGCCGCAAGTTATAAAGTATGGTTTGGATAGCTCGTATACACTGTCCTTCGTGTTCGGCTAAGCATTCTTATTTCGGCTGCAGGTCAGCACGGCACGATTGGACTTTTGGAGGGACACACACAACATGGCAGCCACATGAGTGAGCGTTATTCCAATCATCTAAGCCACCACTTAATATCTATGCAAGCAATGGGGTGGACAGCAATATTGAAAACAGAGAGAAAGGCTCTTACGTTATCGAACTTAAACGCCCAGTGCAAACAATCTCTCCCTCGCTTACACACCTAACGATAGAATTTCTATGTCGTATTGTAAATGAGCACTGGTATAGTGGTTACTTCTCGACAGCCTTATGATTTTGTTCGCAAACTAGATGATCTCAATGATGAGTTCACAAATTCCTAACCTCGCTAACGTTGAGAAAAAGATGTTTGAGACTAAGACGAGCAGAGAAAATCCTGGGTTTGAAACGTGAAATACTTGATTGAGAGGGTACCTGAAATAGAATATTTTAGAAGGCAGAGAGATTCTGAGCAGCAGACTAGTAGATCGACTTGTCTAGGAGGCAGGTATTCTCATAAATGACAATCCAAACAACATCGCCATCACTTGACTTGGTGAAACATAATTTTGATCTTCATGAAGGTGCATGAAAAATAACTATCTAGTAAATAAAACAATGCAAGCGCATATAAAACCGCGGCAATTACCCTGCAGAGAATTCCATGAAAAGGGACGTTGAGATGTTTTGAAGCTGACTTTGGTCTAATCCCTCCTCGAAGAGTTACTCGCAGCCACCTGGATAGTCTTCAGCCAAGAATATATTCGTAGCAATAATGCCCTTGGATACAGCACGTATCCATATATTCTTAAGATAAACTGCTTCAGTGAAGAGTATTGTTGAAAGGGATGATGATATCTTTGATATTTTTGTTTTGACGGGATTTGAGATGGCTGTCTAGTGGAAACATCAAGTTTTCGCCACCAGCCTTCCCATTCTAGCCTCGACTTCCCTCCAACATCATAATTATTTCCCTTCCGATAGCAAATCCAACAACAGAGACTTCAACCGCCAAAATGCCAAAAGCAGAGATTGGGTCAACCAAACATTTGAATAACAAGCTAAAGTCTAAAGGATTACAGCGATTGCGATGGTACTGTCAGGTCAGCCAAAACGCCCCACCAAGACCAAGTCTGCGGACCTGCTAACCTCCTTCTAGGTCTGCGAAAAGCAGTGTCGCGACGAAAATGGCTTTAAAATGCACTCCCAGAGCGAAGGACACGTTAGGAAAATGCTTGTGGTGGGCGAGAACAGCAAGAAGTTCATCGCAGACTACAGCCAGCAATTCCAGCGCGACTTTCTGTTACTTCTGCGCACCTCGCACGGCGAGAAGAAGGTTCAAATGAACCACTTCTACCAGGAATATATTTCGAATAAGGAGCACGTTCACATGAACGCTACGAAATGGCCCTCGTTGACCGAGCTGGCGAAGTTCCTGGGCAGGGAAGGTATCTGTCGCGTCGAAGAAAACGATAAGGGCATCAGCATTGCATGGATCGACAACAGTCCTGAGGCATTGCGGCGGCAGGATGCAATAAGGAAGAAGGAGAGGCAGGATAAGGGCGATGAAGAGAGAGAGCAGATGCTGATTAATGAGCAGATCAAGAGGGCTCAGGCTGAAAGGGGCGACAGTGATTCAGAGAATGAGGAGAACGAGCTGAAGAGGGAAGAGGGGCAGAAGATCAAATTAAATTTTGGTGCGAAGGCTGCAGTGGTCCCAGATTCGAATCTGGATCCCACAAGCAAGAGTCCTGCAGAATCAGTCAAGGAGGGCGACCAAGCGCAAGGCGAAAGCTCGAAGCCCGCAGTCCCGGAGCCTACACAAGCAGCACCAAAGGTGTCTATGAAGATAGGGCTATCAAGTAAACCCAAGAACGTCTTTGCAGTAGCTAAGAAGAATGCTCTAGGCGGCAAGAAGACAGTAATTGTCGAGCAACCCAAAAAGATGAGCGAATTGGAACGGACAATGCTAGAAGACCAGCAGAGGAATGGCAAGAGAGGTCTCCCTGCATTCGGAGGACCATCAGCAAAGAAACCACGATTCTGAACGATATCATACGACGTTACTTGGGAGCATAGTTGTTAGATGTAGGCATAGCGCGGCGTTACTTTGATACCATTTGTATTTTGCCTTTCGAGAATATGTCCTATTCCAGGCTTCAAAAACTCCATGAACTCCATCCGCTTTTCCGTGACTCCCATGAACCTCAAATGACCAACCGCATCTCTGCCCACCCTTAATCTGCCTCTGTAGCACTTCCATCCCTCCTGAACACTGATCAGCACTTCCCACCCCAGATGTCAGAGGGAGACAACTTACGGAATATACCTAATCCTCGCCTCATCCTCTAAAACTGCCACCACCTCCTCCGGCAGCTTCCCCGACACCTTGGTCGCATACACGCCCTTCACATACGTATCCAGACGCTGCCACTTCGCGACCCAGCTCCTGCTCGGGTCCTGCAACGAGATCAGCCCTTCAAAGACTTGCGACGTGCAGTCCAGGATCATCTCGTGGGAGCCTTCGAGATGCAAGTATTCTTCGCAGTTGGGACATCCCTCTTTGAGAAAGCGCTGGGAGGCCGGTTAGCTCAATTGCCTGGAGGTTGGAGGGGAATGAACGGAGGGCGAACGTTTTGTGTCATGACGATTGAGCAGAGCATGCAGGCTCGCAGATTGCGGTGTTGGCCGGTGGGAACCCAGTTTTCGCCCATGATTGCTGAGGAGATTGGTTTGAGTTGAGTTGACTTGAGGTTGTGGGATTGTTGGAGAGGATCTTGAACAAAGGTTGTGAAATCGCGAGGCTGAAAGGGAACCTGAAATCAACGGCATAGGTCATGTGATCTGGCGTGGCATTCGTGTGGAATGGCTCGGGTATCTTGCACTTCTGAACTATCATATATATTTTCTGATACATACCTTGCCTGCAAGTACTTATAAATTACATAATAATATCTCATATTCACCTCACTGGGAGCAACATGGGCTTCAGGGAATGGAAGTGAAATGCTGTACTCGCTCGAATTTTCGTAATCAACGAAATTCTAACCTTTGTCCTTCAGATAAGGTAAGGTCTATAGTGGTAGTCAGTTCAATCAAGACCTGCAAGCTCAGTATATACTGACCAAAGAGCAGTATTACCACGATCATTTCAAAATAGCTCAAATAATAGTATAATTCTATAGCATCTTGACAAAGAGACGATCGCCCAAAACACATTTCTCAAATGCTCAACTCGACGCTTGGCAGTAATGATACCAGTAGCAAAACTCTCTTCAAATCTCGACATATTTATAGATTGCCTTCATGAAGCCGCGACTACTTCCACGAGGAGAACAAGGCCTTGAGCATCATATATTCAGTCACTCCACGTCGATTTTGATTGCCGAAATTAAGCGAGAACAACGTCTTTGGTAGGTTTTGAATGGATCTCGCTGTTGTTGGCGATTAATTGGGTTTAAAGAAGCTGATAAAATGACTAGATAGGTATATGAGAGATCGAGATAGCTTGAGGAATCTATTTCAATCCCTTAACCTCCTTAATCCCGTCCTTTGCGAGTGATTACAATGTCTCAGCAATTGGTACCGTGACTAAAGGTTATGTTGTGATTGCTAATAAAAGTCCCCATGTATACTTTTCGCTTTTAGTATCCTCTTCTTTTCTCTTGGTAGTTGTCGTTAGATAAATTGATTTCAGGAAGTGGCAGTGGACTGCCGGCATGGGAAAGCAGCCAGGACATATCTTTTTCCTAAGCTACACGCGTAGATTGGTGAGTGGGACCTATAGTGAAGCGAGAATGAAATGGCGACATCATTAGCTACGTAGAAGCATCTGGCTAACAGCATAGATGATCGAGGCAAACCAAAAGACCTTCTAGGCGGAGAATATAGAGTGTGAGGAACAAGAGAAGTGCCATTTTCAAAAGTGTAGACATTAACAAAAGCATCTTAGCATAACCTCTTGTTTGACTAAATCTACTGAGGCTTCGTGTCCAAAATAGCATTATAATCATCATCCAAACGTTTCTGCGTCGTCTGAAAAGCGCCCGGAATACCAGTATCTTCAAATCCGCACCCTTCACGGATCATCTTCGCCACACCTACTGTAGCACCCAAGATCAAAGGCATACCATGGCCATTGAAGCCAGCACAGACATATTGCCCTGGTTTCCCTGGCACGGCTCCAATATGAGGCATTAGATCTGTTGTATACTGCGCAACTTGTTAGCATGCGGTGCTTGCAAGTTCATAAATCGAGATAACTCACACCCATGATTCCAGTCCAAGCACTATCTAGCTTTGCGCCAGAATTCTCCCATCCCACATAGTTCTTCTGCATCAAGTCACCCTCAAAGTGGCTCATTGCGGGTTCAATCAAGGTGGAGTCATCAGTGACATTATACCACTGTTTCAGATCCTCGAAGAAAGTCTGTCGACCGCCTCCAACAATGATACTGCCATCCATCCTGGGAATCTGGTAGTCGTAGCAGCCGGGCCGGTACCGGATACTGTGCGTATTGGGTAGATAAGGCGCTGTTGTTCCTTCAGGGACCGTAATCCGTGTGCAGATTCCGCGGACGGGCACGATTCGTGATGTGTATTGTGGTAGGAGGGATGCGGTGTAGGCGTTTGTGGCGACGATGACGGTTTTAGCGAGGAGTGTGCCTCGGTAAGTGGTAAGTGTGTAGTATCCAGATGGGGATCGCGTTTCTGAGATTGAGAGGACTGGGGTGTTGGTTTGGAGGTTTACTCCACGATCTACGGCTCTTTGGAGGAGATGCATGACCATTTTGTATGGCCTGATCATGTGTAAGTTTCACTTTCACTTTCTGGAGACTTTTGTTGACTTCATCATCAGAACATACCAGATATGTCCAGCCGTAAAGCTAAAGGCAACCTTTGCACCTTTCACACCAGACAAACCCTCCGCAGTCTTGCCCATTGCACAATGAACATCACGAGTTGAGGGCTCATCACTAGCAAGAAGCACATCGAACTCCTTCTTACACTTATCCGCATGCTCCTGATCAAGACAAGCATCAACTGCTCGAGTGAGGTGATACTCGCAATCGATCTTCTCTTTTTCAACGAGCTTCTTGACTGCTAGAACTTGGCCGGACTCATAGGTGGCGATTTTGGTAGCCATCTCTTTGCCGAACATCTTTTGATATTTAGGAACTAGGAGATATTTAGCGAATTGTAAGATAGGAGGGAGGAACAGGGGCCTTACTGTTGAAGTAGACATCGGGTTTTAAATGGCCTCCTGTTTTGAGACGATAGATCAGCTGCAGCTCAATTCTTACGACTCATGATTGGAAATCAAAGTCTAATATAATGAAATCCCCAAGATAAAATTTAGATGATCCCAAGCATAATAACGCACCATTTCTACCAGTAGCTCCAGAACAAGCCTCTCTCGCCTCAAGAATAACCATCGAAGACTCAGCACCATCATTCCCCTCCAACAGCTGATGCGCCATAGAAGCACCCGAATATCCAGCTCCGATGATAACAATCTCACATTTCTCCGGTAACGTCGGTGTGCTCCTGTGGCTATCGAGAGGATGTAAATCCGTCCGCCAGAATGGCGTCGTGGGGTTTGCTACCGGGAAAGGGAATGGAGGATTCTGCTCTGTTGCAGCAGACACATCGCTTTTCGTCCTGTCTGTCATTGTGGGAAGAGTCTTTTGGATTGTTGCTAGACGCTCTTGAGCTTTGGTTGAGTTTGAAGTCATTGTATTGGAGGGAGTGTCACATGATATGATAGTCAACAGGAAGGTTGACCATTGTGTCCCCTCTGTTAGTTATATCGTGAGCAAAGTGGGATGACGACCAGTTTGTCATAGTGACCTTAGATATGTGCAATGATGGGACCATGTCCAAAACCTTTATGGATAGGTAGGTACTTATTTCTTAGGAAAGTCCCTATTCACCTTATCTGTGAATACAGGCTTGTGAATGGCCAGCTGCCTCGCTTTGCTCCACCAAAAGCTTCGACAATATATCCCCCACATCGGCACCGGGCCGGCACAACATTTAATCAAGCTTTGTGAGAATTTTTTCTCACTCTCCAGACATCATATATTTTAAAAGTATGAGCTTCAACATCCAATCAGAACATCAGTTTATGACTGATCAAGATCGCTTAGCTCAGTTGGTTAGAGCGTGGTGCTAATATGAGAATATGTCACGCCAAGGTCGCGAGTTCGACCCTCGTAGTGATCAATAAGCATTTATTTTTTGTCTTTTCATTCTTTTTTTGCGCTCAAGTTGTATGACGAACTTTGCACCGCACCAGGTAGAAAAAGTCAACTCTTTTGCTGCTCATACGAAGCAAAGGAGATGGTGAACGAAGACGTCATGGCTCGCTTCCTAGCCAGTGACACAGTGTGTGTGTGTGTGTTGCCTGAATTCTTTCTCAGCTTGTCATCTATTTTGACATCTACGTAATTAAGCGAAATCCATATATCTGTGATCGATATCATAGCAGGCTGAACGAAGGTCTTCAATCTTGGGTGCAATTGCTGATGTTGTGGTTTGAACATTTCATGCCACAATTTCCAAGTGGATATTCCGACAAGCATCGTGAAATAAATCTGAGTCCGGCTGGGTCGACCTCGACCTATATCACAATTTAACTCTACAAGGAAAGACGGGGGGTTTTGTAGCAGCACTTCAATCTAGGTCATACAGGAGGAAGCACACTTGGGCGAACTTCCTTGCCGCTGCTGTCGGGACGAAAGGGAACTTTGACGAGACTGATTTAAACATCCAAGACATGGAGGGAAGCGGGTGTAACTTTGAGCGAGGGTTTCTTTTAGAACTTAGTGCCTTGATACACGACAAGATATCCGAACTCAGGAGCAGCTTAACATAAGGGAGGCATTCGAGACGCATTGGAAATGAATGAATATTTTACGTGAGATCTGTTACTTCTCTCTCAGCTTAGACCTAATACATATGCAGAATCCAACGCCCCTGGTTTCCCTCCCTATCTGGTGATCATCAATCATTAACATTCCACCCCACTGCAACGGAGACCTGCTCTCACAAGATCCAACCCAAACCCAAACCCAAGCACAACACCAAAACCAACGCCTTGCACTCCACTTCCCCTCTACCTTACCAAAAAGAGAAGCTCACATAATCTCCGCCATCCAGTTCTTCAACACGACCGCACTCCTCCCCTTCCCCTTCTTTAGGGACATATAATCAATAATGACCTCATCATGGCCCTCGCCCTCACAGACCTCAATCTCAACCCTACTCTTCCCTAGCTCCCTCGCAGCCTCGCCGCCCTTCTCCTCCCCACGCAGCTTATCAAATTCATCAAAGCCGCCCTGCACCCGACTCGCAAAAATCGCAATCTCGTCCACAAGCAACTCATTCCCGCCCCCCGTGATCAGCACGTCCTTCACCACACCCTCCGCGACATCCATCCACATCCCGGGCGTGGCTAGGATAGGCTCCGCATATACGTCCCCCGGAGGCGTGCCGAGCACGTACGCTGCACCTGCTTTGGCGATTGCGGGGGCGGTTAGGAGGTCCTTCTTCGCGTTGAGTACGAAGGAGGGCGTTTCAATCGAGAAGGATATCCAGGGTGAGAGCATCACTGCTGCGTGGAGAGGTGTGTCGAGTTTTAAAGCCGGGATGGACGGGTGTGGTTGTGCGAGGTGTAGGAGGAGAGCTGCGACGAGGTTTCCGCCGGCGGAGTCGCCGCCTACAATGATCTACGTTGGGAGCGTCGTTAGTGAGGTCCGGGAGATGGAATGGAGAAGAGAAAGGGGCAGAGGAGATGGCTCGCTTACCTGTGACGGACTTCGCATCTGCACATGCAGCAAGTACCGCAACGCACTCACAAATTGCCTCAGCTGCGTCGGATACACCGCCTCAGGAACGAGGCTATAATCGAGGCAAAAGACGGCGAAATCCGCATATCGCTTCTTTGCGCGCTGTCGACAATGGAACATGAACTCGAAGTGCGCAAACGTGCCCGGCATGATGAACGCTCCGCCCGGCGCGTACAGCATCACCCACTTGGCGTTTGGGTCGCCGATCCAGTGCCCTTTGCCGCCGTCGCCGAGGTCGATGGTGTTTGGTTTCTTCGAGTGCTTGGTGCACATGAGGTTGTACATTGTTGTTGTGCTGGGGGTGAGTTGTCCGCCTTGCAGGATGTTGAAGCTTCCTGACAGAGCAGCTCGCATGCTGCTGTAGAGAGCGTCGCGGGTGGCGGAGGGCGCGCCCTCGAGGCGGGAGGATTTGGAGGCGAACATCCGGGAGACGAAGGCGGAGTCTGGGGTGTGGGTGTTAGTTATATTGGGTTGGGTTGGGTTGTGAGGTGAGGTGGGGTGAGGTGAAGTTGGGGAAGCAAAGTGATGTGATGTGAATTGAAACTTACTCATTTGTATAGCTGATTTGGCGACATCCCTCTTCTTGAACTTGCCTACATTCTGGCCTGGATTTATCGGCGCCGTGGCGGTTATGGTTGCAGTATACGACATCTTCGCTGTCTTGATAGACTGAAGTCAATTTCGTGTTGGTGTTGTTGTTGATATTGTTATTGTAAGTATCGAGTCGATGCCAATGATGATAATCATGGAAGCGGGTCATGATCCAAGATATATACTTCCTCTCAATCACACATGCGGTCCCAGATTTAAGTCAGACCAGATCAGACTTGCTTGCAGGCCCACGTATTCTGTTTTTGACGTGCATGCATCCATCTCGAAATCGGTTCGGTTCAATTCGTTTCGCGGATCACTTCACTTCACTTCACCCCAACTCCAAACCAATACACATCCCTCCACTTCTACCAGACCGGCACATGTCAACGTTGCGCAGTGGGGTACCAGTACCCATTCCACCGTACAAGACTCGCCCAGCTCCTACGTCCCGCAGCGTGTTTCCCTGACACGGCAGTCACGAGCTGTGCGTGGGGTTAGCAAACACACTTTCTGCACTTTTTCATTGGGCCGTTCTTGCGAGGTGGGCGTGAGTCGTTATTAGCGAAGATGGATTATTATTGGAGGGGAGGGATAGTGATATTGAGATCGGATGAATAATATATGTCGTGTTCGGTTTCGAGAAAAGTCGGTGCGTTGCGAGGATGAGCGGTTGCGTAACACAACTACCGTGCTCGGGAGAAGGAACGTGTACAAGGCTGTGACTTGTAAGTCAGAGAAAAACTTTGCGATCACCGAATACGGCTGCCTACCTCTACTTATCAGATGGATGGATTTAGACTGTCTATTCGAGATCATCAGGCCGCTGTGAATTGAATGGTCAATGGTGGCTGATCTGAGGGAGCGGGTGTTTTGAGATGAAAGGTTGCTAAGCGAGGATCTGTTAATGTGTTAAACTTGAGTAGGTAAGGTACTTTACGATTTAGAGTTGGTGGTGATTGGCTTGGATGTTCTTCTCTGTCGCAAGATTACGAATTTGTGGCGTATCTTTCTTGCGCTGAGAGGCGAGTTCAACCTAGGTTATAACCACGTTACTTACGCGAACAGTTCCGATAGCTGAAAATCCGAATTATAAGGAAGTGGAAACACATGGTTGTAGTGTGAATGGACACAATTCTCATTGTGATGGTATTGCTCGGGAATGACAGGCCAGAGTGGAGAGAGCAAGGGATTGAGTTAACAATTGATAAATAGAAAACATTGACAGTTATGGAAAGCAGGAGAGCTATTTTAGCAGCGTATGTAGATTTGGTATATACATCTTATATACATCTGGAGACTGTACGTTGTGAGATTAGCAAATCCAGTGTTCAGGCATGCAAACCTTCAGTGGGCCAAACAAGTTACATTAATGTGGGCTTGGTTGGGCAACATATATAGAGAAAACAGCCCAAGAAAGCACACCAGTCGTTTAGCAGCAGTCAATACTGCGATCTCCGAACTCCAAAAAGACCCACAAAATACCAAACCCAGATGCAAAACTCACTCCATCTTCCCAAGCAATCAAATCATTCAAGTAAGGACTTGCTCCTTCCCTTTCTCTCTATCTCTCTCCTTATCCCTAAACTTCAACAGCCGCTCTGCCAACCCACCTTTCGCTTTCACTTTCGCCCTCTCATCCATCACCTCTAACTTTGTCCTCGCCATCACAGCCCTCTCATCATCCTTCCCAAACGTAACCAATGCCCCATGAGAGACTTTCTCCCAACATAGCCTCGCTTTTGCCCACTCCTTGAGCTCCATCAGCGTCTCGGCCTGCAAGATGCAGAGGGAAATGAACTCCTCATCGTGGTACTCGAGCTTGATGTCTTTGTACACGGCGGCACACTTGCGCAGCTCTCGTAACACTTCGTTGTGTTTGAATTGTGAGGCTAGCGTCGAAGCGAGTAAGTAGTAGAGGCGACCAAGAGCCGCTTTGTAGCCGTATGTAGTGTCGTAGAGCGCCAGTTGCTTGCGGAGGTATTCTTCCGCGCGGTCGAATTCTTTCCGGGAGATGTGAGTTTCGACGAGGACTTCAAGGGCCGATTCCTTTAATGCTCGGTCATTAGGATGGAGTCGCTCTATTGTCCAGAAATGCTCGACTACCTCGAGGGCTTGGTCATATTTGCGTCTTTTGCACGCAATTGCGCAATTTTGGATGTTTTGTTTGGTGACTAGGGTGTGAGAAGGAGAAAGATCGAGCAGGCCTTCGATATTCCTTGCGGCAGTTTTTTGTGCGTCCTCGTAGCGTCCCATTCTGAGCAGAAGCTGGGCATGCTTGTATCGCGCAGCACAGGTGTGCTCGCTGTTCACCCCTGTTCGAACAGTCCGACGTTTGATGAGGTCGAGGGCCCAGCTATCTGCTTCGTCGAAAAATGAGAGCTGTTCATTAATTGTGCTGAGTTGGAGAACTGTATTCATAGTTGGAACACTGTATCGTCCTGTTCCGCGCTCTCGTGCGACGAGATCTTTCAATAAGTCCTGTCGACTTTGTCGAAGTGCAAATCGTGTCTCTGGCGAATCAAGAGCTCGAAATGCAGCGATGTTCTGTTTCGCAAATGCATATTGAGTATCCATTTTCTTGTTCCTAGCCCAGCGTCCGCGGTTTGCTTCACTCCATTGCGGATGAGGGCGACACCACCAGAAAATTGATTTTGTCCCGGATACGACCATGTTGGCATCGAGTTGCACACCCCCGAACAGGGCAGGTTCACTGTACGTTCGCACAGGTCCTTGAGCGTGCATGACTAGGCATTGTAGTCGTCCATCCTCGTGAGCTAGGCAAACACCAAAATCCCAAGCCTCCGCGTGTGGGATACGATTGCTAATATAATTTTGAACGTCGTCTTGATCTGTGAACCATTTCCATGACATTCCTAAACTCTCAAGTGATATAATCAATTCTTGAGGTATGATCGGCATTGTTGTTGGAGACGAGGTATCATTGCCGACGGCCATGTTGCGATACTTGGATTCCCGTCCTGGGCGGTTAGCCTCTACTCGTTCAACTAACGAACGCGAGTTAAGATCGAAGTCAGGGCCAAGAAGTGCAGCACTTGTGGCCCAGAAGCTATCGTCTGGGACTTCAGACGTGCGAGGATAGACAGAGTCGACATCTGTAACGGAGTTTGGGTGATCAAAGTTGGGCGGCGCTGATTTTTCGGGAGTTCTAGCTCTACTGCTTTCACTGAACAACGTCTCGCATGGACTGGAGGGGAATATCGAAGGACTTCGAAGCGGGAACTCAAACTCTGGGAGAGGATGTGCTTTTCGCCTTTTTGCTGGTGACACTGGGATTTTTGGCACTGGCAGAGAGTTAAACCGATTCCAACTACTGATAATGTATTGTCGTACCTGGCTTTGTATCAGGGTCATCCGAATCCCACCATCCCGAAGACACTTGGTTTGTAACCTCGATTTGCATTGTAACAGGGTTGGAATGTTGAAGAAGAAGCATGCCTCACTGGACGCAAAGGGATCAACATTGAAAAGCCAGCCATCGATTATCTCAGCATCTCGATGTTCTGGATAATGGATGGCTGCGCAATTTCCAGGTCTTATCCAGAGTCAAAATCTCAAATCTATTGAATCTGGGCGAATCTGAGTCAAACTCCGCCCGCAACCACCGAATTGAGGTTGAGTGCCGCCCCCCACGTGCCGATCTCTTGGATTTATACATGGAAAGCACATATCGGATGTTCGCAATTAAGAATTCAATCATCGTCGTGAGAATTGAAGTGGACTAACGATTCTTGACTGTAGATGCTTCTCAATAGAGTGGAATATCAATGAGAAGATCCTTTGTTGATCAATTCCATGACCCAATATCAATCAAACTTGTCTTATGTACGTCTCTCCCTGGAGCAGTTGTCTTATATGACATGAGACCATTCGCCAGGATAGGTACCTGACGATAACTCCTGAAAATTATACCTTCAGATCCCAACACCATCCATAATGAGTGCAATAACAATACAGATTCGTTTTAGATTCTGGCACTTGCTTCATAGGCCCAGGTCATTTTATAAGTAGCTTGACGTTGCTTTAAGATAAGGTAGCTCGAGAAGACAGCAATTGCTGAAGATGAGAAAGACAACAAAGTCATGTGACGCTTGCCACCGTGACAATAAGCAAAGGTACCTACAGGCACCTCAAGGCAAGGTAAGATTCTCTCATAATATTTCTTTTCTGGATACCTTGTCCAACGAAAATAGCAAGAACCGCTGTGGAAGCCGCCGGATGATCGAGAACAATGAGACAGACGGCTGTGTTGTTGTGATAAAAGACATGAAATACATCAAAAAGCAACGTTGTGAAGTCGATGGGTGGATGGATATGGCTGGAGGTGGATGAAGGTGGGAAGATGGTCTGAAGATGGTGGAGGTTGGAGGAAATGAACAACTGGGAATGAACAAATATGTGAGCCTGGCTGGGAAATTTCTTACTACCTTGAATTTCAGGCCTACCTTAAGTTACCCCTTACTTCCCGTGATCTCTCTCCCGTGATCTCCTCCCATTCTCTCGCGTCCCTTACCTTCCATTGTCTTACCGAAAGATGGTTTCGTTTCCATTTGTTTCAACCTGCATCTTTGTTTTTACAACTTAACATCTCACATTGTTGCCAGCTGATTGACTTTTTCCGATTTCTGTGCATTCTGCAGCTTACCGGCGGTGTCTCCGAGGTCCCTCAATTCCAGCCAGTTAGATCTATGTCGTATAAACAATCCCAGTGGGTTGGTGACCCAACAGAGGTTGGGTCATCGGCGGCGCCACATGTTTCCCCAATTCGGTGTTCGACGAGCATTAGTGTGTACCTGAGGAGCTCCCAATCAATAATCAATAATCAATTGACCAAGTACTCGAGCAGTGTTCCCCCCGAGTTGAACGTGGTACCCTTCCACCCCGTGTCACCATTCGTTTGTCTTCCCGAACGGACGGATCGGCTCATGCCATGCCTCATTGACAGCAGTACGAAGCATGGACACTTCACTGTGCGAAGGTGTATAAAAACATGAAATAGAAGCCTTGATACAGAAGAAAACACTGTCAACAATAGTGTACTCGAAGCTGCAACAAGTCGATCTCTCCAAACTCCTGTGCGCTTTCACCTGCAATCACATGGAGATCTGCATCCGCATTACCAGTACAACAACCTAGTCCTTATGTCAGCGCAAGTCCTTCAGGAGTAAAATACTCTGTACCTTCGTAACGATAAGCCAATCCTATGGAGAATCTCCACTTTCAGTTCCAACAGCTGATGGGGCGGCTGAGATTCCCAATAGCGAATCCCAGCGTCTGTCCGAACGCTGGGTCTGCCGTCCTCAGGCTCATGGTTGCATTGGTTGGCCAATTCACGACGCTGAACGGTGGGTGCTTGCGAGAATCTATCCATCAAGACACCACTTCGAGTTCAAAGGACATGGGCCGTTGCAGCCAAGCTATAGTACAAAGTGGTCCAATTGATCAGCACTAGTATTTCCGGATTTCCATAAGGAGATGATGTCGCCCAACCACGATCATCAACCTCAAGTGCACCTGCTTTTACGTCAAAAGGTACTGCCATTGCTTTGCGCATTATAGCTGCGAAAAGGGTCTAATTTAACCTCCCGAGTCCTGCAGACAATCGGAGCGGTTCTATACTCAAGTAACCAACCTTTCATTCATCCTCCTAATTGGTGGGCTCAATTGTGCCTACAGGGTACGCCAGGCTACGATAAAGGATATTTAGTAGTCCCAACCTCACTGCTTCGAGATATATAACAGACGAGATGATGTGAACCTACTGGAGACAAAACCTAAGTACTTATACTCTTTGATTTTTCCTTTCCCTGTCAGTGCGATTTCGACATCGAGAGATCGGCGCGGACAGCCAGTGGTGCATCAATTGTAAATGACAACTGGAAGTAGCGAATTGAGAAAGCGGTAAGTCTCTTTTCTCGAATGAGAGCTTAGTTTCAAGCGGAATTAGAAGTTGATTTAATCGGAAGTTCAGATGATTGATCCAGCGTTGCGAACCATGGATTCAAATGCAACTGATTTCATTAGTGAGGGTAATCCTAGTGATACTGAGATGGATCTGTCAAACATCAATAATACTAATTTTCAATCCTCGGATCGATGGCAAGCAAACATAGGCTTGAAAGCCTTTGCTGAAGGTCTTGGTGCTGCAGCCAAAGCTGTCTGTCCAGGTCAGACTCAATCACGTTATACGGCTGTATACGTATTGATGCTTGATTGGGAGGATTCGGATCAATTGGAAGGTGTTCAGGCCCAAAGTTTAAGGAACGTCTTTCAAAACATTCTTCACTGCGATGTTGAGCGATGGCAAATACCAAAGAAGGCTAGCCAAGTGAAAATTAGCCAGAAGATCGATAGCTTCATCAGTTTGGGTGGCAACAGCTTTGATTGTTTAAAAATTGTCTTCTATATCGGACAAAGCCGATTAAGTAACAGCAATGGGATGTTATTGACAAGGTACCTTTCCATTATTCACATTCATTGAAACACAACTAAGTGACTTTATGAAGCTCCCAACTACCAGATGCAGCCAAAGTTTCCTGGGACGCAATCCAGAACTCCTTGAAGGAAGCTCAAAGCGACGTTCTCATTCTCGCTGACTGTAGCTACTCATCGAAAAGCCGAATCTGTTCAGGAACCAATGTTGTGGAGGTCATTGCTGCTTCATCTACAACTTTGATGAAAGCAATCCCCGTGCCGTTTACCTTCACGAGAGATCTTGTGGTAGAGCTTCAAGATTTGAGTAAGATTCCATCTTTTTCGATTGGAAATCTGTACCACAACCTCTTTTTCAGATCACAAAGTTACAATTCAGAAGCGGGGACGGAACAAACACCACCAGGATACTGGTCAGTTAAGCAGAATGACGTTGCGTTACCACGTAGCATACGACTTCATGTGCAAAATAAGGCAAGTTATGAGAAACATATCGGAGAAAGTCGAAACGCGCAATTCGCAGTCCAGTCACCATCCTATCAAGTCAGCAACACTTCCGCTCTAGCCTTCCGCAAGTCGACAGCCAAATTATCGGGAGATTCGCCACGGATAGCCTTTGCCATAAGGCTCAAACACAACTTCAATATGGGAGATTCATCGTCCAATATGTTTCAGGAGCATTTGCGGCACCTCCCAGTGTCTATTGGCGATGTAAAGATTGAAGCGGGCTTTCATAGTGCATCTTCACTTCTGATAGTTTCCGTGCCAGTATGTATATCTATATACATTCCAAGTGATCCGGCCATTATCAATCTCGGACCGATTGGCTCCTTGAATCAGGAATTGCGTCAAACAGGTCTGATTTTCCCCGGTGGTTTACCTCCGACTCCTGAACCAGATAGCTACGAATGGCAACATCAAGAGCAAGATACAGACAGGACACAAAAAAGCCATCTGAAAGCAGGTAAGGGCAATCATTACGTTCCAGGAATTAGATTCAACAAGGACTCCCTGTCCAATGGTAATAAGAAGAAAAGAGCACCGCTTGACAAGGATCGCCCTACGGCAACAAGTTTTGCTACGCATGGTGAGGAAGAAGTTCCAATTATTGAACCCCCACACCGGTCCTATACTATAGATGTCCCTCCTTCATTTGAGAGGTCCCACCGGATCCATGCTTTTGGCCCTCACGAGGCAGAAACCAATGGCCCTCAATCGAAAGCACATGCAAAGATTAAAACCTACAGTGATGATAACAGCAAAGAATTCCCTAGAATCTCGAGACCAGTTGAGCTATTGAGGAATTCATATGACTGCTTGGTCATTGGCTCTGGATATGGCGGTGGTGTTGCTGCAAGTCGCATGGCACGAGCAGGCCAATCTGTTTGTCTACTCGAAAGGGGCAAGGAACGATGGCCTGGTGAATATCCCAGTGGATTTTTCGACGCTTTCAAACAACTTCATGTATCAGGCGAGTTCGCACCTGGATTT
This sequence comes from Margaritispora aquatica, assembly GCA_007644065.1. Taxonomy (NCBI): domain Eukaryota; kingdom Fungi; phylum Ascomycota; class Leotiomycetes; order Helotiales; family Discinellaceae; genus Margaritispora; species Margaritispora aquatica. The sequence goes on from VJWN01000008.1 coordinate 1,715,008, forward strand.
CTGCAAGGGGCAACAGTTGAAAGCGGAGATCCCACTGGTTTATACCATCTGATTTGCGGCAAAGGACAAAACGCTTTTGTAGGCAATGGACTAGGTGGTACTAGTCTTCTGAACGCCAATGTATTTCTGGAGACCGATGCTCAGACGATGAAGATGCCATGTTGGCCAAAGGAGCTACAAGAAGAAGATGCTCTAAGGGAGTACTATCAACTAGCGAAGGACGTCCTTCAGCCAGAACAGTACCCTCACGACTGGCCTGACCTTCCCAAGCTGACCATGCTGGAGAGACAAGCAGAGGCGTTGGGATGGGGCGACAAATTTAGGCGTGTTCCGCAGACCACTAGATTCAAAGGTGGACCAAATAGTACCGGAGTGGAAATGTATCCATCAGCTCTAACTGGTATGGACTCGACAGGAGTGAACGATGGGAGCAAGAATAGCACTCTTGTGAACTACTTATCGGATGCCTGGAATTGGGGCGCAGAAATGTTTTGTGAGTGTGAAGTAAGGTACATCAAGAAACATCCTGATCCGGACGAGGAGGGATATCTCGTATTCTTCGCATGGCATGGTGGCAGTCGTGGCGCATTTCAGAAGAATCTATATGAAGATTTGATGTGGGTTCATGCAAAAAAGTGTGTTTTTCTAGGAGCTGGCAGCATAGGTACAACGGAGATCTTACTTCGTAGCAAGAAGCTGGGGCTTTCTATGAGTGACAAGGTCGGCATGGGAATGAGTGGAAACGGAGATATATTGGCATTTGGTTACAATTGCGACACTGAAGTCAACTCCATTGGCCGACAATACCCTTCTCCCTACAAACCAGTTGGACCCACCATTACGGGTATCATTGACTGTCGAGATGGTCATGATAATCCGATGGATGGTTTTGTCATTGAAGAAGGTGCCATACCTAAAGCACTTGCTCCACTGTTTCAGACAATGCTAGAGATGATGCCTGGAAATCAGTTTCCGAAAGGCGAGACTCTGGCTTCGAAGGTTAAGCATGCACTCGCTCAGCAAGGAAGCAGATTCCTGGGCCCATACTTTTCAAAGGGCAGCATTGAGAGAACTCAAGTGTATCTCATTATGAGCCATGATACAAATCAAGCAATCTTGACTCTGAAGGATGACAGGCCTGTACTTGAATTTCTTGGTGTTGGGAGGAGCGAACATGTTGAATATCTTAACAGCGTCCTCAAGAAAGCCACTCAAGCTGTCGGGGGTACATTTGTTAACAGTCCCTTCTACGCAGCACTTGGTCAGCAGGAAATTACTGTCCATCCAATTGGAGGAGCTTGTATGAGCAATACCGGATATGGAGAGCATGGCGTAACGAATCACTTTGGAGAAGTGTTTTCTGGTCATGGAAAGGAAACTCATACGGGCCTGATTGTCACCGACGGTGCAGTGATACCGACTGCCCTTGGCGTCAACCCATTCGCCACGATCACTGCGCTTGCTGAGAGATCAGTCGCGCACGCCGCCAAGTACAGAATCTTTCAACCTATTGACTTGGAGACCAAAAACAACATTCTTGACCTCTTCGCAGAACCACATCAGTACACGTCCAGCAAAAAGAAACCCCAGCGCAAAGAGACCAAACGAATCAAGGAAGCTAGTGATCTCGTCAAAGCTACTAGAGAGGCCAAAGCAAATGGCTTTGGTTTTTCAGAAGTCATGTCTGGATATGTGCACATTGGTGCAGGTATCGAAGGCGATAGGCGTGAAGACTACGAAACAGCTGCCAAAACTGCCAGTGGTCTTTGCGAAGAAGCTCGATTCTTCCTGAGCGTCAAAGCATGGGATACGGAGGCTATTGTGAATCGTGCAGACCACAGAGCCATGCTCACAGGGACTTTCACTTGTGCTGGACTTCCTGGCTCTCCATTTATGGTACAACGAGGCAACTTTCATCTCTTCAGCGTCGACCAGGAAGCTCCTGGTACCAGGAATTTAACCTATGATTTTGATATGACTGCAACTGACGGACGAGAACTTCACTTCCATGGATTTAAGGTTGTTGACTCATCTGTTGCACTTGGACCATGGAAATTTTGGGCAGCTGCTTCAACGTTGTATGTTACAATTTCAGCTGCAGATGGCGATAAAGAAGTCTTGGGTAGGGGAATGATGCATATCAAACCTTTAGATTTCATATCTGAGATATTCACTCTCTCACCAAGTGGTAAGAGCCTGCTTTCGAAGCTTTCCTCCACGCTGTCTTTCATGGGTTTCTTTGCGCGACAATCAGCATCACTCTTTCTAGCACCATTTACATGGCAAGAATACCCAGCAGTCACCTACACCGGCTATATCAATGACACGTCGCCAGATGAGACGGTCAAAGTCCTCGCTTCAGATGGTGTGCAGACACTTCTCCATATGTGGGAATCTCGAAATCTGGATGTTGAGCCCATCAACATCCTCATGATCCCCGGTGCTTCCGTCGACCAGCAGATCTTTGCACTGCCGACTATTGAAGTCAATGCAGTCAATTATCTTACCCGAGCAGGATATCGCGTTTTTGTCTCCGTCCACCGAATCTGTCAGCTCGCCACGGCCGAGAAGTCATGGACGACGTACGATTCGCGGCTTGATATCAAGGCTTGTTACGAGTGGATTCGAGAGCAATACGGTGAAGAGCCTATCTATACTGTCGCGCACTGTATGGGTAGCGTGGCCTACTCTACCGGATTGCTGGATGGTTCTATCGAGCCGTCTTGGGTGAAAGGCATAAGCTGCTCACAGGTGTTTATGAACCCTATCTGGAGTCCTTTGAACATGATGAAAGTGGAGGTTGGGCCCGTGCCATTCGATAAGCTGTATAGCTTGACGGGTGGGCATTGGTTCAGCTGTTCTAGCTCGAGAGATGACAGCTATTTCCAGCAGTTAGTCAATCAGGTCTTGCGCTTCTATCCCGATGAGAGGAAGGAGATGTGTAATAACGTTTCTTGTCATCGATGCTCATTGGTGTTTGGAAGGTGTGTTTCTCTATGCTTTCTTCTCATTAGTCCTCTCTCCTATTTATAAACACATCAGCTAACATCCACAGACTATGGAACCACCGCAACTTAAACGAAGCCACCCACCGACAAATCAATCGTTTCTTTGGCGGCGTTAATATGACCCTCCTCCACACACTGATGCAACAAGGCCGTCGCGGCGTCGTCACCACCAACGGACCCGAATTCACCTCACTCCCCACACCAAGCAACATCCAGCGTCTGCTCGGCATTCCGATCTTGCTTTTTTCCGGCAGCGATAACCAGGTTTTGACGCCTGAGAGCACGGAGCGCACGTTTGATGTTTTACGCCGCGAGCTGGGCGGTGGAAGGGGAGGCGGAACAGGGGGAGGGGATCTGTATAGACGCGAGGTGATACAGGGGTATGGGCATTTGGATTGTTGGATGGGGAGGAGGGCGTGGAAGGATGTCTTTCCAATGGTTAGGAGGGAGGTGGATCGGGTTTGTAGGGGGGAGGGTTGGGTGTATGTGGAGAGGGATTGGGAGAAAGATTGGGCAGGCTGGAAGGACTTGCCCAAAAATATGGGGAAGGGGAAGGGAAAGAGGAGAAGTCAAGGCATTTGAGACTTGTTCATTGAGGGAACTGGTGGGATGTGTTTGATTATAGTGTTGATGATGATTGAGATATATATGGGAAATACGGGAGCCATGCTGGATATACGACTTGGATATATGGGTAAGGAATTTGGAACTTTTCAGTTTGAAGTATGTATTTTATTCTCGTGGGAGATATCCTCGCTTCAAATCTTGATTACTTTGCATTCTAATATAAACGCTCAACGCTCGTTATCACCGATTTCCTAGTGAGTAGAGGTGAGGTGGTGAGGTGACGAAGGAATAATAATGAAAGGCTTCAAGTTAGGCAGGCTTCACTTTACTTAATATCTGCTCTGTCGAGAAGTTGGGTTATTGGGGATGAAATTAGAAATTAGAAATCGCATCTCAAGACGCGAAACAGAAAGACCTACACAAACAAACGAAGACGCAAACGAATTCGTTACCCACCACCGCACCACATCCCCATCCCACAAAATTCCCCACCACCAACTCCCCTCCCCAAAAACCCCACAACCGATGATCACATTCAAATAGCAAACCAACCCCCTCGGCCTCCAACAAACAGAGCAAAGCCTGGCTAGCTCAATGGTTAGAGCGTCTGACTTTTATAAACAAATCAGAATGTTCCGAGTTCGAGTCTCGGGTCGGGCTGTGATGAGATTAAACGGGGGATATACCGGCTCGGGCCGAGTATTCCCTGGGTTGTGGGATCGTATTTTTGTATGTTTTTTTTATTTTGGTAGTTTTGGTGTAGGAGTTTTTTGATGGGAGGGTACGTTTTTGCAGGAAGGCTCTCAAGCTGCTGTAAGCTGCCGAAGAAAGGGGTATTGTTTTTGAAATTGATGACAAAGAGGAAGGTGAATATGAAGAGCGCAGTTGCCTTGACTGAGTCTGACGCAAAGAACAAGTATCAGGTTCGCATCTCTGCCTTTTGAATGGCGATTTTATTTCACCACAGCTACACAAACACAACCTATATCTTCACACCTCTCTAACTCCCACCAAATTTCAGGTCTTTCCAATTTCTCCCCTTCTCCCACGAAGCAGCGACCTTTAAACACGTCAAATCCTCAAATTTCCTTCCCACAATCTGCAACCCGGTAGGCAACCACACCTTCCCATCATCCTGCGCAGGCACCATTCCAACCGGGAGACTCAGACCGGGATGCCCCGTGCTGTTGAACGTAGCGGTGTTATATGTCGCTCCGATAGTCCTGCTTAACATTTTCAATGGTCCCAGGGTTCTCCCACCTTCGGGCACGATTTTGACAGGTGGGTAGATGATCGTGGGCATGACTAGAACATCGACGTCTCGGAGAGCGAGGTCGTATTCATCGTTTAGCTTTCGTAATAGGTTCGTGCAGCGTGCGTGTAAAGGTGAGCCGAATCGCTCTTGGAGGAAGAGGCCGCGCAGGTAGATGTTTTGTCCTGCTGGGCCGAGCGCATCAAATGCTTCTTGTGAGAGGATGGCTCCAACTGCTGTTGATCGCTCTGGGAAAAGAAGCTGTTTCCGTCCTGATGGATTGGCAAGTAGACCTTGCGAGGTGCCTGCCATGGGAAGAGCAACCATCCAAATCATACCACTGTCTCTGTGTAGAGGAATTGAAATTTCTTTGACCTCCGCTCCTAGCTCGCCTAGTTGTGCGATCGCAGCTTTGGAAGCAGCAGCCACATTTGGATCTGACATTGGATCCTCGAATCCCTCTTTCAAGATTCCGACTTTCATGCCTTTCAGAGGCAAGTCACCACTCTCCAAGACATGTTTCTGCACCTCGGCGCCAAATTTTACGGAGCCGTGTTTCCAATTCGCAGGCTGACGATCATCGATTCCATCACTGCCGGCAATTACTTCCAGGAGCGTTGCGCAGTCCTGGACAGTTTTTGTCATTGGACCAGCGTGGTCGATTGTTGCTTCGAGGGAAATACAGCCTGTGTAGGGAACAAGTCCCCATGTTGGCTTCAGACCAACAAGCCCACAATTAGCAGACGGGAGTCTAATGGAACCACCCTGATCGGCACCGATGGCTAGATCAACAGCTCCAGAGGCAACAAGACGCGCTGAACCAGAAGATGAACCTCCTGTGCTGTAATCGGGAGCATGAGGATTCCGGACGGGACCTGTCAGTGAAGTATCACTGATCTTGTTAGCACTGTAACAAAGTTGAGCTAAAAGTCAAACATACCTTACAGCTCCAAAGCAATTATTCTCACAAGCAGCTTTCCCCAATATCACACCACCCGCATCTAGTATCCTCGTAACAAGCGTAGCATCTACACTAGGCGTCCAATCTACCGCCCCCGTCCCATTCGTGCACTTCACGCCCGCAACTGCAATATTATCCTTGATAGCGAGTGTCTTCCCAGCCAACAAGCCCTCTCCCTCCTTCAGTCCCGTCTTTCTCACCGTAGCTTTCCACGCCCATCCGCCATGGTCAGTCGCTTCAGGGCCTTCTGGCCTGTGGATGTCGGTTCGTGGGTAAAGTGTTGTATCAACAGCGGGATAGTAGTCTGGAATCGCGAGAATGTCTTTGGCGCAGTGGTTTAGACCTGATAATAGGGCACTCCAGTCTGAGAGCTCAGATGAGGGGATTGAGAGGCCGTATTTGCTAGCTAAAGAAGATATGTCCGATGTTGGGACAACGGATTCTTGTCTAATTGTGTTAGTCTATTTTCCTCCACGCGTTGAGTATGGTTGGGAGAAGCTCACTGCGCAGCACCAAGCACACTAACAGACATTTTGGCAGATTTCAATTTCTATACTCTCTTCACAAGAAGGCAAGACACGCGTATATAAACTCTTCATCATCGGAGCTCATCGCGTTATCGTCCAGCAGCAGTGGGATGGCACACCATCCACTGCCCGCCCCGCGGCGCATTGATAGCCATTGAGACCCGACATGGTAGATTGATGACTCGATGGCAATTACAATTGCTTTGCTTTCATACCGATGGGTTGATACGAGGCGGAGGAGGTGGGCTCTGGGCTTGGAGATGGAGATGTCTGACGGTGATGTCGTTGGAGGATGTGAGGTCGCTAATGGATTGGAGACAGGCTTATCGCGGGGTTCCGATCGGGGGTTTAGTAGCCAGATCCTTGGGATGCAAAAATCGAATCATTTTCTACAGAAGTTGCTGAATTCGCCTCCACTTCACGATCAGCTGGAAATATTCTTTCCAATATATGGCGATGCTCAGAGTTATCGATTCTGTTGATAACTCGTTCTTAGCTGCTTTAGTGGACCTATCCTCACTGAAAACCGCTACAAAGTTTGTGTGGATAGCTCGACAAAGTCGGCATACACAGGGTCTTAACTTGAAAGATAGCAGCCGAGAGCAGAAATGATGGTTTTAAGTTTGCTATATCAAGGAAACTACATCATCTATCAAGGTAATAGAACTGTCAATCTTCATGCCGAAAAGGGGCAATCATCAATTAAGCGAGAATCTGCGAAGTACACAGAAGAGAACTTTACATATCTATCATTTCAAACTCACATCCAAAAATAACTCGAGCATACCGATGCTTGCTAGTTTCCAAATCTCAATCCATTTCCACTTTATGCCTCAATAGCAGTAAATCCTCCCTTCACCTCAGTTGAAAATACATCATCAATCAAGACCCTTAACCCAACACCGGCCATACCCTTACTCGTCAAAAGCGTCAAATCGTGCGCCTCCTGCGTGCCAGCTGCATCGGTAAAGCCCTGAGTATGGTTCGCAGCATTATCCTTGATTGGGATGCTGTAAAGACCATGGAAACTAGGAACAATCTGAGAGACGTTGCCTTGATCGGTCGAGTACGAGCCAGGTTCAAACTTGTCGCCGACGCTCCATTTGTGTCCTGGTGCAACTCCTTCCATGATCTCGCAGAAAGAGGTACATAGCGGTCGACTCGGACGAAGATCTGCGTATGTATTCGTCCTAGTTCTGTCAGTCACGCTCGCCAAATTCATTTTAGGATGAACACTTACTCAACGAAGTCAACCGAACACCCAGTAGCATGCGCCGCGCCCTCAAAGCACTTAAACACCCTCCCCTGCAGCTCCTTCGTCTCCCCTACCGTCGCACCCCTGACATTGTAATCCAGCACGCTCTTGGGCGTGATGATATTCGCCCTCTGCCCACCCTCCAGCATAACGCCCTGAATCCGCTGCCCATCCTTAATCTGCTGCCTCAGCATACTCGTCCCATTATACGCCAGCACCGCCGCATCAAGCGCATTGATGCCCTCATGTGGCGCCGCAGCAGCGTGTGCAGGCTTTCCCGTGAACGTAGCGCGGAACTTCGCGCTCGCCATGCACGTCCCATACGCGACGTTGTGCAAGTACGAAAACGGGTGCGTCATAAGACAGGCATCGACGTCCTTGTACGCTCCCGCGGCGATGAGCTTGAGCTTTCCGCCGCCGCCTTCCTCGGCTGGAGTTCCGATTAGACGTACGAGGCCGGGGATAGAGGGATTGGCTTTCATGACGGCGACGACGCCGAGGAAGGCCGCGATGGACCCCATGGCGATGAGGTTGTGCCCGCAGGCGTGCCCGATTCCGGGCAGGGCGTCGTATTCCGCGTTGTAGGCTACGACTCGACCGGAGGGGGCGCTGCCGTAGGTGCAGGAGAAGGAGGTCTCGAGGCCGTGGGCGTGCGGCGTCACTTCGAGGCCTTGGGCGCGGAGGAGGGCGACGATGTTGTCGTGCGCGTGGAACTCCTCGTAGCCGAGCTCGGGGTCGGAGTGGATCTGGTGATTGTTAGTAGTGTTTGTGAAGTGATACTGGTCATGGGGGTGATGGTACCTTCTTGTTGATATCCTTTAAGACGTCATCTAGACCGTCGATAGAGGTGTTGATCACTTTCTGAAACTCATCCATCTTGGTCGTAGTATCAGATATTTGGAATGAGTTCAGATTGAAGTTTGTGTAACAGGTTAGAGTAGTTGTTAACCAAGAGTGGAGAAATGATGCTTCAGAAGTGGAGTAAACTGAAGAAGTGAGTGTGGAACTTGGAATGTAGATGATGGTTCAACAGAGTACTACCAAGCGTACGACTTTATGTGTAGACAATCACAAGGCTATCGGATATCTCAGATTGACTCTTTTGAACGTATTTCATGAATTCCCGAGACATGTGCATTGTTGGTGATGCTTTCATCTTGCATAAGAGGGGAGAGTCTGCCTTGTCGGCTCGCTAAGCGAGGCCATCGGGAAAACTGACCAATGGTTGACCGACCTACTCTTGTAGTGTTATTGGTTATAACCTACGTGTGTGGACTTTCTGATGAATGAGAAAGGTGTTTCTGGAGTGCTATTATTGGATGATGCTCGTTGTGTCTCATACAAATTGCGTCTTGCAAGATTATTGGTTTGGTTGGACTAAGATTCGGATTTTGGTTCATCAGTAACAAAACCCGATTGTCACAGTTGACTCCAAATTCATGGCGATGTTTAATAATTCCGCAGTCAAATTACAACGAAGCATTGGATTGAAAGTGTTGCGAGCAGTCGGTAGAGACCATGCCCATTCTAGTAAGTATAGGCATTTCAAAAATCAGGACTTCCTCAGGCAGTGAACACTGAAAGGAGTTGTTGGTTTCCTTGCTAACGAGTTCTCTAATATTATGAAATGACACACTTTTATCAGCAGCCATGCATGCATGGAATGGGTTTTGGAAGGTGGGGTATTTGAGAGCATGCACTTGAGGAAGTTTTTGAAACGTAAGTATAGGCTTTAAAGAGTGTGCGCAACGGGAGAACTTCGTGTTTGGTGTGGATGGAATGAAAGGCGAGATAAGGTCGCATGTCTGAGTTACTGGTTAATGATGGAATAAAGTTAATGAGTTTTCCCGTTTCAAGATTTACCCAATGTATTTATAACGTCTTGATAACTTGGCTTTTATTTGCTCATCGATGGGTAAATTGTTGTAATTACAACAAGAAAGATGGAAGACTTGATAACCTAAAAGTGGCTAAGAGCATCATTGACCACTGAGATATCGTTAGAACTCTGCGCCAATTTCCAGGAACAGGACCCCATGATTTTGAAAATGAAATGCACTTACTCTGTCCCCCAAACGTCGCACCAGCACCAAACATCGCCGCGTTCCCAAATTTCGAAATCATGCCCTTTGCCCACTCATGATGCTAACCCCATAATCATTACGGGTCCACTAAACTTTGCCTGTGATGGTTGGCTTACCTTGGGATTGGAAGGATGTGCAGGATGGTCCGGATTCTGCGCCTGTTGTGCTACCTGTTGTGGGTTGAACTGCTGCTGTGGATTGGGGTTGTATCTTGGGTCTACGTATTGGGATGCTTGTCCATTTTGCTGCGTTTTATTAGCTCGGCAAGTCTGTTGTGTACAGGTGGTTTGCTAGGTAGCTGGAAGGATGATTACAGGTAATTGTGCCATTATACTCTCGTATTGTCCGGGACCTAAGACATTCGAGTCTTTGAGGAACTCGAGCTCTGTTCGGATGGTGGATATGGAACGGTTCACCGATGCTGCGTCAGGCATTTTGAGGATGGATAAGGAGGTAGACGGGTGAGGAAGGGAGTAGGTAGTCGCTTGATATATGAGGTCTAAGTGATATGGGGAGTAAAATGATGGATAAACTCTTGAGGGATGGAGTTGAGGAAGTTGAGAGAAAGGTTTCTTGATACCTTGAGCTGTATGTAATGGTAGTTATGAGATGGATGTTAGATTCTAGATTCTAGATTCTTTCAGCTCGTCAGGCATCTGATATCAAAAGCATATGCAGTCCCTTTTCGGAGGAGGAGGTTAGACGAGGAAGTGGGGTAAAATATATCAGCCCCTGCACAAGCGACGTCATTCCCGTTCACAAGCATCGGATGAATGATACCTGTAATTTATGCAGGCCTGCACATTTCAATTTATCCGCAGTATTTTTATTCCATCTCTGAAGTATCTCTCTACCTCTATCTCTCTATCAATATTTTACCTCGATTCTACCTCTATCGCATGTATCGTCTGCGAACCTCCAGAACAATGGCATCTCAATCACTCTCCCTCGCCAGCACCATCAAACTCAACAATGGCGTCCCCATGCCCCGGATTCATCTCGGCGTCTACCTCACCTCAGGACGCGAGACATCTGCAGCCGTCACACAAGCGCTGGAGGCTGGATATCGCGCCGTAGACTCCGCGGAATGGTACGCCAATGAGCGCGACGTCGGATCTGCCATTACCAAATTTTTGTCGTCCGAGCAGGGCAAAGGGTTGAAGAGGGAGGATATTTGGTTCACGACGAAATTGAAGACCAATTCTAGCTACGATCAGACAAGGAAGAAGATCAAGGAGAGTATAAAGAAATGCGGTTTGGGGTATTTGGATTTGTACTTGATTCATAGTCCGTATGGTGGAAAGAGGAACAGATTGGAATGCTGGAGAGCGATTGAGGATGCGATTGATGATGGTGAAGTGAGAGCTGGCGGAGTGAGTAATTATGGTGTGAAGCATGTAAGTGGTCCGCCAGTTTGGTGAATTCTGTTTATGTTTCCCTATCTTGGTGGCTTCTGCTGATGTCTCCAGCTGCAAGAGCTCCTCGATTCTAAACCGCGAATTCTGCCAGCTATTAACCAGATCGAAGTTCACCCTTTCAACACGCGAACTGATATCACCTCGTTCTGCGCTAAACACGACATCATAGTCGAAGCATACGCACCGCTTGCGCGCGCTTTGAGAATGACACATCCCAAGGTCGTAGAACTGAGTAAGAAATACTCCTGCACGCCTGCGCAGCTTCTGGTGAGATGGAGCTTGCAACACGGATATGTGCCCTTGCCGAAAAGTGTGACCAAAGATCGCATTGTGAGCAATGGACAGATAGAGGGCTTTGAGATCGAAGATTCGGACATGAAAGTGCTGGATGGATGCGATGAGTATCTGGTTACTGACTGGGATCCTACGGATGCAGATTAAGCATTGTTTGCATTTCCAGGCAGAAGTGATGCGAGTTGAGTATTGTCTGCTTTTCCTGGCGAATGTGATCTCGACTAAGAACATACTCACCCGCGGGCATTTGTTTGTCTTGATTCGTGCTCACCGCAACCTCGCTATCATCAGAGAGGTTGGACAACTGTCAAGACAGGCAATATCAGGACCATGATGCCTGCTGCAGAAAAAGACATCTCAGCATGAGAATGGAAGGTCAACGACCGCATTGTCCTCAACTGCAAGACAAAATGAGCTACACGAGGAAAAACACAAGTAATACCAGAGTACCAACGAAAATAATGAATAGAAAAACCACTCAACTCAACAAGGCTGGCGGCATCCCCTTCAAACATCCTCAACTTTGTCCATTGGCTCCGAAGTCGGTGAGGAGATATTGTGAGATGATGAGATGGTGAGATTATTCTCCAGATTTCATCCCGCGTGAAGAAGACTCTAGTCCTTCCAAATTGCTTCTTCACCTTCCATTTGGTGTCAGTTCCGCAGCTCTCGCCCTCTCTGCCTATGCCTTGCGGGATTTTGTGTGTGCATCCATGAAAATATTTTCAATGAATATTGAAAGGGTGGATGGCATTGAATGGGCTTGGATGGATTCGAGAGTGGAAAACAAAATCTGATGTGTTTTCCATGACCACGCACCCATGGCATCCAGTCAGATCCCTAGTACTTTTCGTGAAGTGTGGCTCACCTTTTCGATCTGAAGATTCTGAAGATGCAACTCCCGTCGTCTTCCGCGGGGTCGCATGAAAATCTTTTCCAATCTGAGATCAGAGACACTTCAGGGATGTCAGGGACCACTCGTCTAATGCATCCAGCAGAGGAAGCTCTCCCTGTCAAAGACACTAACACACCTTGCGAGACCTGCAAGACCCTGGGAGGGTAGATCAAGCCGCATGTCATTGTCCAACCAGAGGAATACGATAAGGTCGGTGACACCGGGGCATTATCAACGTGGAGTGCCCCTCCATCGACATTTGGACTCAACTTTCGCCCAACACACACGCGAGGAAGAAGTTTTCCCATGTGAGTTGAACCCAGTCGTCCAGTCTTCGCCAAACAAAGCTTGGAACAGTTGAGATTCTGGTCTTTGACTATTGAGAGCCATTTCACATCTCAATAAGGAATAGTAATATGGAGAAAGGTTTAAAACTCGCCCCACGGATGTCCTTGCAAGAGGCGTTCTCCCACCGATTCCGGACCCCTCTATCCTCCTATGTCACGTCATTCGATGAAGACTGATGGGCGATGGATGCGGTGTTTGAGTCGTCTGAGTGGTTGGTGAATTTGAATATTGCTGCAAAGAGATGCTGGATATTCAAGCCACGGATTTTTGTTTTTCTTGCCGACGCAAGTAGGCTGCAAGTGCAGACCAAGACTATTCAGTGGTTCGTTGTCCCAACAGCTAAGACCATAGACCATAGACCAGAGGGGCAGATCAGATAAAAGGATCCAGCTTCCCATACAGCTCGACTTTCTATCCATCCAAACTCATTGTTCTACTCTACATCTCCTGATACTCATATCTCCCAAACGAAACTTGATACCCTTTGCACATACCTTTAATCATGTCTAACCTTCCTTCCGAGCCCGAGTTCGAGCAGGCCTACAAAGGTAAGAGACCCTTTTCTTTCCCCTCAATGACTTCACGGCTCTTATCTGTTCATCTGCCAAATGTAAATAATCACTAATAAGTTCCGCAGAGCTGGTCTCAACTCTCGAACACAGCACTCTCTTTGAGCAAAGACCCGAATTCAAGACTGCCCTCAGTGTCGTTTCCATCCCAGAACGTATCATCCAATTCCGTGTCGTCTGGGAAGATGACAAGAACCAACTCCAAGTCAACCGCGGATACCGTGTCCAATTCAACTCTGCTCTTGGCCCATACAAGGGTGGTCTCCGATTCCACCCAACTGTCAACCTGTCTATCCTCAAGTTCTTGGGTTTCGAGCAGATCTTCAAGAATGCCTTGACTGGACGTAAGTTCACCCGATACTCTTCCAGCAGGAACAAGACTGACAAGACCCCCAAGTGAACATCGGTGGTGGCAAGGGAGGAGCCGACTTCGACCCAAAGGGCAAGTCAGACAACGAGATCCGAAAGTTCTGCGTTGCATTCATGCGCGAGCTGTCCAAGCACATCGGTGCCGACACTGATGTCCCAGCTGGAGATATTGGTGTTTCTGGACGCGAAATCGGATGGTTGTTTGGAGCATACAAGGCCGAGACAAAGAAGTGGGAGGGTGTTCTCACTGGAAAGGGACTCACCTGGGGTGGATCTCTCATCCGACCAGAGGCCACTGGATACGGTCTCGTTTACGTTCGTACATCCAACACATTTGCCAGAACACTTTACTGACCTCAAAATAGTACGTCGGACACATGATCGACTATGCCAACAAGGGTGACACCTTCAAGGGCAAGACCGTCGCCATCTCCGGTTCCGGAAACGTTGCTCAATACGCAGCATTGAAGTGTATCGAGCTTGGTGCCACCGTTGTTTCCCTCTCCGACTCCAAGGGTGCTATTCTCGCACCAGAGGGCAAGTCCATCACCGCTGAGGACATCAGCGCCATTGGCGCCCTGAAGGTCAAGCGTGCGTCCCTGACCGACTTCGTTCACGACGGCAGCTACAAGTACATTGACGGTGCCCGCCCATGGACCCACGTCAAGGTCGATGTCGCTCTTCCTTGCGCGACCCAGAACGAGGTTTCCAAGGAGGAAGCCGAGGCACTTGTCGCTTCCGGCGCACGCTTCATCGCTGAGGGTTCCAACATGGGTTGCACCCAGGACGCCATTGATGTGTTCGAGGCCTCCCGCAAGAGCGAGCAGGCCAAGGCCATCTGGTACGCACCAGGAAAGGCCGCCAACGCTGGTGGTGTTGCCGTTTCCGGTCTCGAGATGGCCCAGAACAGCCAGCGCCTGAGCTGGACCACCGAGGAGGTCGACAACAAGCTCAAGGGCATCATGGAGGCTGCCTTCAAGAACGGTTTGGAGACCAGCAAGAAGTACGTCGAGACCAAGGAAGGCGAGTTCCCATCCTTGGTTGCCGGATCCAACATCGCAGGTTTCGTCAAGGTTGCCGAGGCCATGTTCGCTCAAGGTGACTGGTGGTAAATGTCTTAACCCCGGTGGTTGGATGTTTGCTTTATGCCCCTAATTAGCGAGTGTATTTATGAATTATTGCTTGCTTGCTTGCGTGGTTGGCATAGGGTGGCGGATTTTGGGATATGGGATATCCGATTGTTAAAGCTATACATACCTAGTTAGTCGTTTTGCCTACTCGACGCTACATATTCATGAATAAACGCTTCTTAAAAGATAAACATGCATCCTCTTGACAACTTTTAGTCTAATTTCACTACTTGTAGCTGAGATGTACCACTTAGAATCATCATCTCTATTCTACATTTTCTCACTTCTAACGCATAGGCCAAATAAATCCTCCCCCACCTTCTTACATTCGCAACACTCAACATCGTCACAAGAATTTTACCACTGCTTCTAGTACTGGTATGTTGAAGTCATTGATCTTCCGATTGGATTCATCACGATTGTCACCTCCAGCCGAACCAAGCATCGAGGTGAGACAGCACAGGCTGAATAGTGGGGTGTCGTCCCATTACCTGATTGGCACTACATCCCATCGGAAAAAGTGACCACTCACCGTCGTCTCAACCTCAGCCCCCCAAGCCAGCTTGCCCTCCTCGCGATGGTCCACTTAAGAACCCCCAACATCCAGCCATGAAATTCATATCGGTGAAAGTAGAGGCAGAGGATGAAACATATTCAATGTCAATGTTATTTGTAGTTGCTATTACAGAAGCCTTACGATGAGCGAGCAGAGTATGGTGTCAATTCCCGAGAGGACCAGGGCCAAAACCATAAAGAAAGACAAGTTCTACACACCTAAAGGTGAGTGAGTGAGTCGGCGGTAAATCGCTCACTTCTGCAGATTTTATGTTATTGTATGAGAATATCAAGCTGATTAGGCCAGCATGCAATGAATGCCATAGGAGCAAACTCAAATGCTGTGAAGTAAACCAGCAAGGATTGTCGTGCGCGCGGTGTGTCAAGAAATCGCTGGAATGCTCGTGGAGTCCTAAACCGAGACCTTATTACGCTCGCTTGGGCGCTGGGTCTTACAAGTCCGAAGAAGGGAGACGGCATTTGGTTGAGATTCTTCCGCAAGGGAGCATTGCTCCCAACATTACGGTTGCGGTTGCGACGCCAGTGGAAGTCATGCCTACTGTGGGAGTTCCTCGTGTTATCGAGGCTACCCCTCCTGTTGTGGAAGACATTACTCATACTGTCTCACCAGATCCGGCGGATATCATGGATGAGTTTCTAGGCCACGGCCTCATCGCGGAGGAGATGGAAGACGGCGACCAACAATTCATCAACAGCTCTCAGTCGCTCGAGGACTTTGATCGTTCCATGTCTTTTTCATGGGAAATTTCTCCGGAGTTTCCACAGTTGTTTTTTCCGACCTCGGGATATGATTTCGGGTATTTCCCACTCCCGGGACATATGCCTTTTCGACAGCTTCAGGCGGCTAATGGTGTGAATGTTGAGGAGCCGGAGTATACTGCTCTCGGACATTACCAATCTACGTTTTCGATCTACCGAACCACAAAGAAGCCGGCGTGGTCGACACACATGCTGCTACTGAATAAGAGTGACAGTAATAGGATGATTATGCACTTCATACTTGCTGTGTCTATCAATGGTACGTGGTCATTATCCTAGTTTTCTAGTGTTCCAAGAATGCATGTTTCTAAGCGAAGTTTTCACTGAGCATGGCTCAGCATAGTGTTGCCATGAGTTGTGTTGACATTTCTGTAACCGAACTATAATTTCATTACTCAAACTGATTTTACAATAGATATTGCCAATAGAAAAGGAGACAGTCCCTCACAAAGAGCACACGAACATTTTGAAAGGGCCGAGCTCGCTCTCAGTAGGACAGCCTCAGACCATACCACAATGATGATTTCCTTCCTCTTCCAATACCTGTACCTCCCTAAGCGAGAATCCTTCTCTCAAACACGCATCCAAACCCTCAGCAACAACGTCTACACCTACCTTTCCCAGCACAACCTCGACTCCCGCTGCCTCGAGCACTCCTTTTCCTCATCTCCATCAACTAACACTAACAACCCCCTCACCACCAAAGACCGCACCCTCCTGGCGCGCCTCATAATATGGATCTACGACGAAGATGTCAAGTGTGCCTTCCAAGGCTACGGCGGCGCTCTTGCCACCTACCTGACGCTCCACCGGGCCCGCACGATGGCCGTGTGTGAGGTGTCCCGCACCGCGCTGGGAGCGCACTGGGGCACCGATTACCCGGTAGAGGAGGTCGCGGACGACGAGGATAATGCACTTGAGTTGGAATTCTTGTGGGCGCTGACGACGCTGTGGCATGAGATTAATGAGCTTGATCAGGGGAAGGAGGGGTTTGCGGTGGAAAGCACGAAGATTGAGAGGAGATTTGTGGAGTTGAACAAGGTATGTGATTTCATGCACTGGCAGTCATTGTGATTTATCTCTCGGAGTGAATGTGTTCTAAGGATAGGCTAACACCAAGCAGAGATACTACGCTGTGTTCGTCTCCTCCGCCCTCCTCACCCTCCCACGAACACGCACCCAGATCAATGCCGACTACGACGTGATCCTTTACAACGCACTCAAGATTTATTTCTTCCGCGCCACTCTCCCATCCTCTTCCCTCAACATCCCCACGCCTCCCGATATCCAGGCCGTGCTCACCGCCATCGTGGTTCTTTTGGAGCGCACGTTCGCATCGGACAAGAACGACCTGCATGATCGTCTGCAGTGGCCGCTGTTTTTGACAGGCATTGAACTCCGCGGTGTTGGTGAGGGATTTGGCATTGCGGAGAAGATTCAGAGGAGGTTTGTGGGGGAAAGGTTGCCGAGGGGGGCGAGAGCGGTGTTGGAGGGTGTTTGGGAGCGCCAGGATGGGGGTGTGGAGTGGACGAGGTTGAGTATGGTTGATGTTAGGGCGTTGCTTTGTTGTACGAGTGGGGAGCGGGAGGGGTTTGGAGGAGGAGGGAGTTTGGCAGAGCGGGGCTTCGTTATGGGTGAGATGAGCGATTTGTGAGGGCGTGGTATGTGTATCGACTTAGGTGGAAAGGCGGGCTTGGAAGTTCTGTGTTTGGGTGGTCTTTTGGGGATTCGACTGGATTGGAATGGGTATGTGGGATTGTTTCTGCAATTTAGCGAGTTAGGTGGGATTGGGATTGGGATTGGGATTGGGATTGGGATTGGGATTGGGATTGGGATTGGGATTGGGATTGGGATTGGGATTGGGATTGATACTTAGCGAAAAGTTTTAGTTAGCTGGCTTTGCGGATATAGTGCTTTTGGTTGTTATTACGATTTTATTCTCTGTCACGAACACTGAAGCTTCTTTTCTTAGCCATTTAGACATCCAGTATCATGAATGGGAGATTAATCGTTTCTTAGGCTAGATGTTCATATGCATGTGAGCTCTACTTAACGCTACTCCGCTTAAGCTCGCTTAAGTTGGAGTAGAGGAGGTTTGACCCAGTTTTGAAACTGTAGACATATTACTGTACTAGAGTTTGAGATCCAGATATATTACTGGTTTATCGAAGTAATCATAGTGGTTATCTCGTAAAGAAAAGAGAAATTCGACATTATTCCTCCCCGCCCCCTACGACGGGAGTGTTCTCCACGAAGGATCCAGCACATGCATTGATGGCTGGCAACTCGCCTACGCCAATCACGGTGAGTACTGCTCCCATGCCAGCAACGCGAGCGTACCCATCAGCTGCGTAGCCTAGCTTTTGTCAGTGATCAAACAGTATTGCGATGGAGATAGGATGTGCCACATACCAACGTTCAGTTCATTACAGTTCCCTATCCATTTCAATCCTGTGGCATTTCAGCAGTTGATACATCTCGGAGGTCATCTGTCTATCCTGGGACAGAACTCAACACACCAGAAGGCTCAATGTAATTTAATGCAACGAGATTATAGTCCCCGGCAACTCCGTTGAGAGAATAAATGCCAAGTTTATGTAGGGGAGTGAAGATGTATGTGAAGATTGTGATTTGGGTAGCCATTACTGCGTGTTTGATACTTCGAGGATTATCAAGGATGGGTCTGTTGGGATCCTTCTTTAAATGCTCAGATTTTCATGACAGCTTCTAGTAAGCTCTCTCAACGGTAATAGTTGCTAGAACTACTGAATATATAAAGATTCGAGGCAGTGATCTAAATCCCACGTAACATGTTTCTCTGCAAGGGACACCGTGTTTGTTACTCAGGTGTTGATGGATCATCAAGTACGACATTTCCAGCTAACGAGCATCATATCTATTTTGGGTTTATATTTCTCAGTTGACTTAATGACATGTCACTTAGTCTGTACCGTTATACAAGAACAGAAACGTGGTGAAGAAAAGTCTGTATATCTCCCAGTCAAAGAGCTGAGACTGCTGAGTAGCACATGATTAACGAGGATCACGACGATATACATATGGTCTGTACAAAACATCGGCTCAAAAGCGTCTTACAGAAACAAAGTGTTGAAAGTGAATGTACGCCATCAGCGGAGCTTGATACAACATGAGAGAAAGGAATCGGTGTGCTGCGCAATCACTTCTCGTACAGAAGGAAGCCTTTTTGGGATTGATGAGAGGTTTCTCAACAGAACTACTATATACCCCAGGTCTTCTTAACTGCTCGCTACTCTATTCTGCAATACCTCCTTACTTTCGCTTCAAATTCAGAGAATATATCCTCATTCGGACATCTTTCCTACCAAATCATACAGGGGTGCGCGAGGAATTTAGCCGGGCGACAAATCGAAAACATCTGGAGATCTCGCTTAATGACCAACTATCTCATCCTCCCTCCTGTCATGAGCAACGAACTTCAAGAACCAACAACGAGCATAATTCCCCAAAGGGTGTTTATCCCAAGACCCATGGCCTCGCCTACCTCCGAAGTAGCGCCCATGCTAGCCAGCACAACACGCGTATTACGACACCACACCACAGCCGAATCCCTCCTCGCCGCCTGGCCCACGCTCAAACAAAAAGGCCTCCTCTCACCACCCTCCTGGACCGATTCCGAACGCCGGATCTTCCTCGACCTCCCAGACGCCGACATGGAGCGCGCCAACATCCGGGCCGCAACGGCACTCTCGCGCGACCAGCTCATCGCCAAAGCCGTGTCTAGTCCTGGAAGCCTGACGCACGCAGAGGTCGAGCTCTTGCGGAATCGCTTCTGGACGCGTGGGCGTGAGAATTCGGTCGTTTGTAGAGCTATGGCTCGCACGACTGAGGAGGGGCTTAGGGAGTTTTTGGAGGCGAGGGAGTTGGATAGTGTTCCTGGTGAGCAGATGGCGTTTGGTGCTGGGGACCAGGAGTCGTGGCAGCGCGAGCAGACCGTTAAAGATGATAAGGCGCGTGCTACTGCTGCTCTGGCCTTGCCGTTTGCAAAAGAGTGGATACAGGAATTGTATCGACAGGATAAGATGAACTGGGGATACGTCTGTCTTTACGACGCTGGCGTTCAGCAGATTGATCCAGTGCGAATGGAGCATTTCAATGCTCGCTTAGGAGGGTTCTTCCAACACGCATTCCTATATAATGGGTCTAAAGACATCATCGACGTAAAGTGGAACTTACTCCCCTTCAACGCGCCAAGCGAAGGACATGCACCCAGTGACGACAATAAAACACCCTATAAAGGCGGCTCTATCCTCCGCAAAGCCTTCCACGATATCCTGCGAGATCCGCAGGCATACCAAAACCGAGCCGATGTCACGTCCTCCAACGCAGCAACGCAGCATCTCAAAAACGGCATCGCAGCCGCCGGGCACCTGTCCAACACCTTCCTCGTCATCGACGCCACGTGCATCGACTCGGTCCTCCTCCTCAACGACGGCAAGTGGTTCGACGACATGCGCGTCCTGGCGTTCGAGGCGGATTTCCCCGTCCAAGGCCGCGAGTACGAAGAAGGTTATGAGGGCTTCGCGTGGGTGAGGCTCGATCAGCTGGTGTATAACTTCTACGAGTTGAGATTCCTTAGCGCTGAGGACGTGGGTATGGATCACATTTGGAAAGCGGCGCGGCCGAGTAAGCATAGGGCGTTTGTTAGTTTGGATCCGGATGAGGCGCTGTGTTGGACGACGAGTTGCTCGTTGAGTGGGTGGACGAGGGAGAGCGTTTTGGGGAAGAGGTGGTTTGAGATGAGGGAGCGGAGGCTGGGTGCTAGGAGCGTGGGTTGAGAGTGTTGCGAGTTGGAGTTGGGTTTGCATGTGATTTGGAAATGATCTAAAATTCAAAATTACCTCGAAATATTGACAGCTCAGCGATATAATATCGTATGAACAAAGTTAGTAAATCGCAGCTCGCTTAATCACGACGTCCAAATCATGAATGGCAACCACTACGTTCTCATACTCACTTCAATCAAACCTCCTGCTCCAGCTTATCAACGATTCAAAAAGCCTAACACTGGATACACCAAACACCAAAAGCTCTTTGAGCGTATTAATCAAACACACAGTATCTTCTGTATGTACTCGTCGCGTTCATGTTCATCACCATCAAAGCTCCATCTTCATGTCATCTACTTATATTCACCCATCCCTCATCTCCTCCACCTCCATCTCCATACCTACAAGTCGTCCCACCACCATCACCACCACCAACACCACCACCAGCACCCGTAGATATCGGCATCACCTCCTACAAGTCGACCTCCGACCAAGAAAGCACATCATCTTCTCACGCAATTCCACCGAGTGAAGTCAGACTAAATGTCAAGCGACAGACAGCGACAGCGACAGCGACAATGAAAATGAAAATTAAAATGCAACCAACGAATAATCCCCGAAATCTCAGTAGCAGCAGCAGCAGCAGCAGCAGCAGTACCTCTCAGTGCCCTTCTCCCCTCCCCCCCCCGGAATTATCTCCGCCAGCACCGTCACTCGCCCTTAGCGCCGAAATCACACTTTTACCTGAAGAGAGTTTCGGAATGCGTCGAGTGTGACATGTATGTATATGCTTGAAGAGTGAGTGAGCAAAATTTTATAAATTTCGATACGGGAAGTGTACCAGGGAAGCTACACAGTCACAGAAAAACGAGCAGTGAGGTATAAAAGAAAGAGGTGAGTTTTTAAGCTTATTTCAATCATTTCCCTCCTCCTCTAATCTCGAGCTTGTAGAACTAGAACTAAAACTAGAACCACATCCCCTCATGCACCCATCTTCTAAACGCAAACCATGCCGCTCAACCATGCGGGTATCATCAAATACAATGCCATCTCATCTCGCCTTGCCGGGTCGGATCAAGAGCTGATGCACGGCATACAGAGAACCTCGAACGCCAAATGTCTATGCTTCCCAATTTTCAAACTCCAATCCCTTGCCATCCAAATACAATTTGCGCCAATTCGATATGCAGACGATGCAAAAGAGAGCCGAGACGTCTGCCTTTACTCAATGTAGAAACCTGACTGGTTCGACCACTTGTCTGAAAGAACTTGCAATGACTTGACAGCATTCGTGGATTCTTTGGCACATGCTGGAAATGATGTGACAGCAACACGCAAAGCAGCTAGTGCGTGATCACCATAGAAGCTGACGAATTTATCCACGTGGTTCTCAATCAATGCCTTGAGCACGATGAATTGTGTAGGACAGACTTTATCAGCATTGGTGTTGACGATTGCTGCAATGGCGCTCCAGTAGTGATGTGGAGAGTAGGGATTTGTTCGAATCGTCTTGCCGTAATTCCGTAGAGTCAATGCTGCATATCCTGCACTCAAGCCGACCATTCTCTCAGCGTGCTCTTGTGGAGTCACATAGTTGCCACTCTCCTTCTTCCAACCAATCATGTCTCGCCCGGGATCTGTTCTCTCATTTGCTGTGATTCCAAAAAGGATAGGACATGCACGAAGGTATTTTGCGACCAGAATATCCACAAATGAGCAATTGCGCCATTGGAACTCAGGTTGGGACAAGACTTGATGAGCAGCAACACCAATGGGCTCGGCAGCACCAGGTTTTGCAGAAGCCTCGCTTATCAGCTGCGCGACAATTGCCTTGGAGAACATGATCATCATGTAGATGAACATCAAGGGCATTTCGTCACCATTATGCTTTGCACCAGAAACAGGAGCTGGTCTGTCAATGAGAAACAAGGTTGGATCGACACCCTCTGCACCCTCGCCGTGATAGGCCAGAGTTTCATCAAAGATCTGTCGAAGAGTTTCCGTCTATCGATGCATGAGTATAAGCTTGCTTGGGAACATGAGGATGTCCTGGCTTACCTGTTTCTTATTGCTTCCAGATTCAACGAGTTGTCCCAAGGTCATTTTCATCTTTCTCCTCAATTTTCCAGCTTCGTTAATGAAAAACTTTGGCTTTGTCTTCACATATGTTCTCAGCCTCTTGCAATCGAGATGGATTTGTCGTAGACGTTCAATTTTAGGATTTGTCGCAACAGGTATTGGGAGCTCAACCTTGACAGGAGGGGCAATAGGTGCAATCGTATGTGGAGTAGGTTGGACAATGAAGGGGGTTGTAGCTTGTGGTGTAGTTTGTTGTGTAGGTGGATTCGCCGGTACCCGGGCAGGTTGTGGTGCTTGTTGAGTTGGAAATATCGATGGTCGAGCTGGTGGTTGAGTTGGAACTGCTGGTGGAGGCGGGGTGACTATTTGAGCTGCAGCTTGTGCAGGAGGAGTCGGGATAGGAGCGGGACGCTGCACTTGAGGTACCGGTTGTGGTGGAGGAGTTGGGACTCTTGGAGGAGGTTTTGGAATCAATTTCTTCGCGTTCTCGACCTCCCTCAGTCTTATGGCCTCCCTTGCCTTCTGGCTTTCCAAATCCAATACAGCCTGGGCCTGATCTGCTAGCTGCTTTGCATGCTCGGTCTCGATTTTGAGGTTGTGGAGCTTTAGTGTTTGCAGGGCCATTTCCTGAACAGAATCCGCACAAGCTTTGCTTTGGCTGAGGACATAGTCATGGTTTTCCTTCGAGTGTCGATTCTCAAAGGAGACATCGTTTGTGATGATTGAAGACATCCTGGAGTCTTTCAGCTCGCGATTGAATCGGATTTCGGTAGCTACAAGTGGAGGGGTCAAAAAGAGTTTCTTGGATCACCGTGTGGGCGGTATTTTGGGTTTCTGTGCTGTTGACGACATCGAGACGACGTGGAGGAGAATGAGTTATTTGTCTAATCGAATGTGCGAAGGTTTTCTTAGCATTGTTGCCGCCAAACAATTGTCGATATTGTACGAGTGATGGCGAGAATGGCAAAGCACCTCCGTCCCACGACAATAGGAATGAGAATGCGGCTCTGCTCTTGTTCACCCATTGAGAAGGTCGAATTAGGAAAAGATTGAACCCACCTTTATGGAATCTGGAAGCCAATCATTGGGTCGGAACTCGGATCAATTGGACGGAGCGGATTTACTAACTTCCGCGATATCACGGCAATTCTCACTCGGAATTTAATAATCAAACATTGAATATCGAATATCGAATATCGAATATCAACTTATGTTAACAAAGAGAAAGATCGGCTCATATGTCTATGATAATTTTGCAGCCAGAGAAATGCGACATGCATGACTGAACAAAGGTAAATCAATCCATCAAGTATTCAAGATCTCTACATGTTGTGTAGCGGCAGATGCAGATGCACTTCGGCACTTGGGACCGAGATATTTATATCATGCCTAGCTAACGTGGTGGAAGTCGATGGTTGTGAGTGTGTGGGCATTGAAATATTACCGTCTCCCGTGAAGAATTGTGTGTGAAACTGCAGAAGAATCGCCAAACAGATGGCTCTTACGGAGGAGGACGATGATTGTCTCACCTCATAGACATGGTGGGGTAGGGGTGGTTGAAATAGTTTCCAGGACAGGCATTTGAGGGCAGCAGCAGACAGACGGGAAGAGCTTGATAGTAGGGTAAGGTAAGGTAAGGTAGCTTTATATATAAGGTATATATATATATATATAAATAAATGATTTTCATCCTTCCCGCAGCAGATCCCTCTGATCTCATTCTGCTGTCATCATCATCATCATCATCATCATACTGGTTCACATACACGAGATAGGTAGTTCATTCACGATGCAAGCTTTCATCAAGTTTTGATCAAAGCTCTTTCTCCAAGGTGACCGCCACCACCACCACCATACTTTACCCATCAAACCATTGGATACTCTTGGTCCACCTCGCTTGACCATGACTCTAAACTTGTAACTTGTAACTGGTGGCGGCACTGGCACACGCGGAACAAGCGTGACGAGAAACCTTTTCAAACCCAAAGACAACGAGGATGTGATTAAGGGAGGGTAATGGAAGGAGAGGAGGTCGAAGATGGGTTTGAATCATAAGCTGTAATGGAGAGAGGGAGAGGGAGAGAGAGGAGGAGGAGGAGGATGATTAATGACTAAGTTCTTGTTGGTTTTCATCACAGGCTACTGTATACCAGTATAGCTGTTTACTGGTATCGTGTTTAGTTTACAAAAAGCAATTGAACAAGTATGTATGTAATGGGGGGGGGGGCTTCCAAACCAAATCATCCATTTATACATTATCCAATGAATTATCTTAACTTAACTAATCTCATTGAAGCTATACCTTGAGATGATCTATCTGCTCTACTCATTGCACCGTGATCAAACTATGTTGAGCAGTGACAGACAGAGAGCAGCGAGACAGCAAGACAGCGAGACAAGGCGTGACAACAAGACAGAGCAAACTTAGAAACGTTCTACCCGAGCCTTGAGCCTGAGCCTGAGCCTGAGCCAAGATCCTGTCCTGTCCTGTCCTTGTCTTGTCTTGTCTTGTCCTTCTCTGGTCCGTGCACTCACTACCTAGCAAGCAAGGCCAAACTTCAAGACCTCAGGTGGGACTGGAAGGCAGCTTGCTCGCTCGACTGCTCGACGACTGCTCCACCACTACACTACACTACACTACACTACACTACACTACTGCCACTGCCACTGAAGGCCCCACTACTTTCCCCATCCGCCGTTCTGCCATTTGGTGTGGTTTGGTCCTTGTTCATTCACATCCGTCCCGAGCCAGCCAACCCAACCCAGCCAACCCAGCCCACCCAGCCCAGCCTACCTAGCCCAGCCTACCTACCTACCTTACAGTACCACCCAGCTGCCCTGTCCTACCCTGCTTTCCTCTGCTCTGTCCTGCTCTCTCTGTGCTGTGCTGTGCTGTGTGGTGTGTGGTGTCGTTGTTCGTCGTGGGAGCCAGTCCAATCCAATCCAATCCAGTCCAATCCAGTCCAATCCAGTCAAGTTAGTCAGTGTCCATCTCGAAACCAAAAAGTTCGGTTCGACCTCTCTATCCAAACATCTCCAAA
Organism: Margaritispora aquatica; assembly: GCA_007644065.1. Lineage (NCBI taxonomy): Eukaryota > Fungi > Ascomycota > Leotiomycetes > Helotiales > Discinellaceae > Margaritispora > Margaritispora aquatica. The sequence continues at coordinate 1,740,948 of VJWN01000008.1, forward strand.
CTCTTTTCAACTCCCCCCCGACTCTCTCTCTCTCTCTCTCCCTCCATCATCATCGATTTTATCAAATCCCCCTCTCAACAATTCCAACAGTAACCCACATCCTCGGATCCTCGAGAATCACTCCTTGAACCTCCATCCAAATCCAAACTTCTTATCCCCTCCTTTGCCCCCCAAACTTGATTCGATACCTTCACAATCACAATCATTTGGATTGCATACGACCAACCTCAATTCCAACGCACTCGACGTGCAAGTTCCAACCATGGAACATCAACAGAATCAACCACCGCAAGGTGGTGTCCCAGGTCCAACCGGCCGCAGACTTCACATTGCTCATAGAAGAAGCCCGTCGGAGCTCACTCCTCTGATGAGCATGTTCTCTTCACCAGGCAGTAAGTGCATCAAGACATGACCGTTGTCCGGGTCCAGCTCTCCAGCTCCAGCTTCGGCATGTATTTATTCATTTGGATATTCATCTGCTAACAGCCGTGCCTAATAGTGGAACAACTTGCAATACAACAGCAAATCGAGCTGCTCCAGCAGCAACAACAGCAAATCCAAGCAACACATCAACAATATGTAAACATGGGCATGATTCCTCCATCCCAACATCTTGCACCGACCGGTGGATATAACCCTCTGCAACCGCAGATGCAAAACCTGGCTCCGCCGAATGCCTTCCAGTTTCCCAACCAGATGCAACAGCAGCAAATGGGTGCTCCCATGGGCGCTCCCACGCAACCTCTCTCACATCGCCGTAATCAATCGGCACTCCCAAACATGGGCATGGGTCCACCACCAGCTCCATCCTCCGGAGCGGCGGGTGCGGGCTTTGGTGACTTTGGAGGACCACAAGGTAGGGAGAATAACGGGACGAGAGGAGGTCGTGGTGGGGGACCTCCTGGCGGCGGCCACCAAAGACGCCACTCGCTCGCTTTACCTGAAGCCAAAAAAGCTGCAGAATTAGCACAACAAAAGCGAACAACTTCGGGCTTTCAATTTCCTATTCCAGGTGCTGCGGGGGCCACCACTGGGGAGAAGACAGAAAGTCCTGCGGAAGAGAAAAATGGCCAAGGCCAAACGGGTGGCAATCAGGCCGGGACGGGAGGTGCAAGCCTTCGTGGTCGTGGAAGTGGACATGGACGAAGCCAAAGCATGGCGGTAGGTGCCAATGGCCGTGGTGGAGCTGCTCCTCGTGGTGGTGGTTCGTTCCAATTCCCAATGCAACCTACCCCCGAGACGGCGGCTGCTGCTGGACAAGGCAATGACTTCCAGAGACGCGGTAGTGCTACCAGTGGCGGCCACAACAGAAGTTCCTCTCGCAACTTCGAGGGCAACTGGAGAAATCAGCCTCCACAAGGACAAGGAGCTCCACAAGACCAACAAGCTTCAATGGGCAATTTTCAAGGTCAACAGCAAGGTGGATTTCAACCAGGTCATCGTAATCGTGGCTCAATCAACCAGTCGATTAACAATCTTGGTGCTTTCCAATATGGCGGTCAACCTCAGCTTGTCCAGTTGCCCCAAGGACAAATGGCCCTTGTTCAACAGCCATTGTACCCTGGTCAACAGCTTAATCCAATGCAGATGAACCAACTGCAAGCTTTGCAAGCGGCTCAACAAATGAATGGACATGGCATGGGTGGAAACCAACATGGCCAGCAGCTATCCGCTCAGCAGCAACAACAACAGCGCAAGACTCTATTCACTCCTTATTTACCACAAGCCACCCTCCCGGCTCTTTTGGGAGATGGTCAACTTGTATCCGGTATTCTCAGAGTCAACAAGAAGAATCGCAGTGATGCGTACGTTTCGACTCAAGATGGTCTTCTTGATGCTGACATCTTCATTTGCGGAAGCAAAGACCGTAACAGAGCTCTGGAAGGAGATCTTGTGGCAGTTGAGCTCCTCGATGTTGATGAGGTATGGGGCCAGAAGCGAGAGAAAGAAGAGAAGAAGAAGCGCAAGGATATCACGGATACCCGAGGAGGAGGGTCCAGCAATGGAAATGCCGACAGATCCCATCGTGATAACTCAACCAATGGCGATGAGCAGTCAGGCACTGGCGAAGGCGGCATCAAGAGACGTGGTAGTTTACGTCAACGTCCTACGCAAAAGAAGAATGACGATGTTGAAGTGGAGGGACAAAGTCTCCTCCTTGTTGAAGAAGAGGAGGTCAACGATGAGCAGAAGCCACTGTACGCGGGACACATTGTTGCTGTCATTGAGCGTGTTGCCGGTCAAATGTTCTCTGGAACTCTCGGTCTGCTTCGCCCAAGCAGTCAGGCAACAAAGGAAAAGCAGGAAGCTGAGCGACAAGCTCGCGATGGCAATTCTGGTCGTCACCAGGAGCAAAGACAACAGGACAAACCTAAGATCGTCTGGTTTAAGCCCACCGACAAGCGAGTTCCACTGATTGCCATACCTACGGAGCAAGCACCTCGTGATTTCGTGGAGAAGCACATGGATTATGCTGACCGCATATTTGTTGCCTGTATCAAGAGATGGCCAATCACGTCCCTTCATCCATTCGGTACCCTCGTGGAGCAGCTTGGAAAGATGGGTGAGTTGAAAGTGGAGACCGATGCTCTTCTCCGTGACAACAATTTTGCCTCGGATGAGTTCTCAGATGCTGTCACTCGCAGTGTTGGCTTGGATGAGTGGTCTTTGGAGAAAGAAGACGAGGAGGCTATCTCAGCCCGACGAGATTTCCGCACAGAGAAGACTTTCACTATTGATCCCAACGGTGCTGATGAGCTCGATGATGCAATTCACGTCAAGTCAGAAGCTGATGGAAAGATTGAGATTGGAATCCACATTGCAGATGTTGCGCACTTCATCAAGGCCAACTCCTTGGTTGACCGGGAGGCTAAGAAGCGTGGAACTGCCGTCTATTTGAGTAAGTTTTGGTCTTGTTTTCCCACATTCAGACTCTCATACTCGTGTCAACATACACGTTTTGCCGAATTGTCTTCAATTGAGGGTCGCAATTACTTTTGATCATATTGCTAATATGCTTGTAGTGAACCGCAGTTGCGCTATGCTTCCACCCAAGATTGCTTCAGATGTGTGCTCGCTACTACCAGGCCAAGATCGTCTCACTGTCAGTGTCGTCTTCAAGGTCAATGCTCACACTGGGATGGTTGTTGAGGAGGAAACTTGGATTGGTAAGAGTATCATCAAGAGTGCTGGTAAATTGACCTACAAGGAGGTCGATGCTGTTCTTTCAGGCCATACCAACACGAAGCTTGATGGTGCTGAAGTTAAAGAGATTCAGATTCTTCACGTAAGCTTTTGTGCTTCTCTGTCTTTGGGAAATTGCTAATAGGGTACAGGCTGTCTCCCAGAAATGGCGCGAGCAACGTCTTGGCTCTGACGGTGAAGCAATCGCACCATTGAGGCTGATCTATCAACTCGATGATGAAAATGTCCCTGTGGAGCAGAACATCTTCGATGCCACCCCATCGCACGAGTTAATCGAGGAATTGATGCACAAAGTCAATGCATATGTGGCTCAAAAGATTGCCAAGGGCTTGCCCGAGAAGGCTCTCCTTCGTCGTCAAGGACCACCCAACCCTCGTCGTCTTCAAACCTTTGCCGATCGAATGAACAAGATTGGCTACGAAATCGACACAACAAGCAGTGGAACTCTTCAGAACAGCCTTTTCAAGGTCGATGATACTAATGTCCGAAAGGGCATGGAAACACTTCTTGTCAAGGCTATGCACCGCGCAAAATACTATATTGCCGGCAAGACTCCACCACACCTTTACCCACACTATGCCCTAAACGTTCCTCTCTACACTCATTTCACCAATCCGTCCCGTCGTTATGCTGATCTTGTCGTTCACCGACAACTTGAATCAGTCTTGTCCGAGGGCAAAATTGAGTACCTTGAGGACATCGAAACACTTGTCAAGACCACCGAGTCTTGTAATACTAAGAAGGACTCGGCTCAAAATGCTCAAGAGCAAAGCGTTCATATTGAATCATGCAGAATTATGGATAGGAAACGCGAAGAAGCCGGTGGAGAGCTCATTAGCGAGGGCATTGTTCTCTGTGTGTATGACTCTGCATTCGATGTCCTCATTCCCGAGTATGGCTTCGAAAAGAGAGTCCATTGTGACCAGCTTCCATTGAAGAAGGCTGAATTCCGCAAGAACGAACGCACTTTGGAGTTATACTGGGAGAAGGGTGTTCCATCCTCTGCGTACGTGCCTGAGGATGAACGACCAAGAGCAGGTGCATCGCAGCGCACGACGAACGCCGCAGCTGCAGCCAAGCAAGCTGCTGTGGCTGAGCGTGCCAAGAAGGAGCACGAGGAAGCTCAACGCAAACAAATGGAAACAGGCACAATCTCTACGGATGATGTTGATGCTCTCTTTGATGATGAAGATGATGCTTCTGATGTCGCTGAAAGTCTTGCTGGCGTGTCACTGGCTGAGAGGCCTACCCAAAGTGTTCCACCTTCTCCTACAAAGAATTCTCTGGTAGCGTCTGGTAGTCTCCACCGCACACGTTCCGACTCCAAGGTCCACTCTGGTGAGCCTGTCGAGGCTAAGCTCAGTGCTAAGGAGAAGTATCTGAAGTTCTTCAGCTTGAGAGAGGAGAATGGAGAGTACATTCAAGATGTTAAGGAAATGACACGAGTGCCCGTCATCCTGAAGACTGATCTTACCAAGAGTCCTCCGTAAGTCTTGTATACCCTCGATATGATCATCAACTAACAATTGCAGATGTCTCACCATTCGCTCCCTTAATCCATTTGCCCTGTGAGTTGTAGTCATGGTGTAATGTTTCGGGTACTCTCATGTTGTGAGGATTGAATAGCTATGAGGGGCAAGGTTGTCAAATGAGCAACGATACATTCGTGTGCATTTGTCTGCCGACGTCTACTCCATGTGCTCGAAGATGGGTTTTGGTTGGATCGCATAGAAAGCTGATTGTGTTGTGCTTGTGATACACGGAGGAAATGCTGATGGAATGAAGAATCTGAAAGGCAAATGAAAGCACGAAGGGACTGATTGTATTGTGGCGGTAGAAAAGTAGGCTAGCGTTGCAACGGTGGAAGAACATGGAGCTTACTCACATTTGTATTTTCCTTTTTGCTTTAGCGTAGGCATTTATAGGTAGGTATGTAGTGTTTAGCGCGAATCGAATCACATAGCTCCTATTTTCCATGGCGAGAACACGAACGGGATCAGATCCATGAACGAGATGCTTGGGACATTGTTCGGAAGATTGAATCTTTATGCTAACGGGGTGAGCAAACTGTGGTGTGATGGCTAGGCAAGTGGGCAAAGTGGGCAAGCATTGATTGCATTTTGGTTCGGTATTTTCGTTTGTACGGTTCATCGGTCGAGGAGATCTTCCGGTTTCTTGAACCCAGTCTTTGTGGTCATGTTTTAACCCTTGATTTTGAATGATTTGATTTGATTTGATTTGATTTGGGGGGGGGGAAGGGTACTGTACCTCCGTACCGGTAGGAAACTCGAAATGGTTTCGATTCCTGTGATCAGAGATGAGAGGGGTCATGCCAAGCTTGGCTGATTTGGATGGGGGTTCTGGTGTTCTGGCTGACTGGCATGGTTATTGTTGACATGGTTGGCATGGTCCATTTTGTCGCTCGCATGGTGGTTTTGGGCAATGGAGGGGGAAAAAATATAACTGTGTTGACGGAAGGAAGGTCGAATGAATGAATGAACCCTTTTTGGTTTTGAAAGTCCGTGGTATGGTATGGTCCTTAGTCCCCAAAACCTTGCCGATACTACCGATATTGTATACCCCCCTTCTTCGATGCTCGCTAATGCCATGCTCGTTGAACAGAAAGCACAGCAAGCAAGCACACGAAGCTCAATACTATAGCTCATCTCATATACTGTACAAGAGTGATCTTGGTTCTTTGATGCCCTCCTCGGATCTTGCTCCTTTGTTGCTGCAATCTCGCACTGTACTGGGGCTTCAAACATCACATGTGGCCGTACCGGCGCCCGATGATGCCCCTCCACTTATTGTAACTAACTCCCACTCAAGCTCAGGTACGGTTGGTAAGTCATCAATGGATGGATGAATGGTAATGGATACTAATGTGCGATGTCCGATGTGATAGGGCTACTGTAACAAACCTTAACCCCGTATTGGTGCCATTAAAACTCGTGAGAAACTCTTGGCCCATGATGATGAGTGATGACAGACTGACGGAGTGAACTGACAGGAAGGAAAATAATGGAAGGTTGCTGATCCGGTTGCATGAAAGGGATCTTTGATGTCTGGCATCTGGCCTGGCGTCTTGAGAGTGGATTCCCTATTATGTTCAGCATCTTACAATGTGAGCAGCAATATCAACATCGCTCGCTAACTATCTAGCTAGCTCATCCGCATTCCATCTCCATCTCCATCTCCATCTCCATCTCCCTCTCCCCCTTATCCCGTCACAATAACTCAAAATCAAATAAGCTCACATAATTAAATGAAATTAGATTGGAAAAAATTCGATCTCATCTGGGGGGGGGGGGGGGGTGGTGCATGGTAGGGCACAGTACTGTACTGTACCTTAACTTTACCAGGGGACAAGGTGCACGTCTCACCCCTCCAAAATCCTCAGGCGAGGTGGCGCATCTCAAACCACATCTGAGACGCACCCGTACTCCGGCCCCCGACCTCCTCTTCCCTTCCCTTTGCCTTTTTCTTCCCGCACGCGCCTCGGGGCATTCCCACCTCTCACAGTAGGGTAGGGTACGACTGAACGAACGAGGGAAAGGAAGAGAGACACTTACCTTACTTACCTTACCCATGGAAATGGTGTGAAGTATGGTATGGTATGGTATGGTATGGTATGGTATGGTACGGCAGATACTCGCTCGTGACGGAAGTCGTGCGCGCGAGTGGGTGAACCAGTGAACGGATGTCAATGTCAATGTGTCAAAAGAGATACATACCTCCGTACACAAACAAGCAAGAGTGAGCGTGGCAAGCAAAGCAACGCAATGCAAACTGGCTCGGATAACCCCGAATCCGTCGTTCGCTTGCTTCGCTTGATCGCTTGAATGATAGTGGAGGTAGGGGTAAGAGAGATCAATGTCCATACGAAGGTACGTACTCTTTCATCTTTCGTGACATAAGAAACAGGGCATACAAGATACACTTCACTCATGCCTCATGCTCCCCCTTCAAAGATGACCGGTCAAGCTTCGTCCCGTGGATTGCCAAGAAGGAAACCTAGAGGAAGGGTTCGAGCTTGTGCTCCTGCAAGTGTGCTTTCGTTTACTCGGGTGTGTTCTCTTCCTGGCCTGGCATGGCATGGGGCCATGGAAGCCATGGCATTAGCATGGGCACCTTTTTTCTGGACCTCCTGGTCTCATCGTGGACTGTGTTGCCGCTGCACGCACTTATACAAAAGGACTTGTCCACATTTTTGTTTGGATCTCACTTCTATTCTCCTCCTCACCAAACCAATTCAGCTCTCTATTCTCTGTTTCTCTTCTTCTCTCTTCAAGCGCTGGTTTGCTTTGTTCTCCCTACACAAGAAGTTCAAAAATCACTGCTCACTCTTTCTGTGGCTTTTGACTCTTTTTTATATATACCTTTACTTTATTTAATAGGCCCTTTCCGACTTTCCGACAACAACTCGATTCATCGACGACATCTGTAATTCTATCAATCAAAAATCAGGCTGGTCTTGTTTCAACATTCATCGATTACATTACGTCAACAGTGTCTAATATCTCACCTTCATACTCAAAAATGCCTTCCTTCAGACAGGTAGCGATCGGTGCCGTGGTGTTGGGTTTGGGTTTGGTCAATGCGATGCCCGCATTACCGAAGATGAGTCCGCAGATGAGGAGGGCGTATGATTTCGGTGTCAAGGCTAGAGCGGAGATGGAGAGGAGACAGAATCCTACGACCGGTTTACCTGATGGATTGACTGATATCGATATTCTTGAGTTGTAAGTTCCTTCTCTCACTTCTCATCCTCTCATCACTCGCTAGCAGCACATGCTTCGCAACACATCCCACACACTTCGCAACAACTCAACTAACACCATCTACAGCGCACTCACATTAGAGAATCTCGAGACAGCTTTCTACCAACAAGGTTTCGCCAAGTTCTCTGACGCCGACTTCGCCGCTGCTGGTCTCCAACCCGCTGACATCACGAACCTCAAGTCCATCGGTGGCACAGAAGCTACGCACGTCACCACCCTCACAGCTGCCATTGCCGGTGCAGGAACTCAACCAGTCCTCCCATGTACCTACAACTTCGGCTTCACCACCGCCTCCGCCATGGTTGCAACTGCTGGTGTCCTTGAGAACATTGGTGTTTCCGCCTACCTCGCCGCCGCACCTCTCGTCAAGAGCGCCGGTATCCTTACCGTCGCTGCTGAGATCGTCACCGTCGAGGCCAGACATCAAACCTTCATCCGCACCGCCTCCAAAGCGGCCGCCATCCCCTCCGCATTCGACACGCCCCTCGGCATCCGCGCCGTCTTCTCCCTCGCAGCCGGCTTCATCTCCTCATGCCCCGCGGGCTCCAACCTGGCCATCACCCCCTTCCCAGCCCTCACCCTCACTCCAGGCACCCCTGCGCTCCCTGCCACCATCCCAGCTGGCACCAACATCGCCGTCACCACTACCGCAACCGGCGCAACCAGCTGTGCTTTCCTCGCTGGTGGCGCGACCGGTGGCGCTGCCTTCGTCCCCTTCACCAATGGTGGATGTGTCGTTCCCCAGAACTTGAGCGGTATCACCTACTTGCACCTCACCAGCTCCACGCCCGCTGATAGCGTCCTCACCGACGCCATCACCGTTGCCGGTCCTCTCGTCGTTGCTCTTACATAGATACCTTCTTTTCTCATTCTGTGTGTATTGGCTTCGACTTGCTAGGGATTTGTGTATACAGGGGGATTGAGTGGGTGATGGGATGGGTTGGACATGTAATGTTTCTTGTTGCTGCTGCTGTTGTTGCTGATGTTGTATTTAACTTGATGAATTGGTGGCATGGGATGGGATGACTGAAGGTAGAAAGAAGGCATCGATCGATTGATTGGGTGGACAACCGAAGGATTGGGAAAGAAAGGGTTTATCATTCACAGAGAACGAGAGAAAATTTTTAGAGGACAATCTGAGCTGGACTTTTAATGCTCTAATATTTTTTTTTTCCTTTGTTTGGTTTAGTGCTACCTGGTAGTGCTCATGGTGGTATATTGTTTATACAGAATTCTAAATGTTCGAATACTTGACTTATTTTCCACTTCTCTCTGTGCATTGTTTTGTTTTATCCGTGTTGTCTTGTCTGTGGTTTTCTTGCATCGCGATCGTAATATCATGATCTCTAGCTCGTGTCTACTTCCTCTCCTTTGGTCCTTTTTCTGTCTTGTATACGTATGTATCAGAATCTGCATTTGTCCCTTATATTCATGGTTTGTACAAAATGGACGGATCACTAAAGCTAGGTATTAAGCATGCCATCATCCTGTACAATGAATGAGTAAGGGATCCTCGATGCTTAGTGTTTGTCTTTGCGTGAAACTTGCGACGTCTCCTCCTGCTTTATTGCTTTCTCTAAGGTAGGGTTGCTATACTACATTATCATATTGTGATAGTTTTCAAGTTGTAATGGAAGTCATTGGATTAAGTAGTGGTTCCTCGTCATGTGATGTGTGAGGTGGGATGAAGTTGCGATCATGTGATTTACACCCCACTTCTGTTTGATAGGTACCTATCTCTCGTTCGTTCTTCTAGACTATCTTCACTTCCAATACTTGATTTCTTAACGATACAACGCATAAATCTTTGCCTCTTCCAGCCACTTGCTCAGATCATCATCGATTCACGCTTTCTTGGGCTTGAAAGAAAAAAACAAAAGACATTTCCAGACGAGTTTCGAAACATCCGACACGAAACAACCAACTGGAACGGTTGAAACGAGCTCGTTGATCGGATCGGATCTGAGTCCAGCACGCGCGGGCGGCGAGTGTTTAAGCTTATTCAAAACAAAGCATTGCCTGCTGTGGGGTGAGACTTTGGCTTGCTTGGACTGGACTAGACTGGCTTTGGTGTTTTTGGCTCTCAGTCCGTGGTACGAGGTGGTTTTACGGATTCCGGAAGTGTGAGCTTCGTACAGCCCTTTTGGGGATTGGTAGCGAAAATCAGCTGATTGAATCTTCTTCTGATTTGAATCTGGACTTGGATTTGGAGCTTGCCTCATCTCAGGTCGACTCACTTCAGATCACCCCATTAGCCATCTCATCCGACCCGGTAGTACCGGTAGGTACTCGACTACCCGTCCACACACCACCCAACACATACCCGCTCACCCCTCGCCTAAACCACCACTACCAAGATGGCCACACCCTCCCTCCCACCATTCACTATCTCCCCACCCCTCCTCAATTCCTCCAATCCCTGGGCAACCACTAAGTCCGATCTCCTCGCTCTTTACGCCTGCTCGCACACCGGTGCAGTAACAACACGCACCTCGCTTTGGGGCGGATTTCCCAATGATCCTAAGATCCACCAATACGTGTTTTTCTCGCCCTCTAATGGTCGCGCCACTATCACCGCAGACGTAGAGCATATTGGGAGCAGAGATGTCAAGCCGGGAAGTGAAGCGGAGAAGTGCTCGCTTAATACGCTGGGGTATAGTCCCATAAGCTTTGAGAGTTATGTCGGCATATTGAAGGAGATGGTGCAGGATGGGAGTTTAGAGACAGCGAGGAAAGCAAGTGGGCGTGGTATCAGAGAGACGAGGCCATTCATTGTGTCCGTAACAGGCTCAGCTGAGGAAGTGGCACGTTGTCTGGAGGAATTACTTGGCCTTCTGAATGACGACATTTTGTACCCCGATTCAAACCCAGACACAGACACAACAACAAAACTAGACTTAATGATGGAAATCAACCTCTCATGCCCCAACATCCCCTCCAAACCCCCACCAGCATACGATCTCTCCGCGCTAAACGAATACATCTCCGCCATCGCGGGCGTCAAGAAGGACCTCGCTACCACTCATCCAAGGTGGAGGGATATGCATGTTGGGATCAAAACCCCGCCGTACACGCACGCGGGCGAGTTTAAGGTTTTGATGGGCGCGCTTGAGGCAGCGGAGGTTGTGGGTGGGGGGAGACATCCGATTTCATTCGTAACGGCGTGTAATACGCTTGGTTCGTGTCTTGTTCTTGGAGGTAATGGGAATGAGAACGCGATTCAAAGCGCCAATGGGAGCGGTATAGGCGGTATGGCGGGCGAGGCGTTGCATCCGCTTGCGTTGGGGAATGTGAGGATTTTGAGGGGGATGTTGGATGCGAGCGCGAATGGGAGTGTGAAAGGTATAGCGATCATTGGTATAGGAGGCGTGAGTGATGCTGCGGGGTGGAAGAGGATGAAAGCTGTTGGGGCTGCGGCGGTGGGTGTTGGTACGGCGTTGGGGGTGTATGGGGTGGGTGTTTTTGGGATGATTGCGGGAGGTTTGTAGGTTGTGAAAGGGGGAGTGAATAAGAGGTGAGAAGCGAGAATTGCTTAGTTAACATTGATTTCGTCTAGAAGTATCAACCATTCCCACACATCTATTGTCCTCTTTATACTTATACTCTCTCTCTTATTCCTCCCTCGCTTAAATTTGTTTGTTCATCACCCATCAAGCTTCACATTTCACATTTCATACCACGTAACCTTATCATCACTCTCCCTTACCATGATCATGGTTTACAGGCAAAAGTAATTCAAGCTATCTGATTTTCACTACCATCACAGATATAATTAACATGGAAAGAACCAAAAAGCCTCTACACTCACACTCAGAATTAAACGAGACTCTTAAACTATGGGCATGCTAACAAATCATAGATAAGACCTGAATATCATTCGGATGCGATGCGTAGAGTAGTGAATTTTTAACCAATTTTTTTTTACATTCTCAAATTTAAAGCTAGCAATCACTACAAATGAGCTGCGAACGTACGAACTGCGCTCGGTAAACCCAAAAGGTAATTCAGCCAACGGCGTTTTTATATTTCATGATGAGCAGATGTGCGATGACCGCGTAATCTTCTTAAGCTATAGCTAACGAGCACTAATAGGAAGCGAAAGGCTAGCGATCTGTATCTTTTGTCTTATTGGGCTGGTTGTAGGGTTGGTATCGTCCACCTACGTGGGTTGGGTTATATCAATCATTTGTTCAATCAGCGCCTTCTCCTAACGATGACCATAGCCATTCCATTCGGCACAGGATCTGATCTGGTGCTAGTGTTAGTGCTGGGCCAGTTTAAATTATCTTGTCCCACACCACACCTCGCAGCGGAAATCAGCCCAACGCGCAAACACAGAACTTACAAGAAGAGAAAATAGGCTACATTACTCGTGTAGTAAGGTAGTTATGTCGAGGGCAGGATAAAGCCTTGTGTTCAATATCTTTGCTGAAAAACACAGACGGACTGATAGGCTGCTCGTATTGTGCAAGCTTCACTGCCTATTGGCGGTGGCTCACAATGGAACGTTTCAGAGCATCCCACCTGGAGATTACCCAGCCAGCTCGCTCCATACCCCGCTATGCTTGAACCCCCCACAGCTCCCCCCTTGAGCTTAAGCGAAGCTTAAAGATTCGCTACAGTACAATTGATAATACCACTTCAACTTCTCACCACAACTGAACCTCCAAGAACTACATCCCCATAAAACACGCAAACGCTGCTCTTTCTATATAGTACTTCTCCCCATCAAATAGACCCAAATTCCAGGCAAGGCCCCCGCCAAGACCAGCCACAACGCCATGCAAAAGCAATATATGCTAAGCGAGTTTCCCTCCACCCCTCGAGGCGAGACATCAAGCCTCTATCAAAAATCCAGTCACCGAGCTGGCAAGGCTGTACACGTTGAACTTATACACCTCTCGTGTCTATCAAGCCATGGCTTTGAAAATCAGCCCTGCAAGCGCTGTGGCGAATACAAAAAGTTGCGAAGCTCCCCCAGAATTCGAGCTGAACTCCCTTGTGTTACAATCACAGTGCACCGGACCCAAATTGACCAGTCAATCAAAGTAGCCATGCGTCTACCATTCTCACTCGCGCCGCATCTGGCACTAGCACTTATGACTCTCGCCTCTCTATTTACCGTCGCCCGCGGGCAAGTCACCTCCGTCGACGGCGAGATCATGACCATCCACTCCGGCAAACCATTCAGCAGTCTCCGGGACTGCCCCAAAATGTGCCTGACCGGTGGCTTCGTCGGCTATCCGGAGCCGGCGCGCGCGAACGGGTGCTCGCGCAACTTCTGCCTCTGCCGCCCGGACCTGCAGGTCTTCGCCTACAGCGCCCTCTCGAACTGCCTCTCTGCTGCATGCGGCAATAATGCCCTGGACGTGAGTTCCGCCGTGTCCATCTACGGAGCATATTGCCTTGCCTACTATGCCACAGCGGCGCCGTACCCGACCATCGCAGAGCCGTCGGTAGCGGCGAGGACGACGTCGAGTACAAGTCCTGCGGTAACTTCTGCCACGCCTGCGACGCCGGCTTCAAAGTCCGCGGTCACTGTAACGCAGACTGTGAAGACAGAGTCGACGATCGTGGTGTTTCAAGCTTCTTCTTCTTCAGATGCGTCAATGACCGCTAGCTCGCTAAGTGAGTGGAGGATCTTCTACTTCTCGCTTCTCGTGTCCGCTATCCTCGCCCTACAGTAGTGGTGAGAGATTCAGATCTGACCTCTTGTCTGCACCAGCATCAGCATCAGCATCAAGCACGACCTCGAATCCCGCCTCCGCCTCGCCAACCACTTCACAGGTCTTGACGGTCTCGCGCTTGGTGGCGGATCCAGGGCCGGTGTCGACGGCTTTCGTGTTGTTGGTGAAAGATAAAGATGGAGGGGGTTATGCGCATGGTGACAAGGTCGCGATCGGGGTTGGGGTTACATTTGGTTTGCTGGCTGCTGCGTTGGGGGTGGTCGGGTTGCTGATTTCGTATAAGCAGAAGAGGTGGTTGTTTGCTTATCGGAGGGGCAATGGGAGTGTGTGGACTTCTCTTTCGATTTTGCCTTCGAAGAATCCGCCCACGAGGAATTTGCCCACGAGGGATTGGCCTTGTGTTTGAAGTGTTTAGTAACAAGCGCGCTTAGGTGCTTAAGTAGGTATCTAGTTGTCTTTAGGCATCTGGGTGGTCTATATGTTGATGATACAGGCTTGTGGGGTTTTTACAGGTATCTAGGTAGGTCTGCAAAAGCGAGTGAGCGAATGAGGGCTATAGATAGGATTGAATAGTGCTGTGGTCTATTTGTTTCATTTTATTTCAATCAATTTCAATTCTTCAATAACGTGAGATGCTCTATATAGGGAAATATAAGCCGCTTACCCATATATTGGTGCGGTAAGATGAGATCATATGGAAGGATAAAGATATCATTTATATCGATGTCTGGGTTTTTACGGTAGTTGTGGCATGATGTTAGTTTTCATAACTATGTGGCTGTTGCTTGGGATATATGAGCGTGGTGGTTTTGGAGATGTTAGAGTGTAAAGGTAAAAGTGAAGTGAGAGGATTTGTAAAGCCGGGGATACTGTCGAGTGTTTTCATTATTGAGAGTGACTAGAAATTAAATATTATGGAAGTTTGTTGTTATAGATAGGCGGTTGGTGGTAGGTGAGTAGGTGGATATATTCATTTTGATCTCCTCATCGTTTCAAATATTGAGTAGTTATTTCAGTTTGTAAACAGGACAGAGATCTTGTCAAGTTTTTAACCGGAAGTTTTCTGGGACAAAAACATGAAATGGTTAAACGAACGCAGTGGTTGAGTTGTATTGGAATCGAAGCTAGTGTGTTTAATTTTGAGTCAAAATTGAATCCAAGCTCATGGACCTTATGACTTGGAGACTGATGTGTTCTATCAACGCACGCCGGATCTAGCCTGTACGTATCATTTACTCGACGGAAATTATTCTTATGATCTATAGAGTTTCGTCTCTTCACTCTATTGACTTATACGAAGAAAATTTCTTGCTATAACGCTCGCTTACCACTCACTCAGCATAGTGCTTTCCAAATCCTGATGTTACCTAGTAAATCTCAAAGGAATACACGTGATAACACCTCGTCCTAACCTGAATTTCTCACAGCTGAAATCACCATCATCACTAACATTGCATTACATTAGACCGTGGAAGACAGCAAGCACACTTCGGTTTCAAGCTTGAACGAAATACCTACCTACATCGCCAATTGAAGTGCTGAAGTGCTGGAGTGGTACTGACAATTATGGGTAGGTGTTAACCTGGAGTTCTGAACAAACAGGAGGCTACTAGCGAAAACCACAAAGGAGAAGTGCGTACGAAATAGCAGGAAGGGTCACTACTCTTAATATATCTGTTTGTATCTTGCTTTGTAAGATTTGCTTACTTCAGAGGAGTAAGATCTTGCGAGAATAAAGCGACATCAATCCAAATACAAACAAAACAGAAAAATACACCCATTCTCGTCTCATCTCATCTAGAACATCTATCGAGCCAGAACCCGGATCTATGTCTATTTTCAGACCACCTCCCAGACAAACCATACCCACCTTACCCAAAGCATGTTTGCCAGACTAATACTAGTACCAAGAGACTAAGCCATCATAAAAATTTCCACCCACCACCTACCGACCTATTACCCGGCACTGTCTAAACCTCCCCTGCCTCAATCTTCCTCATACACTCAGTAAACTCGCTCCAATCATTCATAATCACACAGCACCCGGCCGTCTCCAACACGCCCCTCATCTTCTCTTCCTCACTCTTCTCATAACTCCCTGTATACCCAATCGTCTTGATGCCCGCCCTAAACGCCGCCGTGGCACCACTCTTGCTATCCTCGACCGCAACACACTCCTCAGGTTTCTTGCCCAACTTCTCCATCGCATGGAGATAAATCGCGGGGTCCGGCTTACTTGTCGGCTTCGGCAGTGACGTGGCAGCAGAATACACATGCTCCTTCTTGAAATACTTATCCTGGCCCACCTTCTCGATACTCGCCTGGACCCGTCTTAACGCCGACGACGACACCACAGCCATAAGGTATTTGTTCTGCTTCTCTAACTCGACGAGCACCTCATCAACGCCTACGCATGGCTTCAGCGCCGCCTTTAGCTTCGCAATGACCTTGTCTTCCTCGGACGAGACGTAGCGCTCCAGCTCCTCCCCATCCATCTCGTAGTTGTACTTGGCTTTCAGGTTGGTGAGCATGCCGCGGAAGTTCTGGCCCACGAACTCCGAGAGGAGCTGGGGACCGGTGTATCGTGTTGAGATGTCGCGGGAGGCGAGGATCTCGTTGGCAAGCTCGGCGCATGCTTCGAAAGCGAGCTCTTCCGAGAGCACGAGCGTGTTATCGCAGTCGAAGAGGATGGTTGTGATCTGTGTGGGAGGAGGGGAGGTTAGTGTTGGGTTTGGCTGGAGGTTAGAGTGAGAGTGGGATGAGAGAGGACTGACTTTTGGCATTTTGGGCGGTTAAGGTGTAGAATAGGTGTGGTTATGATTGTAGGTAAGGTTGAAGAAGAGGATTATAGGTGAATTGAGTCGAGTTTGATGTTTGTGTGGTATCAATTTATCAATTGGAGAGTAGAAGCTCCAGGAAGGGTAGTGGGTAGTCAGTAGTCAAAGAGTCCTCCCACTCCAGATATATATATATATATGATATATATCAGATATGCACTTTCCCTGATCAGATGGGATTCTAACCCAGACATATGCAGGTGGAGAGGTGGAGCTGCAGGACCAAAACAGCTCAGCTGCAGGTGCAGGGACAAGAGGCTCACACTTTCTTCAAGCTGTTTCTTCTTCTCAAAGAGCTGTGGCTGGGGTGATTGTGATTATCCGGAGGGGCAATGGCGGGGTCTTCTTTTTCAACCCTCTGTGTCTCTGTGTCTCTGTGTCTCCCTTGAAATTGTTCACCAATTTGTCTCGCTGAGCTTTGCATTCCTAAGGATCTAGAAAGAGTTTGTTCCATTTCCAACCCCGCACGCACCCATCTCACCTAAAATAATGCACCATCACCACCACCACCATTGGTACTGTATCAGCAGCACCACCCATTTTTGAGTTCTCACTGGTACTCGGTCGTTGCAAATTCCTCGATCCCTCGTACCATATCCATGACCATGACCATGACCCCGCACCCAAAGCTGTGATTTGCGGGTTGGTCCCATTTGGCACTAGACTGCATAGGGGAATTGGGCTTGACGATCTACTTCTGACCGAGGGGAGGCCATCGGATAAGGAGGTAAAATATCGGAAGATACAAGAGATAATTATAAAGGCCTAGAATTTATAGGGATGCAATGGAAGATATCGAGGAGAGGAGAGGAGAGGAATGTCTTGGAGACTTGCTGCCAAGACCAAGGTAAATACAGGTGTGAGTAGGAAATTGTGACAAAGGATAAAAATAATTGAATTGTAATCAGTGATTTTAGATTGTTACTAAGAAGTGTATGTTGCTGGATCAGAGCACTATATTACCTATTACCTACCAAATGATGTCTATTGATCATATCAACAGCAGACAAAGTGCCGTTATCCATAACCTCGCACTAAAGTTTTCAAAGCCTAAAAATTGAAATAATTTAGGTATATAATTAAGTAAGAAATATTTTAACTAAGCAAAACAACAATAAGAACAAAATTCAACTTCCCCTAAGCCTTATTGACATGCCCAACAGTTTCTTTGCCTACCTTACCTCATCGAATTACTTGATCATCACGACACTCTATCCTCGCTTAATGAACTCGAAATCCAAATATTGATCCAAACCAAATCCAAAACTAAGCCCCATTTCTCCCTCTACCTATCCTCATTGCTGCAGTTCGGGGCATATTTTCGATAGCTATAGTAAATTAAAACTACATCTAATCAACAAACTTCCTCACTACCTCGCCCAGCTTACACTACACCAGACAGGAAATTAGGCGTGCGTTAGACACCGACAAAAAAAACATCTGCTCAGATATCTTACCTAGATACCTAGCACTTATCCGGTACTCATGAATGAAATATCAATCATCTTCTCGTAACTGCTACTTATATCATACCTCCGGCAGCAGGAGCAGCCGTCATCATCTCATCTCTACATGAATAAATAAATAAATAGAAGGGCTTACCTTTCTATTCCTCCATCGGCCTCTAGGATTATATTACTAATGGAATGAAATCTACCTCATCTGCAATCAAGATGAACACCCAAGAGAAACCATGGAAGGACTTTTCAAGACCACTCTCATAGTATCTGTTCTGCCATTCTGCATTTTTAGTCTTGGTAGGCTGATTTTCATTGGCCTATTATCTGGCGTGTTGGGGAAGAACGGTATCGAGATATATACGCAACATTGTCAGAATCCCTCACCAACCAGACCTTTCACGTATGCCTCACAACCAATGTGAATACCGCGCCATGTTCATGCAGAAACTCATCTATTCACATTTGGTATCAAACACAAACATACACCATCGCCATGACAAGCACACCCCCAAACGCCCATTCCCAATCCCATTTCAATGATCCGTTCCACCACAAAACCTCACCACAGAACCCCAATCTCCTATCTCTTAGTGCAAAACACCTACATTATCGTACCTCGCATCCGGGAACTGGACTCTTCCCCCGGGCCCGGCCTGCACCGGCGCCGCACCCGAATAGCCTGTATACCCCGTCTGTTCATCATGAACACTAGGCGGAACATATCCACCGCCTACACTCGAACCTCCACCGCCGATACCAAAGCTAGGACTCGAGTTTCCATAGCGACTGCCCAGTGAGGACTGGCCTCCGTAGTGATCCGGGATCTCGTGCTCGTTCTCATCGTTGTGGTGTACTGGTGCGTACTCGTCGTCATGGGGAGCAGTAGAGAAGGCCTCCTTGTCGGGATCGATGGCTTGGGCGTTGTAAGGTGCGCGGGATGCCCCGGGGAGGTAGCCTTCGCGGGACCAGTACATGACGCTGTAGAGGGACATTATAGTTGTTAGGACCCAGAAGATCCTGTGGTTTTGTTAGCTACCTTTACCAATGCTTCTTTGTCTCTGTCGTGGTGTAGGTATGGGGAAAGGGAGGACCTACCAGATAAATACACCCAGTCCAACGACAGCCTTGCTAGCACCACAGGCTCCGCTGCATTTCCCACTCGAGTTGTAACTTGCTTGTGATGCGAAACCCGAGAGCCAGAAGATGGCCATCAGGAAGTCGACTGTTGCTAAGGCATATGGGTTTGCGAATTTACGGGTGCGTGGGAATCGAGGGGTCATGGTGAGGAATATTATGGTTGGAATCGAGAGGAAGCACTATGTAGCAATGTAGGTTAGCATCTGCCATCATTGCTTCTACACTGGGTATTTGATGCTGGGTGGTGAGGACAACAAAGAGCAAACAGCAAACATACCAAGCCGAAATACCATCCAGGTCTGCCATCGATACTTGAAGCCTTGCGGAAGACAATAATCTCGATGATGAATGCGAATACTGTGAGAGAAGCCTGGGCAATATGTAGACCCAGCTTATACTTTTGGAAGTCGTTGATATCGAATTCCACCATCTTGGCGGGTTGGATGTGTTGTTGTGTTGCAGAGAAAGGGTGGAATGTGTCTGTCTCGTATTTATTTTCCCAGGATACCTGCTTCCCTGCTTCCTGGATATTTCTTGGGGGGACTGAAGAGTCGAAGTCCAAGTAAACGATGCAGACGAACTACGAACGATGACAGTTGTAGATTAGGAGGATGATTTGCGGACGAAGAAGAAGAAAAGGAGATTCAGGAGGATTCAAGCCAACGAAAAGGGAGCTGCGTAGGCAGACTTGGGAATAATAGCTGAATGGGATTAGGTTTAGGAGAACCTTTGAGGCTCATCGGATTCGACGCGTATTGGCAACGATTCAGCTGCGGCAGAAGTTCTTGGGTTCAGGTTTTAGGTTCAGGGTGTTCGTAGTAACCCAGCAACACCCGAACCAGTACGACGATACGCTGGACTGGTGCTGGACTGGGGTTGGACTAGGGCTGGTACGGGGTTAAAAATAGGTACAAGGATAAGGCTGAGAGGGATGAGACCAAGCGAATGAAAGTCAGTGAACCAAGTAGAAATCGGGAAATCTATTCGAAACAGAAGCAAATACAAGTCCAAGTACGCTGCGTTTCGCTTCTCGCTTTAGAGGGAGGGATAAAAATTCTATAGTTTGTTGACTTTGGAATGTAAACAAAGTAGAAGCTAAGCGAATTCAATTGACTTTGACTAGAACTAAGAACTAAGAACTACTTAAGGTACCTTTATCTACTTATTAGGTTCAAGTCAGTGGAAGCTGTCAAAGATGCACGCCCTTCCTCTCCTCAATCCATGTTGTGTCGGAATCACGGACGTCTTTCCTTCGCCTTTCGTCATTCGTCATTCGTGATTCATCGTTGAACCACACATCACAAAAATTGCCATCCCACTCTTCTCTTTATGCTCCATTCTCTTTTCTAAGCTATCCACAGCTGCCCACTCCTGTCCTCACATAAGTATGTGATGTAGCTATTATTTTCTTTTTCTCCTCGTAG
The DNA here is from genome assembly GCA_007644065.1 of Margaritispora aquatica. Lineage (NCBI taxonomy): Eukaryota > Fungi > Ascomycota > Leotiomycetes > Helotiales > Discinellaceae > Margaritispora > Margaritispora aquatica. Next base: position 1,761,478 of record VJWN01000008.1, read on the forward strand.
TCTTGTCTGTCTCTCCTCAATCAGATACATCATCAATATGGTTATTCATAGTGAAGGCAATTCGTCAAGAGTGGACGAGGAGAGTCCTCTCCTTCGGGACCAACCCAAACCCATCGACGACAGCGAGCAATCCGCAGAGCAAACAATCATACAAGAGGAGATATCTTCCCGAAAGCTATTCATCGTTCTTGCTAGCATATATGTCGGTGTCTTCCTTGGAGCGCTCGACAGCACAGTGATCGCCACACTCTCCGCTCCAATCTCAACATCCTTCAACTCGCTCTCCCTCCTCTCATGGCTCGCATCCTCCTACCTGATCGCCAATGCTGCCTGCCAGCCCCTTTCCGGTCGATTGACCGACATCTTCTCCCGCAGGACCGGGCTGGTCGTGTCCAACATCCTGTTTGCAGCAGGCAACTTGATGTGCGGTCTGGCACAAGATGAGTGGAGCATGATCGCAGGGCGTGTGGTGGCTGGTATGGGAGGTGGTGGATTGATGGCCATCAGTACCTTCGTCGCGAGTGATTTGGTCCCTCTGCGGAAAAGAGGTATCATACAAGGGATTGGGAACTTATGCTTTGGTCTTGGTGCTGGATTAGGAGGAATCTTTGGAGGATGGGTCAATGATGTATGGGGATGGAGGACTGCCTTCCTGGCTCAAGTGCCCTTCGTTGTTGTGTCTGGCATACTCGTCTGGTGGGTGGTCGACATACCACCCAAGAAATCGGAAAAGTCGAAGCTCTCTCGAGTCGACTTCTTGGGTGCTGGCACCTTGACCGTCACTTTGGTTCTGCTACTTCTCGGTCTCAACTCTGGTGGCAATATCGTGCCTTGGACACATCCACTTGTCTTGGTCTCACTACCATTATCCGTGATATCTCTGTGTGCTTTTGTCTACATCGAGGCGTATATTGCGCCAGAGCCAGTAATTCCTGTCCGACTTCTACTCAACCGTACAGTAGCAGCAGCGTGCCTATGCAACTGGTTTGCAACCATGACAGTGTACATGGTTCTCTTCTACGTCCCCATCTTCTTCCAGGTCAAGGGCCTCTCTACCACAGCCGCTGGCATGCGACTCATTCCCCAATCAATCGGTGGTTCGATTGGTTCTCTAGGATGTGGATTGATCATGAACAGGACGGGAAAGTACAAAGTCATGTCTTATGTCGTCCTTGGTGCTTTTGTCCTTGGAAATGGCATGCTCTGCACACTGAATTTCCACGATGCAGATTGGCCATCTTATATCTACCAAGGCCTCATCGGAATCGGCTACGGAGGAATGCTCACCGTCACTCTCTTGGCTGTCATCAGTGCCGTATCCCATGAACACCAAGCGGTCATTACATCAGCTACCTACGCCTTCCGCTCTACAGGCTCAACAATCGGCATTACGATCGCATCTGCAGTGTACCAGAACATCCTGGTCTCTTCTCTACATTCCAAATTCGACGGACAGCCTGGCGCAGAAGAGGAGATTAGGAGGATCAGAGATAGCTTTGATGAGCTGAAGCATCTTCCTGAGGGATGGGAAGAGGGTGCGAAGAATAGCTTCTCAGGGGCGTTGAGAGGTGTGTTTTTGACAGGATTCAGTCTTGCGATTCTAGCGTTGGTGTGTGCCAGTTTTATGAAGCAGCATGTTTTGCATAAGAATCTCGCAAGGAGGGGTTCGAATTCGAATTGAAAGCTTGAGTTTTCTTTACTGGGGAATAGAGTCGAAGAAACGATGTTTGCGAAGAAACGTCTAGGGCATCTTCGAAAGTCGATATCAAAATCTATGACATTTAGCGATTGTTATTGCATGACAGCAACTAGCTGTTCTCGTTCTCGTCACTGTGCGATATGCGATGTGCGATGTTCGAGATGATAATGCTCATTTGAGAATGTCTTTCGTGTGTAGAGATCGCAGATCGATTAAAATTCTTTTGGAGATAGAGGAATGAATTTAATTCTGTCAAGTGTTGCCACACAGTCAAACATAAGTTTATCAATCTTCATACTCCATACTCTATACTCCATGCTCTCAGCTCTCTTTACCATATAATCAATTCAAATCGAGCTTCTCTAGTCGTCCTAGTACAACAACTTATCGCATTTTTTTGTCACTTCTCTTTCAATCCTACTCCCTCCAATATCCTCTTTCGCGCACCTTGGGGTCGACCATGACATCAGACGCAGGAGTGGGGTGGAGATGTCTCCGCAACTCTGCAGCTCGTCGATGATTGCTTGGATGAGAACTTCTAAGAATCTGAGATGCCTGTTTGGATTCCAAGCCCACTCATGAACCCCGATCATTTCAACCGCTTCGCTCGTTACGGTCCACCCTTGCACTTGAGTAACTTAACTTACTGTGGGGTAATATGTCGCTTAACAAACACTAGAGGTGTACATAAGGTATTTATATAAACTCAAAACATACAAATTCCTCTTCATCCCATACATCTTCTGTTTTATACTCAAATAATTCATCCAAAATACCTCTTCCTTCTATCAACCATACACATATCCCCGACAATGGCAGCAACAAACACCATCCAAGTCCCCCACCTCGGCGGCATAACAGTCGGGTACAAGCTCTCCTCACCCACCACCAACACCGAAATCGACCCTTCCCTCCCCACAGCCGTCCTAATAAACAGCATGTGCACGACCGTTTCCCTGTACAACACACAATTCTCCTCCTCGGCTCTAACAAGCCGCATGAACCTCCTCGCCATCGAACCTCTCGGCCACGGCGCCACGAGCTGCGCAAAGACTGAGCACTGGACGTACTGGGACTCGGCGATCATGGCGCTGCAGGTTATGGATCGCTTGGGTGTCAAGAAGGCGTTTCTGTTGGGTACGAGTCAAGGCGGCTGGATCGTGATGCGTGTGGGCATTTTGGCGCCTGAGAGGGTATGTCTTGTAGTCTTGCTTCTGACTATCTATACACTCGGAGTTGGAAATGGAAATGAAACCGGATACCAGTCTAATACTCTCCAGATTCTCGGCATCATGATCCTCGGCACCTCACTAACCCACGAATCGACCCTTTCCCGCACGCTCGGGTGCTGGGACCCGTCTCCTATCCTGACGCCCTTCATCCAGGGCTGGGCATCCTCGGTCCCTACGCCAGACTTCACAGTCGACGACGTGTGGTGCGGCATGGTTGGCGGGATTGGTTTCGGGAGTAGTGGCACCCCGGAGCTGATGCAGTTCTGGACGCAGACCTTGAAGAGTGTCTATAAGGGCGATGAGGGGAGACGCAAGCTGAGGATGGCGGTGCTGTGTTTGCTGGAGAGGGATGGGCTTTTGTTGAGGTTGGGCGATGTGAGAGCGCCGGTTTGGTGGTTGCAGGTATGTTTTGAACATTTTTCATTCACTGCTTGCTCTCCTTTACTTGCACATAAATCGAATTCGGTGGTGATGGGATGTGGGAAGATTTTTGCTGACACTAAGCAGGGAACCGAAGATAGCGTCTACGGCACCACGATGTCGGAGATGCACAGTAAGTTGTTCACGGGCAGTAAGGAGGTGAAGTACAGTGTCGTGGAAGGGGGAGCGCATTATTTGAACGCGACGAATCCGGAGGAAGTCAATTCTGCGCTTTTGGAGATGGTGGAGAGGTACACGTGAGCTGTAGGTTGGTGTGTAGATAGAGTAAAGTGATGTAGTGAGAATGTATAATATACGTAGCTTTGCCTCAAGCTTTTAATAAGTGGGTTGCTTGATGAACGAATATATGAATGAGTAAGGAATTGGTTACAGCTATAGGTATAAAACAAGTATCCTTTCCGTGCTTTGAGAATTGAAATCAACTTTGGCCCAAAATGAGACGATTGAGATTGAGACGCGTCGAGTAATTAGTATAAAAGTCTTGTCCTTCCCTTCAAATGCTTCAAGCTGTGCGCAAGACTCACAATTGCGAGTGAATTTACCCAAACTATGAATTTAGACTCGCTACACGTTCGGATATCTCCTTCAAAGCAAAAGAAACTCATCACCTCTGATTGAAGTTATTCCATACACTCGTACAAAGATCACACATCGAACTTAAGAACTCAAGTAGAGGGTAAGTTGACTTCAGTCGTCTCAACCAATCAACTAGGTAACCTATATAGCCTATCCTATTTCCGAGATCAAATGGCGTGCCGATCAAATTGCGCCATACGGGAAAATCTGGCGGTTTTGGTAGGTTGTTTTGAGGAGGTTTGGAGATTTATACTTTGTTTAAGCGAGGATATTTAAATATTATATACCGCAAGGTAAGATAGTTCTATAAATCAAAGTTCTACCACTGGAAGATATATAACTATATATGCCCACATCTATCTATCCTAATCTATCTATTCTAATCACAAACAATCCCACGAAAAACAAAGATTAAAATTCATTAGTCCATTAACCATCTCACCTCATATACCATACTTACTTGTACCTCTCTCGCTTAAACCCCCAATTATCCTCCTTCCACTGTCTTTAAGGGCCTCTAGAAACCCTGTTGTTCACTTTGTGAAGTTGGGGGGTTCTTGAAGTCGGAGGCTGGCTGGCTGGCGAGTCAGCACCCTCTAAAATGACAGATTGGCGAACTGGTGTAATTTGAATTGGTGACCAGAGCAGTCCAAATTTCCTTTATGTAGATGCTTCTGGATCTCTAACTACACTAACATGAGAGCAGTTTGACCTGACCTTGAGACGTCGCTGGCGAAGCCTTCTGGTGCTTGGGTACTTGGGAATGAAGCGGCGTTGATGGGTTGATATGCGCTGTGAGTAGTTGAGCGACGGAGGATGAGTACGTGATGCCCTTTTCTCTCTCTCTTGGGCAAGGACGTGAAGTGGTCTTCTTACTCAGCGAGATGGCTCTCCTGATTCCTTTGCCAATGCCACGTATTTGTGAGTTGCCTTGCCTTGCCTTTCCGGCTTTGTTTGGTTTGATTCCAAAGTCGATTTGCTCCTCAGATGAGGTGTGATGCCGATATATTCACATCGACTTCAAACAAGCTCAATCCAGCAATCTAACCACTTCTTCACCATCTCCACCAATTGCCAATTATGCCGAGCGGCCAATCTATCCCTCAGGCTTTCTCCTTGCATCACACCCTCAACGTAGCACTCTCCCACTAATTGATATCTTGTTCTATTATCACCGCCATCACCGCCATCACCAACACCACCAGCACCACCGCCCACCGGTCTCAAAACAAACGGCACCCCCGCAAATGGCAACAAAAACACCTTATCACCCACCCTCGCTTCTACCGGCCCAAGCCCACACAACCCCTTTTGCTTATTAACGAAAAACCTCCTCTCACGCGCCAGCAGCTGCACCGTCGCAAACGCCGGATGTCCGTCCATCTGTGTCTCTGGACCCGTCAGACGTGAGAGATAGCTAGGCACGTGTCGCGGCATGGGAGTAAATACTTTGCGCGCCCAGTCGTTGCCCTGCACGCCGAGAATGCGTCCGCCTTTTTTGAACTGAAGACCGCAGTTTATGGTCCGCCAGAAGGCTTCGATATTGGTATACGTCGATGCGAGCGCTCGCCAGGAACTGATGATGCTTGTGAAGTCTGAGGGAGTAGAGGTGGGGGAGGGTGGCGTGTGTCTCGGCATGGGCGAGCCGACCGCTGTGATGGTGTCGATTTCGCGTCCTTGGAGCGAAAGGACCTGATTACGTCCCTCGCTTGTAAACGACAAAATGGAGCGGAACACTTTAGTTGCTGAATATTCGCTACGTTCTAAATACCACGATTCTATGCTTGCAGCGCGATGGCAGAGTGTGGCGAGGTATTGGTATGGACCGTGTTGCGACTCTGTACATGCGTTTTTGAAGCTCCAGTCTTGGACCCAGCTAGGCAGATTGAGCTCCGTGGTACTTTTGCCAAGGCCGGCTCCGACGAGCATCTGTAGTGAGCGAGTTTGTTGGATCATGTGTTGAGTGTGGTTGATGTAGGTGTCGCCGGTTGACAGCGTGTAGTCGGGCATAATACGTACTGATTTCATGTGGTGGAAGCTGCAGAGAGCGTATATGTGGTCGCGCGGGTCAGAGGCCAAGCGATGTCGATGCGTCCAGAGGAGTGTGAGGGCACCCATCTCATTTCCTTGGTTGTTGATGATACGTGAGCTTTCAAGCTCAAGGACAGAGGTGGTGATGTTGGTTAGGATTGTTCTGTAACTAGTGTTGAGGAGTGAGAGGTTATGTCGGGGAGAGATCGCTTTAGAGGTGATCTGCGTGTGAGGCAGTAACGCTACTTTATAAAGTGCATTGGCTGCATCAAGAAGGACTTTCCAAGGTACGAGTTGAGTGCCGAATATTATTGATACCTTTCTTGGGAGCAGACATTCTTGGATTACCCACATTCGGCGCCACCATGGACTTGAAAACCACTGTCCAAGTCGCGAAAAAAGTCTTTCATATTGTGGTTTAACACTCCACATCTGGTCAGAGTTGACCTCAAAGATGGGAAGGTTCAGCAACTCGTCTCCAGTGAACGTCATCAAGTACAGCAGGGCTACTGTACTGATGTCCAAGTATTCCGGCTCGAGTCTATTGACAACTCTCAATGTTTCTTGCGTTGGAATGAGTTTGCGCTGAGCACCATCAGCAGCTATATAAGTTATCCCTGGTTGGGACTTAAAAATTTGCATGTGTCTCAACTCATCCTGTGGCAACGAAAGGTCAAGATCTTCATATTGATCGAGGAATACTAGACATTCGGTGGTCTGTTTATATATGCTTCCCATCATTGTAACCTGCAAGTTGCGTTCTGATGTGTCGAGCTGATTGATACTTAATGCATCAATCCATATTGAGCGAACCTCGCTCGGAAGCCGTAGACGATGAAGAGCAGCGAGAAGATTGCCAGGAACACCGTGAACATGCCCATTTAGAGTAATGTCATATAATGGTTTAGGATTCCCCCATGTGTAAGAAAGCGCCTCGTAGTGATCTTTTCTGGCGAGATTTATTATCTTGAGATAGCAAATAATCGGGTCCAGTAGTTTGCCAGGCTGCAATAGAACAATCCGAGTCTCGCCGTCTTTCAGCTTCGAGTACACGCTTAGAAGCTGCGAACTTTCTGAGTTGGTGGTCATGGTGTCTTGCCTGACTCCCGACATAAGAATTGTTGAGGAGCAAATGTTCAAGTACTGTGAAAAGCTTGGTATATGTTTGAACCATGATAATCTTTCCAGAAGCCTCGATCGTGCTCGCCGTATGACTAGGCTGAAATATCATCGCCGCATATTCAGCCCCGACTTCTATATGCCACGATTTCCTTGTTCAACCTTGAGTAGCTATACAACAGTCCTCAGAACAGACAGGCCATGACCGGATTTAACTATTAAAGAAGATAAGAATCATGAGGGCATATGGTTGAAGTTTAAGCTTGGAAATGTTGCAAGTGATATCTGGATAGACCATAGGACTGCTAATGTTGTCTTGCAATAAACAACAAACACATTTCAAGCTTCAGCTGCTTTCTCATAAAAGACAACCACATTCTCGAAATGATTTTGGCAATATAAATTATCGTTTAAAATAATCAAAATAATGACATACGCTCCAGCCCCTATTTCTTATCGCCGAATGGATTTCCACCTCGGAAACTGCCATGCCATGCCACAACCAAACCAATTTCCTTGCTGACAGCTTGACATCAAACACACGATGGTGCTCAACTTGAGCTTCTGGTCTATATCTGCCATTGTCCTAGGACTCGCACTCGCTCTGCCAACCATCATGGGACTCTTCAGCAGCAACAAATTCGATGTCAATGGCAAGGTACGTGTATAATTCCACCAGGAGCTGCCACCAAACTAATGGGACTGGCAGACTGTCCTGCTCACTGGAGCTTCGGAGGGCATGGGATTGAGTGTTGCAATCAAACTCGCAAAGAAAGGCGCCAGCATAATAATCGTCTCGCGGAATGTTGGGAGGCTCGAAGAAGCTCTCTTGAAAATAAAGGTAACTGGCCTCCGTCACTTTGCCTAGCTCTACCTAGGTACTGTAACTGGGCTAACCCACCCAGGCATCTGCCGCAGACCCCTCGACACAACGATTCCAATACATCAGCGCCGACCTGAGTAAAGAAGATGGAGCAGCGGCCGTGATCGCAGAGGCAATTGCCTGGAATGGCCATAAAGCCCCAGACATCGTGTGGTGCATTGCCGGCGCTTCACATCCCAGCCTGTTCATCGACACCCCCAAGTCTATTATGCGCCAGCAGATGGATATCAACTACTGGTCGTGTGCGGACATGGCGCAGGCGATATTGAAGGAATGGCTTGCGCCCGAGAACGTGGGCAAAGGCGGACAGAAGCATCTGATTTTCACCAGCTCGGTCATCGCCTTCGTCGGCCTCGCTGGATATGGACCATATGCGCCTGCCAAGGCAGCGATCAAGAGCTTGAGTGATACATTGGCTCAGGAAGTTCTTTTGTATGGCGACGCGGTGAAGATTCACACTGTCTTCCCGGCCACGATCTTGAGCCCCGGATTGGAGAAGGAGAACCTTACGAAACCGGGCGTCACGCAGGTCCTGGAGGAAACGGATCCGCAACAGACACCGGATGAGGCTGCACATGCGGCGATTGCTGGGCTGGAGAGGGGAGAATATTTGGTAACTTTGGGGTTCTTGGGCTCTGCGATGCGTGCTTCTGCGTATGGTGGCGCGGAGAGAAGTAATTATCTTGTTGATACGGCGTTGACTTGGATCACTAGTTTGATTTGGCCAATTATTCGATGGGACTTGAATGGTAAAGTCATCTCGTATGCGAAGAAGCATGGCCATCCAAGTACATACCCAAAGTAGTGTTGGAGGTATAAGGAAAATCAATTTACTATATGCAGCTAACCTACCTACTATGTCTTGCATTTCTCTATATCTTGAACTCTTGGTATTTCCGCACTCTTCAAGCTTTCTCGATACGCCTGGCCTGTTGACCGCATTTTTTCAATGCCTGCTTCGTGTCTCTCAACCCGCACCTTCAGATATTGCATACCATCCCAATAACGCTTGATATCGGCATCCTTAGCTGCACCCTTTTTCCTCAAGTCATCGATAAATTTCCCTCTTTGTATATTTCCCTTTTTATACATTTCCTTCTTCACACGCTGTTCATCGAATCGTTTCTGTAACTCGGCATAGTCATCTTTCAACTTGGCGATCTTTTCATTTTTGCGAGCCTCTCTCCCTTTGTATCTTTCATCGTAGTTCTGGAATCTATCGCGTAGCTTGCTGTAAAGCTCGTTGGCCTTGGTGATATCTCCGTCTACCTGTTTGAAGTAATTCAAGTCCTTTTCTGCTTTGGATGGTTGTGTATTCAAGGATGTGCACCATTCTTCATGCTCGGCATTGCTGGGTGTTAACTTGTCATCGAGAGCTCTGTCCTCTTCTGGATACTCTGTATTGCCAGGAGCGAATCTCTCTTTGAGTCCTGTGGTATACTCTTTGTATGCTGGCTTGAGGACGGCCAGTTCACGTTTCAGGTCCCAAACTTCTTTCCGAAGCGCATCGTTTTCAAGGTACAATTTGTCTTTTAGTGCTTCACATTCCTTCCATGTAGCTTTCTTTAAAAGCTCAGCAGAGTCCATAGTCTTTGAAGGTCGCTCGAGAACATCGATATAGGCTTGGTAACTTTCTAAGAGCTATAACTCGTCAGCGATTTGTTTGTTGAGGGTACTGTGCTAGCAAAGCATGCCGTTTGAAATGCTTCTCCTGCTACGTCGATGTTGTTGAAGCCGTTATGACCACTTCCAAGTATCTGATTTAGCAGTTGTTGAAATGCATCGTGGAGCTCTTTCAGCATCTCTGACTCGAGGCCTTTGGGCTTTTCTCGTTTGGTCGGCAAAGTTATATCCATTCCGATGATGTCGAGACCAGCAAGTAATAAAGAACTATCGCATATTGGTCACTCACCTGCATCCAAAGCTATCGTAGTATTTTGTATCTGTCGTACTCATTGTGTCCTGTATCTCACTGTGTTTGTGTTTGAGTTTGAGTCAGTATTGCCAGACTTCTCCACACTTCCTTTCAAATGCCGACCTTATTCTTGAAACTTGGTGGGAGCTGAAGTTGTTTATACGAATTTCGCTTCATGTCGTTGTCAACCTGGAACATGCAACGAGGACTTTTTGCACCTCACCAACACACATCTCTCCCGATTCAAGACGCTCTGGCTCTCATATCTTCCAGCTCCAACAAGTGGACAAATTATCCTGGATATTCTAGACACGTCCACCAGTTCATACTATGAATGGATATCTTCAGAGATTTCTCGCTACTGCCATTTCCTGCACGTCGACATGATCGTTCAAGGCAAGTATAATTTTGTCGATACATTACTTCAACGATTGCGCATTCGTACACCTATCTTCTCCTGACTTCTATTCGTCTGCATTTTGCCGAAAATGTCACAAGAACCTTCGTTTCCCACCTACCTAGCTACACCGCATCCTCAACACATTATCTCGGCGATCTCGATACTCTCCCACCTTTATGAAGTTATTATTGAACGTCCGAATTTTTAGCAGGCGGTTCTTTCACCAGTCTCCATTCACATCTCGATGTGAATGGAGTTTCTGGGCCTGGCAGCCCATGACGTCACACCTTCACACATGCTGCGTCTCGAAGTCTTTTCTCGTCCTCCTCGTTCATATCTTCTTGTTTCACTAATCGCAATGGTTTTGCTTCTGTTCATCCCATTATTTGAGTTTCTTTCTGTCACTTGCGTTCATCTTGTCTGCCTGTCGTTTCGTTCTTGCTTGTTTTGTATCTTCATCGACATGTTGTTGCTTAGCTCTCTGCTTTGTTGGCTTTTTCTTTCTCATGTCTTTTGCAAATAGTCCGCCTCTCCGACTGCTTTTCTTCGCATCAACGGCGTTGAGCGTGACTTTGATGTTCTTTATGTTGATCTCTTCGTCGCAACTTCTCCATTTACTATGTCTAATTTCTTAGCAGCTCAGCACTTCGTTGGACTCGCGGTAATCCATCATTAAACTTTCTACGAACGACATCATAATTTCGTCCATGTATGGCGTCGCAGGAATCAATGGGGCTTGTTAATCGACGAAAGTCAGTGACAAGCCATGCTCAAAAATAAGGCGCACACTCACCTTCATTGAATCCTTTGTTCGGATATATTCTCATGGTGGTTTTCCTCGCACAATCTTATGGTGAACACGTTTGTTTCTTGATGTTTGTTTCTTGCTGGCAATGATCTGAACCACTTTCTCTCCTCGCGGATCTCAATGTGCAATCTGATTTGACAGCTCCTTCACATTCCAGGTGTCAGAAATTTCGAGGAAATTATCCCAGCATCTGCCTACCACATATCACAAACTAGAACACATAGAGTTTTGTCATCTGATGCTGCTGACGACGAGTACAAGTTTCATAATCGAGGCAGATTTTTCAAGTTAATCTCGTTGAAAGGGGAAGCGAAAGCGACCTCACGGCAAACAGTGCCAAACATACACCCCCCCACACCCACCCACACACACAAAATCAACGATCCCATGAAATCCTCCGTGGCGTACAAGCTTGCATGCCTTCGGGCATTCCGATGCATCTTCCATATTCTCCACTCCAACAGCTGCAGGCTGCACGAGGCGCGTGAAAATTGCCCGCTTTAACAGAAGAAAGCAGAATGGCTTTATCTCTACGTTTCAGCCCTCAACTCCTGTGATTGAAGCCGCTTGAGCTTTAGATACGCGATATGGTTTGTCAATTATCTGGCACTGCTCATAAATTCCAGGTCCAAGTTCACGTGGGGTTGGAATCTGCCCTATAATTTTTAGACATCACGTGTCCAATCAAGAGCTGTGGAACAACTTCTACCAGGTTTCGTTGATTATGCCGCCTCATTTTATTGCCCAAATCTGGATAATCCTAGAAGTCTTCTGGTCCAATCTCCAATCTCCCAGATCTGAGATTAATAAAAATTCATGCAGAAACACATTGATTTACGTTCTTATCTTTTCCTTCAAGAGGTAGCATGCAGTCATTGGTTGTTTGAACGTCAAGATAAGCATTGCTTTTTTGGATCCAAAAAAAGGGGCACGCGACAAGCCTTTCAAGCCTCAAAAGTCTGACAAGCTCAGCCTGTTCAGCTCACATTAGCCAGGAACATCCCTTGGCCTTCTGGATATTCTTAGTGTGTCGGGAGTATGGAAGGCTGTTGGAACAAAAGTAAAACACTAGCGGATCGAATGTCGAATGCATTTTGCTCAAATCTTTCGGGAGCGGAGCGGGAAGTGCTGTAGATCAGATGCTGATCTTTGGATGGAGTGTTCCAAGGAGCTGGGACTAGGACTAGGGTTGGAACTCAACTCTCAAGGCAAAATCTCGACCCTGTCTGTCGAGGATAACTGTTGCGGTTCATAATGCATAGCTGCGATGACGATGATGATGATGCTGATAGACTTGCAGCTTCAAAATCCTCAAGCGATGAGGACTTTGTGGCGTTACCAATGAACGCTGCCATGCACCATACCTCCGTATGGAACAGTTGTCTTACGTCCGACCTGAGACTCTCAACCCCACGAGCAATATTTGTGAGTCCCCCTCACTCACACTGTTCATCCGTCCCATCTTTCAGTTTTGGTAAAATATTTCAGCCTAGTCGCACCCAAACTCGCCCTTTGCAGAAATCCTGGAACTACAGGGGACTCTTCCAGGGAGTTTGAAGTTTGCAATTGGCTACATACCCTTGCTGGATAGCCCTGTAGGTTGCAGAATTTTAGAAAAAGGTGAGGTAGTCTACAGTAGTATCAGCCGTACCTCACATCTAATGTATTCTCTCGAGACCTGGTCCCCGAGAAGATCCTCACGCAGGAGATCCTCTTATCCAGGATGTCTATCGTCTGCATTCTTGGGACTGATGCGGCCCAGATCGGTAGCTGCCCAGCATTGTGAGTCGAGATAAGGTCCGCATTCAGCCAGTCAGCTCGTGTGTCTGGCTTTGCTGCGACATTATCCTGCGAGTCATCATATACGCTCTGCAGTGTCTGCACCCCAATCTGTGTCTTTCTTTCTTTTGATTCCACTCACGTTGAAAAAGTGGTGATTAAGAGACTCACTAAACTCTTGGAAGACAAGGTCTAGGCTTTGGCCAGACGCAAACACCGATCAGGCTTAGAAGGTGAGGACTTACAATCGCATAGCATTGTTTGGAGCCAAGGTCGCCACTTTTCGTTGGCAGGTCTTATTATGGGGGGCAGCACTTGGTATAAGATAGCTTGGATGCTTCCTCTGGTCTTCTGTTGTTCTTTCTTCGGGTATCACTTTGAGCTTCTTCGCTGTCATTGTCATCTTTGTTGTATACTTAGTTGACCTGGACAAGATGTCGTACACTAACATCGGCGCGCCGACGGAGTTCAATGGCACACTGCCAACAGGTGGAGATTCCAGTAAGTTAACTTCTGCATTTACTTAATACAACGCTGACATTCTTCAGCCACCACCAATGTCAACCAATGGTTCTCCTCAGGAGATACAGCATACATCATCATATGCTCCTGCCTGGTGCTTCTCATGGTTCCAGGTCTCGGTTTCCTGTACTCTGGTCTCGCACGAAGGAAGTCTGCTCTATCGATGATCTGGGCTACCATGTCTGCTTCATCGGTTGTTACGCTGCAGTGGTATTTCTGGGGTTATTCCCTCGCCTTCTCGCCCACAGCAACAAACGGATTCATTGGTGACTTAAAGCGCCTCGGACTAAAAGATGTGTTGGCAGCACCATCACCTGGAAGCCCGCTGATTTCAGAACTACTCTACTCATTCTATCAGATGCAATTCGCGGTTGTCACTGGCGCTATCGTTGTTGGTGCGGTAGCCGAGAGAGGAAGATTGATCCCTATGATGGTATTTATCTTTTTCTGGGCTACCCTCGTGTACTGCCCTATTGCGTGTTGGGTATGGAACATCAATGGATGGGCCTTCAAGTATGGTGTCCTTGATTATGCTGGAGGTAAGTTACACCGGAATATTTTCAAATAATTTTCTAATTCCAGATAGGCGGACCTGTCGAGATTTGCTCCGGTGTATCAGCTTTCGCATACAGTATGGTGCTTGGAAGACGACAACAGAAAATGATGCTTAACTTCAGACCCCATAACGTATCTATGGTCGTACTCGGCACGATCATTCTTTGGTTCGGCTGGCTCGGATTCAATGGTGGAAGTGCATTTGGCGCCAATCTCAGAGCCGTCATGGCATGCTGGAACTCTTGCCTTACTGCAATGAGTGCTGCTATTACTTGGGTTCTCCTTGATTATAGACTCGCAAAGAAGTGGTCAATGGTCGGCTGGGTAAGTACTTGACTCCAGGGTGACTAAACATTCCGACTAACAATTCACAGTGCTCTGGTGTCATTTCAGGCCTTGTTGCTGCCACTCCAGCCTCTGGTTTCATCCCACCCTGGGCTAGCGTCGTTCTTGGTGTTACCGTGTCGATTATTTGCAATTTTGCCACAAAGATCAAATACTGGGTTCGCGTTGACGACAGCATGGATAACTTGGCTGAGCACGGCATTGCAGGCATGGTCGGTCTCCTCTTCAACGGTTTGTTCGCCGCAGACTACATAATTGGTCTTGACGGTGTATCTACCGGTATCATCAACGGCGGCTGGGTCAACCACAACTGGAAGCAGCTCTATATCCAACTCGCCTACGTGGTTGCATGCACAGCATACTCCTTCGTTATGTCTGCGTTGATTGCAACCGCTGTCAACTACATTCCTGGCCTGCACTTGCGCGCAAGTGAGGAAGCAGAACTCCTCGGTATGGATGACGACCAGCTTGGAGAATTTGCCTACGACTACGTTGAGGTCAGACGTGACTACCTCGCCTGGACACCCGCCACTGACGACATGCAAATGCTCGAAGGCGAGGCGCAAGCTGAAGGTGACAAGCTCGCTGTCGAGAACCTGCGCCAGCGTAAATCAGGCGAGATCAGCCCAGCTGATAAGGAGGCTGCTAGCCAAGGCAGCATCGGCGAAAAGTCCAACCTGGTTGAGGACCCAAAGATGCGGTAAGGATCGCAGAGGGAAGGGGCCTGGCAATAGAGGAGTTTGTGGGAATTTGGTTTTCAGTCGCAGCGATTAGTAGGAGCGAGCGAGCAAGCGTGGTTTAGACTCGGTTCTTGGGCATGAAGGGTACGGCATGATATCACAGGGCAGTAACTTCGCAATTTCGACCTTTCTTTTGTTTGTATTTAGTAGTAGGCTTTAACAGCATAATTCTTCGTTTCACTCCCGATCATATTTGTTGACGTGCATACAATTATAAAGGATATGCACACACTGAGTTGAGTCCTGTTTGAATTTTTTGAAAGTTGCTCTAAATTGCCACGATATATGTGTGCTGAAGTCTACGCCCCGTTGTCTTTTTCCGTCCAACCGTCCATTCGAGACTCGAGACTCATTGCGAAATTCTGTTTCTAATGTATGTTTCTGACGACGAATTCTAATTCAGATGAACCCATAACATTGAGACCATCATTAAAGAGACTCAGTTATCAAAAGAAAAATCTACGACATGGAATGGAAGTTACCTTATGAAACAACACTCAGCTAGTTCCATGGAGATGCATTGGTTGAAGCCCCTTTTCCTCTCCATCCAAGCGAAGTCAAGCGAGGTGGGGTTGAATATGTACCCCGCCTCTCACGTGCTAGCCAGTCCACTATTCCCGGGCCGAGTCTCATACCATACCCCAGACAACCCTTATAACCGCCCCGCCACTAGGTATTGTACTTAGCTTACCGCTGTACATTCATTTTCCGGGGAAAATCCAAAATTCTTCTTTCTATACTTTCGTTCTTTTTCTACATCTGTCGTTGTGCCCCGGTTACTAAGAATTAGATGATGAGGGCTTTTGGGAGGAAGGCTGGGGTTTTTACTACGGCGAATGTGAGATTGGTAGGGAGGGTTGTGTTAAATGTGAATGCAAATGGAAACGTGAATGGGAATGTGAATAGTGTGTTTGCGAGCGCAGGTCAGAAGAGGACGTACCTTGGACAAACGCAGAGGAGGAAAGCGACCACGGCTGCGGGTGGTGGGCTGGGGTATACGCTTATTGATCACCATTATGAGTAAGTGCTCGCTCACCTTAATGGTAATGAGATGTAAACTGATTTTAACAGTGCAATTGTTGTTGGTGCTGGCGGTGCCGGACTTCGAGCTGCGGTTGGATTGGCTGAGTCGGGTTTGGAGACAGCATGTATCAGCAAGCTGGTATGCTTTCCCAAACCTAGTTACCAAAGAATGAGTTCTACATGAAGCGTTTTGCCTCTTCGCGTTCGACAGGTGAGAATTTGGATTCTAATACTCTTATAGTTTCCAACCAGATCGCACACTGTAGCAGCACAAGGTGGCATCAACGCAGCATTAGGAAATATGACAGAAGGTCTTTGATTCGCCATCTTTGTATTGTACCCCACTGACACCACCAGATGACTGGCGCTGGCACATGTACGACACCGTCAAAGGCAGCGACTGGCTCGGCGATCAAGACGCAATCCACTACATGTGTCGCGAAGCCCCAGCCGCCGTCTACGAGCTCGAAAACTACGGCATGGCGTTCTCTCGCACCGCCGAAGGTAAAATCTACCAGCGCGCCATAGGTGGACAGTCCCTAGACTACGGCAAGGGAGGCCAGGGGTACAGGACTGCGTGTGCAGCTGATCGTACTGGCCATGCGATGTTGCATACGCTGTACGGACAGAGCTTGAAGCACGATACTAATTTTTTCATTGAGTATTTTGCGTTAGACTTGCTCATGGTTGATGGTGCGTGTGTGGGGGTGTTGTGTCTGAGTATGGAAGATGGAACGCTGCATCGTGTGTTTGCGAGGAATACAGTGCTAGCAACTGGTGGCTATGGCAGAGCATATTTCTCGTGTACCTCAGCGCATACAAGCACAGGCGATGGCAATGCAATGGCCGCTCGCGCAGGATTGCCAAACCAAGACATGGAGTTTGTGCAATTTCATCCCTCGGGGATTTATGGTGCAGGAGTGTTGATTACTGAAGGCGCGAGAGGTGAGGGTGGGTATTTGCTCAATGCTAACGGAGAGCGGTTTATGGAACGGTATGCACCGACCGCGAAGGACTTGGCGAGTAGAGATGTGGTGTCGAGGTCGATGAATATGGAAATTAAGGAAGGCAGAGGGTGTGGGCCTGAAAAGGACCATATCCACCTGCAATTATCGCATCTTCCAGCTGACGTGATCCATGAACGCTTGCCTGGGATTGCAGAAACCGCAAATATTTTTGCTGGGATTGACATCACGCGTCAGCCGATACCTGTGTTGCCAACAGTGCATTATTGTATGGGTGGGATACCGACGAACTGGAAGGGTCAAGTATTGTCCGTAGCAGACGACGGAAGCGAGAAGATCGTAGAAGGACTCTACTCAGCAGGAGAGTCATCCTGTGTCTCTGTTCACGGCGCCAATAGACTTGGCGCAAACTCACTCCTCGACATCGTCGTTTTCGGCCGAGCAGCCGCACTCAACATAGCCGAAAACAATGAAAAGGGCGCTGCTCACCTTAAAGTCCCCGAAGACATCGGCTCCAACTCCCTGCAAGACCTGGAGCGCATACGCACCGCATCGGGAGACCTACCGAGCGCCAAACTGCGAATGGACATGCAAAAGGCAATGCAGCGTGACGTCTCCGTCTTCCGCACCGAGGACTCACTCGCTGCGGGACACGCGTCAATTCAGCAAATCGAGAAGGACTTCCTGACGCGGCTGTCGCTGACGGATCGTTCGTTGGTTTGGAATAGCGATTTGGTTGAGACGCTGGAGATGCGCAATTTGCTGACGTGCGCGGCGCAGACGGCGAAGAGTGCGTTGGATCGCAAGGAGAGTCGGGGTAGTCATGCGAGAGAGGACTTTGCGGAAAGGAATGATAAGGACTGGTTGAAGCATAGTCTGACGTGGCAGAGGGAGGGGGAGGAGGTCAGGGTGGGGTATAGGGATGTGGTGTTGAAGTCTTTGGACGAAGTGGAGTGTGCGAGTGTGCCGCCGAAGACGAGGTCTTATTGAGATAGTGGATGGAATAATGGAAATTGTGATTAAATTCTGAAGTTTCTTGATGAACCTGCCGGATGAATGGTTCTTGCATAGCACCCAGAAACTCAAGCAAAACGTGAAGTGAAAATGATTGCAAAGTAAAAAGACATATAGTTTGAGATCGGCAGGCACTTGGGTTAATCACTTACCCATTCAGGTCAAATTATTATTTATTGATGAGTGGAGCACAATCACAAAGCTACCTCCTACGCCTTTCGCTCCAACCTAATTATGCTCGATCCTACCAAGGTAACATCTCATGCCTTCTTCGGCCCCAAGATATCAACATCACTTTCTAACCTCTCTCTCGATGCCTTAAACATCCTAGGAATCCCACTCTCCTCAAAATTCTTCCCATTAACCATCCCTGCAATCCCCTTCATCGTCAACCAAATGAGCGGCATACCATGGCCCTCAAAGCCTGCAGCCATATAGCAACCTTTCCTTCCCGGCACCTGACCAATGCTTGGCAATCCATCAGAGCAGTAGCCCATGATACCCGTCCAAATTCGATCAACATAAGCACCGCTGTCCTCCCAGCCTGCGAAATTGTCTTGCATGTATGTGTCAAAGTAATGCTTCGCAGGTTCAATGAGCGTCGAGTCATCTACCACATCATACCACGTGCTGAAATCCTTGAAGAAATCTGCTCGTGCACCACCGACAATGATACTCTTGTCAGGACGCTGGACGAGGTAGTCACCTGACCCTGGAAGTCGCAGGACATAGGATGTAGTTGGGATAGGGGGGTATTCTTTGCCTTCTGGGACGACAATACGACAGCAGATTCCTCTTGATGGTACTATCTTGGATTTAAACTCAGGGAGTATGCCTGCTGTGTAGCCATTAGTTGCGAATATGATTTTGTTTGCGGTGATGTTGCCGCGGTGTGTGGTAGCGATCCATTTGCCACTAGTTGTTGGAAAGATACGGGTAACGGGTGTGTGGGTTTGGAGATTGCAACCAGATGACACGGCTCGGCGCAGGAGATGGAGCATTAATTTGTATGGCCAGAGATGTCCTGCCGGGGAGGCGAAACAGCCTATTGCGCTTTTCACACCAGAAAACTATGATCGTTAGACCATTTCTTCACATTAGGAACTGAACATACCTTTGCAGCCTCCTCGCCTTCAAACCACTGTAGATCATCGATCGTTCTCTTCGCGATACCCGCTTCCTTGAGCTCAAAATATGACTTTCTTGCTGCATCTACCTCTGCCTGGTCTGTATAGATATCATAGGACCTCGCGAGGTGAAAATCGCAATCAACCTTCTCTTTCTCGACGAGATCAGCAATGGCTTTGATGTGATCGAGCTCGAAATCCGCAAGCTCGAGGGTAGCCTCAAGACCGAACGTCTCGATTCCTTTCGATATTCTCGAAAATACCGATGGTCTCAGATGTCCACCTATGTCGGTCAGCAGAATTCCGATGGATGGCGTGGCGAAGTTCGCGTACCATTCCTTCCTGTAGCCCCAGAGCATGCTTGTCGCGCCTCGAGAAGCGCGATGGATGGTTTTGGATTCGTGGTTTCTTCACCGCATAAGAGGTGGTACGCTGCTGTTATGCCTGCGTATCCTGCACCAATTATAAGGATTTCAATGTTAGAAGGGAGTTCTTCTGTTGAACAGTATGAGTCCAGCTCATCGAGTTCAGTTCTCCAGAATGGTGTTGTTGCGTTCTCGCAGGGAAATGTCCCTGGTGGTGTGATTTGTAGGGATCCCATTATTGATGATTTTAAATAGATGAAAGAATTAGTGTAGACTGGAGCTTAGAGATGCGGAAGATGATGGAGCGCAAACATCATGAGGGCTTCGAGGACAAAGGCATTTATATCGCCATCTGATAACTACGTGAGATTCGCTTTGTTATCAGATTGAAACCCGGAATGTGAGCCGGTCAATTGTAATAAAGGAGGCGAAGGTGGAGGTCGAGATAAGCTCTGCTCCCGTCAAAAGGCCGGTGAGTGGCAATCGACGAATCATGTGATTGCAGACTCGCCTAAACTCCAACGGTGTTCATCCTTGATAGAGAAAATGTTTGTAAAAATTCTGTCACCAGTTTCTGGCACATTTCAGACATATATAAAAATTTGACCTACGTGACTGTTGCTTAGTCCTTTGGCTTTCAATTAGAGATTCGTTGAAATTGCTCTTGCAATCACCCGAGAAACTAACACCAAGAACAGGACATATTGTGCAAGAAATTTGGTGTCGAGACAAACTTGAGAGTTGAAAAGAATAGCAAAAGCCTTGTTGTATATTTTGCTAATCATAATTTTCGGCAACGTCTAGGTTTCGAGTTGACTTTGAACCTCCATGCCCTCTGAGCGCAAAAAGAATTATCTCAGGACCACGAAATGCCTACTTAAGAAAGGAATGCAAAAGAGTATTGAACAGAAGGGGATTCGAACCCCTGCCACTTTCGTGACCAGGAATGATTGCTAAGGAAACCTTAACCTGGCGCCATAACCAACTCGGCCATCTGTCCTCACTATATTGTATGTATTATGTTGGGAACTGTGAACTGATGAACAGCAGTGACGACGCTGAATAGAAGTGATATTGTGACAAATGGAATCTTTTTGAAAGGAGGGTGACAAGCGATGTTTAGCCTACAAATTCCACGTTCATAAAGACTTGCCCACTAGGTCGTTCAACGATGAAAGCAATTGCTTGTGAGAACTGTAGCAAACCCTTGCTTTCTAAGTGTATCTTGTAAAGAAACATGCTTGATTCCAGGCTCAATAGACAGAATCCCTAAACGCCTCAACTATGTACGCTTGTACAAATGCTCGATATTAGGAGCATCGGAATTTTATATGTCACGAGAACCACTTGATTCATGCAGACTTAAGACTGAGATATAGATTTCATTCCTTCCATACGAGAGTCATCAAATATTATACCTGCAGACTGCTCAGGTCCAGGAATCTCTAGCTACACTTAAGTCCCAGATGGTTGTCTTGCAGCGGCACAACCCGAGACACATCATGCACTGTAAGCTGAAACTGGCAGCAACACAAACGATTGGCCGATCATGAGATCTTGTCCAGGTAGCAAGCTGATTGTTCAATTGGAGGAAAGCGAACGACAAACGTGATGGTACATGCATATGTTTCTCGCGCTTTGTAGTGGCTGTCTTCAGAGCAGCTGAGATTAACACCCTAATCCAATCTTTCATTGTTGTTCCCACACAAGACACACGACATGCATTTATAATGCTTGATTCGTTCGGATCAATTGAGTTCACATTAACTATCCACCTGTGGTGGAAGAGGATTGAGTCTTCGCTTAGCATTTTCGTCTGTATCTTATACACATGGTACCTGTGTCTTGAGGGATTTTTTTGACACTTGCATCACAGAATCACCTAGATAAGACATGCTCAATCTTTAACATGGGTTGGGCGTGTTCTAAGGATTATCTCTATGGAACGACACCAGTCTTGCTTGCTGGCGCCTGTCAAATCGAAGCTGAAGCACCGTCTAAATTCCTGAAAGCCTATCATCAGCTTCACTGGCAGATGGCCTTCCCAAATCTGAAATCAACCTTGCAAGTTGCTCCTGGACAACAGTTGTCTGGGACGCAAACATCTGTTGATTTGTTGTCAGCACCCTTCTCTCTATTGCTTATCCACTGTATGCCCAGTAGAATGTTGTATACCTACAACCAAAAGGAATACAAGCACTTTCAGCTTTTGGATCTTGCAAAGTGAAAGTTGAAGGAGCCTTTTGTTCAATCATTAGCAGGGAATTTTCGTTCGAAAGAAGGGGAGCTTGTACCTTTGAGTCGTCCTTGATCTTGATCTCAATGGTCAAATCTGACTGAGGAAGAGCCATGATTGAGGTGACGAATGCCAAGCCAGCGAGGATCTTAGAGAATTGCATGTTTGAAAATAGTTGCGTGAAGATGTTATTGTAGTAGGTTGTAGAATGACTGAATAAAAGAGGTCGAGGTCTGGACGCGGGGGGGCATAATTTATCTATATACAAGAATCAACGCTGGGACTTGATGCAGAATTGTCTTCAAGAGTCTAGGTAAGAAGCTGATATGGACCATTCGGCGGGATCTGGCGTGGTCATCGGATCGATAAATCACATATGAGATGTCTCTACTGCTCGTAAGTTAAACATAAAAGCCAATGAAAATGGTTTCAATATCATTGAACGAGATTTACTTCAGACAAAAGCATAAAAAACAATAAAAGTTCAGGCTAATAGGGGCACGGGGTTTAAAACAGTAACTACCTTGCTCACATGTGCCAATAGTGGGCAGCATAAGTATACTTCAGTGATAATCTATCATCAGCACACTTCAACACTGTCACATATTCTCAAGTAACAACCATATTAGTAGGTTCAAGGACGACGGGACATCTTACTCGGTAGAGCAGTGAGAACACAGCTTACTGTGATAGAAATCAGAGATGCAAATGGGTGAGAAAATTTTGTTGCCCTTGTGGCAGGAAATAATTGAGTAATTTGGACTCCTAAAGAATGATTGCCTTGAGGTTTGAGCTTTATGAGGTATAAGCTCCGAAGAGACTAAAGCGTGGCTGTATTGCGACAAGATAAGGAAGTTTTTATGATTGTGTCTTCATGAAGGTTATGAGTTTTCGCTGCAAGCAAGCAGGAAGTGCCGGAGATGTTGAAGGCCATTCAAAATCTCCGGTGATAGATGTCTTCTGGTCGAATTGATTATGCCCTTTCAACTTGCCATGACTCTAGACACGACATAGCTACACATCCGGATTTCTCTCACATTGAAAATATATAAATAAAAAAACAGCACATGCGGAGGTACCTTAGGTACAAGCTTACGCAGACATATACGCGACGTGGTGATGAGGCTAAAATCCAGAACACGACATGCGGTACTTTTGTGAAATGTAGGCGCAGTATAACACAAGTGTACCTAAATGCATACACGACCTCCTATATGTCGCGAGTCTACATACACAACATTGTCTTTGCTTAGACCGTGAGCTGAGACAGAGTACCGGTACGAAATGTGGTCACCTGTCCTGCTTAGCTTGACACCATTCAAGCAGTGAGGCTCACACTTCGCCTGCTTCCCATACATCAAGCTTATAGCACAGATGATGCTATAGTCCTGGAGCTTGTTGTGCAAGACTATGGTACCGCAGCATCCTACCTCTAGAAACCTTACAATATGAGCAGAGAGGCAAACTGTGTGAAAATTTGGGAATGATCTAATGCTAAGTATCTGGCAATGAGGGGGAAAAGCTACCTGTCGGTAACCATGACGTGCTTGCGCTTGACCCTGGCTTGCTGTGTTGAACAAAAGCACTTTGCTTACATACGTTGCAAAAGAGGTACTGCGAGAAATATCACAGTCAGTCCCGAAGAAACTGGATAAAGAATTGATACTTGAATGCGTCTCAAGCTCCAGAAGAGCTAGACTGGAAAGTTCAATGATGAATCAACAACAAACTTCATGGTCATTAATCCTATGTGCCTGATAGAAACATCGACGCCCTGACCCTTCCAACGGCTTCTTCAAGCTGCACAAACAACAATAGATAGTATCCTTCGGTATCGGATGCAGTCAGCTCTTTGCTTATCAAATCTAATCAAAGCTCTCTGTTCCTCAGAGACATCTTGCTAACGGGTTGTCTCGTGGTGACATTGGGTACCGCCAGAACAAGTAGCTGTATGAAAATGCCATCAGCATTTGCCACGATTGATCAACAGAACATAAGTGGCAATTGTACTGACTAAGCTGAACTTTGCAACCTTTATTTGAACTTGTTACTGACGCCTGAGAACTTGATGTTTGATCCTCTTGCTAATTATTGAGATTAGAATTTAGTTATAGACGTGCTGAATCGAAACGGGTGAATCACCTTTATTGTGCCCTGAATTCTGATTTGAATATTGAGGTTCGGGGTAGGTACATTGGAGGCGAGGACAACAGAGCACAAACGAAGGGTATGTGCAACATCTGTCACTGGAGCACAGAGTTGCATCTTGAATTTTGTATTGAGGACCTGGCAATTGGTGCAATTCAAAAGAATGCGAAATACTTTGTGCTTAACGAATTAAAATGAGGTGATGAAGCGAGACTTGAGGATTCAATTGAATATATATCTTGAACATCAACAATTGAGTATTCAGCCTGCAGCTGATACGAGCAGAAAATCCAGTTTCTATCGTCGGATGAATGACCTTGAAGACATGTGAAGGCTTGCATTACTGTGCCATTGCCCCTGGGCTGAGGCGACACAAGCATTCAAAATGCTGATATGATCTGCATGCGCACCTCTGTTCTCGAATTGAACTGCATGACCGACAGGTCGCATGGTATCATGCTCGTGTCTTTTGGTCACACCAGGGCTGTGATATAACCTTATTAGCCAACGAGGGTTCACAGAATGTCACGCAATAATAGAAAAGGCGTCAATGTGGGAGTAAAAGGCGGGTAGTTCTAGTTTCGAGAATACTCTCAGTATTATTTAGAGTTAATGTTTATCAACAAAACGCTCGTTGGAGACCATCAGAGTGACACATGAGCTCGTTTTTCAGAAAACAGAACTTAGACAATGCCACGATCTTCTGCCCTCAAGCAAAGTTGGCCATATCAAGCCGCAAGCACAGCTTTAGACATATCACAAGCACAAGCCAAAGTTTGGAAACGAGAAGCCGCCTGAAACCATGTCTAGAGAAAGATTATGGCGATTTCGATGCTTCGAAGATGTGCCCCAGCTGTAGAATTATTATCATCTAACTTCCATAATATCTGATACTGATCAAATAATGAAGCAGAGTATCATATTCAGCAAGCAGAAATCAATGCCCAAGAAACATGATTTTTACAGTAGCAAAGAGGTCCTAACAATAAATGTGTAGAATATTCTAACAAAATTATCTCGCGTATAGAAGCCAACCAAAACCTCGATGAACTATCATGCAAGGAGTGTACATCTGCAGCAGAGATGCTGCGATGCATTGGAAGCTGCCCCCTTCGGGATTCCTGGTCCACCGCAGAATTGGAAGACACTTTCCCATGTGCAACACTTCAAACTATGCTGTATCATCCGGCCAGAGCTTTCCCTATCAGTTCTTTACTTGCATCATTCATTGGGATCTGCAGAGCCAGTTCGTGTCCCTTGTCGCTCATCTTCCCCCATGTCTTTCGCAAAATGTCGATGATCTTCTTCTCGTCATGCTCCTTTTCGAAAGCTTCAAATTGGTCGTCCAGAAACACCAAGCATGCCACGTCCTCGAGGATCTGCGTTTCCTCATTCTTCTTTAAGTCCTCTTTGCGTATCAGCTTTGCGACCTCCTCTGCCTCCTCTGTCGTCAAATTGCACCCAACACATATCGCAGATGCAAGGTCAGCCTGCCTCTTCTTGAGGAATGTCCGCCAGTTCAGATATCCAATCTTCGTCATAGGGTATGAGTTTCTAGGAATCTCCCATCTGCGGAAGTGTTGTGCTCGAACAGCGACTTTGAGGATAGGAGACGCATCTGGAGCGCGTAGATTGAGGTAGTGTGTCATCTGCTGAGCATAATGAAGTTCGTAAGGTACATCTTTGCCATTGACTATCACAATTTTTGGATCCTGGGTGTGAGCCTCGTCGATGAGGGCTATCGCAGCTTCGTAGTTTTCTGACGCCATTGTAGTTTGACAGAGTTGCTTGATGGTATATCACAAGGTCAAGTTAGTTATAGATATGAGTTTGAGAGATTTTAAATATATCAAGATTGATAGGTTGTTGTTTTTCTACCATTTGATTATTCCGAGGAGCACACTGAGCTCAAGTTTCCATGATAAGGCATGATCACATGATCAATCTACCCCGCTGCTCGAAAACCGCTTAACCCCGTTCCCAAAGTTATTGAAGATTTGATAGGTAAATCCATGATTCCATTCAATATTTATATTTCATCTATTGCCCATTACTGCCTTCCGGCATGCTTCCAATTTGGAATTCCTGTGATCCTTACCATTACGACAGAAAGTAATCGATCTATTCTATACAACAGTGGTTGTCACCAAAGTTTCTCACGTCTTTCTTTCAACTGACTCCAAGTTATCATCAGAGTTAACCATAACCTCCTTTTTGCTGTATGTTGATAGCTGCGGAAAGCACCATCCAGGATGGAACACGGTCATTGCTAGCACCGCAATCACAATCATGCTACACGAAGTTAGATAATTCTGAGTAGAGACCAAGGCGGGACAACTTACAATCCTTCCAAACCAATGAAACTAGGCTCATCTCTCATAATAGGATTTGCCCATCCTCCAACCATCTCAGCAATTCTGTACAAGCATCGGGTGAAGCTTGTTATGAATGCGAGTGACATCGCTACTAGAAAAGCCTTGAATTTTCCTTGGGCAAGCAACGACTTAGCATCGATGCTCACCGCATCCCAGGCTCTCCAAGTGCGTATGGCGTACAGAAATATGAGAGCCGCGAACGCAACCAGCGTTGCGACTTGGAATACGATACCCGATATCATGAGATTGGTCCCGACATTTCGAAGTTGAACATTCTTGCCAGCGCCTCCAGCAAAGCCTCCACCTACTGCTTGAAGCATGAGCGAGACGAAGTCGCATGAGATGAAGATCCAAGTATAGTATCGAGCTGGAAATATGGAGCGTTCCTGTCCAAAGGCGAGAACAATGTGTTTCAGGGTTAAATAGATGGCCGCTGCTACAAACGCAGGCGAGAATATCAAACAAGCGATTTGTATCTTGAATCCTGTGCCCGAATACTTAGGACTTGTCAGCCTGGACCCATTGTTTTCCTCAACACCTCATCTTGTCCACTTCCTGAAGCTTAGACTCACTGGATTGCTATGCATGATGATGCGTCCGATATATCCAGTAACCTCTCCAAAACATCCAATCACCAACGCATACGCAAAGAAATACGTCTTGGCCCTTATTCCCAAATACAATTGAAGAGCTGCACATGTCGCAAAGAAAGCGATAAAAAATCCATTGAAGCCAAGTGACGGATAGTAACCATAAATCGTATTCTCGACCTTACAGTATTCTGTAATCGTCGTACAGTTCTGGGAGACTCGGTGCTGCATTTTTGGCTTAGGTTGGAATTGACAGATGAACAAAGTATAGGTGACTTTATGGCCAAAGGGTGGATACTGGACAGTGATATATAAGGTATGCTCAAGCTTTGGATTGCAATGTGGAGATCCCACAACTCAATATCCGGTCATTTTCCGTACCCAAAGTATACACTGGGTTCCCGCCATTGCGCGGCTCCCCTGCAGTAAGCATAATTAAGCGAATGCGAGGTTCTTTAGATCAGCGCGTCATCAAAACAACAAAGCAGACATGTCGAAAGTAATCGTCGTATCATCTTCTCTCCTTTCATCTTCCTTTCTCTCGAATAAAAGAAAATAGCTGCAATGCACGTCAGTGCTGAGGCTCCAAGACATTCGGACGGAGAAAAATCCATGTCTTGGCATGGAGATGGGACAGGGCCGCTTCGCCTACGGGCGTAAATCAACCCGACTCGGGCAGATTCTCAACTTTCTTTCAACGTCGTGCGTCTTTCAGCCAATTGGAGTTCAAAGTGCGCAAAATTATCCCAAATAGGGAATTCTTGAAGTTGAAACTTGATAAGATTGGAGATGTGAAGATGCGCGGTCAGGTCATGTCATGAAGTGGGACACTGCGCTATTCTTTTAATTGGCTGTTGCTTGGGTATGGTGGCACTTCAAACATTTGAATTAGAGCGCATAAGAGCAAGATATTTCTGCATATATATCTTGAAAAATGCGGCGAATGAATAAGTAGACCGAATTAATAAGACAAGAAGGTTGAGGACCGTCAACTCGAACTCCTTGCTTGTTCGGCTGGGAGCTTCCCCGACAGTCGCAAGACCCAATAGTCAGACACTGGGTCACCATTCTCCTGCTGCACCGCTGCCTCTTGGGCTGATGATAGTCTGCCTGATTTAATCAAGTTCCTAGCGCTTGTTCTTTCCCGCTTTATTGATCCAAGCTCGGGATCCAATCAACTTCATGTCTGTCAGCATGCCGCAAGCCTCAAATCGAATCTAGCACTAGTTCGAACCTCTTTAAGCTCTGTTATATTCACAACTCAGCAGAAATCTCGCCGAGATACTGCTCACCAACATATAAATTCAGTCTGCTAACTTGTACATCGCTTTCACATCCTCGCCTTCGATTGTGTTGATCCTATCTCGCACAACCTTCTCAACAGCCTCCCCAATCCCATCGTTCCCCTGCAGCAAATCAAACCATCCGCTCGTATCCTCCCTTCCCAGCAACTCGACCGCAACCTCCGCAACATCTCCTCGTGCCACCTTTCCTAACGAGCTCGTCTTTCCAAGCTGGATTTTCCCAGTCGGCCTATCGGTCAACCAACTCGGTCTCAAACTAATAGCCTGAAACTTCCTTCCAGACTTCACTTCTCTTTGATGAGCCATAGCCACAAGATACTCGTCCGAATCAAGCTTCGCCTGTCCGATCTCAGGATAAGAACTGCGTTCTGATTGATAATGCTGGAAGTCCTTTTCGTCCCACCATGGTGCTCGCTTATGGCGTGATGCAGGGAATGAGATGAGGAGGAATTTGGTGACAGGTGAGATAAGAGCAGTGCTGGCTTTGATGATGGATTTTGCTGCATCGCGATCGATGCGGTTGACCTGTGCCATGTTTCCTGTTTTTCTGTCAGTTTCGATCTTCGATTCATTACAGAGTGTGACAAAATGGAATATAGTCTGAATTTGAAAGTGGGAAGACAATATTGCACATACCAGCAGCGAAGACAACATAATCAGGCCTCCTCTGCTTCACGATCTCAGTAGCAACCTCAAGCGTCATTTCTTCCAAGTCGCTGACGAGCACATCGAGATTCGCTTTTTGCTCCCGACTCTTGGCGAGCTTCTTGATGGACGAGTCTTGAGAAGGAGAACGAATGACGCTCGTGACGTGCCAGGATCGCGAGAGCATGCTGGTCGTCATGAGCCGTCCAATACCTCCATTTCCACCGAAGACGAGAACGCGTGGTGAAGCGGTGGTCATCTTGTAATTTCCTGTTGTAAAATTGGGCTGGCTAGCTGGCTAGCTGGCGGGTGAAGGATGTCTGATGTGAAGGAAAATGGTTGAAAGTGAGTGAGATTTAGCTTGTTGTTTAACTGAATAAGATGAGATTGGCGTCCGGTGAGTGGAAGGGCTTAATATACTGCCTGTAGAGAAAGATCAATATGAATCATGAGAATAGATGTCATGGAGCCAGACGTGGAATTGCTTTTAAGTTATGCCTCTATCTTTCATTGATGCTGTTGAAGTGATGTAATCCTGCAACGGGAGATCTCCTCATGCTTCGGCCGAAGTAGGCCCACTTTTCATGTCCAACCATCTCTCATTGACTTCGAGATCTTTAACACTCGGCCCCGAAATCTATATTCAATGATCTCAAAGTACTCAACTACATGGCCGACGACGTATATCACTTTATTTCCAGTATGAGTATCATGCCTCAATAGTCGGGTATAGGATTATCCCCGACTCAGTTAGCAACGAATGGCGAATGATGAATCTGAACACTACGCAGCGAGTCAACAACAAGGGAATAAGCCTTCCTTAGGTGCTTGGGCGATAGTTGCCGGGAAATAGAAACCCACAGCTTCAGAGTCTATAAAGTCTTCCTCTCAACCTACCGTTCAATTCCATAAAACATGAATCATTGGTCATCATTACAATCAAGCACATTAAAGATCATCCAACCTATAATAGTAACCCTTTTCACTTCAAAATGACCATCTCACATACTGTAAGTCTCTCAACCACAAGGAGATCACGCCTTCGCCATAGAATCAAGAGAACGATGGATCATTGCTAACACAATAAACAGATTCTCTTCCGCCGGTCCTCGAACCTGAACTTCGATTACTACATCAGCACGCACATGCCGATGACGGAAAGAGCATGTGGCCCCTCCGTTCTCATCTCATGGGAGTGCTTCCATTTCCCTGACAAGAATGCCGAGTTTGTTGCTGAAATGACAGCCGTGTACGTTTCACTCTCAAAGCTTCCCCTAATACTCCCACTTCTATCAAACTTTAAGAATTATTTTGGGGAGTTTGAGTTACCAAAATAAATGCTAATGAACAAAACAGGTGGAGTAGCTTGGAAGACTTTCAGAAAGTGCTGGGTACGGAGGCGGGCGCGGAGCTCTTGGCTGATTTGCCGAATTATAGCGATGAGAAGCCAATTGTTTTACTGAGGGAGAGGATTACTGGTAGTGCTGTCTGATTTAGATGTACCTAAAATGAAGTTGCTTGGGAGATAGAAGAGTCAAGGTGGGAAAAGTGAAAGCTCAAAATATCACTCGATTGCGACTACTACAACACCATCAAGTACTGTGCCAAAGAAATAAAATAGAACAAAACCTCACACCGCTAGTTTGTCTGAATCATAGACCGCATTCTATCTCTCCACTTCCGCCGAATTTTAAGCTCTAGTCGTGATTGCTTGGCTCCACCCATATCTATTCTGTTGCAGTGCTCTACAGTTCTTGCTGGACGGCACTTGGTCCTGCATCAGGATAGGTAGCGTTGCCTCCAGTATGAGGAATGTTGGCGTTAGGCGAGCTGTAGCCAAAGAAGGCTCTAAGGTTGGCAGCACTTGGTTGGAAGATGTGAACTGCAGTAATGACCGTAAAGTTCTGGGGGTAGTCCCATCCCCAAGAGAGTTGCCAGCTTGCAGACTATGGAACAAGACATCAGTGAATGGATGTTAGTGGAAGAGTAAGTTTATAGATAGGATAGAGAAGAGTGCATACCTGGCTACAAGCGGTGCCATAGAAAGAATGGTTGAGGGCAGTGGGCAGGTTGTTGTCGACGATTGTGCATGGTTGATCACCTGAAGGCGTCGAGATAATGAGATCGTAGAGACAGCTCTTGGGATCAAGACAGCTGCGAGAGAAGTTCTTGATGGTCCATGAGCCAAAAGTTCGGGGGATGATGCTGGAGCTGACAGCGAGAGCTGGGAGGGTGAGGAGGATGAGTTTCTTGATTTGCATGATGAATGAGAGGGTTTTTGTGAGCGAGAGTTGTTGGAAGCGAGAATATGTTCAAGTGGCTGTTAAGTTTGTATTGATGTAGGGTTGATATCCGTAGACGTGGTGGAGGTATATATACCTGCCTGTTCTTCTATGCACAAGTGAAAGTTGATCACTTGATCCTCGTACCAAGTTACTCCAGCGTCAACACCTCATCTTATTTCTGAACTTGAAACTTCTCACCAGGAATTGGAAATTCCACCAAGTCAGGACAGCCAACAAATACACTCAATGCATCTAGTTTTGAACAAATCGGTCCTTCTCCTTAGTCGTGCTGCAAGGGGCCGTTGAAGAGCCCAACAGTCCGGAGGCCATCAACTTACACGAGGCATTTCAACTTTCCATGACAAACATTCGAGCACAAATCCGAGAGAGATTGATGGTGTTAAGAGGTGGCAAGCGTATCGTCGTGGCTCTTAATACGAGCTTGGCTAGCTGTCCGGTACCGGTTTGTGGCCGTTGTGCACTTCATGATCTGGTTCATTGTGGCCCTAAGGACATAGAAAGGATTGCGTACTGGTGATGTGTATGATTTGTAGTCTCGGTGTGCTTGGAAGTGGAGTGGACGTGTAGGTGAAGGTGCCCGAAGACGAGAGAATACGAGGCGGATGAGGGGCTTGATGTCATGTAGTACTGAAGGATGAAGCACGCGGAAAGTTGCTGCTAAATGTCAATGTGCACTACAAAAGAACTGAATTAGAATGGCGAAGTGATCATATCCAGCTTGGGTATTGGATCGGCCACCAACACATTTGCTTGTTATAAACGAGAATTCGGCTACTGGGTATCACGATCTATGTGGCAGATAAGTTTTCAGGAAGACGATGCTCTTAGTAACTTGCAATTTGGGACACAAATTTCTTAAAAAGTACATTACACAGTCGTTGTTCATCGATAATAGCCAAAGGGGAGAGCTTGATGCACTTCCTGCCTTCACCACGTGAGACTATAACGTGACTCCAGATTGTACTCCTCCCTTCTATGATAGCTTAAGTATCTAAACATGTCAATTTGACGGAGAATGCTAGTAAAAAACAAGCACGGCCAACTGAGATTGAACTGTTTGCTTTTGATAATCGAAAATTAGACAGATCCCTACCTTGACTCCGGTGATAACATGCACAAGCAACAAATATATTTTTTTTTTTTTTTTTTGAATTACTCTAAGGAAACGCGACTTGCCTATTTATTCCTCCCCAAGTCTTCAAGACTTGATGTTCTGGTGGAATAGTGGATGAGGATGACTCTAATGAGTGTATATTCTTCATCTTGCTCTCCTCTTGAAGCGTATCGATGCTCATGTCTGTCTGACTTCAGATACTCGTACAACTTGAATCGTCACTGGTTACTGCAGGGGTTTCCTGACACCCCGCTTTCTATACAGCTTTCATTCGTTCCGGTGTCTGCCACAAAGACCATCTCTCATCGGTGAGCCTTGCGACCCAGGAAAATGGGCTGATTATCTCGTCACCCAGGGCTAGAAAATAATAGAAACACATGATTCTAACATAACCAATTCAGACGGGAAATAGACGCGAAAAGTTAGCATTGAACATTTGCATATATAGATAGACGACCCAGAGCCGCGCTTGAGCAAAAAAATACAAATCCTGAGGGCGAGGAGAGAAGGTCGTGTTACTAAACACAAACCAACCCACCCTAATGCTTCAGACCGCTGAAGCCCGGCGCCGAATTCGTCTCTTTTTCTGTGCTAACAAAATGTGGACGTAATACCAGCAAAATGATAGGCTCCTTGGAGGAAAGCGTGCTTGGTACGCTTGGTACGCTTGGTTGGTGGCAATGGACAATACTCACTCCCATTGCGACGATGGAATATGGCAGTAAGTAGCAAGCTAGTTTCCTCGAATTTCTCTTCTCTGTTCAAACTCACAAAAGCCCTGGATGCCATCAGGCTGGATCTGGTCCAGGTCCCAAGATTGCCAATAGCACTAGGAGGAGCGAATTCCTTTGCCTACGAAAACGAGTCCCCCTGGAAACTGATAGATAACAATCGAGTGCTATATGTGTCTCGGACTTGGTGGTGCAAATACAAGCCAATATACAACAACATTGGTTCCTCAGAGGGAGTGAGCGAGGATACACCAAACCTTAACTTTGTGGAGTGGTTGAATTCTCGAACAAAATACCTACACTAAGTCAGCTGAAACCGATCAACCTCGGGTGCCAAAACCTTTCCAATCGACGTTCACTTCCAACTGTACCATTCTGGACATTCCGTATTATATATTTTCTACCTCTGGTGAGGTTGATTTGGATGTACATTAAGGTTCGTGCCGAGAGAAGTGCTGGTTTGGCGTTGGACTTCCCGGCGACACTTCGCACCGTATCAGGGCAACACAACCTTCATCGAATCTGTGCTCTTCAAGCTGTCCACCTAAACAGCTCTCGATAACTCGGTCATCAATACTACCTTCTTCAAATATCGAATGCAAACGATATTCGGTATATCATGCTTCCTGATGAATGATCGCAGAGACACAAGCTGCAATATGCCCTGGGAACAAAATTCAACATCCACTTTGCCAGGCCACACGAGAAGGAATAACGAGAGTGTCCTGGATCTGCCACCATCGATGGACACTGGCACACGCATAAACTGAATGGGATCCTACTAACGAAGCAAAGTTATTGCCATTGGGATTATTTGTGTGCTCTTAGGCACTCATCTTGAACAATACTCGTTCAAGATGATTTGGTGGTTGCTCTACCCATTACGAGGGTATGCTATTACCCCTCCGCAAACTCCCCAACGACTTGTGAGAATCCAATACTGAGTCATAACAGCACATTTCAGCCGCCGAAGCTTGAGCCAAAGCATCCTATTCGAAATGCGTTCACGAGTCTTGGGATTGATGCCGCACGCCATCCTGTCATTACCATCATGATCTCGGTCTTCGTGGCCGCCACTCTTTGCATTCCATTTCCATTCCTTTACACGAATGACTTTGTAAATGGCTCTTCCAATCTGCCACATCATGTATGGACTTCGGCGCAGCCATATGAGGGGGATGTAAATACTGTACCGGATGTCGTTATGCGAACAGTTTGGGTGCATGGTATGATTTTGAGGTCGATTTGAAGAGTGGCATTGACAATTGGCAGGCAGCTATATGAAAGCCTTGGAAAAGGATGTGCTCGCAAGTGCCCTTAGCATACAAGATGAGCTACTCGGTCCAACTATTGAGTTCAATCCACGAAGGGCCTTGAATGGGCAGCATGTGATAAAATCGACCACAAATCTGACACCAGAGGCCCGAGATACCTTTCATGCAAGCAATGGATTAACAAACTCGTCCTGGTTTTTCCATTCGCCATTGCAATATTGGTCATGCTCATTGGATCGTATAAATAAGGACCACGATATCATGACCACCGTCAACGAAGCATCTCGTCAATCTACATCGGTGAATATCACTTTGCGACACTCTATTGTCTTCAGTGGGAAACGCTTTGAAGACCATCGCCTCGTAGCCGCGGACTCACTTGTCATCACTCTAGTCCATATGCTGGATTCGCCTGTAGGCGCGCAGTGGGAAAGAAAAGCACGAGAATTGGAGCTTGGAGGCTCACTTGAATGGCATATTCACCATGATGATTCGCCTGCTAGTACACTGTACGAGTTTCAATTTCGCCCCCTCTCTGGAACAGAACATTTCCAGCTTGCTGTCGCATACGCGACTATGACTTGGTATTTCTGCATCCAACTGTCAAAACTTCATGCCCTGAAGTCTCGACTTGGCCTTGTCTTCACAGTAGTGATGCAACTTCTATTTTCAACCACATCGAGTTTTGTTATATGTGCGATATTGAAAATTGACTTGTCCCAACTACCTCGAGAAGCATATCCGCTTGTCATTGTTCCTGTGGGACTTGGAAACATCTTCGACTTTATCAATGCAGTGATCGCCACTTCTCCTCGTTGGCCTCCAGCAAACAGGATCGGTGAGGCTATTGGTCTGCAAGGACCAATCATGCTCGCTACAATCGCAGAGTATTTACTTTTCCTATGGGTCTTACCTCGAGCAACGGGTAGTTACTACTCTTCTCCAGTCATGGCTTTCTGCAAATTTGCATCATTGGCCTTAGTCTTCAACTTTTTCTTCATGATGACTCTTCTGATTCCAGTCATTAGCGTTGATATACAGAGAACAGAACTAAACGATTCGCTTAACCGAGCCACAGTGCAGACTTCTGTAGCTGGTGGCGAATTTCAACCTAGACAAAGTTGGCTGTCCGCAATGATTTTCTGGCGTAAAGGCATACCTATCTCCACCAGAATTGCAGGACAGGTGGTTTTGATAGGATCTATCATCATATTCCAATGGCACTTCCAAGACGTGATGCTTGCAGTCTCAGGACTATTCCCATTCGCTGGTCATCGTTCTCGTCAATTGCCACAGCCGTCTACTTCGGCCTCTCTGCTGTCAGTTGACATTCATCAAGCTAGATCACCAACGGCATGGCTTCGGATGCAAGACCACGAAACGGCTCGTGAGCTGATTCAGGTCATCAAGCCACATGCACATAGCTACATAGCTCGAGTACACAAGCCATTAACATTTATTTTGAATGGCTCAGACAGGACTCCTAACCAGTTTGGAGTTCGTCCTTTCCTCCCAGCAGCCTATGATTTCGCGCGCAATCATATGAAGCTTTTTATCCTCGCTATTACTATCACGGTAGCAGCTGTGGCGGTGTTTATGAATTATTTATTGTGGGATGAGTTGCCAGAATCAGATGATGAGGACAAACACATGGATGATCCATTGCTATCCGTCATTACTCTCGATAAAGGCCATGAACTGGATATTTTGTACTTGGCAGCTTCAAGAGATGGCGTTGTGGCTACTGTAGGACTGGATAGACGCATTCAGATATGTGATGTCCGCCAAGGAGCCTCAAGCTATACGATTCAGGAGATGGGGCCTCAAATTAATCCATTTCCAGTGCTAGCAATCTGTATCGACAACGACTCTAACTGGTTGGCTCTCCTGTCCGCCCAAGATCGAGTATTCTTGTGGAATATACCCGAGAAAAGATGGGGGCCTTCGATGGAAGTACAAGTCAAGCGGAGAAAACTAGCTGCTTTCTTCTTTGGGTACGACAATGAAGAGATTATTGACCCAGTCGTCGTCGTGAGACAAAATGGGTGGATGTCGGAGCTGCGAGTCGAACAAAATTGTCAGAAGGAGATACGAATTTGTCATAGTCCATTGGTGTCGGTGCGACAACATTATGAGAAGTCCAATTCGACATCTTCGAATCCACCTCCAAGGATAATTACCTCGTCGAAGAAAGGATGTGTTCATGTTGCCTCGTATCTAACGCAGGAATGGACATCTGACGGGCTCAACATTTCTGATCCTACTGATGATCCAGAGATTCTATCTGTCCACCCTTTGCCTGTCCTAAGTGCATTCCTGGCGGTTCGGAATCACACCGTAGATCTAGTGGACCTTCTGACATCCAAAGTTACCCATACATTCGCTACAAAACCGATAAAACAGGGATCACTGCGGTGTTTTCATTCAAGTCGCCGAAGACCACAATGTGGATCCGTTGGCTTAGCGAATTTAACCTTGGCCTATACTAGTCTCGAGACTGGAAATTGTGTGGTACAGTCATATCTTCCACAGCGAGAAGGAGACACGATTTGCTTTCGCGATCCTTACACGCCTGGCAGCAGAACATGCTGTCTTTGGCGAGAGACAGTCGAGAAGAGATACGAAGTGGAGAATCCAGGAAAATGGGAGGCTCTGCCAGTCGGGTACATCGTCGGAATCCGAAAGCACGACTTTGAATCCACGTCGCTACCAAGCTCTCCGCTTTCACATTCGCCAAACTCTGGTCTCCGTCGTCGCCTTTCGCAGCACCAAACACTATCAATGGAAAAGCAGGAAGACACCTATGAAGTGTGGTCCTTGTCAGGACGAGGCGACGAGTCAACATGTCCCCTCTTTAAGGCCGATGAGAGACATCACCTTTTCAATAGCACTCTGGGAGACCTCGAAAAAATGGGCACTCGGAGTATTGCAGTATCGTTGGGAGACGTTGTGAAAGTTATCACAGTTGGTAACATAAAGTTTGACGGAACAAGAAGTGAGCACGAGGATGATGCCTTCGTGGGAATGACTGCAGTACCTTTGAGAAAGAAGAAAGCATCTTTGCATAAAGGCAAGAAATACACTTAGGTGGCGTTGGGACAATACGATCGAATGTAGTGATCATCGATCTGAGAATTTATTACGATACCCATGGTATAGGCTTTGGCGTTTTGGTTTGGTCTTGGGATAGATGGAATGAGGGACGAAATAACCTTTTCGCCGAAGCTCGGCTTATACACTGATGGTTGTACACCAAAGAATGTGTAGTGAGCTTGTCTACGCGTGACGAGTCTTTCAGCGAAGAATATAGAATTAAGTAAGGGAAGCGAATTGATGTTGAAGCTAGGTATGACCCTGCGCCCACCTACATGATCATTGCCTTCTTTGACACACGAGATACTATCAATTATGCGACTAGTAACGATGAAGCTTATGTGGCAGTACTTTCGGTATCATGATAATCTTCGGTATACTACATGCTGGTACAATAAAAATCGTTGGGCTAAATGGCGTTATTAAAACACACCCCTTTCTCCATGAACGCTTGTGGTTAAGCAGTGCTGAGTCACGAGTGTTCCTGAAAACTCCCAGATTGGTTTGATCACAGTGCAATTATTGGTGGGGTTTTGTCTCAGAACGGATAAGAGCTTAAAGTCTAATAGAAAGCACACAATCGCGATCCGTGGTTCGGATCAGGAATCTGTCAGTGCGTCGATGCCTCCTCATTTCACGTCTCAGACCTGAACCCAATCTTGACACTAGAAGTTCTACTTGAGAAGAATTCAAAACCTTCAGGCCAGCTGGCAGCAGAGAATAACGGGCGAATAAGCACATCTTCTTCTAGCTTTATCAAAAACCTTCTAGCGGTAGAACAAGCTAGTTATTCAGCACCAGTTAAACTTAAGATTGCCGGTCAATGCGTTGATATCACGATTTTGTCAATCCATTTCCTTCAAATCGTTTTACTTGAAGGGCATCACGCCCAAATAGCAACGAGTTACAATAGAGAAAAATCCCAATTGAAGGAAAATGTCAGGAGAAGTCTCTAAAGCAAATATATCGAAGAGGAGGACGAAGGAGCCCGGTACTGAACGTCCGTCACGAGTCAAACGGACTGCTGCCCAGCTTGCCCATCTAGAAGACTTGGTAGAAGAGAAGAAGCCAGGCAGCCTGTATGGATTTTTTTCAGTCTTCGAGCTGAATGCTCCGCCATCGAACTCCACGGAGGGCCGGTTTCCAGTCGATGCCAAGGCCAAAACTACGCGATCATCATCCTCCTCCTCCTCAACACCCATGTCAAGTTCTGAGAGCATTCCAAACAACGCGAAGCAGGATTTTATGACCAATAACGCCGAGATCTTCTATACCCAGCGGCCAAACAACGCGACAACTCTGAACCCTATCATCAGCAGAAATGGGATTCAGTCTCTCACTGTCCATTGTCCTTCGTCAGATTTATGCGCTAACAGAACAGCTGGCGTGCTGTGTGGTACGTTAGATACTTCGGTATCGATTCCCACCATTCACCACTCAGACCATTCATTTTCGCCATCCAGCAACATGAAGACCATTCCTCGATATTCATCTTTTCCATCACTACAAAATTCACTTCCCATCCGCTCAAACACAACTGATGGGACTTCATACAACGATAACCTGTCACCGTCCAAAAACCAGGTCAATTCCATGACTGTACATGATACAAGAGCCGATGTTTTGTCCGAAGAGTTCCCCATCATGGAAGAGAGCTGGAAATGGTCAAGCCGCTTCATGCTCTCAGGCCCCAGAGGCTCGGAGCTCGCCAGACTCGAGGACTGCCTCAGTGAAGACATTCCCATTCGAGCTATTCTTTATGGATGGGATTCCATCGGTGAGAGGTGGGAGTTACCGCCTTTTTGGCAGATTATTAGAATGCTGGATGAGACTATGTTTCACCTGTATGGACCTATTGAGAGGCTGGGTGTGTTTTGGAACACACATTTGTTGATGAGGTATCATTCTGATCCGACGCCACAGAGGGCAACGACTTTGCCAAAATTCTTTAACGCCGAGTGAGTTTT
The DNA here is from genome assembly GCA_007644065.1 of Margaritispora aquatica. Taxonomy (NCBI): domain Eukaryota; kingdom Fungi; phylum Ascomycota; class Leotiomycetes; order Helotiales; family Discinellaceae; genus Margaritispora; species Margaritispora aquatica. Next base: position 1,800,800 of record VJWN01000008.1, read on the forward strand.
GAGAGGATTGTGTGGATATTGATGCCGAAATATGCTAATTAGGCCAGGAGTGTCGATTTCGAAGGCGACTATTATATTGGCAACTTCCTGCCATGGTAAGATTCACTCGTCTCGCCTACTGAAAGGGGTTTAAAACTGATAGCATAAAGGCCCAGCATTCGCGAGATGACTAAGAACCCATTGCATCCATGTCGCTCGAAAAAATGGTTTCAAAAGGACCTTCAGACGCTGAAGCTACTATGGCCATACAGACTCGAGGACTGCTTCACTCGGAGTACGGATACGGGACTTCTTAAACTCAGCGCCGAATTCAGTGAGCGCGCGCATGATCTGAATTGCTGGACCTTTGGGCCTGATATGTACGAGGAGTATCCGATCGTTATTGGAGCCGCGCCAAGCAGAGGGATGATTCCCGGGGCGCCAGGTTTGGTAGGTATGAGGGGTGCTGTGGTTGAGAGGGGAAAGAGGCCGGTGAGGAGGTGTGTCGAGCTTCAGCATTGGGAACATGCAGGTGATGGGGAGAGAAGAGTTGAAGAAGTCGTGGACAGTTCTAATGGAGAGGCGCAGAGGAAGAAGGCGGTACAGGATGGGATTGGAACTATGGTGGAGCAGTACGGTCTTGATTACCAGAATTTGCATTGGAGAGAGGAACAGAGGGATGGCAGGAAGGTTATGTACTTTACTCTCTGGTGAATGAAGCTATCTTCTCTCATTTGCGAACCATCCTTTGGTCGATACAGCGAGAACACGCAATTTAGGAATTTCTAAACGGCTCGTGTTGACAATAGGCGTGTTACCGAGCCGTAAGCAAGAGATATTCGAGGAAGACAGTACGTCTCAGCAAGTCAGCATGGAGAGAATGATACTGGGTGTTAACCATGATGAAGGTTATGAAAAATTGTTTGAATCACCTTCTCAAGTTAGCACGAACTCAGCCAAAAGTACTATAACCAGCTGTTGCAAGACCCAGCAAAGTATAGCTAATTGTTGATCAAGATGCCACCTTAGAGGGGCTTTCGATGTTGTGAAAGTGGCCATCATACTGAACATAATAATTCTGCTGCAGCCAGAAATCACATCCTTTAGATCAAAAGTAACAGCATCGTCGTAATATATATCAAAGAAATCAATTTCTAGGTTGCTTAGGACACTACTGACCGCCCGCGCCGAAATCCAATATACTCGACGCCGCCCTCGAGACAGGTCTTTCAACGTCAATAACACGCGAATGCGTGTCTATTACCACCATCTCTACTTTATCCCTCATCGGTTCATCTCCCCGAGATGAAGTTGCCCCTCGTGTGCACTCTAGCTTACTTGAAACACAAGCCGGACACGGCGTTTGGTCTTCGCACTTCAGCCTGTGGCGACTACAACTCTCGCAAGCTATCTGAGTGCGTTTTGTTACGGTAGGAGTGACGTGTAGTGCGAGGCGTCGTTTGAGAATATCGCTGTGTTTGTCAGTCCCAGAGTCAAATGTATTAATTTGAGTTTTGGTAGGTCACCTGCGGGCAAATTCTTTCGGACAGATATGACATTTGTACAATTTCTCTGGATTGTGTCCTTGTTCATGCCGAGATAGATGCTCGCGACGGAGGAAGCTCTTGTTGCAAATTGGATCAGAACATCGAAATGACACGCTATTCAGTCGTCTATCCAACTTCGATATTTTTGTGATGTCATGCTCCATGGTGGGTGTGGTTTATGTGATAGGTTCCGCCTCATCAGTAGAGCTATATCGGCGTGTGTATATGAAATAGGACTTCAGTTAAATTGGTAGTTTGGTAAAAAACAATGGGGGATTACACGTTGTTATCCCAATAAAAGCTTTGAGGAGTAGAACGCGTACACTTATAACGGAGTTATTATTAACCCCGAATTTCTCGCTTAGTCCAAACAGTACTGCCCATCTACTCGTTCAGTTTACGAGCATTGTTCATATTTCAGGGTTTCTGCTTTGAGACATATTTAAATGCCGAGCAAGTTGAAGGGATATTGCATTTGGGGAACATGCGGCGTGATTGCCAGAGCAATCCGATTCGTAGCCACGGAAGTAAGTGGGATGATGCTACGTCGAAACAGCCCCTTGAGATAACTCGCTTGTCCGCATCGGTGCAACTATATTGCTGTACGGAACCAAGTGGGATGGCGCAACTGAGCAATCAAATCTCGGGTCAAAAATTTTGCAGCCTGCCATTGAACTCGCGGGATCAAGTGGGATACATATGGAGGCTATTGCGACAAGCAAACTATTGTTGCAAGAAGGCAAGGCGGAAGTCGTGGGATGAAATCGGCTGATAGAGATGTGTACGGCACGAATGCTCATAGCAAGATGACGGCATGTCTGAGGATTTCAATGCTTTATATTGAACTCCAATGCCCGTGTTTTTATTTTCAATTCACGCTCGTCTAGCACTGTAAACCATCAGTACTCATCATGCCAAAACAATTCGTCGTCATTGGAACCACAGGTAGCCAAGGAGGCGCTGTTCTCAACGCTCTCCATCAAAACGGATCAAGCAGTACTCATACCGTCTATGCTATCCACCGTAAGGCTGCCTCCGCTGTGAAGCTTCGACAAAAATATCCATCCATCAAGCCCATCCTTGGCGACATGAATGATTCAGCTGCTATCTTCAACGCTATCGGCACCGCTCCTGATGCCGTATTCTTCATCACACCAAGCGACGCCAAAAACGAGGTCGAGTTGGGCAAGAAACTGATCAGTGCCGCTGGAAGAGCGGGAACCAAGCACATCGTCATGGGAGGGATCGATCGTGGAGCTGGTGGTAATGTGCTGTCTGGTGTCGAGATCTGGGACACCAAGCATGAGATCGTAGCTTTTTTGCGCAAGCAGGATAAAATGACATACACTATCATTCGATCTTCTGCCTACCTGGAGAACTTTGTTCCAGGATTCATCGGCCAGGTGTACGCGAGCGTTTGGCGGGATTGCGTTGATGGAAACAAGATGTCGCTGGTGTCAATCAAGGACATCGGCAGGACTGCTGCTAAAGTAATAGTGTAGCTAGAGGCTTATCTGAATGCGGAGATCAATCTCGCTGGAGATGACTTGTCATATGATGAAGCGAATCTCATTTTCATGAAGGAAAGTGGAGGCAAGAAGCTACCCACTGCCAACAAACACCTGACGGGGCTTATGGTGCCGATGATGAAGGAATTGAAGCAAATGACGGTGTTCTACAAGGAGAAGAGTACTGGCACAGTAGTGCAATCTGAGTTGATAAATTGGAGGGCATATCTTCACGAGAGTGGATATCTCTCTGGTAAGAAGGCTTAATCCTGAGCTAACATTGTGATTAGTTATCAAGAGACTTGTGGGGTATATTCTCGTGAGAGTAATTTAGCTGTTGTATGTTTGACGTGGTGGCTTAGTTTGGAGAAATATAAATCTGTATTCGGGATAGCAAAAGACTCATGCCACTTGTGGTACCCAGCACCTAAAATTATTTTGACGTGAATGTGGCGCATTTGCGGCTGAAAGGAGCGTTTCCAGGCTGACACCTCAGCGCTACCATTGCAAGTTAAGACTGATGGGCCTCATTTCATCGTTCAAGTTAGATAAAGTAGAAAACAAAATGATGCAAAAAGAAACATTTGTTGATTTCGAAGAACATCATCTAATGAATCCTTCCGAGAAACTTGGGCTCCTCGTCCTCTCGCCAGTTCGACATCCACTTGACGGTCGTCTCCAATGCCAAAATCTCGATGTCACAATCACGAGCGCGAACACCGCACACGACGCAAGTGGTGATAGTCATTTGTTTGAAATTCTTTCGTATTTTAATCCGCCACCAATTCCGCCAGCCGTTAATACAAAATGTCGCATCTGGCTCGACGGAGCACTCGTGCTTGTTCCCACGCCGATGTACTGGGCTCTTATTGCCTTGAGAACTCGCAGTTCATACCCTCGCAAACTCTGGGTGCAGGAGGTATCCTCAACCGCGCGAGAGTGGCAGGAAGATAACAAAAGTGCCGAAGAGAGATCTCAAGATAGAGTAGCAAAGTGGTGGTTTGAACTTGAGGTAGTGAAGCAGGCGACGGAAGTGATTGTGTTTCTTCATGATGAGATGAAAGTTGGCCAATCTGAGACAATTTGTTCTAGGACCTTCGAGCTTATACAAGCGATGCTCAAGATTGGACGTTTCCTTCCATCAGAGACGACACTTGAAGCGCGAGAACTCCTCAAATTCCTTCATGGCGAGAAAGTTTCGAAGGAAATCGCTGCAACAGCGCAGAACCTATGGAACGCAGTGATCGGAATTTGTGACATGAAGTGTTGGAACCAGATTTCGACGCTACGACTCTTGTCTTTCGCCCGCTCGGTGAAATTACAGAATGGAAATGAAATGATGTCTGGAGATGACTTCGCAGTGTTTCTGTCGCAATACACCAACTTGTTTGAAAAGCGACTTTCTGAATGTGCTTCGGACAAGCAACTTTGGATGGTGAGAAGGTTCCTGATGCACACAAAGAACCCTTTGGGCCAAAATTATCGAACAAGCCTTCTGAATTTGCTGTACCTATCGAGGGATAGCTTGTGTGCAGATGGCAGAGATATACTATTCAACATCATCCCATTAGCAACTGACATCGATGAGTCGGATGTCACATTTGATTACACGAGTCCTCTGTTCCGTTTGTACTTGGAGGTTGTGGAGCACTTTCGGCTGAAGGAGCAGCAAACAGCTACAAAAAAAATACTGGCTGTAAGCCAGGCCTTGCAATACGCAATTTTAGGGCCCAATTTTAGTAACACGGCATTTGAAAAAATGTCCTCTTCAAGACAAGCCTCGCCAAGAACAGTACGCTTCAAGTTGCAAGGAATGCCGAAGGGCAAAGTCGTGGGTATATCAGCAAACCCCGAAGATCTCTTAGGATACATGATCGCCATGGAAGCTATTCAACGCTCGGAACTTTCTAGAATGTATCACTCCTTATTCAGAAGTGACTTCAAAAGAAATCCTCAGCCGTGGCGAGACTTGCTCGTCAAGACATGGGAGATGGACAGTGGTAGTTTTGCGCTCTTCGAAGATACGGGGCAAGAACAGAACGCATCATTGACTGGTATTGGTATGGTAATGTATATTACAGAGGATATGGAGCTCGGAATAGCTCCTCGTGGAATTCGGAATGGAGACATCTTGTTTCGCTTCGACGGCGAGGAAGCTGCTCCTTTCGAAGCCATTGTACGAGAAGTGACTGGAGGTGCTGAGAACAAAAAACAGTCTCACCTCAAAGTTATTGGCCGAGCACGCTCAAAAGAACAGGCAACTTTCCAGCAAGCTTTTAGAGCATACATCACGGAGAAGGAAAAACAAGTCGAAGTAACAAAACCGCACCCAAAGTGGTCGAGTCGAGAAGTAAAGACGCGTCTGAGAGATGTGGAGATTAGCGTACAAGAGCTTCAAGCACTGACTTGCCCATTGCGATGTAAATGAAATGTGTAGAAAGATATTAAACTCTTATTTTGATCTCCCAACACCCATACCATTTACCCAAGTCTTGTCTGAAAAGTACCTGAGCCAGATGTTGAATGTGCAACTTGGTAGGACACATCCTGAGACGTTATTATTCGCCAACCCTGTTTTTCTTGTTGTCGAGGAATGGAGATCACTTATGCTTGATACTCGGATGTTGTCTCTTTGTGCCATTTAGAACCGCTGATTAATATTTGCATTCCATTCAATCTCTGTTTATAAAATCAAAAATTGGCTCGTATCGAGTAAAATATTGGCATCGTTTTGCATATGGCACTATACATGGTTGTTGATGTGGTGCATTTGAGAGTGAGTTGATCTCGAAGATCCAGTGGTTTCACGTCTTCAAAACTTACCTGAATGTCTCGCAGACTGAACGTAGATTTAACAACTCCCGGCGACCTTCATATTCGAGATCTGAGTTGATCTGTATCGCTTTGATGGAGGTATTACTGTTATTATGCTTCCGTTGTAGGGACTCATTCAGAACGCCATAACGCGTTTGCAACAGTTTCAGAAGAAGTATCTGCACCAGATTTTAGTACTACATCACAAAATAGTTTAGACGAAGTTCTGCAAGTATGACAACATAATTATAAATGGATGTTGTTGACACATCTATACTCATCCTATCAAGCACTAATTTGCTTCGAAATGTTCGGCAATTTTTGATTAGCAAGTCACATGATTTGCCCCCTGTTGTGAGGTAGATTATTGTTCTTTCAACTGCCCCAATCATCCCATGATCTTGTTATATCCTCATGGATATACGCCAAGCGAACCAAACAGTATTCGGAAACGTCATATGCAAGCAGTGCAAGTTGTAGCCTTGACCAAGCAGATGAATCCAGGCAAGTCTTACAAAGTGAGCTAGAGTACCAGTCATGAAGTCATGGAATAATATTGGAGCTACTTGGACAATGTTCAAAGATCTTACATTTTCTCAGATTTCTTTACTATTACTTCAGCAAATTCTTCCGTTCCAGATTTGAGTAGAAGATCTAGCTTTGTAAGATCTCACATTCCACCTGACACTTCGTTGCCATCATGTCTCCTCATCTTGTCGCCGTAGTCACAGGCTCAAATAGAGGCATTGGAGAAGCTATCTGTTCAACACTAGCCTCCCACTCAAGTTCCGAACCTCTCGTTATTTATGCAACTTCACGCTCAGGTGATGATCTAGCTATTAAACTCAGGTAAGTTTTGCTCCATTGATTCTATCTCATGAATCACGTCCATGTCCTCAAACCTACTTCGAACGTGTAATAAAATGGTTACAGGAACGACAACCAGGTTCGATATGCAAAGCTAGATATATCCTCTTACTCCTCAATTTCAACCTTCGTCACTTCAATGCTCAAGTGGGAACATCAGATTAATATCCTTATCAACAATGCGGGCATCAACATGGACAGCGATTATAACTTTTTCAACGCCACCAAAACTTTTGATCTTAACTACCGCTCAACACGGCAAGCATGCGAACTGTTCCTATGTGAGGGCAAGATGTCTAGCACGCCAGGTGCACGAATCGTAAACATCACTTCTGGTGCTAGCCAGCTCACAAACTACTCTCCACCCATCGTTTGTCGGCTACAAAATGCACAGATGACATTTGCAGAGCTAGATGCTATGGTTGAGAACTACCTCTCAGCTGTAAAAGATGGAAAAGAAAAGGAGAGTGGCTGGAATCATATCAATGCTTCCTACAGTGTTAGCAAAGCATTCCTCAATGCTGGTACTTTCATTCTCGCTAGAGAGAACCCAGATGTGTTGATAAACTGCTGTTGCCCGGGATAGGTGCATACAGATATGGGGAGCCAGGTAGGAAGTGGAGGAAAAAGTCCTGTCGATGGTGCTAAGATACCAGTCCGTTTAGCTGTTGAAGACATTGAGACAATTTCGGGAAAGTACTGGGCAAATGGAAATGTGAAGGATACTGGCGACGGGGAAGTGAAGGATTGGTAAGCCTTCGTGCTCCTGCAATTTTATAACATAGAAAAATGCATAACTCATTAAGCATAGGCTAGCAGACTGCGTCCGTGTTGAACTCTACTTCCTCAAGCCAAGTAGTTTATCCTGTTTGATATCTCTGGTGAACTGAAGCTTAGTCGCAGGCTTTCTGTCTCTTGTTATTGAGAACAGGTTGTCATGATTTATAATAAGCAAAATAAAAGGCTGTAATCACAATGGGAAATTATGCCCGCCAATTCGCCTCGCGTATTGCCGCCCCTCCCCATACAAATAGTTGGCTATGGTCTATATAGCCTTGTCTTAAATATGTATTCTCATCATCAATATCTGCTGCTATAGTGCTATTTTTATTGTGGATGTTCAAGAGCTTTATATTCTCTTCCCCTCGCAATGGTTGTATGATGTCGTCTTGTATCTATAACCCATTGTCTATATCAAGAAAGGAGATTCGACTGTTGATGATCCAACCTGATCGGCACCCTCTCGACAATAGGCTACAATGCTCGCTCCTGAAGGACTCTCTGAGCAATAGCCCACTTCCACTCTATAAAGCATTATCTTACGTGTGGGGTCCACAAGACTCACTGGGTTTGAGGATATGGCTCAACAATGTCTTAGTTCCGGTTCGCCAAAATTTACTTCTCGCGCTCAGAGCCTTACAAGCATGGGCTAAGAGTAACTCGGATGAGGAGAAGAGCCATGTGTTCTGGATCGACGCACTGTGCATCAACCAAGATGATATACTTGAAAGGGGAGAACAAGTCTCTATCATGGGCGAGATTTATCGATCCTCGCGATGTGTGCTGTCTTGGCTCGGCACGGATGATGATCAAGAATCTCGAGATGTACAGCTCGACATAACGAGGCGCCAAATAGTTACAGCTTCGATTCCGATTTTCCAATTCATAAGATATGCTGTACTGAGCGAGAGTGACATTTCACATCAGTTCCAACTGCGGTGCCTCTTGGCAAATGGAAGACTACCCACAGAGGAAGAAGAGTACACAGCCCATCAGAATATCGCCGATTCTTTAGGATTTACTCATCTCAGCCATACATAGTGGCAGTCGAACAGGCACTTGCTAGCAACCGGAAACTGGGAGCTCTCAGAACAATGGAAACAAATCATACACGCCGAATACTGGCAACGGCTATGGATCGTTCAAGAAATATGCCTGGCGCCCAGTCTTCGGCTTCTGTATGGTACTGATTGCATTACCTGGCTTGACTTTCACTTCGTTTCGGGGAAAACGCGCCTTGATCGCAATCCTTTCTGCTGGAAAGACTTTACCCAATATCAGCGTCTGTGGAAATTCAATAGCATGCGTGTGAGCAACGCTGAATAGGACTTAAGTGCCACCAGTCTCTTAAAGCTTCTAGAACTATCCAGCAATAGTCTCTGTCAAGATCCCCGTGATAAAGTGTTTGGTATTCTCGGTCTGACTTCTGAACTCCGAGAGGGCGATATACCAGTAGATTACAATGCGTCTCTATTCTCGATTGGTTTCTCTGTCTTCACAGAGTTTAGAAGATCTTCAGACCTGAGACCAGCTCAAACGGAAAATGAGATTCTCTATCTACTTCGGGCGTTACAAGAGTCCTTTCTCAAGCCACATTATAAAGCTGAAGCATATCTGGAGTTGCAACAAAGCCGTCGAGAGTTCTCGCAGTCACTAGCGAACAAATCCACCTTGCTGGAGGAACCATCTGAAGTTTCGCTATTATGCAAGGGTACGGCCATTAGGATTGTCAGTGTTGGACAATCACTCGTAGAACTATGTGGCCCCGAAGACATAAATATTGAGACCGAAGGTCCGGACTTCTTGGCCGCAGAAGGTGACTGGAAGAGGGTCATGAGAAGGGTCTGGTCCGTATCTCAGGATTGCTTTTCCAGGTTCACGGCGAGTCCAGAACTTGCAAATAGAATAGCAATAAGGCAAAAACGACAGCACGAGGCCCGTGAGATAGGAAAGCATCATTTTCGGGTTCCGGAAGCACAAGAACCAAGCGTATTGCCAACCGAGTCGATAACCAGCACAGTGCTACCACGCATCTCGTGTAAGACTCACGAGCAGGGGTCTGAGGAGGACGGGGAGTCAGTGAAGGACTATCATTATTCAGAACCCAGGACAATAGAATAGGTCTCGCGCCCTTGGGTATCCAAGCGGGTGATCTGCTATGGTACCCGAGTTCAGAGCCCACATGATCATCCGGCCATGGATCCAAACCCCAATGTTCGACTTGTTTAGAGTGCATGGTCGCGCTATGATAGAGAATATTGCTTATAGGAGCTTATGTATCACCAAGTCTTCATCGGTTTTCACGCCACAGGAAGCTATATCTTTGCCCCGGTCGGAACGCTTCCATCTCGCAGATGTTAGGGTATGGGTTGATTTTCCGGTTCTGCAGATGCTTACTTGTCCGTTGCGGTGTGAGAGGGCGGATCAGCCCACGCAAAATAAACCTGTATATGATTCCGGAGTATATGCCGGAAACTGATGAGTTTCTCGGCAAATTGATTCCCTTTGTTGAGTGAAAGCATAACTTCATATACACAGTCATTTCACAAAGAAATATTACAAATTTTGGAAGTAAAAAGATTGTTAAATTGCTATTTAACACTTTCAACAAGCTTCTGACATTATTATCGTGAGCTAACCATGATATCATAGGATAATGCGATAGCTCTGAGACGTCAAAGATCCTATCTACCACCGCTAGCATCTTTTCCATTGGCCGATACTTGCTAGACAAGAAAGGCGCGTCAATGTTGATCAACCACGTGAAAGTTTGCCTTGGTATGACAATATTGTTTACATAACTTGCCTACTGTTCATTCCCCTCGAAGCAAAGAGGTTTCAATACTACGAATTCCAAGACATTTATGGTGTTTTCCGGTGCCGCAGGTACTTGCCCCTTTCGGTCTGAGAGGAGAGCTTGCCATGGTCTCCTTGAGATCGACTAGTTCATACAGCGCAAGAGGGACATTCCACTTGAAGTTTCTTCCTCTCTTAATGGCATATAATCGGAGGATTAAAGAGATCAAGGAGTTGCAGAGGCGTAATGACGTAATCAGACGTGGCACGATGGAGGCGGTAGGAATTGGAACAAACATCGAATTGAACAATCGATACAAAATAAGTGAATTCGCTTGCTGGCTCGCTTATGCGATGCTCATATACAATATGCAAACGGCTAAAGTAAATTATATACACAACCTCAGGCGTTTCCTACCTCTGCTTGTTCCTCCACATAAACCTCAACCCCAAGAACGCCACAATCCTATAAACCGCTCCAATAGCCAACAGCAACAACAAGTCCGTCGTGAACTTATTCAGCTCATATCCCATATGCTTCCGCGCAGGCTCCACATCATACAAGTACATAAGCGGGGTCAAATTCTCCGTGAAGTACGCCTCGCTCAACCAGGTCCCTGGACTCGACCGCCAGAGCCACACCATGCGCCACTTCCGCACCGTCGTTAGCTGTGGCGACATGCCGTTCAACACGCCCACGACCAACGACGACATGACTGCGATCAGGGGCCCGTCTTCGCGCCGGGTAATCATGGAGATCACGGCTGCGAGGCCGTAGATGCACCAGAAATACAGCAGGTTAGCGACGAAGGAGTCCATGTAGGTAATTCGTGGGGTGGAGAGCAGGTAGAAGAGAGTGGTGAAGTGGAAGTTGGCTAGCACCATTCGTGGGATGGTCGAGAGTGTTTTGCCGATATAGTAGGCAAAGCGATTGTGTCCGCTTGCTGCTTCACGCCAGTAAACGAGCTTCTCTTCGCCGAAGATTTTGACGCCTGGTGCGGAGGCTGTGAGACCTATTGCGAGGCCGACGAGGAGTGCCATTTGTGGGATGGAGGAGTAGTCGACTGCTGAGGAGAGGACGGAGTATGGTGCTACGTAGCCACCACGGAAGTTGTTGCCTTTGGAGTTCAGGTGGGCAAGTCCAATGAGGAATCCAGCTAATGCACCTACACCTATTTCAAAGTAGAAAGACGACTTCATGCGGTATTGCTGCACGAGGGAGCGCCGAAAGCAGTAGTGTATTTGTCGGTACCATGGTGCACCACGCTGCTTAATTGTTTTCGTTAATGAGCTCATCTCAGATGCGGAGATCGTCGGTGCCTTTTCCAAGAATGATGCCCGAACATCAACTCTGTTCTTGGCCCAGTAGTCAATCAAGTATTTTACAGAGGCGTCACCTGAAGCCTTGTATGTACGACCCTCACCAGCAATGATATCTCCCATAATATCGGCTGGGTTGCTGTGATCGGGAAAGTTGAATCCTCTGCCTTCAAGATGTGGCTGGATATTGTTCTGTGGGCCACAATAGAGCATTCTTCCAGCTCCCAGTAGCACCAAACTATCCAGAGATTCAAAGATCTCTTGCCGAGGCTGGTGGATAATAGTTACAATTGTCATTCCCAGCCGTGAAAGTGCTTTCAACGTAGACATAATCGATGCAGCTGCTGTTGCATCCAAGCCAGAGGTTGGCTCGTCTAGAAACAATGCCATTGGAGCTGCAGCAAGTTCCATTCCAATAGATACTCGTTTCCGTTGACCTCCTGATATCACTGGAGCTCCAGGACTCCCAACTTGCGAGTCTTTGACGTGGGTCAATTGTAAGCAGCTCAGGAGAATATCTACATGGTGTTGTATTTCGTTTTCCTTCCAGTTGGCAGGTAGTCGAATTCTAGCCGAGTGCAGGATATTCTCACGAACTGTCATTTCGGGCAGAACGATATCATCCTGTGGGACGTATCCAATAATCTTCTTATACCTACTTCATGTTAGCTTAATTTTTGACAATTCCTTGAGACCATACTTTGAGATATTTCCGGCAACGCCATTTACTTTTGTCACACCGGAAGTGTTTGTCGTCTTTCCCATCAAAACGTTTACGAAAGTTGCTAAATGAAATTAGACCCAACCTCCAATTACATTTCTGGAGCTTCACTCACATTTTCCAGCTCCTGACGCTCCCATCACACCCCAAAGCGATCCAGCGTGTATCGTTCCAGATACATCTGACAGAATCACTTTACCAGATTTCGGTGCTTTGAATCCCAGATCTTGGAATTCGAAACTCAATCCAAATTTCGATGCCCCCAGACATTTAGATAGCGATTGCACGAAAAGTTGTAGATCATTCTTGTGGTCGCCTCCTTCGTTTAGCAGCTGCTTTTGTAATCCAGTATCAGAGTCCAAAGCTCCCAATTCCTCAAATCCCGTTGGTCTCCTCCGCAAATCGTGCATTCGTGGCTCCATTTCCAAGTCTGGTGAATTGAACGCATGGGTACTATCATCCAGTTCCTGATACCTGGTCCGTCGAAATCCACCAGTTTTCTTGACCCCCTTCTTGAAAAAAGATTTCCTGGACATCGTGTTATTCTTGTGTTTCCGCTTATATGTGTCGTACAATTTGTCCATAATCGTGAGTGTAATAAGGATGAAATCCACAATGATCACAATTCCTAGCGGTAAGATGGACATATCCCTTTCCGATCCTGGTCGGCACCTCGATCCAACAGCACATATCTTAGGCGCAATCGAGCCCTGGTGACAATAAGACCCTTCCGGGCAAAGTATCTTTGCTGTACCATTAGGACAAAAGTACCCAGCCTGGCAGATTACAGGCTCGTATGTCCCTTGCGCGTATCTACACACGCCGCCAGTGAGACGTGTTGCCAGACAATCGAAGGCTGGTGGACAGTATGTTGGGGGATGATCTGCGGTATTATTTGGGCCTATATATGTCAGAATTATAGATGACTTGCTTGAGGAATATACTTACAATAAAATCCCTTGGAGCAACCCGTAGCAAGCCACGAGCTAGAATTTTGGAGTGAAAGGGGGAATGATCCCATCTGTAGACATGTAGATTTATATCCCGCCGCATTCGCAGCTTCGATCAGTGCTGTCGTATTATCGCTGTTTATATTCGTCAAATTGGCCTGTGAGAAGTCCGTACTCGTAGCCAGAGCTGATAGGAAAGTATTCGTTGGAAGTAGGCTCGTGGGTATAACTGTCGTGCTTGGAATGAGGGTCGTCATATTTTCTTCGACCGTCACGAAAAATCCAACAGATGAACAAATAGATGAACAATAGAGATACGAATACAGAGAGAAAGGAAAGACGCGTAGAAAACAGAAATACACCTATCTCTTCCCAAGTGCTTACCTCTGGCTCCATATGTAGCAATCCATCGTAGTGCAGATTCGTAAATTCTGCCCGACAGTGCATTACCCTGCTCGTGGTGGACGAAATTACATGTTAACCTTACGTGTAGATCCTCCTTGTGCTCCGCTTAGGACGAATAGGAGAGATCCTGTCGTTGCGAGCGGTATCAAATTGCTCTCAATGGAGATGTGCTGGGGTTTGAGTAAGCAGGTAGGGCTACGCCGCAAACTGAAAGGCAGTGCCATGTTCAAAGATGGGGGCTAAAAATGGCAGTTTTGACCCACAAGAACTATTTGAATATGCGATTCTTCTGCGTATGATTATTACTTCTCGTTGATAGTTGATTGAGTAAGGAAATGCGCAGGAGAAGCAGTTGTCACGTTGTTTTAGATGCATTGAATTTGGGCGGAGGTTTTCTTCCACCATCTCCAAATCCCGGAGTAATTGATGTGGAGACAACAGAGCTCCATGCTGACTGGACAGCTCGTATGCGTTTCAGCCATCCCCACCTGTCCAAAGCACAGGATCCACGACTTTGGTCTCAGAGGCGCAGTGATTGGAAAGGAGTGCGGGCCGTTGAGGAACTTGTATCGTGGCGCAAGGTGAGGCAGATTGAAATGCCAAATGATTTATGTCGGCAAAGCCACGCGATCTGATGCCAAGAATAGAATATCACACACTGAAGCGAACCTGATGTTGTCGTATTGTTTGCTTTCTGTCGATCTCATGGCTGAGCAGACCTCGCAGTGTTTACATGGAAAATGGGCTTGATCTTCCAGATCTCAATCTATATATTTTGAGAAATTGATTGATATTGCGGCTCGAGACTGGCGACACTATCAAATTCCCTTCGTCTCACAAATTGTGATGAATGGAGAAACAGCACCACCAAGAAAGATCCGGCCAGTCTCAACATCATGGACTGCAGTTGTTGCTCCTGGAAATACTGCTCCATTGTCTTCCATCACTGTTTCAACACGATAATCTCCCTTCTTCTCTGCAAGATGACCTTGTCTACCAGGTCCTTTGTATTGTTCCCCTCCGCGACTGATTTTCAACACCGTGCTTCCTGGGTGGATGTTCATGGGATCCTTCGAGCTTCGAGCCCATTTCCATATTTGAGGCATGCCGGCAGCATAGATGTCCCCGTTTTTGTCGATAGACAGATTGTCGATGGGCATTGTCTCGATACGATCTAATTTGGTAAAGGTATGATCTTGATTGAGAGAGAATACATCAACGTAGCCCCCTGATGTGGATGGGACATATATTAGTCCATCTCGGCCCCATACTAACCCGTTGGGCATATTGAAACCAGAAGACCAGGCAATATTGCAAGCGTACCCACTGCAAAACACAACATTCCCTCCTCCAAGGAAAGGGTCAAGACCTCGTCGCTAACGGCATTAGAAGCTGTCGTACTGGAAGATATGTGCGACTTACCCTACCAACTTTCGCACTGTGATCATTCGATATCACAAACGAGTGATCGTTCACCCAAGCAATATTGTTGGGGGTCTGGATTAGAGGATGGATGGTCGTCCTTACATGTTGCATGGTCGAACTACCAACTGTCGTGATGAAATGTTCAATCGTGGAGTTTGCTCCTACGAGCGACGCATCCAAAGCCGCTCCCGTGACTGGATCAAATGGTGGACGATGATTGATAACAAGCATACGCAAGATATCGCTATGCTTGTTGAATAAGATATCGAATCCATGAAGGTTGAGGGTAGCATCACCATTGTTGCCAGAGAAGTTCTCGATTGTAAGCCATCGGATGCGATCACGGATGTGGCCTGCTCCTCTGGTATCTAGAACAGCAATTCTATCTGTCAAGCTGCGAGCTGAGGCATTCAAATGATCAACACTAGCTGTCAAGTTAGCTTCTATTCCAGGGAGGTGGTAATGAAACTTACGCTGGCAGCCACTGGGCACGACTTCGAGAGTCTGAGCAAGCCATATATAAATGTCCAGTCTTATCGTGCAACCACATATCTTCACATCCTTCGAGACCCAACTCATCGATTTTGGTGCAGCTCACATGGTTGAAATCCTTGATAGATTGAACGTGACGCCCGTATCCGATGATGTTGAAGATAAAATGCTTGAAGACGAATTGATAAAGGACAGCAGTGAACACAACACCAACAATCGCAGCTTTGGAGATGAGGTTCACCATCATGAGGCAAAATTGAAAAAAACAAATTCGAAGGCTTCTCTAAAACACGATTCACACCAAGTTGCATGCAGTAAAAGGCTCCCAGCTCGACTTCACAAGCTCATGAGGCAAGGCGATAAAGAAAGGGTTGGAAAAAGAAAAGAAAAAATGGAAAGATTTCTTCAGCTTGGCCTGCATTTTCACCCACAAACACTTGCAAATGTGATGTCCTCCCTCCGTCCCTCCCTCAACCTCGGGCGCTCGTCCTCACACCCCGCTTCAAGTGTCTCGGGAATAACATAAGAGGTTAGTACGTATGTATATATCGCCGAAAGCAAAACAACCTCACGTGGAATGCATGCTTGCTTGATATGTTCATTACAGCATTCATCACATCGCTTGTCGAAGTATATCCTCATTTTCACCTCTCAGTGTCTCTTGGTGCAAGAAAATACAAGCTGCTGACTGAGCTTACCAAGCCAAGCCCTCTCAACAGGGCGATTCCAGTGGCAAGTTTGGCGAGTGCTCAGTGGTCTCTGCTGCAGTAAGTGCTCGCTGAGAAATGCCCCGGACCCCAGATTTCAACAATTCCAAGCCGCTTTTCCTATCTTCCATTCGACTTTCACCACAAATTCACGGCATCTATTCCGCTCTCTGCGAGTTCTGTACATAAGATAAATGGATTACCTGATTCCCTGAATTCCCTGATTTCTTCCTCCATTCAGATCTTCTTCTTTTGTCATGCTTGCTTGCCATCCCACTTCTAACGTTCAATTAACCATAGCATAGCATAGCATAGCAAAGTGTATCACAATATCCACAGACAACATGGCGCGCAATATCTCAGTTGCGGAAATATCAAAGCACAATACTCCTAAGGATCTGTGGCTAGTGGTCGATGATACTGTTTATGATATGACAGAGTATGCGAGCGAGCATCCAGGAGGACCAGAAAGTATGGTATCTCTCTGCGCGCATTTGACATTGGTTGACATCGATAGTAATATACAAGCATGCTGGCGGAGATGCTTCCGTAGCATACAACGAAATCCATGCGCCATCACTCATCAAGAGCACATTAGCATCCTCAAAAATACTAGGAACAATAGATCCTTCTACAATTACATCCGAATGGCAAAAGCCCAGGCCGACAGTCACAAAGTCTCTTGGGCCAGATTCGAAACCTCCTCTAGATACACTCATAAATACGCACGATTTTGTCACAGCTGCCCGTCTAAGCAGCACAGCTAAGACCTGGGCTTTCTACTCCTCTGCAGCGACAGACTTGAACACCAAAAATAGGAACAATTCTGCGTACTCAGATATTGGTTTGCGACCCCGCATATTGGTCAATGTCAAGAATCCAAGTACGAAAACGGAGATGCTGGGCGTTAAGATGGATGTGCCGATTTTCTGCTCTCCAGCCGCAATGGCTAAGATGATACACCTGGATGGTGAGAAGGGAATCGCAAGGGGATGCAGGACAATGGGCATTCCGCAATGCGTTTCTACAAGTGCCTCATTTCCCATAGCTGAGATATTTGCCTCTGTTGAAGAGGAGGGCTCATATGGAAGCTTTGGCCCGGGGTCAACGCCCTTGTTCTTTCAGTTGTACGTTGACAAACAACGAGAGAAAAGTGAGAAGCTGCTTAAACATGTAGAGAGCCTAGGCATCAAGGCTATATTCCTCACAGTTGATGCCCCAGTAGCAGGGAAGCGAGAAGCAGACGAGAGAGTGAAAGCGGACGAATCAATGGGTGCTGCGCCGATGTCTGGAGCAAGTGCTAAGAACGATAAGAAAGGGGGCGCGTTAGGAAGACTGATGGCATCGTTTATTGATTCATCGCTATGCTGGGATGATATTGCTTGGTTAAGGAAATGCACGAAACTCCCCATTGTTCTCAAAGGTGTTCAAACTGCGATGGACGCTCGAAAGGCAGCAGAAATGGGCATCGATGGCATTATGCTCAGCAATCATGGTGGCAGGAGTTTGGATACTTCCCCTGCGCCAATTTTGGTCTTGCTTGAATTACAGAA
This sequence comes from Margaritispora aquatica, assembly GCA_007644065.1. Taxonomy (NCBI): domain Eukaryota; kingdom Fungi; phylum Ascomycota; class Leotiomycetes; order Helotiales; family Discinellaceae; genus Margaritispora; species Margaritispora aquatica. Next base: position 1,818,664 of record VJWN01000008.1, read on the forward strand.
AAATTGTCCTGAAGTCTTCGAGGGTATGGAAGTGTTTGTAGATGGTGGTATTATGCGTGGTACGGATATCTTCAAAGCATTGTGCCTCGGAGCTAAAAGTGTGGGCATCGGAAGAGGCTTTCTCTATGCTCTAAATTATGGAAGCGAGGGTGTCGAGAAGTTCGTTGAGAGTAAGTCCTTGGTACCATGAAAGACTGAGCGACATGGCTAACGGTTTTTAGTTCTTAAAGACGAACTTACGACAACGATGCAGATGATGGGCGTCACAGATCTAAGTCAGGTGCATCCAGGCATGCTGAACACAGGAGCAGTTGACCACCTCATTCCAAGCGGAGAGGAGCATCCGTATGCTAGGTGGAGGCCCCGATCGAAAATATAGTTGCAATACAAAACCAGTTCACGAGATTACACAAAATGTACAACACGTCTCTTCTACTGGCGCTAGGCATTGTGTTCCTTTTGATTGATGCTCACCTGATCTCAAGTTCTTGTACGCCATGCTCAGATACTAGGTGCGCTCTATCACGAAGGGATGTGAGTCCTTCGTATTGTTCATGTAAGCGAACTTTCCAGTGTTCGATGTCCCGCACTGTCAAGAACTCTGGGTACAGATCAGCCGTCATATCGCGAATGTTGCATGGAACAAAATGTTGATCTCCTGCGGTGTTTCCCTCCACATGAAATACTCGGAATTCATAAGTGCCTGTTGTAGCCTATATATTTCTGTCTTTCTCTGTCATTCGCACCTCACATTCAATTTCACAATTCTAAATTGCTTCAGTCACTCATTCCTCACCACCATTTTATATTCCCAAACTTATCTGGCACCTCAACTGATCGCAACAACCAGGCTATCCAAAAGCAGCACTCAAAGCTATAACACCAGCAGGCAGGGCCCAAAAACAGCTGGAACAAAATATTTACCGATGCGGTGCTGATGGTAGCCTTGAGTGTCTGTGGATATGTGGTGAAAGAGGGTGTACGGACAATGGTGTCTCCGGGGAGAGCGATAAGTGTCTCTCAGGGTTGTGAGTTGATCTTACAACCTTGTTTGTGGAGTGACTGGGGGCTGTTTGGCTGACGGTGTGTTTGATCATTAGTGAGAGCGTTTACTTGAGCATTAAGCTAGGTGAGGTCTGAGGTATTTTTTAGGGGCTTCATGGTTGTTCTTTTAGCCCATGGTGATAATTCTCAAGCTTATTAGATTTGTGCTGTGTAAATCCAGGGGCCTAAGCATGTAAGATTGATGTTGGTTTTCGCGTTCATTGTGCGTTCATTGTGCGTTCATTATGTCTATCCTATCAAATGTGCGCCTACTGTAGTAGCAGATCATACGTCCACTCAGCCTCCGGTACATCCCTATACTTGATACTCGTTGGATGCTTCTTCCTCGCTGGCAACACTTTCCTGATATACAGGGCCCCAACATTGAAATCCTCGAACTTCCTCTCATTTTCCTCTTCTCCTTCTCCCTCGTCAACTAAGACCTTCACATCAGCACCAGGATCCATGGTCAGGAAAAATGGCAACGAGTATCGCTCTGCGCCTGTTTTATTCCGCACCCTGTGCACGGCAGCGAGGAATCTTCCGTTGGTCTGGCGCTCGAGGTATTGCCCTACATTACAGACAAGTGCGTTTGGCAGGGCAGGTACAGAGATCCACTGTCCAGTGGGCGTAAGCACTTCTAGTGCTGAAAGGGAGGGTGTTTGCAGGACGAGTGTCAAGTCTGGAAGTTCTTCAATCAGTCAAGTCGACATTTCATCTAAAACTCTTCACTTACATGAGAAATCAGAATGAGCGCCTAGCCCGATATTCTCCGCATCGTTCTCCTTATCTTCTGGTGGCACAGGAGGATAATGCAATGGTCTCATCCCCGTGATTGGGAAATTGAAGAATTCCTTCAGGAAAGCATTCTCATCGATACCGAGACCTAAAGCGAGGAGACGCACGAGCTTGAGTGAGAGCGGTAGCACCTCGTTGTAGTATCTGTACAAGCCTTCCCGGAACCAGGGCGCGGAGCTTGGCCAGATGTTTTGGGGTCGGGTGAGTGTTGATGGTGGTGAGGAGCCTGTTTTTGAGATGTATGATTGCTCGGGCTCAAGCGGACAATCGCCCATGGTGAACGCTTCTTTGAAATCTAGGTTTTAGTCAGTGACTTGGTGTCTTTGCAGTTTATAAGTTGTCGCTAATGCATAAATGATTAGATGAGAACACACCCATTCGCGTCCTTGGATCAATCTTCGTCTCGCCAATTGGTTCATATCCCCTGATCGCGGGGTTCTTCTGCACATGTGAATCCATCTTGCTTTGCGAATCCAAGGCGAAGAACTTCTTCAATACCCCGAAGGTCTCCTCTTGCAGTGTTTCAGAGAGCCCATGGCCTGTGAGGTAGAAGAAGCCGCATGTACTGCATGCTGAGAGGAGCTCCTTTGCGAGTGCCGAGCGGACTGATGGGTCAGGAGAATCGATGTGGGTTACGTCTATGGTTGGAATGGTAGTGATGTTTGAGGGTGAGGCTGTAACTTTGCGGTAGGTTGGTGTTGAGCCGGAGTGAAAGAAGACATATTGGGGATCTTGAAACTGGGGTTTATTAGTGCTGAATAGGGTTATAGGTAGCTAAGGTATAGCCAAGTGTTTGTCAGGTGATGAATACCTACTTTGTCTTTTGGGTCCTCAAAGCCTGGAGCTGAAGGAGTTGTGATAACATCAGTCATCGTGAGTGGTCTTGCTTCTACTTTCTCATGAGAGTTTTCTTCTGACTCCAGATCAGTCCTTTCAGCTCAGTCGAGTTCAACAGCAATGTATTGAGGATGAAGTTCCAGCGGGTCGATATCCCGAAAATGAGCTTCAAGAGTGGGGTCGATATCACATCTCGGCCGATTCACCGAACCTTTCTCTCTCAAATCCAAAGATTGTCCAATCAAAGTCGATAACTTGCTTACGAATGAGCTTTGAAGATATACTTTTGGTCCCTATCTCATGGATCTGCCTTTCCGCCGCGCGAAAGGGGGGTCGATAAGCTAAGCGAGATATTTCCCTAGACACGGCATGGATCACGGCCAAGTATCAAGAATGGGAGGCATTCACAGCGAGGCCATAAGATCTTTGCGAAATCGCATTTTAGTGAATGGCGTGGAGAGAAAGTAGAACTCAAGTGCTGTACTCAAAGTGACACTCATCACATCATGGGTGTCTTCCAAACCATATTCGCGTCCTCGTATGGACCAGACGCACCAGAGTTCTTCCTTTGGTATCCTAAAGGTACTCCAAAGTCCGAGAAGAAGCTACTTTTCAAAATCGACTTCTTCATCCTCACTTTTGGCTGCTTGGCGTATTTCACCAAATGGCTGGATCAAGCCAATCTTTCCAATGCATATGTGTCGGGCATGAAGGAAGACCTGAATATGTACGGCAACCAATACAGTTATGCTGTGACTTGCTTTCAAGTTGGAACGATTCTAGGAGGAATCCCGAGTAACTTGCTGTTGACTTGGGTGAGGCCAAGGTATTTGCTACCGGGGTGCGAGTTCTTGTGGGCGATTTTGACCGTGGCGACGTATAAGGTTACAAGCTATAACCAGGTGATTATTGTTCCTTAGTCCTGGAGCAAACTCAAGGTTCTAATTCAAGTAGCTCTACCCTCTTCGTTTCTTCATCGGCTTCCTCGAAGGCTCCTCTTTCGTTGGAATTCAATACATTCTCGGCTCCTGGTATAAACGCACCGAATTGGGAAAGCGAACCGCGATCTTCTCATCTGCAGCATATATCGGCACCATGATCTCAGGTTATCTCCAATCTGCTGTACTCAAGGCTTTGCCAGGAACTCATGGCATCGCAGCTTGGCGCTGGGTTTTCATTATTGAAGGCTGCATGACTATTTTTGTCTCAATTTATGGATTTCTCTTCTTTCCTGATACACCAGAAACGACAAAGGCGTTCTACTTCAGCGAGGAGGATGTGAGAAGAGCGAAGGAGAGATTGGTGGAGGATGGGAGAGAGCCGAGGGGCTCGTTTGAGTGGGGCATGTTCAAGAGAGTTTTGGGAACATGGCAGCTTTATGTGTTGACTATCTTGTGGATGTGGGTTAAATTCCTGCAAAGGAGGTTTGAAGAATGCTGATGAAGTGACAGGTTCTGGAATACTACTGTTGGAAAAGTCGCCAACACTGTGATGGCTCTGTGGATGAAGTCAGACAAGGAACATAAGTGGTCGATTTACCAAGTCAACAATGTCCCGACTGCGATTAACGGATGGAACATCATCATGATCCTAGCAGCCAATATCTACGTTGACGCAACAGGCCGTCGAATGGTAGTTGTGGTAGCGAATTTGGTAAGTCCGAAAACACGAATCTCTATATATCTCTAACAAAAATCAGTGCCTCCTCATCTTCGGAACCATCTGCCTCATTGCTTGGAACGTCCCACTTGGTCTCAAAATCGTCGCATACATATTCGCTGGAACTGACGGACCCCTCTCACCAATCTATATGTCGTGGGCCAACATCCTTTGCTCGAACGATTCGCAACTGCGTGCTCTCACCATTGCGATCATGAACTCGTGCGGTGCGGCGCTCACGACTGTCATCCAACAGTTCTTGTATCCGGTTGTTGATGCACCGAAATATAAGAAGGGTTTCCCTGCTAGCTTAGGCTTTATTGGCGGTATGTGTATCTGGGTGTTCGTTGTGAGGGGGTTTGAGATTAGGGCTTTGGAGGCTAAGGATATTGATGTTGAGGGAGATGAGGTTGAGAGTGGCAGTGAGATTGACAAGACTGGAAAGAGTGTCAATGTCGGTGTTTCTGTTGTTGGCAAAATGTAGACGTGATAAATGACTGAATGAATGAATGAGAAACGAGCGAATAAGGATATTATGTAAAATGCACGCATGATCTTGATTTGAAATCCTCTAATCAGTTGTATGCATAGCCCTAACTCTCAACTCAACCCACTCCTTACAACTGATCTCCTCATATTTTGCTGGCTTGTCCTCACTAACACAGCTCTCCAAAACCCCACACCTTTCGTTCAACCCAAAGCCAAAGAATAACGGCATCGACACCCTCTCCTTCCCACTCAGGTTTCTTGCTCGATGCACTGTACTGACATACAAATCATTCGTAATCCTCTGCAAATAATCCCCAATATTGACCACGAACGTCCCCGGGATCGGAACGGCATTCAGCCACTCCCCGTCCTTGTTCAGGACTTGCAAACCCCCATTCTCGTCTTGCCAGAGGATAGTGAAGAGTTGGAAGTCGGTGTGTGAGCCGATGCTGACTTGTTCCTCGGATGTTGTGGCTGCTGGAATGGTGGGATAGTAATTGAGCGCTATGCCTGCGTCGGGATATTGAATCTTGTCGTTGAAATGCGTTTCTGGCAGTGAGAGGGCTAGTGCGAAGGATCGAGTGAGTTGTTTTGCGAGAGAAAGAGTGGCGCGCCAGTACTCGATCGTGTCGGCTTTGAAATTCGGCAAGTTGGATGTCTTTTCCCAGCAGAAATCATCGGTCGTCATGCAACTCATGGCTTCAGGAGGAATATCCTCCAATTTTTCACACACTGCGGGGTCGTATTTTGGATTGTACCGGAATGAGAATGTCTCTCGCACGTCGATGGATTCGGCTGCGTTGATGCGCTGCGATTTGGGAGGCTTCCACCCATTGAGCGATGGAGTACGATTGGCATTAACAGCTTCTTTCACTTCTCGGGCTTGTCTGAAGAACTCAATTGACGAGCTGTATGCTGCATCAATGGTTGAGTCTGAGATGCCGTGGTTTTGGATGTAGAAGAATCCATTGTTCGTTGAAGCTTTGTGTATGAGCTTTGCGACTGTCTGTCGATCATCTACTGAAGGACTAAAGATGCCAGACACATCTATGATTGGAATTTCATCCTCTCGTGCGTTGCGAACGGGAGCTCTCTTGATTTTGCGGTAGACTGGACCATTTGCTGAGCTAAGTTTGAGAGTGGTGTAGTCCTCTTGAATGGTCGTGGCTGTGGCTCCGTTGCTCATGATGATTTTGTGATACTTGTGAGGAGAGTTGATTTCTTCCTATAAATGCAGAGTAACAGCCAGATAACGAAAACAAGCTTGAAGAAGGCTTATAACACGTTAAAATGAGCTGTCCAAGCAGAGGGTTCAGTCTACTGATAGACTGCGAATATAAAATTTAGACTTGATTTGGACTAGAGGGTATGTAATTTCACTCGGCTTGTGTGAAGACAAGGACTCCAATCTGTACTGGCGAGAAACTCAATGAACAAAATTGCAAAGAATAGACAACGATGGCTGTGTAGCAGCTAGATACAGTTATAGGATTGAAGTGAAGGGTGGGGGTGAGATGTTTCGACATTGTCATGGATTAAGCGAGTTATGATGTGCTTTCACCTGTTACCCCTGATTATTTAATCAATCCACTGAGAACGTAAATATGTTATAGAGCATATATCCAAGCAAGCAAGAATTGAATTTACATCGTGTGTTAATTAAAGTACTTCAACTTAACCGATTTGAGCTTCAAAGTCATGTGATAGCGGGGTAATATCGAGAGATGTTTACTTTTAGCAGCAAGCAACCGATATGAAATGATTTAACTTGGACAGACACATGAAGTAAGACGTGGGATGTCTCATAAATGATTTAAAAGAAAAACCATCGAATGACAAATCGCGATGATTCTGCCATTAGTATTTGCTTCAATTGGTCCCAAGCTGTTTGAAACCTGGTCTCGACCATCTTTCGGTTCTGGTGCAATGTTCAACGATGAGGAAGAACTCAAATCAACATCCATTCTGGTAGCAGAAGATGCCATAGCAAGATAAGCTCATGGATACCCGATATTACTCACAAGATCAAGTACACATTTTGATTCTTGCCAATTCAATTCTGTAGTCAACACTTACTTTGTCATCTGTGAACAAGAACAGAGAAATCCGGGGAAACAAGCAAGCACCTTACTGCATGATAAGATATGGTACATCTCGCTTAAGTGCCGTGATCGCCCCTATTTCAAATACCACGCATACACTATGTCGCACAGAGCTTAGTTTCTGGGGAGTGAGACCCACATGCTAAACTGCGATGTAAGGGAATGGCGGGGTTGCAAGGAGATATTTAAGAACAGGAGCTGTCCCTCTTCATTTTCTTGCATCATTCCATCATTTTCCCTCGCTCAACTCAATTAGCAAATCTTTGTAATTCATTCTTCAAAAGTTGCCAAAATGGTCAAAGCAGGAGATTCCCTTCCAGATGTGATCCTATTCGAGGGAGCACCGGATGGAAAGCTTGATCTCGCAAAGGAGATTGGAGATGGAGATGCTATCATCATTGGTGTGCCAGCTGCATTCAGTAAGTTCGTTCATCAGTTGTTTCTTGTGCTCAATTGACCATCTCTTCAGGTCCCGGCTGCACCGATACGCACATTCCCGGTTACATTGCCCACGACAAGCTGAAGAGCGCGGGAAAGGTCTTCGTCATTTCTGTCAACGATGCATTTGTGTACGTTCTTACATCTCCGTGGCTAGAGGCAATAAACTGACTGGCAGATAGCATGAAGGCATGGGGCAAGGCACTCGATAAGGAGGGTAGCTCTGGCATTCGATTCCTCGCAGATCAGGATGGAAGCTTCACTCGTGCTCTTGATCTCGAGTTCCCTGCTGCACCAATGCTCGGCACAAATAGAAGCAAGCGATATGCACTGGTCATGAAAGATGGGAAGGTCAAGTCAATCAATGTCGAGGAGGACAATATCGGAATCAATGTTTCGACTGCTGAGAATATCTTGGGTTAAAAATAATGAACATGTGGGAAATGAATCTATAATGAAGCTCCATGTCTTATGCATGTCAGCGAGGTCAATGGCAGATCCATGGCCATGATTTCTTCATTCTCAATCGACTTGCCATTTCGCAATGCTAGGACATTTGGCTGTGATTCAAGCTAGATAGCCTCCCTACTTCTACCGCCACACAGCTTTACACATATACGATGCTCGGTCCTGACCGTGACATGTACAATTCGTAATCTCTTCTTGACTAGGCGAAGCTTATTTCTGAAACAAACCTTTACGCACTGTGAGTTTACTACCAACTTACAGCTTTTCATCGTCTCCGCGACTACGTGTTTTCAGATTACTAAACTTTAGGCGAAGCTCCTTTTTATAATGAACATTCAAGTTCATATAGGTATTGTTGACTCAAAACCTTGAAGTTATTTCTTCCCTCCCCCCTGCTGCTCATGCTGATTATACATTCAATATAACTTATCTTTAGGAACCACGACAGAGGTGAGTGATATGCGAATGTACCTCGCTCAAACTCTCAGGCACAGGCAGGGAAAATTGCGGCGGGAAGTGCTATACTTGCCCTTAGTGTCGCCATGACTAATTTCACATCCTCAAGCTGTCCCGCAGCTCTGTCTCAAGCGAGCGTAAAAATATGTTCGGGTATACAGTACAAGCCCAAATTCAACATGGATATGTCGATCAGGTTAACAGCGGTAATTTCCTGTAACACACCTTTGACTGAAAAAGGTCGCTGCGTCATTATCTCTGTGGAGCTGAACGCCGTGGGTGCTGCTCACAAGAGATGGCTGACGAAGAGTGAAGGCATGGTAGACATTATTTTCGAACAAAATGATGGCAATGCCACAAATGCTAAAAGTGTCATCACGACAGACTTTGAGCCATTATCTCAGACGAGCAATATGCTGCTTGAGGCTGGCCATCACTTGAGTTGAATCGAAAAGAGTAGATTCTTCTCTTGCGTTTGTTGTCGTCCGAACTCGCACCTTTCTTATGGATCTTTAGCCGTTCAAGCCGAACCGAAATAGCCGTCCAAACCGAGATCGTCGGTGCATGGATGACTGGATGGCTGGATGGGATGAACATGGCGTCGCGCCTCCCCGCCCCTCTTGACCCCTGAAGTTATGTCGTAAGAAAAACGGGACTCCTTGCTTTATCTCTAGGATTGGAGACTCTTGATTCGCTACAATCACGACAACCTCCTTTCAGGTCTTTTTCCAATGGGGCAGGATGATGAAATCAAACTTAAGCACGGATCGTGGAGTGGACGAAGTGTGAGTTGCGGGAGAAGCGTGGGAGAAGAAGTTTGTTGTTCTTTGGGAAGGTGAAAATGGGCGAACGTGCCGTGGGTGCTGAATAAAAGAGGGGATTGGAGTGAGAGAGAAAGCAAGAAAGAAAAAAAGAAAGAGAGAGAGAGAGAGAGAGAGAGAGAGAGAGAGAGAGAGACGGAAATACTAAGAGATACTAGTACTAACGATGGATGACATGGATTAATGTGGATTACAAAGTGGATTAAAAGAACGGCTCAGCTCCTGTCAGATGTCAACGGCTGAAAGGCTTAAAGCCAACTTTCCCCCATTAGTTCTGAGATCTTGGTTCTTGATGCTTATTGCTTGATCTGGTTCCCAGTCCCTTGTGAATTTGGCAACGGCTTATCTCATCTCAAGTGGTCCAGTCTCAACTCGCTCAATTCACCCAATTCACCTCGTTTCATCGCATCTTAGACTCATCCACCTTTTTGTGACACAAGCTTGAGCAAGGTGCGACTTGAGTGAGAGCACAACAAGAACTGGGGACTTTGAGACATCTATATCGTCCACATCAGACGACGGAGATACTCCAACAATACAATATACCCCCATTGTTTCAACCTCCGAGATGACAGGCCGTCGGTACTCAACGACCGACGAGGAGAAGTCCATAAGTCAATCCAACCACACCCCTCCAGACTGGGCTATTACAGCAACCAGACCTAAAGAACCATGGACCACTCGCTTCATCGACAGCTTCAAGCGGGATCTTAATGCCCACGTCACGAAGCCTTCGCAGCGAAGCGAGACCGAGCGGGCAACGTCGGGCTTCGACCATGCAACAGCTGCTCAACGCACTGCAAACTCAGGATTGGCGCATAAGCTCAAGGGGAGACATATGCAGATGATTGCCATAGGAGGTAGTATTGGCACGGGACTGTTCGTTACATCTGGAGCGGCGCTGTCAACTGGTGGACCAGCGTCGCTGATTATTGCGTATGGCATCATTGGTATCTTGATGTTTTGCACTGTTCAGGCGTTGGGGGAAATGGCTGTGTTGTTTCCGGTTGCGGGGAGCTTTTCGGCGTATTCGACGAGGTTTTTGGATCCGGCTTGGGGGTTTGCTATGGGTTGGAAGTATGTATTTCTCATTTTTTTTTTTACCTGCGTGTTATTGCTTGATATGCGAGCGTACGTTTCGCACGTGTAGGTGCTTTGCTAACACATGACAGTTACGCGATTCAATGGCTTGTGGTCTTACCGCTTGAGATAGTCGCCGCGTCTATCACTCTCACGTATTGGCCTGGCGCCGAGGATACCAACTCTGCGGCGTGGGTCACGATCTTCTTGGTTGTGATTGTAGCCATCAACTTCTTTGGAGTGCGTGGTTATGGTGAAGCAGAGTAAGTAATCGTTCAATACGCCTGGAAGCTGGAGCACTTCTTGATTGAGATTTGTCCATGCCTGTTCTCCAAAGGCTTGATGTCCCGAGCTAGCTCTCAAGAACATGCTGTCTTCATAGACTTGCCCTATACTCGGCTAACACTTTCTCAGATTTATCTTTGCCATAGTAAAAGTGACAGCAGTAGTCGGCTTCATCATTCTTGGAATTATCCTCAATTGCGGTGGTGGTCCGGATAGCGGGTATGTCTCAATACCTTTCCTTTCATCCTCGCGCTGATTTTTCCACTGTCGTATGAAACAAATACTCACTTCCATATCCATCTCTTGCCACAACCAACATACTAACAGCCCACCAGATACATCGGCGGCCGCTACTGGTACCCAAACAGCGTCGAATCCACCTACGGAGGCTACGTTGAAGGCCAACCCGCTGGCTCAATTGCTTCAGGATCTTTCCACGCCGGCTTCAAAGGTCTCTGCTCCGTCTTCGTGACTGCCGCCTTCTCATTCGCAGGTACCGAACTTGTCGGTCTTGCAGCAGCTGAAGCAGATAATCCACGCAAAACATTGCCAACGGCTATCAAGCAGGTATTCTGGCGTATTTGTCTGTTTTACATGGTCTCGCTTACCTTAGTGTCGCTATTGGTGCCGTATGGAGATGCGAGATTGTTGGGGACATCGAGTACAGACGCTGTAAGCTCCTCTAATATCTCATACTACTCTCCACTCACTGCGCCGCACAACGTCTTCCTCTAAACAAGAGCTAACACCACACAGAAAGCCTCCCCCTTCGTAATCGCAATCAACAACGCCGGGATCACGGGCCTCCCCTCAGTAATGAATGTCGTGATTCTTATTTCCGTGCTCTCCGTCGGCAACTCCTCCATCTACGGCTCCTCCCGTACCCTCGCCGCCCTCGCAGAACAAGGCCAAGCGCCCCGTTTCTTAGCTTACATCGACCGCCAAGGACGCCCATTGACAGCTATAATCTGCGCCTCTGGCCTCGGCCTCCTCTGCTACGTCGTGGCAGGTGGCCAGGAAACCGCCAACACGGCACTCAACTGGCTGTACTCTCTCTCCGGACTGAGCTCGATATTCACATGGATGTCCATCTGTCTCGCACACATCCGATTTCGATCCGCCTGGAAAAAGCAGGGCCACTCACTCGATGAGCTCGCATTCCGGTCACAAGTCGGGGTTATCGGATCCTGGGTCGGGTTTTTGCTGAACTGCCTGGTGCTGATCGCACAGTTCTGGACCGCGGCATGGCCGATCGGGTATGGAACTATGACTGGCTCAGATATCGCGCAGAATTTCTTCCTGGCGTACTTGGCTGCGCCTGTGGTGATTTTGTTCTATATACCGTATAAGATTTATTATAAGACACCGTTCATGCGCTGTAAGGATATGGATTTAGTGACAGGGCGGAGGGAGATTGATACGCCGGCGTTGATAGAAGCGGAGAGGATGGAGAGGATGAGCTTGCCGAAGTGGAAGAGGATTTATAAGATCTTTTGCTGAGTTGAAGAAAAAGCTCAAGATGCGATGGAAAAAAGAGACTCGGCCTGGGAGAGGGGAAGAAGAGATCAACAAGTGAGCTGTACTTGATTATACATTTAGAGAGATATCCTTGGGGTGACGGGCATTTTGGTTGGGAAAAGAAACTACCTAGAGTTATGTATAATGAACTAATGGGTCAAACTCAATCATACTCGTATGTAATTGGCAGCAACCTATTGGATGTCATCCGAAGTCTACAAGCAAAAATTTAAATAACCCAATTGAATACCTTAGCCGTGCGTTTCTGGAAACCACCTTTCAATCTAATGAGTACATCATAGCAATCATGTACAGGTTCCAAAGGCATTTTGACATCCATTTCCACAATAATCTAATGTTATACCACAATATCCATGACTGGAGCAACAGTTACCGAAGTCACTATTCAAACACGTCTTGCCAGGACCACAGATACCATCTACACTGACAACAGAATTAGGATCTCTACAAACCCCATATGCAGACTGGCAACCCTCCGGATCGGAGCAGTAATCTGGTCCGGATCCACAATAGCCATGGGATGAGCAGTAAGGTTTTAGCCGAAGCACTTTTTAACACCGGACGCTGTTGGTCCACAAACATCAGGTTGTGCTGAAGGCTCAGAGCCGCTGCAAATGTCAGCAAGTTAAAATGTGTCTGTCAGGATCTTCTACCTTCCAACACCAGAATTGAAGTCAATACTCCACAGCATTGTGCCTCCGATACAGTGAGAGTCAGCCCATGCTGTCTTGAGCGCGAAGGTTTCGTCGTCATCATACCCCATCCAATTATCATCCCAAACGATTTGTTTGATCATTTGATCTGGGAGGAACTTTGGTATTAACTGCTTTTGCGTGATCAGGTCTTGAATTTCTTGTAACGATAGAACTCCTTCACTTCCTGTGCATCTTCCCGGTTCGCTTGGACCTGAGTATGGGCATCCAATATCAGTGCAACCATTATTGGAGAGTGTGTATCCACGCCCATAGGAGGCGAGGCCAAGATTAACTTTGCAAGGTTGAATTCCAGCAAACCATAGAGGGGCAATGTCTTTGATGATATCGACGATGGATGTCTGGGGTCGTAAGATGGCGCTGTTATATGAAGCTTCCCATGGACCTGGCGACGTTTAGCTGCGTCAGACAGAAATGAATAAGCGCAGAAGTATCGAGATACTTGCCATGGAGGTCGTATGCCATAACGTTGAAAAAGTCAACATACTTTTGGATCGAGGCAGCGTTGTAGCCCATAAGATTGGCGAAGTCAATGGGGCTGATGTGATTAGTAGTGACTCTGAGAACTTGGGAAGAATAAACAAATACATGGAGAGGCTAATACCAAAATTCGTGCTCAGGACTACACGCATTTCGCGAACAAGGGCCACAAAGTTATCGAAGTCAGCGGGCTGTCCGCCTCTGCCAGCAACTGCAGGATACTCCCAGTCCAAATCAACGCCTTGAAATTCCCATTTGGTCATGAAATCCAGAAGTGAAGCAATGAAAATCGCTCGTCTTGATGGGTTGGAACACATGTCTGACCACGCAGTGACGGTTGAACTACCTGGATCAGTAAAACCCCCACCACCGATAGCAATCCAGGTTTGAAGGCTCGCTGACTTGAGTGCTGTGAACTGAGGATAGAGTCCAATGTCATTTGAATCTACTGGCACAATTTGAAAGGTATGTGGATCGAATGCTGCGAAAGAGAAAAAGAGATGAGTGAGGCCAGTGGTATTGATATGAGAAGGATCGATGCGATTGCATCCTCGATATCGAATATTGCTAAGAACTTTAGAAACTGACACAGATTGGTGAAGGTTCTCTTACCCAGATTGCCAGTATGCAGCTCGGCGGCCTTTGGTGGCGGTCTTCTCCCGGATACTGCAGGTTGGAGCACTAATGACAGCACAGCTACCATAGCCTGATTGACATGGCATTTTAGTTGGCGATTCATCTGTACAGTAAAGTCCAGTAGTCTTTCATACTTTAGCTGTGAGCAAAGTACAAGAAAGAGAATCTTACCCCGCAGTAACCGAGAGCAGAGCAGCACAAATTATATGGACATTTCTGTGCTCCATTAAGCGAATTGATACCACACATAGCGTGAGCATCACAGTTTGAGATGCAAACCGTTGTTGCTGTGCTTTGGCATGTAGAAGCTGTGAAGCCGCACTTTCCTTCCTGTCTGGAATCAGGTCATGCGAAATGTGACGTCCAAAACACTTACAGAATTGCAACAACTTCCATCGATACAGGATTGGTTGGGTCCACATTCAACTAGGGCGTTTTCCAAGTTGAGAGTTATGATTCTCGATATAGGAGCATTTTTCTGATACTCGGCAAGAGATTGATTCTCTGTCTCCATGGTATTTGCTCCCAGTTGAGCCAGCATATGAGCAATTCCAATGTCTAGAATTGGCAGAGGAGGATTGGCGGCAATGTTCTGTTGCTGGATGGCTCCAGGGTGAGGTTTTGGCGTTTTGACTGCGACATAGTCAACTAACAGTGTGTCGCCCAAGTCGTGAATAGCGAAGAAGGTGAGTAGAGCAGCATTTTGGAGGCGAGAAAATGAAAATAGCATTTTGCTGTAGCACCCAAGAAGTTTAGTATTAGTTGTATGAGAGAAATCAATACAGGAAGACAACAGGAAACGAAGTTTTCTTTTCATACAAAGAGAAGGAAAAATGCAGTGCTGGAAAACATTTTTTGAAGTAGTTATAGAAGGTCCGCAAAACAAAGTCAACAGGAAAGGAAGGAGGAAGCTTGCAGGAAAAATCAAGGTAGATACTTCTATCCCAGAAATAAACACAAATCCTGTCCTAATACACAACTGTATCAATAGTGATCTGTACTTCCTAATATCTCGTGGTTAGGCTACAAATTCTAATGGGGTGTAGCGGTACTAGCCATCTGTAGCTTGTGATCTCATCGGGCTTCAGATGGTTGGAGAACGGCTGAATAATGCTAGAACATCATTGAGCAGGTGGGAGTACTCTAGAATGGAACGTTCTCATGTTAAGTGGGCTCGAGTTTTACTATTATGTTCACAACGGAGCTGCATACGTTAGGAAATCAAATGGTACAATCTGTTATATTTGCCAAAGTACCTTGCATAAGATCTCACGAGTATAGCTCGAAGGTCTGAGCTAGAGAGCGGAACAACTTCAATCCTAAGTATCCCTTTTCATCAAGAGCCAATTTCAGGGAGGTTCGAGTAACTGTCTATATCGCTATGATATATTAAAATATCATGGAGTGTCTTCCTCTCTTTTGCGCGTGACTCCTCCACGGCAGATAGGACATGGTCGAATTGCTGTTCATAAATTCTTATAATTTCATCAATCGTCTCCACAACATCACCTTTAATCAATATACTCTTTTTCGTTTTGCCGAGCCACGTGTGATTGAGCCTTTGTTTCTCACGAAGGCTTTGCATCGTGTCAGAAATTCTTTCGGATGTTTTAACAGCAGCTTTAATTGCTTGGTGGTATTGTACAAGTTGTATAGCAGTAAATCCAATATTTCCTGGTGGTTGCAAATCTTGGGGCAAAGAGGCAATCTTATTTATCCAAAAATCAATATCTCCCAGTTGCTCATATTTGTGCTCTGTTGGCTGTGATCCATCGAGATGAGCGAATCCAACAAAATCATCTAAGATACCGATGAACATGTCTGGGGCAAGTGTGTAATCTGATACTGGGTATGCCAAGGCAGTGTGGTAAACATATCCAAGATTTGCTTTGATTTTTTGCTCGCAGTCTTCTGTCTTCTTAAGATTGATTTTAGGATCAGAGCACTTCTGCTTAATCTCTGTCAAATGGTAAATAGAAATGTCCACTCGTCTGCCAACGGCCGAGCGAACAGCCCCAGCCCTATCGCATACGAGTGAAAGAGTTATGTCATTTATGCTTCGATTCATTTGATGTTTTAACGACATCTGAAAAAATTCTTCTCTAATATTTGACATTTTCATCTCAAATAAAGCGGAGAGTATAGGAAAACAGATGTATGTACTTACGATCTTGCGGAGTCTTTAAGATGGGTCTTGTACAGATGGTGCGACCATTGCTTCAAAACACTAAATCCCTGGTCTGCTATGAATAGAATGTAGCCGATATGTTGTAAATCTGCTGCTAAAGTGACCATATTTGCCAAATCACCTCCGAAATCGAGACCCATCTCTTTCAGTGGCAGTGATGACGTGACTGTAAATTTTGATGGCTCCGGAATTTCAGGAATTTCTAAGGCCAGGAAATCTTTTGCAACTAAACCAAAGCACGAATTAGAGAGGTTATCTGATTCCAGAAAAAGCAGGGTGAACTTACGAGCGTTAATTTCAGCTTTTCGTTGCTCAGTCATGACATACATCTCCCGGTGAATCTGGTAGATTTCAAGGCTTGGAAACCAGCCAGGACGACAACTAACTGGAGTTTTCTCATGCCCTGTAGCTTCCATATAATCAAAAGCCATAATGCATATAGCTAAAACAGAAAAGATAGAGACGAATGCGAATAAGCTTGTGAAGGAGAAACTGAATACTTTTCCAACTTCAGGAGTCTTGGGTTCAAGTGGAGTTGGTGCTGGCTTGCGGTGGTAGCGTTGCCTTCTAAATGGATCTGGAGGATTGAAAGGGTTCAGCTGCTCATATCTAGAAACCATGGTGCTTCAGTGTGAATCAGTGCAGTGAGTATGCCTCGATTGTCCGTTTGACTTTACGTTCAATGCTTTGGGCTCGCGACTTGAGACATCATGTAGCTATAGATCTGGCATCATGCTGGCCTTTGTTCTACAAACTCGTTGTGACTAGCTAGTGAATTTGCTGTTTGCGGACGCCACAAAGACCTCAAGTACCCCTCTTTCCAAGGAACTATAGATAAATTGAGTAGTCTCGCCAATTGATCGACCTCTCTGTGCTTGTTTGTGAAACAAAGTCTTTTGATGGTAATAGCCTTGAGCTCGCTAAATATTGTCGAAAACTTCGAGGGTTTCGACAAAGGGAACTACTTCTCACCATGTCATTTCCAACCTCGCGTTAGGTTTCTTCTCAGCTCTTGGAGTCCTCCTCATGACAAAGTAACTTGTCTTTCCTTCACCCCCAAAATCCGCGAGATCGGAATCGATTCTCTCAACCACTTCATACCCCTCCTTCAGAAACAAACTCGCTGCCTTTGGCCTTGCTCTCACCCATCTAAGAATGTTAACATATCTCCTTTGTCGATGACTCTGCTGTTTCTTTAACATACGTGGCTGCATTGAGTTTGTCTGCTTCCTCTGCACATTTCTCCGTGATTAACTTACCGACACCTTTGCGTTGATGAGCAGGATCAACCATTGTATTTTGTCTCTCTGGTATCTAGTCAGCGAACATCTTTATCGCATAAGATTTATAGTGCGCACGGCAATCACGAGAGCGGTCGAGTCTTCCGACTGTAGACCCCAAAACCCTCGACATGAAGAACTCATACAACTTTTCATTCCTCCCAGCAGGAATCTCAAATTTCATCTGCAATGATTCCCATTCCTCAGCACTGATAGGCTTAGGTATACCGAGGCCACCCCAGCCAGCCATATTGCTAAAGATGATTAGCTATATCCCCAAATTCACTTCTAGATATGTTCCAAGTTCATTCAGAGAGAACATACCCATCTTCGTCAACAACTTTCCAAGTCTGGCACACGCCAAGTTCAACGCCTTTTCCAAGCCGAGGCAGATTATTTTTGATGACAACCTGGACCTGTTGATCATGTGTGACAGATCCCATAATGGTGGTCCAGAATGGGTCATCTTTCATTGCGCGAATCATTAGCTCGGCCATCTCGGTGACATCACTCTGGTCTGCTGCAAGCACTCGATACGCCATAGTCAATAAAAATCTGAATAGAAATGGGTGATGTGAATGGACGAAGTTATAAGCTCTTATATGCGTGTTTGAATGTGGTTCTTGCAAGTTATGCCGGGATCCGAAAATGATCTCCACGCGCTAGAACGATCCAACGCACAGTGGTTCACAAAGCCGAGCTTTCGACTACATCAAGTTGAAAGTAAGCATTTGGTAAGCAAGGAAGCTTATGGGCATAAGAGTTCAACTCTTAATATATGTAAGCTTAAATGGATCAATATTAAGCGAACTCGGGTTCTTCTCGAATGAGACTTGAGGATTAGGCGAGAGCTGTGACAACTGCCTGAGTCTGACTCAAGGACTGAATTGCTGCTGATAAGATACTAGAGCAGTTCAAGGTTGGTACTATATAGTCTCTCAGATATTATACCCACAGTAAGCTTACACTCGAAAGTGGGAGGCTTAGATTAACAGGATGGAAGTTTTCAAGCTCAAACACATGATTTAACTTCTCCCACTCCACTGTCATCAATCACTCCAGCCTCTCGTTTCATGAAGACAAAGCTCGTCTTTCCCTTCCCTTAAAGCTCGTAGATATCAAGCGCCAACTTCGCTAGAACGTCATAACCCATCCTTTAAAACAAGTTTTTGGCACCTGCCATAGTAGTCACCAAGGTAAAAACAGAGCACGAATCGAGCATTTCTTAGAACAAATTGAAAAGGAATAAACGCACTTGCTTCAATATAAATCCCACAACTCCTTCACTAAAGTTTGAGGAATAAGTTATTACAGACACAACGTTTCCAATAGGTAGCTCATTAATGAACGTCTAAGCCTACAGCTTGATACTCTTGACCAGGCCAGTCTTAATACCAGTCTTTTCACCACTATACCCACCTCTCTCTTCACCACCCTTATACACAGCCTTCGTACTAGCCAACTTCTTCTTCTTCTCCTCGTACTTCTTCCTTTTCTTAACACGAGGATTCCTGACATCCTTCTTCCTCTTCGGCGCCAGACCCTTGTTCTTCTCGATCACATAACCAATAGCCCGCTTGCCATCTTCGTCGACTTCACCTTCCACAATACGAACCAATCCTCCCTCGGCCTTAGCAGTTGCGATAGCGTCGAGTCGGGCTTGTTTGTCTGCTTTCTTTTGCTTGGAAGCTTTGGTGACCATATCGTAGTACTCATCGCCATCCTCACGAACTTCAGCAGCAACTGCATCATCACCGCTATCATTGTCGTCTCCAAGCGCCGTGCCAGCACCGCCTCGGCCGTACTCATCAAGCTTCTTGCCACGCTTCTCTGCTTCAGCATTGAGTCGTGCTTGGCGATCCCGCAGTCTTTCACGATGAGGCAGATCAGCATCACCTCCTGCATCTCGTCCAGCATCTGCTCGCTTGTTGGCTTTCTGGGCAATCTGGGATGTGTAAAATCGTAGGGACTTTTTCTTCTGGGCCTTGTCGGCTGCCGATTTAGCGTCCATGCTCTCTTCCTCGCCGAAGTCCGAATCATCTTCCTGAAGGGATATAATGGCTTTCGATTTCTTCGACGACTTTCGGGGGACCAAGTTGGCCAAATCTGCAAAGGACTCTTCGGCATCTTTGATCTGTTTTGCTCTGCGGCTGGCAGATTCCTCGGCAGCATCGATCCTCGCTTTCTCTTTACGGCCTTTCTTTGATGCCTTAGATATTTTAGGTGCAGCATCGATGGGCTCCGGTGAAGATTCGTCCTTCTTGTCTGGATGTGTCGCTATCTTGCGCAGTTTCACTTTCTCGGCCTTCTCCCAAAGCTCTCGAGTCTTGACCAAATAATCCATTACAGGGTGCTCGTGCAACTCTTCTGGGTCCATGGGCTGGTCTGCTGGTGATGCTAGAAGCGCAAAGTACATCCCCATTGTAGAAACGTAAGCACCTAATGCCCTGGCCTTAAGTAATGTGGCTGACGTTTTTGAAGTGAGTTTCTGTCCAGTAGCCTCCTCAATCTTCAACTGTTCCTTGAGGGTCTCCAACACAGGGCTCAACGTATGGAGCTCTTCCGCAATGAAATCGTACTCTGGATAGAGGGGTTGCATGATTTGGCGAATTTCTTCAGCGGACATTCCTGGTACAATCCGGGGCCTCTCAAGAACTTCTGTAACGACTCGACCCTTTCCAACCCCACCCTTCTCAGTAACTGCAGAATCCGAAGGACCCCATCCATCAAGATCATTCAGCCCAAAGTCTGCATCTGACATCTTGGCCAATTTTTTCTTTTGTAGTCGCTTTGCCTCTGCCTCCTCTTCCAGGGCATCTGCCTCTGTCTGAATGGCATCATTATTGTAGTAGTCCTTTTTCGACGATCCCCATCCCTCGTCTTCTTCTTCCTCATCTGCGACCTTTTCATCATCAGAGTCCTCATCCCCTTGCGCCTCTGGTTGATCGTTTTCGTCCTCTTCGCTCTCGGAATACCTTAAAACCTCTTCATCAGAGTGTTCGAGCTCTGCATGAACGATTAGAGAGATCCAATAGAATTAGTCTCATATGCGCACCTTCGGCCTGCCATTTCTTTTGCCTCTTTACGTCCGGTCCATCTTCCAACATCACCTTGTCGCGATTGATGTGGAATTCGTCCTCCGAATCTGCGAGGTCTTCGTAGGAAGTGAAGGCGCGCATCTTATTCTTAGCTTCAAATCTATTTTCCTTGACCGGAGCGCTGGAAGCGCCAACCTTCCTTTTCTTGCCCATTGTGAAGTTCGAGTTATGATTGCAAAGTTTGGGTGCAACATCGACATTTCTCCAAGCTTGGAAAACTTCTTTCCTTATCTTAGCGCGAAAGTGTGATAAAGCCTTTTTCGCTTACAGAACCATATCCCCGCCACGTCCGCTTTATCAAAGGGGATTGTTTACTTGCTGCATGTAGTTCTTGACCGAGTCGTCACAGTCCAATGCCGAAGAAAAATCGACATGTTGAATCTCTCTGGCGTGTTGTGCTGGACGGTGGCCACAAATCTGGAAAGTGCTGGCCGGTAGCATTTCTCGATACTTAATCCACCCATAGATCGAACGAGAATCCTGATAATTTTTGCAGCAGGGAGGAAAGCAAACAACAGATGATCTCAGCCGTCAAAGTTTTTTTTCAAGTTTTTTTTTTTTAATTGCAGCTTTGAATATTGTGAATTGTCAATTTCCATGTTAGGGTTCTCCTGCATTGTTTTATAGCCCAAAATTTTGCAAGCTAGCCCAAGAAGTCGTTCACCACCCTCAAGTACTTTTCCCATTCCTCCAGTTGAGGACAGTGACTTGATTCCTTAAACCTGGCCCACTTCACCTCTTTGATCTTATCAAAGAATGGCTGCACAACCTCGTCTTGCGCCTCATCGTATTTCCCATTGATCAAAAGTGTCAAAACTTCAATTTCACCCAGTTGTGGGATCACCGTCCAGCTTCGTAGGGAACCTGTGATATAAAACTCGTTAGGTCCGTTCATGGTAAGGTACACGGTATTGTCTGCTTTTAGTTGAGCGAAACTGTCTGTCAGCTCCTTGGGATTTGGCGAAATTCGACAGACATGCTTCATATAAAAAACATCCATTGATGATGCTTCGTATTCGGGGCTGTCTGTTGTCCCAGCTGCTTCATGTTCAAGAAGCGTCTTTTGAACATCTTGCGGCAGATTTCCACGGAGTCTATTGGCTGTTTGAACCCCTAAGTCATGTCAATCCCGATACCAAAGTTTATTCCAGTAAACATACAGAGTTGCATACTAGCAGGCGAATTGCCTATAATCAACTTCTTCAACCCCGCCGGATTTCTGATAGCAAACTCAGCTGCGAGCATACCACCCCATGATTGTCCGAGCAAGTCATGATTATCATGAATACCAAGATGCTTCAGCAGATTTTCGAGCTCTCGAATGAAGAGATTGACGGTCCAGAACTCAGTATTACCACGAAGATGAGGCAGGTGGGTGGAACGACCACAGCCGAGTTGGTTGTACATGATGACGGCCCTGGAGCCATACTCCGAAGCAGCTAGGCCTTGAAGTGGAAGGAGGTAGTTGTGTGCAACGCCGGGACCTCCATGAAGGATTATTAATGGTCTAAGGTCAGTGTCGGCTAGAGATCCAAAGATTGTGTACCACTGAGATCTGTTAGTGAAATTTCCTAGCTTGGTAGTGAATTGATAATGATGGGGTGCATTGGATTTGTGAGGTAGGCGAGACGATGAAGCGAATTTGGAGAAGAGTGTTGTTAAAGTTTTAGTCATGGGAAGCTGGGGAAGCTGTGAGACGAGAACTATTTCAGCTCAATCGTGAAGATTTGAGAAGCTTCAAGAGGAGCAAGCAGACACCAAGACGTTCAAAAGTGGGAAGATATTTGCTTACAGTTTTACATGAAGCACCAGCGCCTTCAACCTCAAAAGAGACCTCAGCTTCTATAACAGATATGCCATTTCCATCATATCTCTGTGAGCGGTAGCTGGGTAACTGGATCGAGGGTCTTCTGATTGACAGATAAATCTTGGTATTTCATGAGAAGGCAGCATCAGTTCACACTTTTAAGTGTGATCTACCTAAATAGCACAAGAGCACGTGATAGGTGGAAGTACCTACATACCTTACCTACCAAAAGCAAGACAAGAGAGTTAAGTAATGTCTTGTTGTCTGAAGCGCAAATTAGAATAGTGTAATTCTCAGTCTAATAGTTGAGAGAGAATTGGATCTCCGCCAATAGGATGCATTCAGCTAGCATGATTGCGTCTGCAAGCGAGGACCTTTGAACTCAGCGTGATAGGCTCTGGTTGCAAAGTCCGAGTTAAAGCTGGAGATGATTGGAGGGATGGAGGCTATTTTCTTCCTTTAGCTATGGGACGCAAGATAGTAGATGTGAAGACAGTGAAGTTGAGGACCAAACAAGTGGTTGTCATGTTTCTTTCTTTGCCTCTCCTTCATTTTGTGATGATGCGATGAAAACGGATATTCAGACTCCAAGTATTTTCTACTCCAAGAATGCAAAGATTTTAAAGGAAATCAATAAACGTGGCCCAGAGAAACAATGGCTCGTCGCTCCCTGTTTGACTTGCCTTCTGTAGACGTTTGTAGAAGAATAAGGTACCTGATAAATTTGTCACTCGACAGGGTTTGCTTGTTGACGTTGGCGATCAGGATGGCGATCAGGCGTTAGCTTTAAAGTCTGGATTCGATAAAGAATCTTAACACGTGCTTCCTTAACGAAGTTAGTCTCAAAAGATCATCATTTCCACAAGCCAAGTGCAGCCACCAAAAGCCACTGCCCCGGCTTTTGAACTACACAGACTTCGCAATATCACCAAGGCAGCATAGTAACAAACGAACCTCCGTCACACTTGTTCATGGATATAACGCTGTTTGCTGTTCTACGGAATATTTCAGGTGTTTATCGAGAGCCGTCATCCACCCAACTTCTTTTTCACAAGCTTTACATGATGCGAAGCTATGGCGTTGGGAACGTCCGGTATTTAGTCGGCGGGTTCAGAGGTGACCGGTCAAAGCAAGCGCTTGGTATATGGTGGACCCATTATTCTATCCCCCAAAGTTCTCTACTTCCCTTCACCTGCGCTCAGAGCAATCCTTTTTCTTGAGTCAATACCAAGCAAGCAGTCAGGGTATTCTGACCCCTGCCGCTGACTGTATCATGAATCAAAAGCCGAGGCAGTCTCAAACAAGCTGCTAGGTACTGATCATAGAACTGGACGATAAATTTCTCTAGTAAGGTATCACATCAATGGATATCTTCTTACAAGCTCTTCATCACAGCATGTTTCAAAGCTATCAGAGTCTTTCACTCGTTCCTAAGTAACTTCAGAAATTCGACATTTCAACGTCCAGGAAATTTTATTTTGGGATTTAAGGATAGGCACTGAGGTGGGGCTCGGAGGAAGAGGCTAAAATAAGTACCAATTTGTTGTGCCGCATCCGCCCCCAAATTTGATCGACTTCGGGCTGTGGATTTCGTAGCTTGGGTCCAATGGGAAAGTCCCTATTATACCCATGCCTTTCTTTTGGAACTGTCATCCAAAGCCACAAATTTCGACAGGCTTCAATCGGAATAGCCTGAGAAGAGGAAGATGAGATATGAGATTCATAAGAGGCGTGCGCCCACCGCTGCAAGACGATCATGGTCGCTGCATCTTGCCGTGGACCGTTATCAAGATGCTTCAAAGGGTGGTGCTTCTCTTGCTACTGGCGATGTTTTCGCTTGGTAAGTTCACCAAATTGGAATGGCTTTTCTTTTTCTTGCTGCTTATGTGATTGCATACTCACAGTGAACAGTAAGCGGAGCCATCCTGTCTTCGAAGCCACTGATCAGTCGCCAGGAGACATCTCCTGTGGTGATTAAGCGAGACGAGCTTGCTTCTAGAGCCTTGGGAAGTGGGAATACTTTACGGATACTATGCCTCGGAGCTTCGATTGTCTATGGGTATCACTCATCAGATGGAAATGGATTCAGATATGGATTAAGGAAGAAGTTAGTTGAGGATGGAAACATTGTCAACATGATTGGGAGTCTCACAGGAGGCACCATGGCGGACAACCAAGTTGAGGGGTGGATCGGCTACAGAATCGCAGAAGTAGGACTCAAAGCCGACATCTCCCTACCTCAGCTTCCTAATGTAGTTTGTATTCACGTCGGCAGTAAGTGAGACCATCTTGTACTAAGCAGCTGCTAACAAATCTTCAGCAAACGATATGAATCAAGGATACAACGTACCCCAAGCTGGTGAAAGACTAGCTAAAGTCATCGACAAGATATTCACCACCGTGCCAGGCGTCACCATTATCGTCTCGACACTGCTTCCTACTGGCGCGTCGGCTGCTGAGGCCAATGTTCTCAAGTATAACACCGATTTGATTACGGTCGTCAGCTCACGAGCTGCAGCCGGAAAGCGTATCACGTTGGTTGATATGCACACCATAACAGACCTGGGAGCAGACGGCATTCACCCCACAGACGAAGGATACCGGAAGATGTCGACAGTTTTCTATAATGGGATCCTTTCCATGGGAGCTGTGATTCAACCCCCAGCAGATGTGCCAGGTGTGAACGACGCCGCTGCGCCGAACGATAAGGGCGTCATTGTCAATGTCGACATTTCTTGTCTGGTTTCAGTTGCAGTGAGCTCAAGCAAGTGTGTGACGAATACGCGCAAGCCCGAGAGCTGTGATCCAAAGATTTCAGGCTGTCCATATGGAGCGACGACAACTGTGACCAATTCTCGGGTTTCAAGCATTGATCCTACACCGACCCCGACCTCAGCATTTGCGACTGTAAAGCCAGTTGTTGGTGCTGTATCCACGATTTCTAGCAGCATTTCTTCGCCAGGTAAGGAATATTCCAGTTCGGTTGTGCATTCTATGCAGAGTGAGACCCCGATGAGCACTTCTGTGGCTGCCTATCTACCAAATTACACGTCTATTGGTACTTTATGGTGCTTCCATGTTTGCGCTCAACGCTAATGTAGCCAGGCGCTTCCACAAATACCTCATTCTCTACTACTTCGGCCACTCCTCTGGTGTCTGGTAAGCTTGTCTAGGACTGCAGTGTGGATATAAACTGACCCTATTTGAAGCAGGGTCCTCCTCCAGTGTTGCAGCAGCCTCAACCACAAAGGCTAGCTTGGCTAATCGACTCACACCAATGAACTTCACCATCTGGACTCTAGTGATAACTGGGATCGTTGGATGTCTATCTTGAATGCCGGCTGCTGATGTATGAATTAATCGATAAAAACAAGGGCAAATTGACTCTTGGAATCTTGATTTGTGACTTAGTTCACAATCTCTGGTCGCCAGTATTGGGACTGCTTGCAGGAACGAAGAGACAAAAACCCTCCCTTTTCCTCGGATGCTGAATTTGCACTCCAGGAAGGTCGATCTCCTCGGCCAAGAAGCTGAATGCGTGGCCCTGGAAACAGCTCGCTTGATTATAAATTCAGCATGAGTTCGGTCGTGAATATCACCTTGAACTAGTACGAGATCAAGTCGGCATCAGATCTTGAGAGCATAAGCTCTAGGCGCTCCAAGATCCCACTTGAGATGCTAGAAAAACATGCGATCCATACTCGACGAATTGTGGAATAGACCGGCTGGTAGTGTTGCCTGGTTGCTTGGTTGAGCAAGATAAGACTCGCCGATGAGATCCAACAAGAAGAGCAAAACGTCGAAATCTGCCTGTAAGAGCAGAATTATCAGTATGCTAGTACGCTACAGAGTATTTGCGATGTTTTGACAAGAAGATTTAGTGATTTGGTGTTAAATAGAATGTAGCTAAGTCTTTGAAGGGAGTGCCTTAGGTCAGATTTACACAAGTTGGTCAGAGGAAGAATATGAAGTATACGTTATCACCTGATAACTTTTTGAAAAAGTTGTTCGTACCTGTAGGTGCTCTCTACGAGAACTGCTGATTCGGATTCTTGAATTGTGTAACTCCAGTTCGGAAAAGGAAATGAATTGATGTCTCTCGCACTGTGTTGTGGTTAATAGAAAAAAGTACCCCCAGGACTCACTCACTCATACCTGCCTCGCCTCCGTAGATGTTCTAGCCCTTCACCTTTCAACCCCTGTCTCAGGTCGTCTCGTCTTATCCCTCGTTATTTCTCGGAGCTCGGCAGTCTGACTGATACTTTGTTGCATGTCGTGGCAATGCTCTGTAGGCTTGATCATGCTCGAATCATGCGCTGAGCAGGCGGTCCTTGAAAATGAAATTTTAAACATGAGAGGCAAACACATTTCATCAGTAGTATTTGTGAAGATGAGGTGAAGTGTGTGAAGAATATTAAAACTACAACATCAGCTACTCGAACCCAAAGGTGAATTAAATACTTGGAGAAAATTAAAAAAAAGCTGTCCAAAAATAAACCCAACAAGGTGTACAGTACAGTACCTTATCTTATCCCTTATCCGATCCAGGATAGTCCTGTCCAGTCCTCTACATATCGTCAGGCTGAACCTCCGACCGTCAGATACTAACAATGCTTAGTGAATGAACTGTGAGGTAGCCTAGCCCTTGAGACCGCCCAAAGGCCAGCCGACACCAGTGCCATGACCAGACCAGAACCTCCCCGTCTTCCTCAAATTCACCTTCATTTCTCGAAAACACCAACTCTTTTTTACCCCATTCACCCCCAGGACATACACCGTAACCCTAGGCGCCCTCCCAGCCGAGTACGAAGAGTCTTCTTCCGTGTATCTCGATTCCATTCCCCAACACATTCATCTGGCCATCTCAAAGATTCAGATCGATCTGCCTTGCCTCCGATTTCAATTTCGAGTTCGACTCCGATACCTGCAACTGCCTACTCGGTCTTGAATAAGAATAATTCCTCGAACCTTCGAAACAGATACAGCTTCGAAACAGATACCGCTAAAAGCTAAAAGCTAAAAGCAATATACCTGCTTCCTGATTCCCATCCACCAGTCTCTACCAAAACACACCGTCCCTCATTACCACCTCTCAGCACAATGTCGAACGCAGCCAAGAATCGTTTGATGAACGAGTACAAGTCCTTGAACTCCGAGAAATGGCTCAAGATCGAGGTAAGTTTGTAAGCAAGAGAACGCGGGGTTATAATGCTAATGTCACAAAGCTGGATGAAGGTGCTATCTTCAAATGGGATATACTCCTCTTCGTGATCAATCCTGAAAGTGTCTTCCATGGCGCTTGCTTGAAGGTATGCAGCATTTCCCCAGTTGGCAGATCCATAACTTACGTACTTTGCAGGCCCAGATGAAGTTCGAGAAAGATTACCCTATGTCGCCCCCTTCCTTCAAGTTCGTGCGCCCAGTCCACCACCCAAACGTATACGAGGATGGCCGAGTCTGCATCTCCATTCTACATGCAGCTGGCGAGGACGAGCAGTCCGGAGAGCTGGCTAGCGAACGATGGTCGTCTGTCCAAAGTGTCGAGAGCGTTCTCCGATCCATCCTCGTGCTTCTCGATAACCCCGAGATCTCCTCCCCTGCCAACGTCGACGCTAGTGTGATGTACCGTAACAACAAGGAATTATACAACGCAAAAGCACATGCAGTGGTTGAGAAGTCAAAGGATGATGTGCCAGAAGGCTTTACTGTGCCAACCACATTGGTCGAGGCCCCACCTCACAAGTTTGACGACGATGATGACTTCTGGGGCGGAAGTGGCGACGAGGATGACTTTGGAGCCAGCGACAGCTCGGAGGGGGAAATGGAGATCGATGAAGACGAAGAGGACGAGAATGAAGACCCAGAAGAGGAGCAAGAGGACGAAGACGAAAAATGAACAACCTTGTATGGATCATCTAACCCATTGATCGGACGGTTAACGATATTCAATACCTTCTACTTCGTTGGGGCACAAATTCTACTCTTTTTCATGGCAATAGGGGTTTACAGGCGACACATCTCCATCATTTTGCTGCAGAGCATCGCATTGGCCTGGGTCTTTTCTTGTCTCTTCGGCGTACGGGTCAGAGGCGAAAGCAGGGCATTTACTTCGGCGTAACTCTATGGTTTGGGTTTGCTTTAGACACGGCGAATATGGGTACGGGGCGCATATCGCATCTACTGAGGAGTAATATGGAGGGGTAGGATCAGTGGTAGTAGCAGAATTGCACAACTAAAAGATCTCAGCAAAATTTCCATATCACTGTGTGCGTGCATGAGTTGTTATTGCAGTATGATCACTACCTAAGCTCAGGTAATCTAAGGGTAGGTAATTGGACATGTTGGTAGTACTAACAACTCAGATGTACGGTTGATAATCATAGCAGCAAGGCTGACCCAACCTGGAATTTCCCCTCAATGCACGTGCCAAGTATGTAGAAGGACCAAGGTAGCCAAAACTGACAAGGGTGCATGTGCATTGGAGCTTCTGGAGTTCTGAGGTATGAGCAAGGACGAGAGCTTCACCAGTTGGCGCACTTCAAAGTCAACAAAAGCCCTGCAATTGTCCCAGCATTTACCAATCAACCAAGAAATCAAGCACAATCACACAACAGATATTGAGCGACCGTAGGAATCATTCTAGTAATCGTTACAATCTTGTTATCTTAAACCCAAAAAGCATGCTTGTAAGATCGCAATTTAGAACTCCCTATTATACAATCCTGTCTCTAATCGTTACTCAGACTACAGCTATCCTTTAGCAATACGAATTATAATCTGCGGCAATGTCAAACCATCAGCCCTCTGAGGAGGCTGTAAACATGCTTCTGAGCATTGTAGACGGGGCTTTTTCCAGACAGTCTGCAATCGCAAGGTTAAAGGTATGGACCTTAAAGCTCCAAGTGTGTAATCAAGCTGAGCAATGTAGTATCATAATAATGACGTAGAACGAGTCATGAATGACTACTACGATGGCGGAAATGACGATTCCAAAGTGAGAAGGCAATGGAGCTCTGTTCACTGCACAAGCACTGAACACGATTCTAGTACATCGCCAGCAACACATGGGAAGAAGGGCCCTTTCACGCAGATAGAGATGGCAATGGCAACAACCAAGGCATATGTGGGTCTTCTTGCCCTTCAATATATCTTTCAAATTACACGTCTAACTAGGAGTAGCCTTCAACATACAAGGTGCCGATGACCTGGGCCCATCTGGAGCAGGCCGCTTTGATGGTGCTATGTCCAGGCCTCCCTCTAGGACCAGCAACAATAGATCGCCCATCGGTAAGGTCATAGATATGACAGCCGACAATGCATTGATGGGTGGGTAGATCTGGAAGGCTTCTTTGCACGGCTAACCCTATAATAGCAAACCCATCGTCATCAATGTCGCATGTAGACTCGGGAGATGAAGACCTACATCGAGCTCTCGCTATGTCTCTCGAAGACCAAGGACCACAAGAAATTGGAATCACTGGAGCCGACGAGGTGGCCTTTGGACCTGCAAACCGCAATGAGTATGAACAAGGCAAGTGGGAAATGGTTCCCATAGTGAGGACATCTGTCCAGGAAATAGTTGTTGATCCAGAGCCGGCAGACCGAAAACGTGATCTTGATGTCCCAGCCTTTCTGAAACCCACAGTTGCGCCTTCAAGACTAAATGCTTTGATCACGATATACCACGAGATTCCCTTGATACGCAATATATTTTTGAACATGAACGACACGCTACCAAGCTATGGAATCTTCCCAAATGAATGGTGGTCTGGTACTCCCATTGTTATCCCAGTTGCGCAAGAGGTTGATGCACGTGGTTATCCAGCATACGACGAGGTGGACCGAGAACTACAGCGACTGATGGCATTTTTGGACAAGACAGATCGCAGTTATGGATCTGTAGATGCTTTGGCCAATCTTGATGAGGTCAAGAGAATGGCAAGACAAAGAGGATCAGACCTTGAATCTTCAGTATTATATGCGTGGAAGAGTATCATGGACCACAGTAACCATCAGCACTGGTCCAAAGCTATCTTCAGTCACGGAGTTCAATCGGCTGCATCTGAGGATGATCCGCAGCAATTTGCGATTTTAGAGCTTACGCCACCACTCAAGGACTCGTTGCAGGAGAATATATACGATATTGCCGATGAAGTTTTATGGCCGAATTTGTCATACCTTGAACTGGATGAATCTCCATATCTCTCTCATATTGCTGAAGTGATTGTGTTCAAGATAGAAGGTGGAGTAGAACACAAGCGAGTTGATATTCCTGCTATCTGGTATCCGGATCGTTATCTGAAGAGTGGGCGAGAAGCTGCTTTGGATATGCGACTGAAGAAAAAAGCGGCCGTCGATAAACTTGAACAAATATGCAAGGTGGAGGAACAGCTCAGTTTTGCTCCCCTACGATCAGGAAAGCTTGCCAGCGTTAAGGATCTATTTGAGGCATCACTCAAGCATGACGAGAATGAAATAAAGGAAGGGGTTGAGAATGATGATGATGCTATGGACTCCGATTCGCAGCCAAACAAGAGCACGTCAAAACTTTCCGAGGCATTGAGAAAAGTGTTTGAGAGCATTGACAAGAAACTTGCCAGTGAGTGAGGAACTGCAATTTTGACGTAAGATGCTAACTCCATACAGGTCTGCGGGAGTCAAGAGAGAAGGCTTGCGAAGAGCTTCGCAACCTATCTAAACTTTATACAGAGCCTTCTGATGACCCGGCCGCCCATAGGCTTCACACATATCTACTCCGTGGTGTTAGTATTAATAAGCACACGATGTACATTTGTAGAAGAGCGGAACCAGACCTGGGTGCAATGGCAATAGGGGACAGCCCTGCTTCATACAGTGATCAATGGTGGAAGATCTTTTATTCTCCTGTTGGGACCACTCCTGTGAATGTGGAAGTAAGTCTGGCTCTGGCTTTTATCTTGATCATCGCTAAGAAAAGAAATAGAAAGTCACCGAGGAAAAGGTCCTGCATGCTGCCAAACATGAAAGTAACAATACGATACTTGTTTATGCAAGCGAGAAAGCTGTGAGCAGCTTAAAGCATGCTCTGCCAAAACCTCTCGAGGTAAGTTGTTGCAAATCATTTCGAGAAACATGTCTGACTTGGCATAGAATTTCGTCAAAGCCGACAACAGAACATTCGCACGTGAACTACCACGATCGGAATCCGATGTTGAAATCCAGTCCCCCAATTACTCGAATGCAGATGACTCGTCCACTACGAGTTCCCAATTCAGCGCATCATCTCCTGGCAAGCGCAAATACGAGGAAGATCCTATTACCGGTCGATTCGTGAGTCGAAAATTGACTGTCCAAGAGCGAGAGTTGAAGGGCGATGAAAGCGAAAGCTCGTTTGATAGCACGGGCACAATTGTGGGGGACACGCAGGGGCAGCGTGAGGGTGAGGTCGTTATTGGCATTGACCCGAGGCTGCTCGATAAGACTTCTGGGAAGGGGAAAGAAATTGAGATGCAGGAGAGATCTGGGATGCCGCTAATTGGCAGAGGTGCGGTAGCTACGAACGGAGCTGTCGCTGCATCTAGGGCATTGAGTGAAAGTCTTGGGACAGTCGACGGAATGAATATGGATGTTGATGACGTCGATATGGATTTGGATAACGTGATCCAGCGAGATGAGAATGTGAGGGAGGAGAGTGCGGCTAATAAGGCTCTTAGAAAGGTTGGGTTTGCTGACTAGACTGTTTGCGAGAGTATAGCGGACACAATTTGAGCACTGTGAGTTGTACTGTGTCAGCTGTTGTGGTGCTGAGACACTCATGTGAGGATGGGAGATAGATACCCTTGCATTGATGAGTTAGTGGAAGAATGTAGTTATTCACTAACTAGAGCTAAATCTGTTATGTGTCCAATGGGGCTCAGGCAGAGTTGAACTGTCTGGCTTGCAGATATTAACGCACATTTTCTATTTCATCTGAGAGCACCATTTGGAAAGCTCACCTTCGTATAGGTATCTTCAATTCTAGTAGTATGGTCATTTATATTGAAAGTATTAGCAGATCGTCTTACTATCTAATGTTCTGCAACTCTGTTCTAGCGCTCTCCCGAACGCATGGAAGTAGCTATGGTCAACACTTAACTCGAGACTTTATTTGCTTCAACTTCTTTTTAATAGGACAAAGTAGGTCTGGAAACATAGCACGGGTCTATGATTAGCTATTGATAGACGTAAATTAGAAATGCTGATATTAATAGTCATGGCCTGTTTTGATAAGCGGAGATGAGTGGACTTAAGAGACGATGAGACGAGCAAATAGGGAATACAGGACATGGTTTTGAATGAAAGAGTTTGTTGCGGATTACATTGACAGACAGAAATAGATATAAGGCAAAATTCAAGGCCAGATCGAAATAACGTATGATATCTTCATTTCTTGCTAACCTCTCATCAACACCACTTCTCGTGCTGCCACCTCTAACATGTGAGTCTCATGTGAGGAATCGTTACCCTCACTTCAACGATCAATGCAATTTCATAATCGCATCTCCCCTTCTCCCTTCTACACAGCTTGCGAAATTCCGTGCAAGCTATGGTAACATCATCACAACTGCCACCATCGCTGAATAATAGAGGAGAAAAAGCCAATGAGTCAGCCTACATGTGTTTCCATAATACTCCGCAGAACGCCAGAGAAATGCCTTCCGTCCACCGAACTATAGGCCACTAGCTAAATGCCTGGCTAGCTAGTACCGACGCACTCATGACCACACCAGAACCAAGAGAAATATCACTCCTCACAAAATTTCTTTCAGCTTCCTCTTTTGCTCTACGGTCAAGCTTGTCGGGAATTTGACATTGTAGTCCACGATGAAGTTACCCCGAACACCCGGCATCTTGCTATTCGGCATGCCAAGACCAGGGAACGACTCCTTGGAACCTGGTTGTGTGGGTCCCATTTTGTCTAGAGGAATTTGCTTGCCGTCGATGGTTGTGATTGTTCGTCGCCAGCCAGTAAGTGCTTCCTTAAGGTCTAGCTCGACTGTATGGTGAATATCGTCGCCATCTCTGGTATAGAGAGGATGTACTTTCTAAGTTCGGTTAGATGCGTTCATAAAAAAATGAGTAAGAACTTACCTCTTCGATGACAAAATGCAGATCTTGTTGTCCGCCTTCTTCTTGATCCCCAACACCCTTGAACTTAATCTTGCTACCCTTCTTTAATCCAGGCTTGATATCCATCTCTAGCACCTTATCTGTGGTCGTCCGCTTGCCAGTGACCGAATCGAAGATCTTCCGCTTAATTTTCATCTTCTTGTGTGCACCCTTGAACAGCTCTTCTAGAGTTAAAGGCAGTGGCCTCTCGACTGTCGTAACTTCAGGTGTAGCTTGACGATCCTGTCTCGGTACTGACTCTGCTCCGAAACCACTCTGCCGTGAGCGTCCACCACCACCGCTTGATCGTCTGGGCATTGCATCACCAAATAGATCCGCAAACCCATCCGAACCGCCCATGCCACCTTGGCCTCGCAGAAACTCAGAGAAAATGTTCTCGGGGTTCGAGAATGTGAATCCACCTCCTCCAGAGCCAGCAGATCCTGGGCTAAACTCATAATGAAATTCCCTACCGCCACCGCCCATGCCACCCGCATTGCCAAAGTTGAACCCAGAAGGCATGCCACCTGCACCAGCGTATGGGTTTCCACCACTTGAAGGATCGGGTGGTGCACCGCCACGCAGAAAGTATTCTAGCCCGTACTCATCATATGTCTTGCGTTTCTCGGGGTCGCTGAGGATTTCGTAAGCTTGGGAGACTTCTTTGAATTTGTCGGCAGATGCGGGGTTATCTTTGTTCTTGTCTGGGTGGTGCTTCAAAGCCATTTTTCTGGGGGAAACGTTAGTTTGCTGTAACCATGGAATTCAATGGACGAGGGCAAGGAGGCTCACCGGTATCCTTTCTTGACTTCATCTTGAGTTGCGTCAGGCTTGATGCCAAGCGCATCGTAGAGCTTTGTTTCTGCCACCATTGTGGTTGGTTTATGTCTGCTGCAACTGTGATTTCTAGACTGCGGTGCGAGTCCAGCTGAAGATGTTTGCTTGCTGTGGCAGAAATCAGGTCAGATGTTGATGAAAGCTTGCGCAGTGCAAATGTTTTCTTTGTCGTACTGATTGGATCTGATACGGTGTTTGTCTGCCGAATCTAAAGTCGAAAATGTTGTTGTACAAAAGTAGCGTTCCTTATGATTGGGGAAATTATTGTCGAATTATTCTGAAGAGCGACAAAGGATTTTTGTCAAGAGACAATAAGAGCGACGAGTCGGTGGTGTATTGGAATTGAGTGCTTGTACTCGTAGCAGCTAGAAGATCCTCGAAATGACGATGTCCAAGTTTTGGAAGCTGGACACTTGAATGGGGGGTGGACCGTGGACCGTGAACCGTTGGAGGGGTCGTCGAGGTGGAGTGAGCTGAACCCTGGTCAATGAATGGGTGGTATCGTCAGTCGGTACAAAAGAACATCAACTGATTGATTAATCGCCTGTTACAACAGTAGCAACAGCCTCACAAAATAAGCCCTCGAAAAATAGAGAGTCAAGAAGAAGAAAAGTAGAGGGACAAGGCTGTAAACGATTGCTGTCTAGGATGGGAATTCAGCCAGATTTAGACAGAACCGTGACTTGGGATGGTGTGATGTATTGGGAAAAGGGAAGAAACTGCAGACTGCGGGACTGGTGATGTTGTTTATCTCTCAGCAACCAAACAATAGTCTTTGTAGTGGGTTCCTGAAAGCAAGCAATTGGCCAATGCAAATGCAAATGCAAATGCAAATGCAGGCGTCTCAATTCAATCCTTCACCTTCTCGATGACCTGCAGGTTTGATTCGAATGGACTGCCACGACTGCCACGACTGCAATCAGATGTTATGTCGTTAATGGGTGCTCGCTCCTGTATGTGTATGGTACCAGTACTTCCCCGCCATTGATATTGAAAGACTGTCTATAAAAGGCGGTGACGAAGGTCCGTTTGAAATGGGAGTAGAAGTGGGAGTGTAGAGAGACGTCGAGTTCCCACTCCGAGTTTCTAGAATCTTCCATTTTCATTGGATGATTGGCATGTATCTCGTGATGGCTTCAAAGTGGCACAAAGTACGCCCTGTTAGCAATTTCGAGACTGAGGATGGAAGCGTCAAACATGATTTAGTGGAAAGATATGAGAAGGAGCATATAAAAGGGATGAGATACTGCAATTAAAAAGTAAATTGAATTGCACTATCCCTGTAAGACAATAGAATTGTTGGAAACAACATGTTACAACTGAACCCATCACAAGCGCATATGGATCACATGAACTTCAGTATTTGACAATGAAGAATAGTGTGATTCGATCAAAAATTACCCAGATGGGTTTGCACGTCGTCGAGGTCACAGGTCTGTGAATCCTGTATTTAAATGTCTAAATGCTGGGTCACTATCGCTTGCCAAGACACACCAGCTCATTAGGCGAGTGAAAAAGGAGCTCGCTTGGATATTGTGAGCTTGATTGATATGGTTGAGTGCTTTCTCTCCACTCACTAGAGAGTGGTATAAGGTAGAAAAAATACCATAATACCATTGGTATATTTATTGGATAAAAATTTTCAATACACTGCTCGATGGATTACTTAAATTATTAATATGAGGATATGGACAGAGAGAATTTATGGAAAGTTCAAGTCACAAGTCGATGACAATCATGATGAAACTTGAATTCTTGAAATTGGAAAAGCCACGCTTCGATTTATATTGGGTATTTAGTTTGCATGATCTGTTGGACAACTTGGAACCTGGTGAGTACCTAGACTATGTTCGGTAATCTCCATTGATCGTGATATACTCGTGGCTAGATAGATGTTAGCGAGAACAATGAGTAGAGCAGTGGATTCCTGACCTGTAATCGCAAGTCCAGTAGACTGCTCCTTCTTCACCACCTCCAAGATTGACAAGGATTTCTAGATCTTCATGTTCTAATATCTCGGCTGCACGAACCTCGTCCACACTCTCTGGCTCGCCGTTCACTAGCAGCTTCAATTCAGGAGAGCCGTCTGTTGGGATGAAAGAGACACTGGTCTTCTCTGGAACAATATCTGGAACCTCGTTGATTGGCTGCCCCGGCTCAGAAATTTGAGAGTATCCTGTGGCGCACAGGATTCGCCCCCAGTTGGCATCTTTGCCGTACAGAGCGGTCTTGACCAAGGGTGATCTAGCGATTGTACTTGCGATTTTGCGAGCGCCGATCTCGGAAGGAGATCCAATGACTCTGATAGTGACGAATTTTGTTGCTCCTTCACCATCTCGCACTACAAGCTTGGCAAGATCAGTTGAGAACTCTGTCAGTATGGTTTGAAAAGCAGCATAGTCTTCCGATGTCTCTGAAGTAACCTCTTGCCCCCCCGCAGCACCATTGGCCAGAACAGCAAGAGTATCATTGGTTGATGTGTCACCATCAATTGATATGCTATTGAATGACTTGTTGGCAGCGTTTGTGAGCAGTTTTGGGAGGAGAACCGGAGCAATTGGAGCATCTGTGGCAATCATTGCCAGTAAAGTTGCCATATTTGGATGAATCATCCCAGCGCCCTTGGTCATACCTGCCATACTATATTCCACATTGGGCGATGAAGGGAGAGTGAAAGTTCGAGATATGAGTTTTGGGAAGGTATCAGTTGTGCAAATTGCTCTGGCCGCAGCAAGCCAATGGTCATGAGAAGACCCCAGTGCATTATAGGCAGATGGGATACCATTGAGTATCTTTTGAATTGGGAGTCTGTATTGTTAGCCATGGCCTCGCTTGGGAGCAGAAGCAATATACCTTTGACCAATGACACCTGTGCTCATCACAATGGTACTGCCTCCCATTCCATCAATTGGCTGAGCAAAACACCTATCAGCTTCAGCACCCATCTTCTCAGCATCTTCCAAGCCACCCTTGCCCGTCACCGCATTCGCACAACCCGAGTTGACAATTACACCACGAACTCCACTGTTGCTTCGCCTCTTCAGCATTTCTCGACTGACAGTAACAGGTGCCGCTTGGAATTTATTCTTGGTGAAGACCGCTGCTGCTGCACATGGTGTTTCCGAGGCCAAAAATGCTATATCTGGGTTTGTCTTGTTTGTAATCTTCACTCCGACATGAGTTCCTGACACTAGAAATCCCTTTGGATATGTCCCACCTGTCGGAATATATTTGAGCTTTGCGGCGGGAAACATTCCTTCAACAGGGGCCGAGTAGTATCGAAGTCCACCACTACTCGACCTATGCTTTGCAAGGCGGGACAGGGTCGAGATGGATGGTCGAGAAACCATTGCGGGCGCTGATAAAGTCCAATTGACTTCGCAGACGGTGATTCAGTAATCTTCAGGTCCAACAAGCCCTGGTTGTACTTGTCTCTTAAATAATGTGAATTCGGGGACGGGGTCGGGGTCGGGGTATAAAAAGCTGGGAGTCATTTTTGAAAATCGAAGTCGTAGCTTCATGCAGCCTTACGATTTGAGGCTGTTGCCCCACTCAGCCTTGCTTTGGAGGAGTCAACTTGAACAACGTTCATACAGAATGAGCAATGTCACCAACGCACCATTAGTACTAAAGGAAATGCTCACCTAAGCATAGAATTGGGTATTTGCAGTCTGCCTTCCTAGGTAGCTGCAAGAATCCTACTCTCTAGACGTCGACCTGCTCTGGTCTCTACTTACCCTCTAGATCGAGAGTTGAATTCACAACCTACACAAGATACATCAATATGGCACCGCCCAATGCATGGAGCAAGAAGCTCGCGCAGAAGCCAGTTCAAACTCCCACTGCGCCGTTCGAATCGTTGCACCAGTCTCCGGGCCCAAAATCGTTATATGAAGAGGTCCAGGAGGATGAATTGATAGCACTTGCTGCCATATACGGAGATGATTTCAAGCGTATTGAGACAAAACAAGGGCCTTGG
Organism: Margaritispora aquatica; assembly: GCA_007644065.1. Taxonomy (NCBI): domain Eukaryota; kingdom Fungi; phylum Ascomycota; class Leotiomycetes; order Helotiales; family Discinellaceae; genus Margaritispora; species Margaritispora aquatica. The sequence goes on from VJWN01000008.1 coordinate 1,856,825, forward strand.
AAGGTATGTAGAGAAGAAACCAACCTCAAAAACATAGTTGACGCAGTGCAAAGAAATCAAATCCATCTTTCGAAATTCACGTCAAATCCGAGGAAGATCTATCCTTTACTCTTGCTGTAACTTTGACCGCCACCTACCCTAAAACCGAGCCAATTTTGAAGTTGAAAAATGATGTAGGACTGAAAGAAGGGACTAAGTTCAAAATCCAGAAGATCATTGAGAATAAGCCTAAAGAGCTGGTTGCTGAAGACCAGCCACAGGCCATGATTATGGAGATTGTGAGCGCCTGTTCGGAGGTATTAGAGGACGCTGCCCAGGCTAAAGCCGCTGGCAAAGAGTTACCGAGTCTGGAAGAAGAGCGGGCAGCCCATGAAGCTACTGCGAACAAAAACGCCGAAGAGCAGAGAGAACAGGAAGCGAAGCGAAAACAGCTTGAGACTCTAGAAGAGCAGCGCATGCAAGAGGTATTTGAGCAGCTCCGCGCGTGTTCCTTGTCCCGAAATTTAACGGAGATGGTCTCTTGTTACAATTTTTATACCTCAAGTATGCTAACTTGAATAGGCTCTATTAAATGATGAGCTAAAACGACAGAAAGCAAAAGCTAAGGAAACGAAGAGAAAAAATCGTCCACCACATGCTCTCGTGTCGCACTCCTCATTAGAAGCTGGAACAAACGGCCAGACTCCACAAGAGATGCTTACTTTCGAGCAACCAATCCACTTGGATGATATTAATGGCGATCCTGTATCATTCCACGTCGTTGGAGCGAAGTTTTGTATTCGAAAGGGTCCAGTTTCCAAGTGTTACACTGTTAGGCCTATTTCGCCCGGTGCCACTAACATTTCCACCCTTGTGCTGAAGCAGACAGATCTGGATGCTAAGGATTCTAAGTTTAAAGCTCAATTGCAGCTTCTTGAGACAGAATTGAAGCTTCTGAAAGAGATTCGCCACCAATATATTCTTGAAATCCTTGGCTTCAAAGTTCATAGGACTCTTGATGATGATGGGGTGGAATCAGAAACCTCTTGGACCGTTAGTATTTTGACCGGTTTCGCCGAAAAAGGCTCTCTACACGAATTTCTGGACATTGCAGAGAGCCTGGGTGTTGAGAAAGTTCGGTCCTGGACTATTCAGCTCCTAGATGCTCTCCGTTATCTCCATGAAAAGGGTGTCATACATGAAGACATCCACGCTGGAAATGTTCTCTTGGTCCGCGAGCCAAATGGAGAGATCACCCCAAAGCTTGCTGATGGAGGCTATCAGAAGAAACTCCACAATCTTAGTGGTATGAGACAGCCAACTGATATACTTCATCTGTCCAAGTCAGCATATTGGTTTCCTCCCGAGATTGCGAATACAAGTCAGCCGCAATTTACGCAGAAAACTGACGTTTGGGATTTGGGAGTTCTGTTTCTACAGATGATATTTGGTCTAAACGTGCTCCAAAAATATTCTTCACCAATTGCACTTACTGATTCGCTAGCACTGTCCGACTCGCTGAATGAATTGGTTGTGAAAATGTTCAAATCAGATCCCAAAAAACGACCTCGGGCAGTTGAACTTAGTCCATCTGAATTTTTGGCAACAGATGCTCCTATAATGGAAGATGATACATCTGATCATCTATCGAGATTCGGTTCAGTGTCATCTTTGATGCCTGTGACACCTCGACGGCAAAGACATGATTCAATGACTGCCGGTGGCCCATTACAGCGGTCTAGGTACAAGGAAGATTTTGTGGAGGAAGGCCGGCTCGGCAAAGGGGGATTTGGTGAAGTTGTGAAAGCAAGAAAAAAGCTTGATGGTCAAATTTATGCAATCAAGAAAATTACACAGAAGTCTTCTGCCTCTCTTACAGAGGTACTCAAGGAAGTTCGATTGCTCTCCCAGTTGAACCATCCTAGAGTTGTTCGTATGTTTTGAACGAATAAGTCAATATCATACTTTGCTGACCATTTCCAGGATATTATAACACTTGGACCGAGGAAGTTCATGACGGAGCAGATATCACGGATGATGATGATACGAACACTGATGCCGCGACAACGGAGTACTCAGTCAGCGACATATCTGCTGGTGGACCTGAAATCGAGTTTGGCGAGAGCACTGGAGGTTTAGATTTCATGTCTTCTAATGGATATCCCCAGGTCGAGTTCGGCTACGATGATGCCACGGATGAAGACCAAGACGAAGAATCCGAGCTAACTGAATCAGAGGACAACTCAAGTACTGATGGTAAGCAACGTTATGGAGCAAAGAAACCAAAACTGGTCAGTCACTCAAACAGGCTGTTACGTCTAAATACTCCTTTCTGCGAGTCATCCTAAGATCTTGTGAAGTAGACTCTGATTGTCCACCTTAAGCTAATCGTCAATCAGGCTCTGAAACGAACGAGATCCAGTTCACGATTTCAAAGATCCTTTCGGATGGTGCTGTACATATCTATGGAATACTGTGAAAAACAAACACTTCGCGATTTCATTAAACGTGGCTTGCATAAGGAAGACGACGAGATATGGCGTCTTTTCCGCCAAGTCCTCGAAGGACTCGCTCATATCCACAGTCTCAATGTGGTTCATCGCGATCTCAAGCCTGAGAACATCTTTATTGATGCAGCATCAAACGTGAAAATTGGCGACTTCGGTTTAGCAACCAGTGGTCAGTACATGGTAACCGATAAAGTATCATCTGCCTCTTTGCATCTCAGTGGAGATATGACAAGAAGTATCGGAACTGCCTACTATGTTGCACCCGAGATTCGATCCTCAGCTGGTGGATCATACACCAGCAAGGTCGATATGTACTCACTTGGGATCATCTTCTTTGAGATGTGCTATCGGCCGCTTATTTATGGTATCGAAAGAGCACAAGTACTTGAGCCCTTGCGGAGAAAACAGCCAGTCTTGCCAAGCGATTTTCCCATGACGGAGAAGTCACAGCAGGCCGATGTAATAATGTCACTTTTGGTACATAATCCGAAGGATCGACCAACAAGTTCTGAGCTTTTGGGTGGAGGTAAACTTCCAATGCAGATGGAAAGCGAGAGTATCCGACAAGCTCTAGCAGGATTAAGCGACTCCAAATCTCCGTATCATACAGAGATGATGAAAGCGCTTTTTTCTGCTCAATCAGATCGAGCCAAAGACTTTGCATGGGAGATGGGGGCTGCCAATCCGAGTGGAGGTGATCTACTTCTTCAGGGCCTCGTCAGACAACAACTGATCTCTATTTTCCGCCACCACGGAGCCGTTGAGGCACCACGTACAGTCTTGTTTCCACGTTCCAACCACTATGGACCAAATGCTGTTCAGATGCTTGATACGAGAGGAATGCTGCTCCAACTTCCCTACGATTTGACTTTGCCCCACGCCAGATCCCTTGCAAAGCACGAACCTTCTGTGCAAAAATCCTTCGCCTTCGGTCGTGTGTTTAGGGATCGCGAGTCTGGTGCACAACCACAAAGCTTTGGCGAGGTTGACTTTGATATTGTCTCTACTGACACACTCGACCTTGCTCTTAAGGAGGCTGAGGTGATCAAAGTCCTGGACGAGATTGTTGCTAGCTTCCCTTCACTGGCTGCAACTCAAATGTGCTTTCACCTTAATCATTCGGATCTTCTTGGCCTGATCTTTGACTTTTGTAGGATAGAACCGAGTATTCGACAGGCAGTAGCAGAAACTCTAAGTAAGCTTAACATTGGATCGTGGTCCTGGCAGAAGATCAAGGTGGAGCTTCGCTCGCCTGTCATTGGCGTCTCTGCGCCTAGTGTTGATGATTTGCAGCAATTTGACTTTAGAGGTATGTTTCCATTTACAATAGATCTTGATTGAGTCTGTAAAGCTGGACATCTCGCCACGTTCTTTACACTTAGAAGGGACACCCCCATCTATACCTTATCCTTGCATTTTAAAACTCACTGATGCTCCCAATGTCTTCGGAACCAACGCTAATTGTTTTAGATACGCCAACAAAGGCTTTCAACAAACTGAAGACTCTCTTCGAAGGCAGCGACATATTCGAAAAAGCCTCGTCTGCAATTGCACACTTGAGGGATGTCATCGATTACACAAAGAGGTTTGGTGTAAGAAGCAAAATCTACATTAACCCACTTGGAAGTTTGAATGAGAAATTCTGCAAGGGTGGCGTCATTTTCTCCTGTCTGTTTGATAGAAAGGTTCGAGATGTGTTTGCAGCGGGTGGCAGGTACGATTCGCTGATACGTGAACATCGCCATCGCACCAGTGGCCACTCTGAAGGACGCCATGCGGTTGGCTTCAATTTGGCATGGGAAAAGATGGCTCGATTACCAAAGCCGACCGCCAGAGGATTTTTGAAGAAGTCAGAAGAAGAAGCAAGCGGGATATGGAGCACCAAGAGAGTCAGTTTATATGGATGTACTGTGTGCAGTTGCTAATATCTATAGTGTGATGTTCTTATTGCAAGTCATGACGCAGCTGTTCTTCGCTCAGCAGGCATCGAAATTCTCCAGATATTATGGAAGAGTGACATCAGCGCCGAGTTAGCTCGCGACTCTCGATCACCAGAAGACCTTCTTTCAAAATATCGAGACGATCAACATTCCTGGATTGTGATAATCAAGCAGGATTCAATTCTGAAAGTCAAGAGCATGGAGCGGAAAGATGTGGCGGATGCGGATATTCCATCCACACAGCTTCTAACATGGTTGAAAGGCGAGATCCGTGAACGTGACCAGAGAAATGGAACTCATCATCGTGCAAAGCTTCATCGACATGCTAGCCAAACAGATACAAATCCAAGCGCCGAACACGAGCAGGATGTGCGAGTCCTTGTCGCAGGGACTAAAAGTAAGAAAGCAAATCGTCGAAACGTCATCGAACAAGCGCAGGGTCGTGCCGCAGCACTTGTTAACGAGTTTCTTGACGGACCAATTGCAGCCATCGAGACAACAGACCAGGTCATGGAACTCATTCGAGCAACACGGCTGTCGGATCCTGAGAGTTGGAGACAGGTCACACATGCAGTACCGACTGCTGAACGTAGGTACCTAGGAGAGGTCCATGATTTAATGATTACTTTGGCAGAGAATAAAGAAACCACGAGGAATGCGTTTATATATAACTTCAGAACAGGGAAGTGTATATATTATGACCTATCCGTATAGTATACTGATGGTTTCTTGATCGAGTTTCGTAGAATACCTAGACGTTTTTTAAATAAAATAAAAAAATAAATAAAATAATATAAAGGCTATAAAACTACTATACTACTACCTTTTATATAAGAGTACTTTTTCGATAAAATTATAAAATCTATATAATATAATTAGTTTAAGTGTTACTAAGTTAGTACGATTCTAGTTAAATTATTTTTAGTAAAATTATAATTTCTATTATATTTACTTTTTCTTTATTTTCTTTAGATAAACACTTTCTTGTTAATAATCTTATTATATTTTCGTTTAATCTTATATATAAAGTAGTAGTTTATTACTTTTGTAGTTCTTATATTATTTTAGGTCTTTATAGTTAGAAACGATACTTTTAAATAAAGCTATACTAACTTACTAGTAATACGTTAAAAACAATAGTCTAGCTACTTAATAGTTATAACTTATAGACTATAAAAGAGTTATAGTAGTATAAACTTAAAGTTAAGGATAAGTATAAGCTAATTAAATACTTAATAAACTATAATAACTTTTATTATTTATAGTTAAAGTACGATTTCTTTATATATTATTACTTTAGAATTAAGAAGTATATATTTATTATTTATATAATTAAAATAAAAGAGTATAAAAAGAGTTTATTATAATAAAAGTATAAACTTTAGACGTACTTTACTAAAAAAGATTTAATTAACTACTTTATAATAATAAAAGGTCTAAGCTAAAGTAATAAGTTTAAGTTAAACTTTACTAGATTAATAAAGACTAAAGAAAAGTTATTTATTAAACTTAAAAAGAATTATATTAAAGTTAAAGTTAATATTAAAAAGTAAATAAGTATTATTTATAATATTAAAGATTTAAGAATAAAAAAGGTACTATAGTTATATAACTTAATAAGATTTCTGTATTATTTAACTATACTTAAAGATAAAAAGATTTAAAGTTTATATAAGTTACTACTAAAAAAAGAATTTAATATAAAGAATATTAAAGAATCTAGTTTTATGTCACAACCCTTCTTAGGACCTAGCGGGTTCCTAAGAGTAAGGGTCTCAGGAGTCTAGTGACTCTTAGGGTTAAGGGTTTAATTTAAGACTATAGAAATAGCTAGTTATCTAAATCTATATTAATACTAATCTTATTTTTTCGGTTATAATTACTCGTTAATAAAGCTTCTTAAACTATATTTCTTAGAACTATAACTTTACGAGAATTAATACTTTAATTATATCTTTATATAAAAAGTAATTACTTATACTATCTAAGTTATATTTAAAAACTTTTTAGTAAATTTAATATACTAATACGTTTACTAATTCCTAGTAAAGGAGTTAGACTTTTAAGATATATTATATATTAGTAAGAAAAGAAAGAAAAGTCTTTACTAAGTATAATTATTTTATCTTTTAAACTTAAAAGTATAAATAAATAATAAAGAAATAATACTTTTAAACTATCTATATAAAGAGACGTAACGTATTATAATCTAAAGACTACTACTTATTATTTTAATCTATTCTTTTTTATATAAATAACTTTACTTTTAGTTTTATTACTTATAAATAAGTTAAACTATTACTTTAAAGACTTTAAAATAAAAAGGTTAGGGTTAGGGTTAGGGTTAGGGTTAGGGTTAGGGTTAGGTTAGGGTTAGGTTTAGGTTAGGGTTAGGGTTAGGGTTAGGGTTAGGGTTAGGGTTAGGGTTAGGTT